>OZ002732.1:35690262-36355347 GCA_963924305.1 Polygonum maritimum | reverse complement strand
GCATCATCTTATTACATTTCATAACCTTATACTTAGGGGTTCATGAGTATGCACTCTTAGGTTCATGAAAATCTCATTAAACCTTGATTTTGCATATGACAGGCTTGAAAACAAGGAAGGATGTTGGACAGACATGCCAAAGTCCTCGCCTAAAGAAAATGCTCAAGCTTTCAACTCCACTGACCGGTAGCTTGGAGTTGGAAGTAACTGAAAGCGAAGAAGAAGAAGAAGAAGATCACCAAGAGGCAAATAATCAAGTGGAGGAAGACTCCGATGATTTTGAGATTCCACTTGAAGCTGTCAAGGTTTTTTTTTAGAATGTTGGACAAATTGACTAGAAACTATGGTAGGTCTTTTGTAAGCAAATATCTAACTAGAAACTGTGGTCTATTTTCAAAGAACTTATGTAAGGAATGGAAGGTTCATTTTGTTAAATATGGTTCATTTTGTTGGGTCCGAAAGTGCATTGTATTACACTTGTAGGTTCATTGTCCTCCATAAGTAAGATCAAGCTGACAAGTTCAATTCTCCATAAAAACCCTTGAACATTGGAAAATGCGTAAATCATGTAAAAGAAAAGAGTAGGGTTCAATTGTATGTAGGTTCATGAAGTTTAATTTTTCGATTCATGAATTTGAATCACTCGGTTCATGAATTTGAATCACTTGGTTCATGAATGACAAAATGCTCATGTATGACAAAATGCAACACTTTTGTAATCGAAAATGTGTTTGGTTCATTGTGTTTAACTTGTAGGTTCATGAAACTTAATGAATTGGTGCATAAAACGAAAGGTGCGTTCAGCTTTTCATGAAGTTCATATCAATCGGTTCATAAATGACAGGTGTTTGGTTCATTGGGTTCACCTTGTCGGTTCATGAACTTTAGTCATTCGGTTCATTTAATGTGAAACTGCATATAAGACAGCTTAATCCTCAAAACGCGATGGTTCATCATCTTCTACGCGATGGTTCATGAATGTGAATCACTTGGTTCATGCATGACAAAACGCGAAAATTGTGTAAACACTTGGGAAAAATAAAAAAATACAATGATGAATCGTGGAACATAGAAGACAATTCAATTCCCAGGTAAAAGCATCACCATCCGAATGAGAAATGTTAGGATGGCCGGAACTTGATGAACAACCTACAAAAGAAACGTAAAAGCTATGAGTGAAGCAACATGAAACACACATAATGAGTAGTAAAAATGGGCAAATACGGGTATTCTTTTGGTTCACAAAGAGTATCGGTATGGTTCATAAACTTTCAAGTAATGGTTCATTAAAAGCAATTGGACGGTTCATGTAAATTAAGGCACATTGGTTGAGGCATTTTGTCGAACACATGGTAGGCAATAAGGCAAACGTACATAATCAGCTTCTATGTTCAATCGAAGGCTTCAAAATCACTATCTAATGCAATCAAATCATGTAAACACCAATCATACACCCAAATGTTATCTCAAATTCACAAGTTCTCACTTAACTTACTCAAGGAAAACCTAAAAACAAGCAAAGCATAAGTTCTAACTTTCAAAAACCCTAAATCGTTACCTATATCCATAAAAGCAATTGAACAAGAGCGAAAAGGCGAAAATACAATTGAAAAGAACAAGAGAGCCGAAGAAGGATGTAGAATGAACAAGAGAGCCGAAGAGATTTGCGAAGAGCCGAAGGATGAACAGTGCGGTCAACTGGGATTTTGGGAAGAAGGATGAACAGTGCAAAGGCGTAAAAAGACGAAAATACCCCTAATAGATAAAAAGTCTTTAAAATCCGTGTGTACATCCGGCCGTTAATTTTCCCTGATCCAACGGCCATGATGTGTTTGCATTTTACACCCTAATTTGTGATCTCACCTGATCGCAAATCTCTAAATAAAAAGATAATTTTCTTAATTAAGATCAGGCTTCTTCATTTTTATTAGATATTTACATATTTCTTATTTAATTATTTTTTCACAACAAGGGAGATGTGCAACAAGGGAGATGTATTAATTATTTAATACATCTCTCTTGTTGAGACTCACAAAATAAAATAATACTCCGTAGAAGAAAAGTTGGAGGGCATAAATTTAATATATACTTCCAATTGTGCACCGTCTCCCTTACCTATCAATATAGATATGCAGACAATTAATGGGATTGATTTGAAGGTTTGATGGGCTAGTCTCCTAATTTACTTTAATCAAGTTGCATGAAAACTAGAAGAAATTATATATACGTAACTTGTTATAGAGGAAACCCTACGGGAGTTAATTAGGGTTAAAAGAAGTCACTAAATTCGGTCCTCAACAATTTGGAGAAGAAAAAATCAGGTTAAAGAAGAATACAAATTCAGACCTGAGACTAATTATAAAAAAAATCAGGTTAAAAAAAATCCAACTAATTATAAAAACTAATAATTTAATTTTAATCATCCTGTTATTTCCCTCTATAATACATTTTAAGTCCATACACCACCTGCCACCATTTACTCGTCCCATCACGTCAAATCCAATATACCTCCCTCTGTCCTTCCACTCTTCTCAGTCTACCTTCCTTCCTCTGCAAGCTTCTACAGTTTCACCTCAAAAAGTAGAAAGTTTCGTGCTTATCAGGAACTTTTCAATTCAAAAACCCAAAAGAGCACAAACGTAATCAGGAAAAAAGCTTTGGCGCTCTGTTTTTACCTAAAATGGGAGCAGATTGAGACCGAAGATATGGCGATTTTCCTGCTCTAACCACCATAATCAGTTCCTGTTACTCCGGCTAAGGAACTCGCAACTTCGCAAGTAAGTTCCTCTCTGCTTAATTTTCTGGTTTGAGTTTCGTTTCTCTTGAGTCTGTTTTCTCCAGGTTTTATACTGCTGAATCCTGCAATTTTGAATTTTCGTTGTTTGATAGTGTATTAGTGTTCGTTTTGTCAATGCGGTGTGGTTACGTGACGACTTTGCCTTCTTCGCTCTCTGAATTTTGCAATTTGTGTAACAGATAATCGAAAGATAAAAACCTTCATTTCCACGGAAATGGTGAGTAGCAGGCTAGATTCGCGAAATGATAGTGCAAATTTCTACTTCTCAGATTTAGTTCTTGATTTTGTCTACATGCCATCCCCTGCAAACCCGCCATCCCAAACGGCTTTCTTTGAGCTCGAAAAGCAGACTCAAGAGAAGAGGTCTAGTATGTCCCCGTGCAATGGTAGGAGTTCTTTTTCTTTTCTTTTTTGCAGTTTATCTTTTTTTTGCAGTTTATTATAAGAACAAAAATGTTGTCTGTTTAACTTTGCTTTGACTGTGTACAGATCTTCAAAAGGTGAAGAGGGCTAATATGTCTCGAGATTCAGGCAGTGATTGTGCCTTGACAAGGCACAAGAAACATAGGAGGTTTGATCAGTGGCTTTAATAGCTTGGAAGTTATATATATATGTTTGTAGTTTCAAGAGAATTGGAACTTGATGATTCTTTGAGAGATGAGTGAGATTGATCCCTAGTTGTTTTTATCTTTGGCAGGGTGGATTTAGCAAGCCAAGTTACTAGAGGTGTGAACAGCGGTGACGAAACTGCAATCATATGCTTGGATTCCGATGACGACGAGGCTACGCATGAAGCCTCTGCAGCAGCACCCGTAAATGAGCTTCTAGATGCAAACAATCTGTCAGAGGAAGCCCCGGGCAAGCACCAAAATCTCTCTTCTGTTGGAATCTCAGGAAATGAACTAGAAGCTTGTTTTTCAACGGAGGAAAATCTTCATCAAGAGGCACAACCCCCTGGCTTTAAACACCTGCTACAAATTCAACTAGCAAAAATAAACAAGGAGCGGTACAAAACAAATAAAACTCACGAGGATACGGTTCGTGTTCTGATGTACTCACTTCTATGTTAGTTCTGTACATGGTGGAAAGGTATATATATTAGTCTGAGTTGCCTTTTTTTTTCTGAGCAGGTAGTGCAGCTTGAACTTTCTCGTGATAAAGAAATGGCACAGATCTGGCAAAAATATGGTCTACTACTTCAGGAGGCTGAGAATGATGCTAGGCAAAAGAGGAAGGAGCTTGATTTGTGTTACGAGAAAACTAAAGCTCAAATGTTATTGGCCAAGGCATGGACAATGGAAGTTGATGGTAAGACAGCATTTTGAGTTCCATAAGAAGTATGAAGACCCTAAACAAAAATTTCAACCGTTAGTGAAACGTGATACACATGTTTGAACTCGTTGCCTTAAAAACCACAGAAGTGCTTGATATGTATTGGATGGAATGAATACCTACTAGTTTTCTCATCTCCCTCTTCACACAATAAATTTCCTTGTTAGCTAGCTAACAAATTGCTTATTTTGCAGTAAACTCCCTGATTTTTCACCCATCAACTCACGCTCAGTCTACTGGCATGGCGATGGCGAATTCGTGTGCTGAATTGATTAACCAATGTACAGAGTCAACCGACGTACAAGCTTCTCCACTGACTGAAACGGTGGATGTTGTTCCTAAGCCATCGCCGGATCGATGCGAACATCAGTCAGTGCCACGGTCGACTGATGCAGCTGCAAACACTACTCAGTCTCCTGCCAGAGCTCAAGATGACATTGAAAATGGGCCATCCCAGAATCCACCTACGAGGGACTTGCCTGCCAGAGAGCGTACAACTCCACCTGGGCCATCACAGAGTACATCCGTAGACCAAGCCATTTTGCCAGAAACCACTGTTGCAACAACAAGTGTGACAGTGACCCCTGCGCCAGACTCCTCCACGCAAAGTGCAGAGCATGATCCTCCTCCAAGGCTAAGACCGAACCGAATGGATCTCTCAAAATTGAAAAAATTGCACGCTACGCTCCAGTGCAGGGGCAGTCCAAAAACGTTTGCACAAACCATAGAACGCCTCACACTTGATCAGCATGAAGCTTTACGGTGTTATGGTTTTGAGTGCTTTTTGTATTGGAAGATTAAGTCTAACCCAACCTCCCTTGCACACTGGGTTGTGCAGCACTTCGATCCTGTCACACTGTCGATTGTCAAGGACAGGTCCAAGATCGTCCAATTATCTGCCACACACGTGCACATTTGTATGGGACTTCCCCAGGGAAGAACAAAACTCAACCCCTCCAACATAACGCATTCCAGGAAACAGTGTTGTGAGTTTAGACTCCAATTCGAGGACACCAAGGCGACTGTGACTCCTGCATCGCTGTCAAGACACATATTGCAGAATAAGAGTGAGTCCGGCCCGAAGTTCATCAGGAACATGATGTTGCTGTTCAACAACACGGTGATGGGAGATTGTTCCGCGAACGGTGCCTTGAACATGGGTCTGCTACCCATACTGCAGAATGTTAATGACATCCGACAATACAACTGGTGTGAATACCTACTAAATAGACTAGTGGATGCTAGAAACAATTGGAGCCCCAGAGGTTCAAACAGATTCAGGGGACCTGTGTTGTATCTTATTGTAAGTGAACTTCTACTTAAATTCAAATTGTTTATGCACTTCCTCATTTGTGTTTTCCCCTTTACTCATGTATTTTTCAATTATTTTGTTGTACGTAGTTGGCCTATCTAGACCGTTTTGCTGCCAAGGATGCATCTCTCGACCCACCCAAACGATTGTATCCCATCGTTAAGGGTTGGACAACAAACATGGTTACGGCGAGGGAAAAAGAAGATCTAGAGGTGGGGTTTGGGGAAGGGGTACTCCGGGAGCCAGCTAAATTCGATGAGGTTCAACTGGATGCAGGAGAACCTGATCAAGGTTCAGGGGGAATGAGCAGCAGCATGCACTACTAAATTAACGACCTAATGATACGGTTCACTCACTGTGGTTTGATCTAATGAAGTGGTTTTTTGTTACGGTCGGGGGGGTAATGCTGGTTTAAACTTTTATCCGTGAACCAAGTCTAATGTAGCTGGTAGACTAAATTAATCCAGCGGTTGTATATGTATTCAAAAAAGATAAATGAAAAAGAGGCTAATGATGCCGTTTTGGGTAAAATATGAACACGTATCAAAATTTTAGCCCGCCTATACACGAAGGTAATTTTCTATATCTTTTCTCTAGAGCTTTCTCCTTTTCTTTTCTGCTAATCTGTCTGTTTGTTTCACTTGATTTCAAGCTCTGATTTAATGACGCAGCAGGAAGATTGAAAGGCAAGCAAGCGCAAGCCTTGATGATCAAGGAATCGCAAGCGCGAAACCTAAAACGCAAGTAAACTGGAAATCCACCAGAAAATTCAGAGAAACTCTATAATTGAATAAAAATAATGAAAGTTGTGTTTTCAGGACTACAATCGATCTATATATAAAGGAACTAAAAACCTAAAAGATAGAAAAGATAAAAGATATAAACTAAAAACCTAAAAAATAGAAAAGATAAAAGATATAAACTAAAAATTACGAAAATTCCAGAAATAACTAAAACCTAACTAAAAGCCCTGAAACGTTATTAAAAAGCGAAAAAGGCCTTAGATCCTCTTCTACCGGTTAAGACCTTTTCGACGAATGAGATCCTCTTCGAACCGGGCTGGCAATCTCCCTACATCAGTCTCCTCCACCTCTGAAGAACTCGACCCCGAGTTCTCTTCTGAATATAAAGCCTCATTAGCATGAGTGTCTTCATCTAGCTCCTTTTCACTCCGTGTCATAACCAAAAAGTTAGACTTCCTTTTCCCTGTAGGTTGATCAAAGTGCAAAACAGGCGCCATAGCAATTTTGTGTCCACCCCACTTGAACATCATCACATTATCTCGCCCCATGTAGGTCACATCATTATCAAATAACCAAGGGCGGTCAAGCAAGACATGGCAAACATTCATGTCTATAACATCACACATCACCTCCTCTTTATAGTGTTTCCCAATAGACAATAATAACTTGCAAGTCAAGGAAACCCGTACCTGAGGACCTTTGTTCACCCAACCTAACTCGTAGGACTTCTCCCGGGGCTGCGTTGATAAATTCAGATGGTTTACTAATTTCTGCGACACCAGGTTCTCTGTGCTACCATTGTCTACTATCAAATTGCACACTTTGCTTGCGACAGAACAATAGGTTTTGAACAAGTTCTTCCTTTGTCCCTCTTCTGTGGAAGACAATAGAATTCGATGAAGCACGATGTTCACCCTATCGTCGGATTCTTCTTCAGCAAATTCAACATCCGAATAGCCGTCTTCTTCCTTGTCCTGGTCCTCATCATCAAAATTATTCACGACAGCAGTTGTTCGCCTAGATGGGCAAACGTTTGATCTGTATCCTTGACCTCCGCACCTAAAACACTTATCACCCAATGGCTTAGCGTAAGGATTAGGTTGTCTTTGGTTGGGGGCTTTGCCTGATGCTGAAGTACTCGCACCCTTCTCCTTATCTGCTGTTGAATTTTTATCTTCTGAAGGTGTGATTTTATCTTCATCACCAGCCGCATCAAAACTGCTCTGTTGTGGATATCTGCGAAAAGATGAGAAATTTCTGGGAGATTTCTCCATCAATTCCGCCTTCAATGCCAGACTTGAAGCTTCGGTTATGGTCCAAACAGTCTGTAATCCCATCTTCTCTTGTAACGAACCTTTCAAGCCGCTAATAAAGCGAGCAACTTTCTGGCCCTCGGTTTCTCCCAATTCGTTCCGCTCACTCAACCTCAGGAATTCGGTCGTGTACTCTGAGACGCTCCTCTTGCCCTGAACGCACTCTATATACATCTTATATAGAATTTGTTCGTAATCATCGGGTAAGAACCTCTCCATCATCAGTTGTTTCATTCGCCTCCAAGTCTTGATTTGCGATCTCCTCTGCCTCTGCCTGAGACTAACGAGTTTGTCCCACCAGACTGCAGCCGTGCTTTTTAGACGGATTGCGACCATCTTGACTTGTTTACTTTCCGGAACTCCCATGACATCGAAGAATCTGTCAACTTCGATCTGCCAATCTAGGAACTCCTCGACTCCCATGGTTCCATAGAATAGAGGAATATCTGCTTTGACCCGATAGTCATGATTTTTTTGTTGATCGCCCTCAGCCGGATCTTGTTCCAGGACCTCCTCTTCGGAACTTGAATCCCCTCCATCAGGATCGCCTCTACCATGATTGCCTCTACCGCGCGGAGCCCGATTCACTCTGCCACCTACCCGTGGATTGTTGTTGTTGTTGGTATTGGCAAGGACGGTATTCATCTGTGCTGTTAATGCAGTCATCTGCTCTGTCAAACCAGTGAGGGACGCGGTGAAAGCCGCTGTAATCCCTTCCAGGTCTGCTCGGGTTACTGGTTCTCCCATGATGCTTCAGAATCGAAACGGAACAGGAGAAGCCTGCTCTGATACCAACTGACGCAGCAGGAAGATTGAAAGGCAAGCAAGCGCAAGCCTTGATGATCAAGGAATCGCAAGCGCGAAACCTAAAACGCAAGTAAACTGGAAATCCACCAGAAAATTCAGAGAAACTCTGTAATTGAATAAAAATAATGAAAGTTGTGTTTTCAGGGCTACAATCGATCTATATATAAAGGAACTAAAAACCTAAAAGATAGAAAAGATAAAAGATATAAACTAAAAACCTAAAAGATAGAAAAGATAAAAGATATAAACTAAAAATTACGAAAATTCCAGAAATAACTAAAACCTAACTAAAAGCCCTGAAACGTTATTAAAAAGAGAAAAAGGCCTTAGATCCTCTTCTACCGGTTACGACCTTTTCGACGAATGAGATCCTCTTCGAACCGGGCTGGCAATCTCCCTACATCATTTAAAGCTCTGATTTGGTCCCTTGCGTGCTGATAAGTTCTAGAATTGGATTTCTTTTTTCTTTTCATTTTCTAGTGATAGCTGCATTTTGAGCGACGGTGATGATGTGGAAATTGTGAGTGATGTTGTTTTGTTATTATTGCTCTTTAGGTTTTCTCTTTGAATTTGTATTGTTTGGAGGTTCTACGTTAATCTCATGTTATTTTCAACTTCTCAATTTTGTTTTCTTGGGTCAGAGAAATTAGGAATATGAGCTTTTGATGGCGATAATTTCTTTGATTTAGGGGAGTTTTAATGGCCATTCGAAGTGTTGTTTTTGCTATCTCTATGAATGGAAAGGTGATTTGATTCAGATGATCTCTTCTTCTTGTAAATTGTTCACAAAATATAAAAAAATGCCTCAAGAACAAAGTTCATCCTAAGGTTGGCCACTTCCCTTGATTTCAAGGCTAATATACTGGTGATTTGCAAAAGTAGGCTACTTTTTTGTTTTTATTTCTTGAAAAGTAGGCTTTGGTTTGTTGTGACCAGTTATTTCTGTAAAATTTAATTTTTTTTGCTTTAGATTTGTAAGATTACATTTGCCTTTATCCCCCACTCTTCGATCTATCCCTTTCTGTTTGTGTGTATACTGTCTGGATGTGAAGTAAAAATTGCCCTTCTATTCATCTGTCAAAATGCTCGTTGTAGCTTACCCCCTAGTCAGCTACTTCTAAAAGCTAATCTTATATGAAAAAGCAAATGGATTTGCATTTGTTTTAGGTAATGCATTTGTTTTCACACGTGATAATTGTCCAATTAGCTTTGATCTAATATTACTGTTGATCACCTTGATCGAAAATAATAATATATTAGTGTTGAAATGTTAGGGTTGATCACCATGCCGTGTTCTACTTTATTCTATTGCAGCCAGATGTTTCTAACTTTTGTTCTATTGCAGCCCCATGTTGTATTCAAAATCGCAGCTTCCTTTCATCTCTTACATGAAGAACTAAAAAATGCTTATCTTCATAAGATCTAATAATTTATACCCGACAATAACGTTTGAACCAGGGATACCTAGTATTTTTATTGGATTTCAACTCTCATATGTGTTTACACATCCTCTCAAGTTGTGTTGTCTCCTAAACTCTGAACTATGATGCTCCAATGACCCCAAGAAGTTTTGGATTCTTATTCTTGGAAATAATCAAAAAGTCACTTTGAATGGTGGTGCAGGTTCCTATACAAGTGAACAAGCACTTGTCTTACAGTGATGGAAAATGAAAGTGGTTGAAGCGCGCAGCAAAGCCTTTACTTTATGCACCGGGATCGGATGGTCTTTTGCTGACAGAGATGGATCGGTAGACATCCTAACTTCGTTTTACATTTTGTCCTGAATCACTTCTTTGATGTCATCCTGTGAACAAATGACAATTTTGATAGCTATCATCAGATGTTGCGATGACTAGGACTCATGGATTTTAGCGGGAGCTGAACTTGGAAAATATGCTCATTTTATATCTGTTAATATATTGGTTCTTGGACAAAGGCAATCTACACGTGCTATGTTATTGTTGAACTATCATTTAAGTTATTTGACAAAGTAGTTATAATATTGTGTGTTAGCTCTCACTTATGGAGACCAAATGGTCAATTAATTTATTATAGTTACTTCAAAGTATGATACAGAATTTCGACCAAAAAAAAAAAAGTATGATACAGAATAATATATAGGTATGGGCTATCTATATGGTTTGGTTAATTAGCAAGGTGTTCTTGTGTGAATAAAGGCTAAATGATATGTCTAAATGTGTAAAAACCAAATATTATAACTCATCTCTCTCATTTTTAGTTGTTAAGGCATAGTATAATTGAGGTTCTTTATTGATAAAAAAAATTGAGGTTCTTTTATTCTATTATTTTTCGTATAGCCATTTCTTATTTAATTACTATTAATTATGTACCATTTTATATGAGGTAAACCTAATTATTTTTGTTTAGTATGGGTAGGCAGTATGTAGATAAACGCATATAATGGATTGGATATAGGTGGTGCTCATCGTGGTAAAAATGCCATCTTTTTTTCCTATTTCACATTGTCTCTCTTTCTCATCACGTAAACATTTCATATTCAGTTTGACCATTCATTTAAGGTAATACCGCATACCACCAAAAGTAAAATCCACCGCTCTATGCCCCATCTAGACCTGTGTTCGTTTCTAGTAGAACCGCGAAACCAGACGGTCAAGGTTTATGTTTTTTCAATGGTTCAAGTTAGTGATCCAACCGACAAGTACCATGTATCACGTAAACGGGCTTATAAGATTGGTAACATCTCGGATACTCTTTTATCAAAAAGCCACCCCATGTGAGACAACTCACACAATCTAAAGAGTAAGATTTGACGCATAACTACGTACATGAAGACTTTAATTGACTAGGAAATTCATATTTTCCTATTAGAGGCAAATGTTTGCTTTAAATGGCTAGACAAATTGATGACTCTTATTGCTATGGGAGGCAAAAGAACCATTAAAGGCCGTGTCTACCAAAGTACTCTCGTACACTAGTCTTTTCTCTTTCAACTTGTTTATTTATGTAGACTAATTACATCTATTCACACATTGAAACTACGTACTTTCATTCACGTACTAATGTAGTGAGCTTTTATGATTCTTGACCAATGAGCTTTCAGATCAAAATATATGTCACCTTAGGGAAGTTCAAATTCAAGCTTAATTAGAAACATGTACTCTATGTGAACATTAATCTCAATCCCATATAAAGCTTATTTCCAGTGAAGTACGTATACATAAACAAGTCTTGACCAAAAAAAAAAACGTATACATAAACAAGTCACCTTTACAGAAGAAGTATACAATGTTTAGGAAAAATTGTAAATTAGTGTTTTTTTTTTGTTGGTGTCGTGATCAGGTTCAATTCGTTTTGTGTGACAAAGCATACATCTTCGATGATGAATTTGAGACTTGTGATCTTTACATTAGTAGGATACTGGGATATCATTAGAGACCAATGAACTAATGTAAACACAGAGGTTTATACATTTGTTCGTGCGTATCTACTTGTTAGTTGTTCTTTAACGATACATAAATGTTCACCTTCATTTTATCTTTTGTCGTTGAGTCGTCGTTCGATACTTCACTAACATCTCACGAATTAAGTCGCTCAAGACTTAATCAAGTTGTTGTTAATGCTCATTTAAGCCTTGTTCAAATAATCTAAAGACCCCGATCTTTTAGACTAGGACAAGAAAAAACCAAATAAGTAAATAATCTTGATTTAACTTCTACTAGTATATATTCTATCTAAATAAACAAACATACATTTAATTTCTAAAATATAATTTTTAATATTTCATCATACATTAAAAAATTATCTTATACGTATTCTTAATTTTTATATACGTTTACATCTATAAGTGTTAAAAACATTGACCTCTACTTGGGCCTCACGGCAAGGAGCCTTCCTAGAAGATACGGATTAATGCTCTTTACACAAAAATGGAAAATAACAGTCCTGATAATTTTATTTACTCGTCCCGATATTTCCCTCTATTTACATTTCAAGTCCGGACAAATCCAATATACTTCCCTTTTTTTTTGGTCAGATCCAATATACTTCCCTTTGTCCTTACTGTCCACCATTTACACACCACCACCGCTTTCACTGTTCTCACTGAGACGAATCGACGTTTTCCCTTCAGTCTACCTTCCTCTGCAAGCTTTTACAGTTTCACCTAAAAAAGCAGAAAGTTTCGTGCTTATCAGGAACTTTTCAATTCAAAAACCCAAAAGAGTGCAAACGTAATCAGGAAAAAAGCTTTGGCGCTCTGTTTTTACCTAAAATGGGAGCAGATTGAGACCGAAGATATGGCGATTTTCCTGCTCTAACCACCATAATCAGTTCCTGTTTCTCCGGCTAAGGAACTCGCAACTTCGCAAGTAAGTTCCTCTCTGCTTAATTTTCTGGTTTGAGTTTGAAATTTGGAAGTCGGTGGATTGCGAGATTTGTTGAGAATCGTTTTCCGAAAATTGAAAGGGAAAGTGATGGCTTGAAGTGATTGTTATGCGTCCTAATCACGCTTTTACGGTCAAAAGTTTCTTTCTCTTGAGTTTGTTTTCTCCAGGTTTTCTACTGCTGAATCCCGCAATTTTGAAATTTCGTTGTTTGATAGTGTTCGTGCTGTCAATGTGGTGCGATTGAGTGATGACTTTGCCTTGTTCGCACTGAATTTTGCAATTTCTGTACCTGTAACAGATAATCGAAAGCTAAAAGTTTCATTTCCACGAAAATGGTGAAGATCAAGCTAGATTCGCCAAATTATACAGCAATTTTTTTATCCCCGTGCAATGGTAGGAGTTCTTCTTCTTTTTTGCAGTTTATTATAAGAACAAAAGTGTTTTCTGTTTAATTTTGTTTGACTGTATACAGATGCTCAAAAGGAGAAGAGGTCTAGTATGTCCGGAGATTCAGGCAGTGATTGTGAGACAAGGCATAAGAAACAAAGGAGGTTTGATCAGTGGCTTTAATAGCTTGGAAGTTATATATATATGTTTGAATTTCAAGATAATTGGAACTTGATGGTTCTTTGAGAGATGAGTGAGATCCCTAGTTGTTTTATCTTTGGCAGGGTGGACTTAGGAAGCCAAGTTACCAGAGATGTGGACAATGGTGCTTCTGAACATATCCGACAAATAGACGAAGCACACAAGAAAAGGATGGCAGAACTCACACAGAAGCAAAATGTGGAGATTTTGGGGTACTTCAGGACTAAAAACAGAAGAAAGGAATCGTTGGACAAAGCGTATCAGTTGGAGAAAGATGTGATCTGTGAGCAATGTGGCGAATCGTCGTTGAAAGCGGGCAAGCTGAAGCAGTTAGATGAGGATTTTAAGATGAAACTCGAAGGACTTCGTCGTGAGATGGACAACCGTTGGGAGGATTTGAAGGCTGTGCATCTGGTTGCGAGGACTAATGAGGAAGAGATGAGGCTGAAGAGGATCGAATTGCTAAAATCGGCTATCAACTCCTTGGAGGATGGCGAAATATTTGAAGGGTGGTTTGATGAGATGGAAAATGTCCAAGGTACTTCTTTACATGCAGATTCTGAGGTTACAAAGGTTGATGCTCCTTCGGAGGATGGCGAAATATTTGAAGGGTGGTTTGATGAGATGGAAAATATCCAAGGTACTTCTTTACATGCAGATTCTGAGGTTACAAAGGTTGATGTTCCTTCTACTTGTAATGATTCAGGGAATCCAAACGCGCCACTCTTGGAGTCTGAATCAGCTATCAACACCGTAAAGGATGGCGGAAAATTTGAAGGTACTTTGCTACATGAAGATTCTGATGATACAAAGACTGGTGCTCCTTCCAGATTAATTGATGTAGGATATCCAAACATGTCACTCTTGGAGTCTGAATCAGCAATCCACACCTTAGAGGACGGCGAGTTATCTCCTGATGATTCACCAATGGAAGATTTGATTGCAAAGCCTGTGGAGCCTAATAAGCAGATGGGTAATTCCATTGTTCCTGTTGTATTGGGTGAACCTGTAATTTCAAGTTCATCTACAGATACTGAAATGGCCTTTGAGAATGATGAAAATCAGATTTCCCAAGGCTCACTCCCTTGCTCTAATGAGTTTGTTGTTATAGGCTCTGATGATAAGCAGATATATGTGAAATCCGTGCAAGTCCCTGTTGATGAAACTGCATTTCCCAGCTCATCTTCAATTGAGCAGTTGGATATGCTTTCTATTCCAGCTACTCCAGACAATCTGAACACATCTGAATTGCTGGGAAACCAAGGTCATATAAACAGTTCGGAAGAATTGGCAGTTCCATCTGATACATTTCGCGACAGTGCGTGCGATGAAACTGCAATCATATGCCTGGATTCTGATGACGAACCGACACATGAAGCCTCTGCAGCAGCACCCGTAAATGAGCTTCTAGATGCAAGCAATCTGTCAGAGGAAGCCCCGGGTATCTCCAGCGAGCAACAAAATCTCTGTTCTGTTGGAATCTCAGGAAATGAACTAGAAGCTTGTTTTTCAACAGAGGAAAATCTTCATCAAGAGGCACAAAGAATGTTAGGTGGAGTTTCAAGTGAAGTATTACCCGGTTGCAGTCAAGGTTCCATGAATCTAGATACAGCTGTTGCAGAGCTCAGCCGGCAAATCCAAGGAACGGCAGCAACAACAATGCATAGATTAAGATTAATATCTATGGCACAACAACAAAGCCGCCAGTTCCCCATGGAACAGGTAAAACTGAGTTCAAAGGAATTTAACAATGCAGAAATTTGATGTCATGGTGCATGCTGTTTGAAGTATGCTCACTATATCATTTCAATTTTATTTTTGTGAAACAGGTTCAGCGAATGTGTTTAGGCATGCTTTCTAGAGATTCCCCTTAATTTGCTTTTCAAACTATATACTCAACTGCATAGAAGTAGTCAGTTATTATTTATGAAGGACTAGAGTACATTGGTAGATAATTTACAATGTGTAAGTTCATGTGCACCTTGTGCTAAACGTGCTTGATCTTGAGTCTTCATTTTCTTGTTCTATTCCTTTTTCTGCAGCTGCCTCTTACTCAATTACCCTCCTCGGAGATCAGAGTCACCGATGAATCAGTACCGTCGTCATCTTATCATTATGTTACTGAAAATCATCTCATGATGCATCCATTGACTAGAATGGCTGAGATAAACGCCCAGCCACAGTTTTCTGATACCACCAACCATTACCACGTTAATCATTCTACGAATTCTCATGTCACCAGACCGAATGGCTACCAACGCCCTGGCTTTGACCCACTACAAATTGAACTAGCAAAAATAAACAAGAAGGCGTACGCGGCAAAGAAGAATTACGAGGATACGGTTCGTGTTCCGCTGTGCTCACTTCTATGTTAATTCTATAAATGGTGGAAGGTATATATATTAGTTTGATTTGCCCTTTTTTCTGAGCAGGTAGTGCAGCTTGAACTTTCTCGTGAGAAAGAAATGGCAGAAATCCGGCGAAAATATGGTCTAGTACTTCAGGAGGCTGAGAATGATGCTAGGCAAAAGAGGAAGGAGCTTGAGTTGTGTTATGAGAAAACTAAAGCTCATATGTTATTGGCTAAGGCATGGGCTATGGAAGTTGATGGTAAGACAGCATTTTGAGTTCCATAAAAATTATGAAAACCCCAAACAGAAGTTTTAACTGTTAGTGAAACATGATACAAATGTTTGCCTTGGGAAATCTCAGAATTGCTTGATATGTATTGAATGGAATGAATGCCTACTAGTGTTCTCATCTCCCTCTTCACAAAAGAATTGTCCTTGTTAGCTAGCTAACAAATTGCTTATTTTGCAGTGAACTCCATTATTTTCCAGCCATCAACTCACGCTCAGTTTACTGGCATGGCGACAAATTCATGTGCTGGATTGGTCAACCAATTCTCAGGTGGACTTTCAACTAATCAGATTGCTAGACCACAAAATCCCCATCCATGCCAAAATCTTCTTGATTCTGGAGCTGGCTGGGGATCTTACATTCCAGACCCGCGTATTTACCCGTCTTGCGCGACTCCATATATCCCGATACAATCGAACCCGATTCCTCTCAACTTCAGCTCATCAGACTCTTCTGTTGGTTATTTTTGACAGTTTTACAATTAAGGGGAAATTTTAGCTCCATACAGAATCCACATTTGGTTAGCCTTCCACTTATGCAATCTGGAATGTATTTTGACTTCTGAGGGAATTGTATAATGTGCATATAGTGTAGATGAGTTAGCAACTTAGTATCATATTAGCACTATTGAATGAAGCTCAATATCTTTGTGAACAACTTCAGACTTATCCTGACAGCCAGAATTTTTGTCCATATTATGGTGTAAATTTGTAATGAGGCAACCTTTGTCGCTTTTGGAATGGTAAGATTCATAAAAATGGTGCCTTTTTTTTTCTTCTGTCTTCTGAAAAGATGGTTTGTTTTATGCCGTTAATTGGCACATAGTTGCCTGATTGGACTTTTGATTGGAACGAAAGTAATTGCAATAATGCAATGTGATTATGTGAGATCTTTTTCATATTTAAAAAATCCATATATATATATGCTAGGTACAATATACTCCGTAGTATATAGTACTGTAGTATTAGAATATGTTATTTAGTTACAAATTTGTAATAATATTATTTCGGTACATTCCAATTTGCTTCCAAATAACATAAACTCATTGTTCTTAGGAACGTATGTATGACTAGATTATTGAAATGATCAATAACATTTTTTTTGACGTATTATTCAACTGATAAAAGAATGCATAATAATATTATTATGAATTAGATATTGATATCGTATTTTTTATCCGAACTCGTTATAATATTTTGTTGAACCAATATTGTGATTTGATGTTAAGAATAAATTTAAATCAAAATTTATATAATATGACATAAAAAAAAATCATAGATAAAATACTATCATTTTATCTCAAAATAGATTTGATTAATTAAAAAAGTCATATGACTTATAATATGTAACTAGTACAAATCCCGTAGCATGTACGGGTAATGTAAATATATATCCAAATTAATCGATTCGATATCGAATTTTGACACGAAACTTTTAACTCGAGATTCCAAACCCGATAGACTCGAGTCCGAACCTATTGACTTATATATATATTAATACAATGTTAATTTTAAAAATAATTCTATTCAATTTTTCATATTTATATTATTATGTAATATACTATTAACATATTTTAAAGTTTTTTCATTGCTCTTTAAGAGTTAATAATGTCAAAAGCGTACACTAATTACTAAGAAAAAATTGTTAAGATATCAAAATAAAAGAACTTGAAGTCTTTTATATTTATTTAAGGATACATTGTTTAAAAAATCATGTTAGGAAAAAGTCTTAAGATATAAAAAATGGGGTAAGTTATCAATTAAATATAAGGAAATTGGATAAGATATTAAGTGGATATATAAATTATTTTTAGAAAATATAATGTAAAATAATAAAATCATTATTTTTATTCAAGCTTGATGATGTGGCGCAAATTTTAACAAAGGGATGAGTTTTGCTTTATACCATATTATAGTAGATATAGATTTTTCAAATAAATTTCTATATAGCTTAACGTGGTTTTAAGAGACAAAAAATTTAGACTCATTTTAACATTTAATCTTGAAAATATTTTTCAAACATTTCAATAATATTATTTATAGGCTTTTTTTTGGGTCATATATACCCTATTCGACCCACTAGGCATAATTATTAGTACTACTATAGTTACTACCGTTACTTGATAAATCTAACTCCTTATCCCACTCTTCTACCCCCTCTGTCTTATAATATTAAGGTTTCCTTTTCGATCGTCCCAATAAGTTCTTCCCATTTCAACCTTTTAATTTTCAGCGGGATAAATTTATCACAATATTTTTACCAAATTTTCTAAATTACCTCTTTTTATTTCTCCCTCATCTCTTTTTTATCATATTATTCTTATCAAGTCCTCCATATTACCACTTTTTTTTTATCGCTTTCATCTTCTTTTACTATATTATCATCACTAAATCTTTCAAATTATACCTTTTTTTATCCATCTCTCCTATCCTTTTACCGCATTACCCTTATCAAACTTCATAAATTACCTACTTTTCAACTTTACCTTAATTTTGTGCACCATTTCAAATATCTATTTACTATATTACCCTCACTAAATCTTTCAAATTACACCTTTTTTTTTATTCTTCTCTCCTACTCCCTCCGTTTCAATAAACATGTCTTTTTAGCTCTAAAAGTTTGTTTCAAAATACATGTCTTTTTACATTTTTGGGCATTTACTTTACAGATTTACCCTTATAATCATTAGCAGTTTATTAGTAGTGGTTTTCAATAAAGTAAAAAAGTGAGGTAATAATTAGGGGTATAATAGTCCATTTAATAGCTTCCTTAATATATGTGCAAATGGCTAAAAGGACATGTTTATTGAAACGGAGGGAGTATCATTTTACCACATTATCCTTATCAAACTCTTTAAATTACCTACTTTTCAACTTTACCTAATTTGTGTGCACCAATCCAAATATCCTTTTACTCTATTACTCTCACCAAATCTTTTCAATTACACCTTTTTATTCTTCTTTCCTACCCTTTCATCACACTATCCTCATCAAACTCTTTAAATTACTTACTTTTTAACTTCACCTTAATTTATGTGCACCTACCCAAATATCCTTTATATTTTGAGACGTAGGTAGTATTTAATAATCTTACTAACGTCTGACATCTAACATTTATGTAAACATTTGGTCAAAGGTGAAAGGGCAACAATAGGGTGAACTTAAGAATGGATAATTTGTAGACCCAAGAAAATGAAAATGGACAATTTGCTCCTACTCTTTTCGGTCTTTTGTTTCTATTGCCTATGAAACAGCCTTACGAAATTCTTGGGTCGCAAACTAGAAGTGAACATATCTAGCTTACTAGCTATATGAAATCAAAATTGATAGTAGTGTAAGAAAAGTACGGTTGTCACCCTCATACGTTGGTATTTTGACTATTTCCATTTATTTTGTTAGAAACTTTGGTATTTTCATTTAATGGTTGTGCTTGTGCAACATGCCGCGTTCATATGCATGCACAAAGTATACATGAACCCACAAAAGCTAAGATAAATTCTTTCGATAAATTCTACATTCATATTTATTGTTTTTATAGGCAATTTTACACAATTTGAATCCATATACGCCCGTTATAATATCCATTTTACTATGTAATTTGTACGTTTTATTTTGTAGATCTAGCTAAAGTAAAATGTTAGTGTTATCACTTGAAAAAAGCATAAATGTATTATATCCTTCAATCCATATATGGAGTGATCAACATATTTCAACAAAATATATAGAGGCCTTTCTATTGTGTGCCCTTACTAAATATAGAAATTAAAATCTTAAAAAAGAAATGGTGAGCCCGTTATAAGAGAAATAAAAAAATCCAAAATTTAAGATTACTAAATCTCTCCATCGGTAACTCTTTATAGTGTGTTCTTAAGACATATAATAGAAAAATCCAATATAAAGATACTTTTTTAGCAATATATATATGTTATACATTTAAAAAAAAAGGTGTTCAAACTATAATTTAGGAATATTTTGATAAGTGAAGAATTTAGGAGAAACTCATTCTTTGAATATAATTTGTCTTGTGACATTTTTTCTAACGAGGGAGCTCAAAATGGGATCATTGTCATGGTAACCAAACTTCAATTTCACCCCACGTTATTATGTTAATTATGTGGTATGCACTTGGGATGTTTGGAAAAATAAATAATAGAGCCCCCTTAAATTATTGATCAAGCCTAACTTTCTTAAGGAGTATGGAGCAATAAAGGAACTAAGGTTATGTATGCACTTCGGATGTTTGGAGATATTTAGTAACTTTCTTAAGAGGTAGGAAGGATGAAAGAGAAAGAAAGGGTTAGCCAACAAGGGGTATTAGGAACAGGCTCTATTGGGTACCTAACAAAAATGGTTGGTTTTCGACAGCCTTAGCTATAGAACTAATCACAAAAGCACAACATCAGACACCGAAATCCAACAATTGGATATGGGAACTTGATGTTTTTTTGAAGGTGAAAATTTTTTAATGGAAAATTGATGTAAATGGTCTCCCAACAAAAGCTTGGCCATGTACCCACACCTCTGGGTTGCCTAATGTGCAACTGCCTCAATGAAGATTCAATTCATATCATGACAGAATGCCCTCACACCATTAGCATCATGGATAAAATCAATCCTAAAATTGGGAACGTGTTACGTGCAATTAACACTATGGGTAAAGCACCATCCAATATGTAACACCCCTATTTTGAAACCATGGGTATTACATGCCAGTGACCTCGGATTTTTCCATCCAAAGCCACCCAAGGCGGTAGATAACATAACTCGATTCATATAAAACGAAATAATGAACTTATATTACATCAAAAGTGACTCAACATTTGGATACATGATTAAGAAACAATGCTCAATGATACAAAATAATAATGTTTGAGTGAAGAAGACATATAAATCATTTTGCAGCGGAAATAAAATGACGGTTAAAAGATTCTTCACAAAAACAAAATAGGAAACTCCAAAATATTTAAAATAACTTGAAACCTCTTGAAAATCTTCCTTCCTTTAAATCCTCGAGTCTTCGTCCTTGGTCTCTGGCAAGCCTGTCTTTACTTCATGATATTTCCATAAAAGCAAGAAATACCAGCCGACCAATGTCGGGAAGAAAAGAAAGTGGTATTAGTCTAACGCGAGACTAAGCAAGTGGTAGAATATGACTAGGTTCTTTAAAAGGCTAAGTATGTCGGCATCAAGGTCCAAAGGGAGTTGAGCGATGCCCGACAAATCAGGTTCTTTTGAGGTGAGAGTGTGATATATTTTGGAGAACGAGGCTTTATTCGAATACAACTCAGGTAATAATGAAAGGAACAAATCCGAAGGGAGGTGAAGAACGAGCTTTCTTTTGAACATAGGAAATCACAAGAAAGTGATTCCTAGGAACGAGAGATGATTAAGATTTTTGTTGGGAACTTATTAATGCACATCAAAGTTTAGTAAAAACCTTCATCAACTTATCCTCTCTGAGTAATACAACAATACATTTTTATTTTAACGATTTCCGGATGTAGCAACTCATAAGAGTCAAGGGCCACACCCAATACATCTTGTTTTAACGATTTTCGGATGTGGCAACTCATAAGAGTCAAGAGCCACCCGAGGAATATCCATTCAACAATTCAATTAATGATTTTTATATGCGGCGACCCCTTGAGCGAGCCTAGTGCCACATAGTTGAGCACCTAGCTAGGGTGCTATCACCCCTCTGAGCGGTAGAGCGGGCAGAGTCATGACCCAGTATTAGGGTATAGGTACATCCTAATACGTTTTTGAGAGGTGTTGTCAGAGACGAGCTCTCACCCCTAATCCCTATTCTAGTCCATTGCAAAGTCTCAAACGAGACATTTAAACACATAAAGGCCGCAATGAATCGGTCCTAAGTCCAAGTACTAACGTAGTCTAGTAACAATGGGGTCATTATTTCTAAACAGCAAATACCCCTAAGTTCATTTTATTCAGCAAACAAGGTGTTCCCAACAATTATATGGATATTAAACGGAATGGAAGAAAATTCACGTTTAATCGTAAAGAGCAAGAGAACCATCCACTTGCCTTGAAATCGAAGCTTGAAGAAATTAACTCGACGGAAGGAGGAACGACGAAGACTTAGATCCTTGATAACGAACTAACTGGAAAGGTAAGATAATTCAAAATAAATCATTACAATTTATTTTGGAGGAGAATGTTAGAGTTGATATCCTTCATAAACTCTAACTCAATAATAATCCTTTAATTCTTAAAATAGTTTACATTATATTATTACTCTTGATCGAGGTACAAGTTATACTTATTTTAAAATAATGAGTATATAGATTTAGTTGATGGATTCATATAATTCAACCTCTTAAAATCCTCTTCGTGAAAATATTACATTAACTTGTAGTTACATATTGGTTAACCCTTAATACATACATGTATATAAATATATATATTAATAACATGGTAATTTGGTAAAACCGTGTTTATATTACTTAAAAATATTTAAAATATTATATGTATGATGTTTGACGTACTATATGTATAAATAGTTTAGAGATTAACTTATTCCCTTGAAAAAAATAGTTGTTTAGCCAATCAAGCAAAATTTTAATAATAAACATAATGATAACAATACTAATATAATAATAATACTTTTATAATAATCCAAATATTAATATAATTAAATTTCCATCCATAAATCAATAAATTATATATCTTGGACCAAAATTGATTTCTAACCAAAATCACTTCTTTGACCAAATTAACTTAAATATAAGTTATATAAAAAAAATCATTTTTCTCAAATCTCGAAAAAATGATAATAATATAATTTCTGACAAATAATATATTTCCAAAATATGAATATTAAGTACTCCAAAATTTCTATTATTAAAATCGATAAATCTCAAAAATCCGATAATTAATATAATTATGACAAAATATTTATTCAACTCAAATTACTTGTACTTAGGATAGTTTTACCATTAAATATCAATATAAAATCTTTAAAAATTATTATACACTAAAACTGTACAAATAATAATTTTCAGCCTATCAACTTATTATTACGGACAAATACTGGACTTAACGGTTCTCAATTACGGTATTCATAGGGTCATTAAGATACCCTAATTAAATTATTTACCAGTATTATACAATACTATATAACGTATAAATAAAATAATAATAAAACTTTAACTTCATCATCTACAATTAGCAAAGCTTACGTACACACCATAGCTAGTTTTCGAACGAGCTTGCACGGGCATCCATGGTGGTCGACGGAATCCATGGCAGCGGCACCGACGAGAATCGTGGCGGCGGCACGAGCTAGAGGAGGAGGGCGGCGGTGATAGGCAACGGCGGGGTGTGGGTGACTGGAAACAGGGCGGTCCGGCGAGAACCGAACGGGCTGCGGCTTCTCCGGCGAAGCTTGGGAGGGGCGGCGACCCGCGGTGGTCGCGTACACAGGCCGGCGAGGCTAAGGAAGCGGCGCAGGCCGTCGTCCTTGGCGGTGACAGAGGACGACGAAATGAAACAAGGGAGGTCGGAATCGGTGAGAGGCAGGGGCGGTCTGTGGCGACGATGACGAGAGGAAACGACGACGTTGGTGACGGGCTGTGGCGGACTGCGGGCAGGGGACGACGAGGGGTCTCGGGTGATGGAACAGAGCATGGAAACGGGGAAATTTACTAACTTATCTCAGGACAAAACTTAAGTAGATATGAACATGGGTGTAATGATGATGGGTGGGATTCACTGGGATTTCGTTTGGCAGAAATCTCTTTGCTGGCATGAAACAATTGGACGGAGGGATACTATTTGATCCAAATTTAGCTTAGTCAATAAATTCGGCTTCCTCTCATATCTCAATAAGGAGTTCCCGCAGTTCAACTGTAAGGGAAAGGAAGGCCACACAAAACAAAAGAAAATGGGACGGAGGAAAGAGTTATCGGGTATTGATTCGACCCAAAAATTTATCCGGGTAAATGCTCGGAAACATTTAATTTTATTTTTAATTAGTCTCTTCTATAATAACTAAACTTGTACATTACTTATAAGTGAAAATACTTAGTTTTATTTTTAGATTATAAACCACTATTTCCTATTTAAAATTATATTTTAATCAGTAATATCACTTTTTTTTTGAAAGTTTTTTTTTTTTATCGTTAAGAAAACGAATTCATAAGAGTAAGGTTTTACACTTCCAATCAAATACATATATCATATAATATACTATTTTATATGAAGAAAAATAGCGGTTATTACACAATATTATAACAGAAATACATAGCGCTTTGGGAACGCGAGATTTCATTGAACTATCAATCGTATGGTGGTGTATATGACAGCAGAGAAACAGACTCGCTTTCCAGCAAGAACCAAAATGACTTTATCCAAGACCTGACAAAATACATTCAATCCCAAATTAGACTTTGGAACAAAGCCAAGGAATGGGAAGAAGACGAGGACAAACTTCGGAAAATGAACAAAGTGGGGGAAGAAGAAGAACTAAGCGAAAAACTTGGGAAAAGCCACAAAGTGGGTGGTATAAACTAAACTTTGATGGGTCAAAATTAGAAACTGGGTCTGCCTCTACTGGTTTTGTAATAAGAGACCATTTAGGAAAAATTCTTAGCATGGATCGACTCAAAACAAACTCGATTCCATAGTATAGATTGAAGTTCGTGCTCTCAAAGAAGGTATGAAAGAAGCTAAGAGAAGGGGATTATGAAATCTGCAAATCGAAGGAGACAATCAGACAGTCATTAATGCAGCCTGTGGAACAGGGCCAAGTCCATGGGAAATTGATATGCACATCGCGGAGATTTGGGTACTATTCCGCAACTTCGAGAACATTCGCATCCGTCATGGGGATTGCAATACTGTGGCTGATAAAATTGCCAAAATGGGTCACGTATTCCTAACCCCCACATCTTTAACAACCAAGAACTTCGAGTTCTCATTCAACTGGATGCTCTAGATCAGCCTCCGTGAGGAAGCCCGTTTAATTCTTACTTTTGAAAAAAAAAAAAGGGTTCTGGAGGCAAGACCAAAGGAGAGAGAAAAATAATATTTTAGGTCTTGACTCGTTTTTGGTATTATATAAAGAGGTTTTGTAATAACCGCTACTTTTTAAAGATATTATATAATATATTCTTATGAATTCGTTTTCATAACGACGAATTAAAGCTTTCAAGAAAGCATATTATTCGTCAAATATAATTTAAAAATATAAAATGGAGGTTTATAGTCTAAAAATAAAATTAAGTATTTTCACTCATAAGTAATTTACAAGTCTAGTGATTATAAGAAGAAAAAGAAATAATAATAATAATAAAAAAAAATGTAATTTGAGAAGATTGATATTATAAATTAGTAACAATTAATCGAATTGGATTAATTGTCATATTTATAAAATTTAAACAAGAGTTGGGCTAGTCATGATTGGGCCAAAAATATAAAAAAAATAGAAGAATGGTAAAGGGTGAGATTCAAACCCCCTACATCTCGTACTCCTACCCTTCTTTCTACCAACTATGCTACAAGAACTTTTTGTAAAGGGGAGTGATAGAGATACCCGTAGGGTAGTCTACCCACCCGCCAAATCACACATTTTATTTGTCATATCATTACCTTATTACCACATCATAATACATTATGACATGTCATTTATTATGGGTGAGTGTGTAATAGAAGAAACTAATTCATACATATTGGAGTAATTATGGACATTAATAAATTTTAAATTATCTTCCTAATTTCCAGTCAAGTCTAAAAAGAAATTTTTGAATCTCCATCCTTAACAAATTTTAGGTATGTAGTACCAATAGTATTATATTAGACTATTACGTAGTAGTATACTATGAATAGTAAATAAAAAACTACTCTATGTATAAGTTATAACCCCTCCAATATATTGATAAAAAAACCCCCCTCCAATATACAAGTATATATATATAATTTAACCCATTTCAACAATATAACTTATTTTTTCAATATTCGTAACCAATTCTATACATTTAATTATTTTATGAATTATGCAATATTTTTTGTATGAATTATGTAATATGATTAAATTAGTGTATTTGGGCATTTAGTCAATCAGCTAAGCCTCTAGGGTAGTACTCGGATGTCTCCGGTTCGACTCTTACGGGTAGTATATCGACCAAAAAATATATATTTTGAAATTAGTCCTTTCATCTTATGATCATAGTATAATTAAGATGATGTAATAATTTTTGAACAAACAAAATTGTATAAAATATAATAATCTAGTATTTTGAAATTACTTTTATATATATATTCCACTCATCTTATGACATACTAGAAAATATAATAATCTAGTATTTATTCTATTTATCATACTTTTTATCCAAAAAAAAAAGTATATATTAAACTCTAAACTTTAAATCATCTTACTTGTTACTTGAAAATAAGATAGTATAGACTAAAACTATAATCCCTAAAATAAATAGTATATGCCTATAAGTTATTACGTAACTCGTATATTAGTATATTGTATGTAATATAAGGTCAGATGAAGTAAAACGATTTCTCAATTTTGGGAGGAGTTTCTTTAGAATTTTAATATAAAGGGATGTAATTTTTTGAAAATTAGATCTAACAAAAAGTTCAAGCAAATATTTTCATTTCTAGATTTCTCTCTCAGGTTTCATAACATCTATATTGGCATTTATTTTAAATCCTATACCCTCTAATACACATTAAACAAGTATATTATTGTATTATAAAGGAACAATAAATGTATTGAATATAGGAGTTTTATAATATTACGAGCTTTTTAATTATCAAAAACGACCTTTTAAAACAAACTTTTTTAAGAATCCACCTCTTAATATTTCTTTTGAGTGAAACCTCCTTTTATAATGTAAACACACAAGTATAAATATTTTGACCAAAATACCCTAATAAAGTAATTTTTGTTATTTTCTTCTAATAATTTCTTAAACTTTTCAAAAATATAAGACTTTTTCTATGAAATAGTGAAATTATTCTTAATATGCTATATGAATGAATAAAACTCAGTTAAAATGAAAAAAAACTTTAAAGGATATTTTGGTCCAAATAGCTTATATTTTCACCAAAAGTTAGTTTAGGGTGGTTAAACTTAGGTTTTTCTTTATAAAATTGGTTTATGGTTATACAGTACTTTAAAATAAAATTAATTTGAAAGGTGGTTTTCCATATAAAAAAGCTAGTTTTAAAGGGGGTTTTTGACAAAAAAATCTCTAATATCAATGAGCGATTAATTTACGAAAGTTGGTATAGCCTTAATGTCTCCCTGCAACTAAACAACTACATATTTGTCAATGAAAAACTACCTCCTCATACCTTATAAATAACAATGAACGCTTAAATATGCAATATAATATATTTTCTACGTGTATCAAATAGTCAAATTAAAATGTGGATTTGAATCAAAAGAAAACTTGTCTTAACATATAAACTAAAAATCATGAACATAAAATAGAAATACGTGAACATGAAATAGATATACGTGAACACAAAACAGGAAATACGTGAATTCCAAAAATGTTTGTGATTTTGTGTTATTATGTTATTATTTGTACTTTTGTAGTGATCTAATTCATAACACATGATTTTAAGAAATTTTGTTATTACATATATTAATATGATCCATAATAAAAACATGATTTTGTTCGCACATTTCTTCCTATTGTTCACATATTTATGTATTTTGTTCATGTTTTTAATTTATAGGATAAGAAAAGTTTTCACCGGAATCAACCTCTTAAAATATAAATGATTTCCACCAAAAAAAATTAAAATATAAACGATTAGGCATAATCACTAAAACAACTATAATATCCAATTAACATAAACTCTAAACCGGCCCTAAAATCGCAAATCATAAATGCAATTTCCAAAGGCCTAAACCTTAGACCACTTACCCCTTTTTTCTAAAATCTTAAATGTTGAACCTTGAATGTTAAATCCTAAACACTAATCCTAAATACTAAATCTAAAACCCTAGACTCTTACCTAAAACCCTACACAACAACCCTAAACATTCGAGTTTAGAATTTTGTAGTTTTGAATCTCTTGAACAATCTCCTAAAATCTCCATCTCATTAAAAGTTTTGTTATACCAAATATCAATTTGAGTAAACTTGGAATAATAATAATAATAATTGAAAGATATCCACAAACCTATCCCGAATGAAGCCTTTGATATGGTAGATCGGTACTCACTCCGTTTATATTTACATGTCAATCTAGAGTTTGTCTTAAAAATTAAAAGTAGAATGATTTGACTTTAGGCTCTTTCTATATTCTCAAGATGATCAACTTCTATTATAAATCTATATAATTATTTTGAAGTAATGAGTAATTTTTAAAAATTGTCTAAATATGTGAAATGATCAACAAATATTATTGAATAAAAAAATGTGACAAAAGTAATATATACATATAAACAGAGAAAGTATTAATCTAAAATGCATTGATACACCTAAATTATTTAGACAGTGAGAATATACTTCCAAATACTAATTAAATATATATACCCTATATATCTAATGCTCATGGCCTAATTGTACATAACTCATACCATTCATAAGTCTAAAGCCTGTACACGCACTTGTATATTATCCATTAAAATTTGCACATAAAAACAAATATAGGTAATTTTTTTGGTTGAGCAAAACAAATATAGGTAATTAGGTACAATTCTATAGTACTCCGTATTATGTATGAACTTGTATTTATTATTGACCCCTATGTGGGATTTTTAAAACTTTTTTACAATGTTATTTTCTTATTATTTTGATAATATTGCAAAAGATATTTGTATGTATATTGGTGTTTGATTCTTTCCTTTCATTAAAGAAAAAAGAGAAATGGAGTGAAATATGAAACAAGATTTATGAAAACAATTAAGGTGAAAGAGAAGATATACATGTCAGCATTACCATTCAATTTGATTTATGGAAACAATTAAGTCATTAGGGTAGTCTACCCCCGATGGGTGACACTAACATTTTCCTTTTGTAAAGTTTGGGCATGCGTTTAATTTAAACCCTAAATACCCCAAATCCGAAATTGTACCTTGTGACGGGCGGAAATTCCGCCTTCTTCTTCACTCGTCCACGCCAATGTCATTTCGGTCATGTCCTGGCAGCCGAGAACCTGGTCGTTCGTCCATCCCCCTAGTCGTTCCTATGCCCGATTGAGTAAAGAATGGGAGAAGGTTGCCTATAAATCGGGGGTTTTGCACAGATCAATTCACCCTCATCACCACCCTCTCCTCATCCCTGTGTACTCCAAAAACCTCTACCCAAAACCCAGGACTGTAATTACAAGTGTAGTCCCGATCGAATTCGTCCAAACAAAAACGCCGCCCCAGATCCATCACTTTCAAATCTGATTTTTTTTTCTTCATCGACGAGACCCGTGCCCACCGTCAGCCCCTTCCGCCGTCGTCGGGGAGCCGCCAGGAGTCGCCGGAAACTGCCAGAGGGCGCCGGCGTCGGGCTGCTGTCGTTGGTGTTGTGGCTGCTCGTGAGAAGAGGGGAGGCGAGCTAGTCCTGCATTTTTACGTAAGGAGGAGGAAGGGAAGAGAAGCTCAGGTGGGCTTTTCTTCAAATCTGAGTTTTGGCCCATATTAATTAAAAACCCATTAGTCTAATTGAAATAAGCATGATTAAAGTAGATCTAATGGTATTTTTATACTGATGTTAAATAAAACCACCCATTAGAATAAGATTATCATGCTCACATAAATTATGACCTCATAAAATTTGTATCATTATTTTTATAAGGTTAATAAAATTGATGAGTTTGACTAAAAGTACTATTTTCAACCCATGCCATTAAGTTAATCTCCTTATAAAATAAACTTGGACCATTACTTAATTGGGGCTTATAAAGCCAAGATATTATTTTATTAAAAATTGATATTAAATCAAGTAAATGGTTAATCTCTCTAAGAAAAAGTTTTTATAAAAGTTATGCGAAAAATGGGCGTAAGTAAATGATTTCTTAAATTCCTAATATTCTTCCTATCATTTTAATAGTTCAAAAGACCTAGGGTTATAAATTATTAAAGGATAATAATTTATACTAGCCTCACAAATTATTATACGAGGATAATAATGTGGGTGGTTCTCTCTCCCTATTCTCTTGATATTTGATAGTCGTTAACTCCTTTCCCGATATCCTATCCAATAAAGTCACCATCCAGTGATCACACGCGGCCCCTGCTATCCCTGAAAACAAAACCAACAGAAGCACAACCATCAGAGGTAATTGCGCCATCAAAATTATGTTTGACAAAATTGTCCTGGGGTTTGGACCACTTTACCAAATGCCTTTTGTTGACTTGTGTTGACAAATCCTTAAACCTAAAATTCAAATCAACACTATACTTTAATTAGACATATCAAGAGTGAATCATCTCCATTTGAATGTAAGAATTACAATAAATGACTTCGGCCTTGTTCTTTTAGTTTCCAAAAACTACTTTTTATTCAAAAATAATATTCATTCAAACACTACTTTCAATTACGACTTTCTTTCTATTTTTTACATTTCCCAATATACAAAAAAAAAAACTTTCTTTTCAAAAACTACTTTTTCAACAAAAATAGAATAAGACCTTGAATTTAACCAATTCAAATTGAATGGGTGTCAAGTGAGCAAGACCTCAGCTACACCAACCAAGAAAATGGTGATAAGTGAGAACATCCTTAAGAACTCAAAAACTAAAGAAAAAAATACATCTCATTAAATCCTTACTTTACACTTTACATTCCAAAGAGTAAAAAGTTAAGGCTTGTTACACTTTCTCAAAAGTAATTTCATGGAGAAAGTGTAACAAGCCCTAGTCAATAGTCAGCGAATAAATTAGGCTTACCTTACCCATGACGCTTCCTAATAAATTCGAACGCGTTTTTGCAATTCTCGTACAAGACAGGGACAACTTTGCAAAATCCGCAAACAAATGCAAATATGGAAGATTTTTTGTCCGCATTCATCCGCACCGCCTTCCCAGTTCCCACTACCTCCATTTTCTTACGATAACCGTCTGTCACGAAACGACGTTAAAGCACTCTTCTCAACAGCCTACCTTCCCCTACAAGCTATTCTCCACCGTCCGATTTCGAAAAAGGAAATTTTGCACAGGAAAATTACAGCTAGAGATCGCAGGTTTACCTAAAATGAAGCCTTGTTTGAGTAAATGTAGCCGATTCTGTGCCTGATAGCTGTCTTTCGAGGCTGTATTTTGATCTCCGGCGAAAGTAATTCAGGTTTCCGGCCAAAACCTCCGATCATTGTCCGGCCGCTCTCTCCTTCTTGTGTTTCGATTGTATTTTTTTTTTCTCCGAGTTTTGGATTACTGATTTTGTAGTTCATGAGCTTGTTTAGTGTTGCGTGCGAAGTCGGTAGTTCACGGATTTTTCGTGTTGAGGAGTGGTTTTCCGGAAGCATTTTTGGTAGTATTTGCCACGATTGGTTGTAATGATTCGTGTACGGAGGTGATTTTTGTCTAGGATTAGGTTTATAAACGTCTCTAGTTCTAGTGTTTGTTATGCCATGCTACAGCGTACATGTTGAAGCTGGCCTGTTTGGTACGATGACAGGAATGGGATTGAAATGGGGTATCGGGTTGGAATAAGAATGGCTTATACCCTGGGTTTTAGTAGAGTATGGAATCATGTGTATTTTATGGGAATGAGAATCACTCATACCCAATCCTAAGGCCAAAACAAACACATTTATGGGTTTGGCTCATTCCTACTCATACCCAATCCTAAGGCCAAAACAAACACATTTATGGGTTTGGCTCATTCCTAAACCGATTCCTTATACCGGTGGTATAGAAACAAACAGGCCCTTAATAGTTTGTTTTTGTGAACTTTTGAAAAGTCGGTGGATGGCGGATTTTGTGCTTCTTAATTTTCGTGTGTTGAGGAAGTAGGTTTGGGAGTTTGGTGATAGTGAATATGTTGTGTATGATTGCTAAACATGGTGTTGAATTCCTTTGGAATAGTGATTGTTGTTGTTGTTGTTGTTGTTGTCGTTTGTAGTGGTCTATATTGTTGAAGAGGCGGGGACGTAGTTGATTAGGTACTAATCGGCACTAATTGGCGTACCTTCTTCAGTGGATCGTCGTTCAGCTTCAGTTTTATTTCCATGAAAATGCTTAAAACCGCTTCCCCTGCTAATGGCAAGAGCACGCGAGATGCGCAAAGATATAGAGCATCCCTGAGCAAAAGTAAGACTATCCTCTAATCTTGGTATCACCATCCTGCTTCATGGTTGATTTTTACTTTGTGAACTGGCATATAGTTTATTCTCTTGGTTGTTTATAGTTTTCGCTTTGGGTCTCATACTCTCACTAGCCTTTCATTGTTTTATTTTGGGTCTTTCGGAAAGATCCTCTCGAATTGTTTGGGGGTTTAAGGGGTCTGTACATATCGGTGTTGCTGTCCTTTTTCCTGCTTAACAATCTGTTTAATTGACGATTTGATACAGAGAATGCAAATAAGAGGAGTAATAGTATGTCCCAGGATTCAGGCAAGGAGCTTCATGCTAAGAGTTGTGAACCAAATAACAAGAGAAAAAGGTTCAATGGCTTTGATTTATACTCCCCCAATACATACTACGTTATGTTTTTTTTTTCATGATGTATCCCACTCATAGAAAACAACAGATATCTGAATATATATCTTGACTGCATGTGAGGCAGAAAACTTACTGTCTATGTGAGAGATAATTCCTAGTTCATTGTCAGGGTAGCAAACCATGATCCTGAAGTAAGCCAACGATACGTTTGTTCATCTGATGGAGTAATGGCTGCTTGCCAACAAGGTTCTTCTCCTTCTAAGGTGTGCTCTCTGTTTTCCCAGAACGTACACCTGTCTGTATATGTACTGCCCTTTTTTTGAAGTAGTATCTCCTTATTCAGTTGGTCATGAATCATATGTGCCTTGATCCTGATAATTCGTCATCTGGCTTTGTTTTCCTTCATTTTTATCATATTCTAGGCTCTACTTGAGTGTAAAAAGAGGCTGTGGTCCTTTCCCTAGGGCTGTGACATCTTTATGCTCAATTTTCCTTATAGTCAAAATACTAGCACAATTAAAGGATCGTAATGAACTACTTCATCTGACTCGTATGATACAAACTGTTTGGTGTGTGCATTTCAAGCTCGGGAATTGCTATTTTCCTTGTTTTTCCCCCCTTTCTCTGTATGGAAGCTCCAACATAAACAATGGAAAGCTAAACAACTCTGTTGTTCTCCAGTATGTTTACCACCAAGAATTAGGAAGAAGCTCACAGATGGACGAGTCACCAATTAGTAAGGTGAAGGAGAAGGAGGTTGGCGGTAATGACATAGCAAGAAGCTCACAGATGAATGGATCACCAATTAGTAAGGTGAAGGCGACAAAGGTTGGCGCTAATGAAATAGCTAGAAGCTCACAGTTGGATGGGTCACCAGTTAGTAAGGTGAAGGTAAAGGAGAAGAAGGTTGGTGCTAATGAGATATCAAGAAGCTCACAGATGGATGGATCGCCGAGTTGTAAGTTGAAGCAGAAAGCTGGTGCTTATGAGGTACTTCTCTCTTACTCAAAAATTTCAAGTTTTTTATGTGTGATTTACTTGCCTGGTTACAATTATGGGGCGACTGATATTCCTTTATTTTCTTCAGATTCTAGGCTATATATATATCGTTGAGAAAGAGATTGTACTTGTGGTGTTGTTACATCTGCTGTCGTTAAAACAATTCCTCATGAGAAGAATGCTAACACAATTAAAGTATTTATTTATATATATCAAACCCGGCTCAAGTCATATAAACTTTTTTGGTTTGCAGTGAAGCTCATATATGGTTGTTTTTCTTGCTGTCACTGCATCCAACAATTGATTAAAGGTTCAAAAATATGTTGTCGTCCAGGATGTTCATACCTGAGAATTATTAAGTTGTTCACAGATTGATGGATCACCAATCCAACTCTTGTTTGCCTTCTCTAAAATTATGTAGTTTTTTGTGTGTCTTATTCTGCTTACCTGTTTGCTTGTATGATTTGGTCTTTGACTCAGGTCTTGATCTTTTTGTGTTCTCGTGAAACAGTCTTTTGGAAGTTAAGATATCATCTTGGCTTTCATGTTCTATTTTTCTAAATCTTATATAATGTAACTCTTGAAATCTTCTTGTCCAAACTAACTTCATACTGGACGGAATGCTTAAATTGAATATTTTCCAATAAAATGATTATGGCAACACCCATCCTTTGTATCTGGCAAGAATAGCATCCTCTTTCTATTTAAGCTTTGTTACAGAAGTGAGTGGTTCATCTGTGATCTATAAGTTGTACTTCAGTAATCTTCTTAGAACTCTTTTTAGAATTAATCTGTTTACATAATATGATTACTTTGTAATATCTTGCTCTTGAAAAGCTGTCTATTTGAAAATTCAGAATGGTGTAGATGCATCTCATGATCATTCACCATTGGTAGTACAAGGTTCTTCAAGATCTCCCTCAGCAGGTTTGGACAATCTGAGATTTAGAGAGTATTTGGTTCCTGTCCATTTAACGGATATTCAACTTGAGCAGTACTGTTCGACACTAATTACAAACTCCGCATTGTTATGCTCGAGTGCAAAAAAAGGAAACCTTGATTATCTGCAAGGTGTTCTTGGTGCTCTTAGAAAGGTAGGCAGTACATGCTAGTCTGTGAAGAAACATATTGTTCATCTTGTTTTCATTATGTTGCTGAACTTTTTTACTGCTCAAGAGATGTTAGTTTTTATAAGAGTTCAAGGCTTCTCATAGTTACCACAAAATCATAATAATGGGACCAAGGTGTATATGTGTAATGAGGATAGGAATTTTGGTTATGAATTATGAATGTAATGAAACAATGAAGATCACGGTTTAATTGTTCCAGAACCTGCTGAATAAACATATTAAATATTTTTCTCTCAGTAGGTGTTGCACTCTGCACATGTTGAGACTACAGGGGAAGCATTCTGGTTTAAATTTTAAACTAGGGACCACGCGCCCTCCTTATGATATGTCTTACTGTAATGATTATAGGTCTCTTAATAACCTATACAGTTAGATCTACAATTTAACAACTTATAGAACCATATAGCTTTCATTGAAAGTGCTTTTAGTTCTTCATTGATTTGCGGCTCATTTTATAACAGCAAGGTTTTATGTTTATTTGTCAGTGCTGTGACCATCCATATGTGTTAGATTCCAACTTGCAAAGCTTCTGCAAAGAACGCTGTCCTTCGGCAGATTATCTGAGCATTGGTATACAAGCAAGTGGAAAGCTGCAACTTCTAAGCAAACTTCTCCCTGAAGTCAGGGAGAAAGGAATGAGAATGCTAATTGTGTACAAGGTAGTTGTGATGTTGATCTTTGTACTATCAATTAAAGATTATGCTGTCTCAATGTTATAATGCTGAAGTAGGATGTTTCAAGCTGTTTATATGATTGAGCTAAACCTCTTTTAGTCATAAAATACTGCATATCATATATAACTATCGCCTGTTTTTTGCATATTGATAAATCTATAGTCATATTGTTAGATGAAAATGCTAACTTTGCTTAGGGAAGAAACATGAATTCTAAGTGGGTTGACATGGATGAAGCCTAGTGCCTCTCAAGAACTTGTGAACTCGGTATCTCACTAGGGGTTTGCTTTCTGGTTATTTTGCTTTCTGGCTTTTAAAATCATGTGTGTTCTGATTTGAATATTTTTTTCATTGTTACAGTCACAGACACCTAGCAGTTCTGTGAAGAATTGTCTTGGGATTGGTCATATTCTGGATGATTTTATCTGTCAGAGCTTTGGCCAAGAATCTTATGTACACATTTATACTCAAAAAAATGTCCCTCCAAAGGAAAAACAAGCTGCAGTTGATCTTTTCAACGACAAAACTAGTGGGAAATTTGTGGTATTGACAGAATATAGTAGCATCAGACTTATATGTGTGGATGTTGTGGTTCTGTTCAACAGTGATTGGAACCCAGTCAATGATATCCGAGCCCTGCAAAAGATGAAACTTCACACAGAGAATGATCATTTGAGAGTCCTTCGGTTATATACTTCATGCACTCTGGAGGAAAAAGCTTTGTGCTTGGCACGGGACGGTTCTGCGCTTAATGGCATCAGGCCATTTATTAGTATGAGCACTTGCCAAATGCTTCTCACCTGGGGTGCTGCATATCGTTTTGATAAACTTGATAAACTCCACACAAGGAATGCCACAGAATCGCCCAAATCATTAGAAGATGATTTTTTCACCAGTCTTTTGCGTGAACTGTCAACTCTATTGTCTTCTAACGTTGATGATACTCTTAACTGCTCAGTCATTACAAAATTAGATGAAATTGGTGAATATTTCGCTGGAAATATAAAGCTTCATGGTGAACTGGAGCTACAATCAATGGATGAGATACCACCACATGTCATTTGGTCTAGTCTGCTTCCTGGAAGGACTCCTGAATGGCGTTTTTTGCCTAATGAATCAAAGTCTGCAAAAAGACGAATGCCTGTATGGGAAAGACCACCAGATATGTCCCAAGGAGGATTGAGAGAAATAAGTGTGGTGCATGAAGAGTTGCCTAGCTGGTACAGGGATAAAAGTCTTATTGCTAGGAGGAGTAAGCGGGTCCCAGGATGTATCTTGGGCTTTCAAGAAAGGCTACAGGAGATCAAGAAAAGGATGCTACAAAATCAAGATATGGAGAATTTAGAAAATGCGAGGGAACCGTTGGACAAACTGTATCAGTTGGAGAAAGATTCAATCTCTGAACAATGTGTTGAAGAATCATTGTCTAAACTAAACAAGAAGTTAGATGACAGGATGGAATTGGGAGAACTCTGTCATGATATGGACAGATGCTGGGATAATTTGCTTGCTAAAAGGACATTGGAGGAAGAAATGAGGTTGAAGAGGATTGAATTACTGAAGAATCTACCTGAAGATTCTGATGATGCAGAGTTTAATGCTCAATGTGCTTTTATTGATTCAGGAAATTCAAACGCAGGGCCTATGTTCGAGTCCGAATCAGCTGCCAAAACCTTGGAGGATGACAAAATATATACTTCCCCAACATATATACCTAGCCCCGTGCATATACAAGAATTGAGTCCTAGAGAAAGGTTGAATATGCTAGATGGTAATGATCCGCTAAATGATGTTGAAATATCTACGGACAATTTGGGCAATGGTTTGTCACATGATGTTTCTTTCAACTGTTGGAATGCTGAAGATGTAAATTCGAAGAATGACCAAAATCAGGCTTCCGGAGGCTTGCTGTCTAGCTCTCTGCCGGTTTCTGATGCCTCATGTATGAAGGAAAATGGACAGTCTACTTCTAATGGTTTCACGTCACATGATGATTTTGAGATTTTTCATGAATGTTTGCCAATTGAAGAAATGGATGTGGCTTTTGGCTCTGAAAATGAGCATACATACGTGAGATCTATGCCAGGTCCTGTAGATGAATCTGCAATAAAAGAGTTGGATGTGCTTTCTGATCAAATTGTTCCAGACAATTCAGACTTTGCACCACCACTCTCAGAGTCTGAACTGGGAGCCAGCATCATGGAGGAGGACCACAATAATGGTCCTGGAATTGCTGTCTCTTGCAAAGACTCTGAACTAGGTGCTAACATCTTGGAAAAGGACCAGGATTGTGATCCTATAATTGTTGCCCCTTGCTCTTTGACAATGCCAGAAAACCAAGGTCCTATATATGGCGTGCAAAGTTCTGAAGAATTGGCTGTTCCATCTATACATGTGAATTCTGATGACCAACAGACGCCACAACAGCTATGCATAGATGAAGGCCGCCAATTACCTGCAGAACAGGTACAAGGGTGTTTAAAATTAGGTTGCATTTGATTTACTGCATTTTCGGCATTAAGTTGGCCATTTTCATGCAAATTAATGCGGTAATCAAATACTTTTAGATGTCATGTGCATGGTGTCTGAAGAATGTTTAGGTTGAAAGGTTGTATTGCTCACTATATTTCTTTTCAGTTATTCTTTCATCAAAGTTTACATTCAGCTCTGCTTCAAAGTAGTTGTAGCTGTCTTAAACCTGCTTGATCTTGGGTCTTCATCTTCTTCGTCTATCTCATCTTGCAGCTGCCTTCCACACAATTGCCCTGCTCTGAGATCAGAGTCACTGATGAATCAAGACCATCGTTTTCTCATGAATTTGTTGGAATTATCGGTGATTGTGCTGGGAATTCCAATGGCCATCAACCTCCTACGTTGGACCCACTTCAAGTTGAACTAGGAAAAATCCTGAACTCGGCTACTGATGCAATGAAGAAGCATGAGGATACGGTCTGTCCCTTGTGTTCAAATCTTGGTTTGTCAATGCATGAAGCTTTATTAACTTGCTTTTCCTATCTGAGCAGGTAGTGCTACTTAGAGCTGTCCGTGACGAGGAAATAGCACAGATCTCCGCAAAATATGATCTACTATTTCAGAATGCCAAAAATAATTTTATGCAGAAGAAAGAGGAGCTTAAGGGGCATTATGAGAAAATTAATGCCCATATGTTATTGGCAGAGGCATGGAGACTGGCATGTGATGGTATGGATATACTTTTTGTTTAATTTCCATAAGAAAACCCCTATCAAAGATATGCTGTGCAGTTTCTAAGTGAAACATGGCTGCGCATTGTTATTATACTGAACCAATTACAAAATATGCCAAGGAAAAACAGATTAGAGGACCAATTTACCGGTGTTTGAAGAGTAAACCGTGTTCATCCCTTGGCTATGGCTTCTGTATCAAGTGTTATGTTCTTGTTCGTTTTTTACTGTATGACACAAGTTTATACTTTCTTTGTTCGAGGAAGAATCAAGGTGAATCTACCAAGAAAACGACATGTTTCGGCTATACTATAAGATACCCAATAACCAAGATGCCGTTGATCATTGAGCTTTGTAATATGTTTTGCAATTGACCAAGATATGGCACATTCATGCTTTTGCTAACATTTTGTTTGTTTTTGCAGATAACAGCCCTATTTTCCCTCTGTCATCTCTGGTGCAATCCACCAGCATGCAAGAGAATGCGTTCTCACCTTCCTCTCAGTTTGTCAACCAATTCTCAGGTATAATATCAAGTGGTCAGATTGTTAGGCCACCATATCCTCCTTCACACCAAAACCTATGTAATTCCAATGCTGGCTGGAGACCGTACGATGTCCCATTGATCCCAACACATGGGTTTCCCTTATCCCAATTTAACCAACATCCTCTCAGTTTCACTCCATCAGGATCTTCTACTGGTTACTTTTCACAAATTCTTAGTTCAGGGGAGTACCTAGCTCCCTACAACTTTCCCATCTGATTGATTTTGGACTCTAGCTTAGCTTTCTGGGTTTGATTTGAGGCCCTTTTTTGGAAGCATGTATAATGTGCATATATTGTAAATGGGTTAACCCCCTTAGTACAACTCTTAGGATCTTAGTAAGTTTACAGTTTAGTGCTGATCTCTTTTTGTTACACGTCAGATGAGTATTGCATTCAGATGACTAAACCTTTATAGATTGATTATTACAGCACTAAGTGAAGTTTAGTGTCTTTTTGGGGGACTTGTCTGAACAGCCAAGGGTGTTGTCCTCTGCCCATGTTTTTTTGTGTGGATATCAATCACATTATAATGTTTTTATAATGGACATTTTATCACTTCAGGGACAACGAAGAAACATCCTAGTATAGCCTTAAATTTTTTGCATAAGAAGTATATTTGTATAGAGTAAATATAAAATTTCCATAAATAGTAATCTGGGTTATACTCAACTTGTTAGAAGTATAACCATACAAGTAATAATATTGCAACATTCATGAATAATCACACATAATAGTCTCTTTGACATTGGAAAAAGAAAACATCCAAACCCCAAAATAAAAAAATCGAAAAAAAAAATACCTTTCTTCATAACTCCCAAACTCTTCAACAGATTGGAAGAGGAGCACCATTCCACTCCTTAAGACACTCCAACAAAGGATCAATGATCTTCCCTTGGCAAATAGCTGTGAACACCTTATCAAACTCTTCACCAGGAGACTTGGTTTTCTCTCCTGTCAAGAGCTCAGTCCCCAACTCCTCCCTCACAAACTTGTACAATGGATAAGACCTACAACCCTTAATCTGGTTTCCAGTGGCAACATTCCCTGCATCATATGCAGCTCTCACACTCTCAACCTCCTTGGGCAGCCGGACTTTGAGCTCCTCCTCGAACAGCCCGATCTTCTGGAAGATCGACGTGTTCAAGTTCTTCTCCCCATCGCCATTCTTCAACGCGTGATCAACCAACACCTGTCTCAGCTTGGGCATCAGGTTGTAAGTCGAGCTGCAAGGATCGTCAGCGTACGAGAAAACGTACTCCCTGTCAACAACCCTTGTCAAATCCAGCTCACAGAACCGGGAAGGATGGAGCTCGCCGTTGGCATTGGTGGTTAGAACCCGCTTCGCCACCTGGCTCACCGCGTTCTTGATCGCGCTCCTCAGATTCTCCTCCAGGTGCCTCAGATCGACGGCCTGGCAAAGCGCGACCAAGTAAGTCGAGCTCATGAGCTTGAGGATCTCGATGGCTTCCGCCGTCTTCCTTGATGAGATGAGCCCTAGAGAGTTCACGTCTTGGTTGTGTTGCTCGGCACTTTGGACATGGTTTGTCACCGGATTTCCCAAGAACTGAAGCTCTGAGCAGTAAGAAGCCATGGCGATCTCCGCGCCTTTGAATCCGTAGTCCAAGCTAGGGTTCCTGCTAGCTGTGAGGTTTGACGGCAATCCATTGTTGTAGAAGTCGTTCACAAGCTCTGAGAATTGGGCGAACATGAGCTTCCCTATCGCTGCTAGCGCAAGCCGTGTGTTATCCATGGAAACTCCAATTGGTGTGCCCTGGGGAAGTAGAAGAAACAAAACACACTCAATTACACCACTCAAGAATTCGAAATTACAGAATTCGAAATTCGAAATTGAAGATTCTCAGTACCTGGAAGTTGCCGCCATGGAGAGCCTTGTTTCGGGAGACATCGATGAGAGGATTGTCGTTGACGGAGTTGATCTCGCGTTCGATCGACTTGGTGGCGAAGCGAATGACCTCGATCTGAGGGCCGAGCCACTGAGGGGAGGTCCGGAGAGCGTAGCGATCCTGTTTGGGCTTCTGAAGAGGATCCATCTCGTGCAATTTCTCGGCCGACTTGACATACTCGCTTCCGGCGAGGATGTGCTCCATGATGGCGGCGGCCTCGATCTGGCCGGGGTGGTGCTTAAGCTTGTGAGTCAAATGATCCGTAAACTCCGGCTTCCCTTGCATGACCTCGGCGAAGACGGCGGAGAGGACCTCCGACAGGAGAGCGAGGACGTTGGCGTCGAAGAGGACGGTGGAGGCGAGGCCGGAGCCGACGGCGGTGCCGTTGACGAGAGCGAGGCCTTCTTTCGGCTGGAGATCGAAGAATTTGGGGGGGAGTCCGGCGGATTTGAAGGCCTGTTCGGGGGAGAGGCGCTCGCCGGAGGAGGAGACGGCGACGGAGTTAGGGCGGCCGGTGAGGAGGCCGGCGATGTATGAGAGAGGGACGAGGTCGCCGGAGGCGGTGATTGTGCCCCGGAGGGGGAGGCAGGGGGTGACGTTGGCGTTCAGGAAGGCCGAGAGGGCCGTCAGGATGTCGAATCGGATGCCGGAGTAGCCTTGGAGGAGCGTGTTGATCCGGACCAGCATGGCCGCTCTGGTGGTGGAGTGGGGGAGGGTTTGGCCGCCATTGGAGCCGAACACGCCCGCGTTCAGGAACCTGAGAAAGGGTTTGGAAGGTGGTGGTGGATCAGAAAAGGAGTATTACTTTCTGGGCCCGCTTAATTATTTATTTTCGGTTGTTTATTAAAATCGGAATTTAAACGGGTTTTATTTTATGCGGAAATTATCATATTTGGAAATCAAAACAGGACAAAATAAGTGGTAGGTAGACATTTCACTATATAGTTTTGGGTATAAGCTAACTCATGTTGATTTAACTCCATCTAGATTGTTACTTCATGTCTATAACATTTTATACATGTATCAAGACAATAAAATACTAAACTCTAATCCTCCTTAAATGAAAAACAAGTATATATGAGTTATTAGAAATTGGGTGATATTAATTGATAAATTTTGACAAATATAATAAATATTTCATATGACACCTAAAGTTGATCAAACAAATGAACCAATCAATTTCATTAGCTAAAATAAAAGTAACATAATAATGATGATCATCATGGTAAATAATGGGTAATCAATGAAAATTACCTAATAAGCTCCTTTTGAAGGGCACCACCTTCCTTGGTCCTCCTATGAGAAGTGGCACCAAACCCAGTAGTGACACCATAACTATCAGTGCCTTTGCTCATGCTATCCATGACCCAATCACTGCTAGCCTTGACCCGAGCCCTGGCGTCCTCGGAGAGCTCCACAGTGACACCGTGGCTAGCACCATCGCGAGCCGCGACTGCCGCCACCTGGGCAATGGTGAGGCTCTCCCCACCAAGCTTCACCACCGGTCTCCGGAACTCCTCCACCATCTTCTTCACCTCCTCCAGGTGGCTCCCGCTCATCGAGTCCGCGGCCGCCCCCCAGTTTAGCGGGTCTTGGCGCTTCTCCATGCACACCTCCATTGATCAAATGACAGAAATTTGAGACTAGGGGGTTTGGATTGTATTTTTTTGGAAGGTTTTTGGTGATATGGGTATTCTTTGTTTTGTGTTTTAGGGCTTGGTTGGTCTATGATGTTGTGAAGGGCTTATATAAGAGGAAGTAGTGGGATTATGGGTGGGGATTAAGAGGGTGGGTGTGTGTGCAAATGGGGGTGGTAGGTAGGTAGAGATAGAGGTGTACACAAGAGACACACACACAAGACCCAACCAAAATAATATTAAGGTCACAATTTCTCTCAACTTCCTTTTCATTTTCTTATGATTTTTATGGGGTTGGTAGAGAAAAAGTCCTGTTTGTTGGATTTAAGTCAATTATGGGATGGTTGGAGATTATCATGTTGTAGCTAAGAGGGGTTGGTGCAAGGAAATGTTCAAACTAGTGCTCTACAACAATTAGTCGCCACGTTTAAGATGTAGCCCAAGGCATTCACTCATTGTAGTAAAAATTAATTTAACTTCTTTCATGGGTTCTCTATGATTTCATTTATTAGTCTCCCCAAAAATGATGACAAATTACCACCAATTTATTCAGTAAGTTTGTACATCATTTTGTAACTGAAAATTTTCCTATAAGCCAAACTTATATGGGTTGTCTGTCATCTTGTATTGATATACAAGGTAATGTTAATTGGTAAGTGTCAATTTGTTAGGCTAATATGGTCTCTTGTAGGGGGTGAAAGAGTAGGACGGTCGTGGTCGTGGATGAGTAGAGTCGTTTCATCACCCAACCTATCCGATTAGCCACTGGATTACCTTTATGCGTTGAAATATTATTATTAAAAAATATCGAATATCAATAAACTAAAATCTGCTTTGCAATATTAGTTTAAATAACAACTAGAACTAGTTTAGGAAAAATACACGGAATATTTTACATAAATGTGAGTACATAATACAATTTAAAATTTATATTAGTGTTTTATAGGAAAAGAAATGGATGGGTGGGCCAATAATAGGTGATGGATTGAATATACCTTCATCCATATTTGACCACTTAATAATAGTGCCAAAGGCACTATTTTCCTTCAAAATAAAATTTGACCTTTTACCTTTGTTCACCAACCACTAGACTCACTCATCACCCGATTATTTATGAGTTTTCACCCTTTTTTGAGTCGGGTTTTCTGAATGGATCAATCACCCACGAGTAATTCCCCACCCCGGTCTTTTGCCTCACTTATCAACATATTTTTTGGCCGATTCTATCCGTAAACAATATGAGTCAACCGAAAACGCCATTTCAACTTGTTCGGAAAAAAGATACGAATATTTCGACCCCCCAAAACCTTACTTGTACGGGATACATTAGATGATGTTTCATATCATGAAAATGTATGATTTCAAGAATCAACTCATTACGTCAAATAAATCCTGAATAACTGTACAGGAACAATACATGGCATACATGATACCAGTCCATAGCAAATCTCTTTTCATGAAGATGATCTTTTAAAAGAAATTTGTTTAGGGTATGTAAGGGGGAAAAAGACTTGTACCAACCAAGAAGAAAGGGAGATGACAAAATAAAAATTGCAAGTGGCATTTTAGGGTGATCTGATCTGACCTCTGACCACAGAATTTGCTCATGTTTGGTAAATGTGAAATAGAAGTGGAACTGAAAATTCAATGTAACTCAATTGGTGTTTAATCGTCAACCTCTCGTCAATTGAAGGGACAATATAAAACATCTACAGAACTAAAGTTTCAGTCCATAGAAAAAAAATAGTTTTTTTTTTAAATGATATTTAGTTTTATTAGATTCCTTGTTGTCTCGGTTGAGCTGTCCCTCAGCAAACAACTGTAATTAAATCCTTAAACTCAAATTCAATCAATATCTAATTGGATCATCATGAGGAATTTTAGCACTAAACAGGCCAATTACAAGTTGGGCACTTCGTATCAGTGGGCATTAGAGGACCAAATCAGATTTTGAACTCTTCTACTTGCGTTGTTAGGTGCACGTTTTAGCTAGCTAATTGCAGGGCAACTAATGACATCAATTTTGTTTCATCTGTTATAACATACACCTTATAAGTAGGTGCACGTTTCATCGGTACATTCACACCTACTAGTACATTCATTTTGGTTCTTTCATTCTGAAGGTGCAAGACCCATCCTGCAACCAAATCACAAACCTCTTGCACCAGCATTGAATCCAACCAACTCATAAATGGAAGGTATGGTGACGAAGATTCGAATAAAGATACCGCTAAGGAGGCGATCGACAATATTGAATGTGATTTATCATCTTGCAGTATCATGAAGAACTCTTTTGAAATAAATATGCATATATGCTCAAACTTACAACAAAAAGTCACATATAATCACCAACACAATATAATGACAGTGGTAACAATTTGCAGAATAATGAAGAATTCTTTTTTATCCCCCCCTGCACTTATGAATTTCATTTTACTGGTTTTTTTTTCAAGCAACTTCACACACAACAGTGTAATAATACAGCATATATATACTATGTTACCCGCAAACTGTAACAGAGTAACAATTCTTGTTCCCGTTTGGTGTTGGAAACTCGTTTCTAGGGTATAAATTTGGGAACCATATGACTTCCCAGTGTTTGTGCTGCTTCTGTTTCCCGTTTTCGTATAACATAGTATATATAGAAGAAAATTAGACCTGTGAGGGTTTTCCATCATTTGGATAATGGGGTTGGAAAGGAGGAGCCGGAACTGGAGGTCCACTGTACAACGGAGCGTTTTGTCGCTGGGTTCGAGCTCTACCCAGAAGGTAAGCAGCCAAGGCTATGATCAGCACCAACAAGATCAAAGGTACTGATATCACAATCACAAAACCCATGTTTGAGAATCTGTTGATTCAGTTCCTGCACCAGCTATATCACCAACAATGAATCAGTTATACGAACAACAAAAAAAACGAGCCAAGAAGGTGAAAGACCCAAGGAAAACATAAACGAAAGGCAAGAGCCAGTAAAAACAGAAAGCAAAAAAACCTCTAAATCAGGAAGGACCGAAAAGGGACGAAAGAAGCCCCAACAAGGCCAACATAAGAGCAGTAAAAAGCCACTAACCAGAAAGTGAAAAACCAGTGTAATATGATGGGTTAAATTGACATTCCAAGTGTAACACAAAGCAAATTTTGATTTCTTTCTTATGACAATCTTTTAAATAAGATCGTCTATGTAATATGATGGGTTGAATCGAACTTCCAGGTGTAATTCACTGCTTGAATAAAGTGCATTTCATTCGTAAATCCAATAAATGGCGACAAAAGATTCCTCCATGGCCACTGTAAGATATATTCTTATGCTTTATAGTGGAATTTCACCTTCCATTTCAGTGGGGTTCAAAACCAAAACACACTCATCGAACTTTAAATTAGCATCTACATTTCAATACATAAATTTCAACCAAATCATAGGCAATTGCTATCAAAAATCGCATAATTTCACGTTTAAAATCCTTGATTTTAGTTCCTGCACAACTACACCAACATGAATAACTACATGACACAGAAGATACATTCTTAGATATGATAAATCACTACATCTGTTTCATCATGGATGGAAATTTATGTTGCCATTATACATGTCATCTTCCAGTTTGGTTGTGTTCAAGACAAAGTCACACTCAAAGCATTCTTACTTAAATACACAACCAAGCAACCAAATTTTGAATAAATGCTGTCCACCAGATTCGGCCAAGCAACCACCAAAAGCCCTTTGGCAAAACTGAAACATTTATACACCTAATTTTACCTTACAGGGATCAAACAAACTCACTTTAAAGTTTAAGCTCACGATTAGGCTAAATAAGCCCAATTTGTCCCGGTCAAACTTATCACCAGGAACCCTAGATTCGCCACAGACACCAAAAACAGCCAAATTACACTTGAGAAGAAGAAGAAAAGTCGCCAGAGATTGAAATCCTCACTCTACCTCAGCTATGAACTAACAAAAAAACCTAAAATAGGCGCCCAAGATCATTCCTTTAGAGTAAATTAACAGCTACGACATTCAGTAATCTTCTTCCGCCAAATGGAAAAATTCGACATCAAAAACCAGAGCACGAAATCAGTGAAATGAACGAAGATGAGATCGATTAGACAAGCAAAGTAAACTTACTCTAGTGATTGTTCGAGAACTTGCTCCGAAGACGGTGGTGAGAACTGAGAACAGTGAGGAATTGAAAGCGCAAATCAAGTCAAGAGAGAAAACATATTATCAAATGGTGTTCCGTGAACTTTAAGCATTTAAATTGCGCTTTTATGACGTTTATTTTAACGTGATATATATTGATTAAAGTTTATTCCACACCACTTAGAAAATTCCCTCCATTTTATTCCATACCAAATGGAATTTTGGCATCCAAAATAATTGGAGGTGATCATATAATGCATTTTTTTTTTCGATCAAGAGGTGATCATATAATGCATGATCTAATACAACTTTGCAATAAATTCTATATATATATATATATAATGGCCAAAATACCATATTTGTATTAAAAAGTAATACATTTGGACACTTAAGTATTAAAAAACATCTTGTGGACATTTGACTATTAAAAAAGTAAAAATTTGACATTTGGGTATTGAAAAAATGAAAACGGGTCATTTAAGTATTTTTCGATTAAAAAAATGAAATTTATTTAATGTCATAATTTATGTTATATTTTTTTCTTTCCAAGTAGTTAATTATTCAATTTTCATTAAAATTTTACCTTAAAAATTTTCAAATGGAGTTAGACACATATTATTAATTGAAATTTAAAAATTTATTAAATAAATATCTATTCAAATTTGTTATTAAGACCTTATAAATTGTATGCCTTTTCAAATTAATAACATCAAAGATTTTATTTCCATTGTAAAATCCATTTCTAAGTATTTTATTACATGTTTAAGCATTTACATTTTTTTTGATTTTTTTCAAATAAAATTTGAGAATAGTTTTATTAATTATAGATAAAAAAGTTTTAACCTATTATAACATCTTTTAGTTAATATGCTAGTATTTTTTGCAAGTAAATATGATTATTTTCATAGAATTGTACTAAAATGACAATTTTTTTCTTTTATACTGTAGTACTCAAACATCCAAAATTTTGTTTTTAAATACCCATTTGTCCAAATATGTTCTCTATTTACTCAAGTGTCCAAAAGTGGTATTTTTAAATACCAATTTGGCATTTTGGCCATATTAATAATGCATAATCATGGCCTCAATTGTTCAAGTTATAACACTTTTGATGATTTCTCATGCTAGACTAGATCAGCTTTTGAATTCTTCTCCTAATAAGGGTTGTCTTGTGACTCTTGTCCAAATAAGGTGCACGTTTTTATGGTTTTAATCTGTTGATATTTAATCTGCTTTCTCTTCTCAGTTTCCATTGTCATCAATTCTCACAACGGTCTTAAAGGAGCAAACATTCAAGAACAAGTAGAAAGTGAGTTTGCTTGGCTTTGATCTAATATATTGTTGTCTTCCTGTTTTAATTTACTAATTTTTGTCTTCCAACTTGGTCGATCAATTTGTTGCTAAACATTTTTAAAAGGGGAGCAAGATTGTATACATGATGTTGTGGATTGTAGCTTGGCATTGATTCCAATCACGCAAGAAAATGACATATTTGTAATTCCAAAATGTTTGATGCTTTTGCCCTTTTTGGTAACATAAATCCACCAAATAGGATTGTAATTAATATCATTGATTAAGGTTGTCTAAGGGTGCTCGTCATACCTAAAAATGGTCATGGTTTGGTTCAACGGAATTAGCAAAAAATCGACAATTTTACGAACCGAAATTGAATCTAACTAGAATTGGTGGTTCCATAACCATAAGCAGTTTCTAACCGGGATTACGGAACTATGGCCATCTCTAGTCATGCCATGCATGACCTATATTTTAGATATGGTAGCTTAAGGGTTTATTCGGATGACCAATATATTGTATCATAAATATGTAATCTAATTACACCTTGAGTTTTTCAACAAAAAAAAAAGTTACACCTTGAGTTAACTTATTTTATTTGATATCAACCACCTGAAATTTATCACGGGGGCAGAACATGTTTGATCACGTGAAGGCATATGTTGAGATAGACGACATGAATCCTACGTCCAGAATTCTAGAAAAAGATCATCTATTATACGAGTAAGTAAAGTATTCTTTATATTGTCAATTAGTTTTAGGACGTAACCTCATTAGACTTATGTGACATGTGTGATATGCATATGTATACAATTAAGCAAACATTTGAACTCCCACGCTTCATATATTTGTCCATTGACTTTAACATTATTACAAATATTTATGTTATTGGTATTCTTCACAGGAGCTAGAATATTCAACAAGTTTCAAACATGATTTACATTTACATGGCGTGGCCTTTGTTCGTCCTCATGGTGGTAGGCCTAGCCGTGGGCGGTTTCTTTCTAGGAAGGGCACAAGGGCGACGCGCAATGGCTAGATCGTACAATGTGAACCCGGTTCCACAACCGGTTTACAACGCAACTCCAGTTCAAACACCTCCTCATCCTCCTTTCCAAGGCCATTCTCCAAATGATGGAATTTACCCACCACCAAATTATCAAAACCAATCTTCATATGGTGGAAAACCCTCTTCACAAGTCTAATTTGGAACCCTTGGTTTTATCTTCTTTTAGTTTGTTGGTCATTTTGTTTCATCAATCTTTTTTTTTTTTTTGAAAAAAATTGTTTCATCGATCTAATCTTTACTAAAGAGTGATATTTTGTAACTTTTTGTCAATTTTATGAAATTACAAGTCATCATGTTTGATGATGGATGCAAAATTGGATACCAATCGAGATATATGTACCGAAATCATTCTAACAATTATTGTTTGCCATATACGTTAAAGGTGTATCTTTTGTTGTTAATACTAGAAAGCTTGCCCGTCCGATGGACGGACAATTTCTTTCACCGTATTTTTCTAGAAGGTGAAAATTATAATCTTTGTCATAACACAATTTTGTTCTAATTAATAAATTATGTAATTATTTTGTATTGAATTGTCCAAAAAATAGTAGACAAAATAAATATAAAATATAAAGTTATTTTATTTTATTTTATTAATTTCTTATGAGAATTATCTTGATAATATGACTTTTCTATTATAATTAAGTTTTTTAGCCGAATGAACATGTGTAGGAATTACTCTTTATAAATTTATAGACATGTTGTAGGAAATTCAAATCGAAAGCATATGGTTAGCTCTTTAGGCTTTACATTCTCGCTCAAAATTAAAAAGAAAAAATGATAAGGCTTTGCATTCAAGTTACAATATTATAACATGATATATGTATGTAAAAAATAAGACATAGTAGCATGCATTCATAATCAATTATAAATAAAAAAACAAATAAAAAAGCAAAACAAAGTAAAAGAAAAAATATAAAAACATGCATTTATTTGTCAAGGAAAAGAAAAATAAGAGTTGTAGAGAAAGATAGTTCACCCAAAACAAAAAAATAAAAACAATTAAAGAGAAGTCATCATAACTACATACTAAAGCGTAGGTCAGATTTAATATTTAGTCCGACACGTGGCACCTCCTCTTTGGACCGCGTCACTATCTTTAATAAAACAATTCAATTTGTTTGATTGGTTGAAATTTCATTGTAGACCCCACATTAAATTTCTTCTTATCTACTAATTTTTATTTTAATTAATTAAAATTTAATAAAACAAGCTATAGAATTTTCAATAAAAACAAATCATAACTTACCAATTCCTATCAATAATCAAATCTAATGGATGGCTAGATACCCGTATTCTATTGATAAGAATTTCCATTAGAATTCAATTAAATTCTACCGTATCAATAAGGTATTATAAATTCTATCTATATAAAATTCTCATGCCATTAGATTTCTTATAATGGGAATTAGTACGTATTAAAATTATAATATCGGATACGGTAGAATTTTTAATTAATATCTTTGAGTACAATAAAATTAGTTTCGTAAAATTATTGATTTGGTAACTATCAGATCTTTCAATGAGTATTTTTTTGTTTAAATTTGATCGCTAAGTATTTTAAAATATTCCAGAAAAAGAACTTGAGTATTATAAAAAACTTACTAAATATTTTATCTATGTAAATATTATATTGTTAACTATGCTTTGACATATCTGATTAAAATATTATATTATAATATATCCAATTTAAATATTAAATTTATAAGATATATAACATTTAATTTATAGATAAATAACCAAAGCTTCTTAATTCTTTTAAAATACAACTTATTTTATTAGAAATATCTAAATGGAATTGGATATGCACAAAATTAAATAAAAAATAAAATAATTAAAAAACGATACTTTATAATAACAATTGATGATATATAGAACATGTATTTAATACAAGTCATGCCCTCCCGGGCACGGGCACTATTACTAGTTAATGTGAAAAGAGGGGGAAAATTTTAAGTGTTGTATAGATAGATATAGATGTTGGTAGATTTTGTGCAAATTGTATGGCCTCTCCTTTGTTTAAATTTAAAGCAATCTCTAATTTGTAATAACACACCTTTTCAAGTTTGCCATTGTGAGTTTGTCACTTTTCCATCATGATAAGAACTCCAATATTATGAGTATCATACCTGCAAACAAATAGTATGCCAATTTTCCATGACACAAAAAATGTCTACCATTCAAATTGCCAACCATAAAAAATGTCCATACCCTTGAATAAATTAGCATGAAAAATAGGTTTGACCAGAACTTAGGGCTTGTCCGTATCAAAGTTTTGTTGACTATTTCGGGATGTATATACTGTACGTATTTTTTTATGTGTATACATAGCTGTGCCTGTGAGAGAACTTATATATAAGTGATTTTATAAAGCCACTAATCGAGTATTTTCATTAATCAATAACAAAAACTTAATTGTCCAATGTTGAAATTGCGGATATGCACTCTTCAACTAAAAAAGATTGCGGATATGTACTACGTGAGTACGTGACCAGTACGTATAACATAGAAGAGTATAATACCAAGGAATAAGCAAGTAAGTGTATAAAAAAAAACAACTTGCATTAATTAATTATAATGGTACAACAATTACAAGTAAACGAGGGGCGCTTTGAATTCTTCTTCTGTTTTATGCAAAACTTATTTTAGTTCAACGACTTTCTGCTTAGTATATACGTATCTCAGTTTTCTTAGTTCACACAACCATCAAACAAAGCAAAATATAACAGGACATTAAGTAAGTTTGCTTTGCTTGCCTAATTGCTAACAATTTATGTTTGCCTTCTAATAGTGCACTTTATTTGGTATTTCATTCCTGTGCCTTTGTTAGTGAAGAAGTTTCGTTGGTGGGATTTATATCAGAAGGTAGATCTCAAACTTATAATTAATCTGATATGGTTACGTACATATGTTTACTATTGTTTCATCGGACGCTAGCACAGGTGCATGCAAGAATCGGATCAAGAATTTGAAAGATGGGCTATGTGTTTTACATATCGTTTCCTTTCCTAGCGTTGATCGTAGGCTTGGTTGTTTATCTAGTAGTACGGGCGCGAGCCCGTCAGCAAAGGGACGGAATGAACCATGGCAATCTAATCCCGGCGCCTCCCTTTCCAGGCCATTCTCCAAATGGCGTCGTCTATCATGCGACTGCCATTCCACCACCGCCTTTACAAGGCCATTTTCCAAGTAATGTGGTTTATTACCATGGAACTCCGGTTCACCCACCTCCTTTCCAAGGCCATTTTCCAGGTGGTCCGATGTACAATGGAGCTTCGTCTCCATTAGCACCACCGCATCCTCCTCCTTTTCAAGGCCATTATCCGGATGCCGGGAAAACATCAAAAGCTTAGATTTCTTTTACGGATTTTTTTGTCACGTCGTTGGACATGACACAATTCGTATTATTAGCAAGGAGTGTCAATACATAAAAAAACAGGAGTGTTTACAAAAGATGAAATTGTAGGATACAAAATGCCCTTTGAGAAGAGATAGGCTCAATACTCTCGTCTCACCAATTCCTCCCCCTTGTGGGTACATTTTGTGCCCTAGCTTTACCGTACCATTGCCATTGCCGTTGTGTATGTTCTCTTATCATTATTGGTTTGAACTTTGAACATAACATGTTCTCCATCATTGTGCTGTGTTGTTATCACATGTTTATACACTTGTGTGACTTTAGCTAATTTTTTTGTTGTCTGAATTCTATCGCACAATTAATGTTTAGAGTTTTTCAAAGTGTACCTGGGTCCTGGGCTTGCCATTCATCCATCATGAAAATCATATCTAACCGGCCATGAAATTTACAAGTCATATATATTCCACATTTCCTAGCTTATTTCCTTGAATTGACACTGTTGAATGAGATAGTAATCTCTATGGGGATTGGGGAGCCATATTCGATTATGCATATCCGTTGAAGTGTGAACCAAGCTGCAGATACCATGGCCAACCTCTCCCTCTTTTCAGTGGACAATTTTGGATTACTTAGTGAACCCCCTGATGCCATGTTAGATGTTTTACATTCAGACTTTGTATCCCATTTTGGGCAAATTATGTTGGTGATTTTAGTGTTATCACCTACTGTTACTTATGGGTAACAGTGCCATTTGGTGTGGTTAGGATTCATACGACACTATGAAGGATTCACTTAGCTATATCACGGGTTTGGGGGTGCGGAGTGCACACTCGTGTAAGCTTAGTTGAGATCTAGAGGGAGATATTAAGGATTTATGATGTTACCTATAGGGTAACAGGATGTTACTATAGGGTAACAGTGGAACGGTGTCTCTAAGACAAGAGTTAGACATGATGTTCAAGTTGATCTATAAGTGTTGTTACCTAGTATGGAACAACGACTTTGATGTCTAAGATGATTGACAAGTGTTGTTACCTGGGAGGTAACAATGACTTTATTGTCTTAGAAGGAACAAATATGTGTCTGTCGGATTGTTCTATTTGATGGAACAGTGACTGTTTCTCTGTGAGTCAGATGGTGTAACCGTCATGTAACTGACGTGAAACCACTTTGTAACTTCCTTAATATGTTGTTAATTAATGGTGACGTGGATAATATTATGTCTTCCACGTGTGGTTGTTGGTAACCACCGATAACCACAAGTAACTGCCGGTAACGGCTAGTAACTGCCATTAACCGTTCTCTGTAACTGCTCCCTTGCCTCTATATAAAGGGCTGTAGGGACGATAGTGTTGGGGTTGGTTCGATTCGAATGGTTCTTATGCCATGATTGAACTTCAATGAAGAGTCTAAAGTCCATTTTACATGACCTCTAAGGTTCGATCCATTACAAGAGGCTTGTATGGATTGGAGGGTTTGTCTTATCTCACTTCAAATTTCGCGTATTCCCTAAGGCTCGAAAGGGGCGAAATATTTGATTTCGGAAAGTGACTACACGATTCAAACCTATATCGGTACATGTACATATGATTGATCTACTGAAGAAAGTTCGTCTTCAACAACTTCCACGAAGAGGCGTTCTACAACAACAACAAGGCATTGTTCCCAGGTTCAACAGAGTTGCTGTTATAGGGGGAACAACGCCAGGCACCAGCAGATTGAAGATCTTCGGTGGAGAGCCTAACACCTACAAACGAAATCAAGATTCCAACATTCGAAATCAAATATTTTGAGATCAATCATATGGTACCAGTTTCCGAGAATGATATGTAATGGTTGATTATAAGCCACGCGTGATCTTTAGGTCATGAGATTAGAATTCACATGTAGGAATTGTGTTGTACACAAGTCCATGGTTTCTTGTTACTCTTAACGAGAATTGATTTAAAGTGATACCTAAGGGTGTGTTAATCATATAAAAGATATTAATGTATGATTATGTAAGGCCAAATGGAATTCTGGATTAAACTAATTTCGGATGACTGTTTCTCTAGAAGGGATCAGTGAACGTTTTCTCTAAAAGGGAATGTGTTTGTTTTGTTGTATAAAACAGAACGAATTCCTTCTATGGATATGTTAATCACTACATAGTGATAAGACATGATTAATTTGCATTGAAATGATGTATGACTCCATGCAAGCCATAGGGTATCAACAATGACTCACATACTGTTTCCTCGAAGGGAACTGATTGTTTATTAAAGATAGACTAGAAGTGAGCAATATTCCTCGAAAGGGGAAGGTTTCCCAAATGAGTCTACTATACCTTGTGTGTAGATTACTCATGTTTAAATCCAGATTACTCTCTTGAGTCTACTGGTTAAGGCCCTACTGTGTTACACAGATTGGCTATTCGACTCTACTGTTCCCATACAGATTAGTCGGTTTCATTTCATTTTTCTCATATATTATGTTTGAATTTTGACATTACATTTGAATGCAGGTTAATGAGGAAGGAGTTAAACAATGTTGCGGGATTTTTACTTACGTCAATGTTATGATTGGTTGGAGAGGTTGAATGTGATTGTTCCCCTCCTGAAATCCAATATCCGTTGGGAAGGATTGAGATGTCCTTAGAACTATGGTGAACGGCACGTTACATAAGTGGTGTAAGTGGCAACTTATGGAAAGTATTCCTTAAGAACAATATTCCGATGAAAGTGCTCTCCTTGAGAGTAGTATTGTTCCCTGGAATGACACTTGCTATGTGAAGGGAACAGTTGTGTCTCTTGCAATGTATATACATGGGGTTCCTGCATGAATTTTGGGATTAAGATAAAAGGGGAGGAAAGAGGAGTTTTATCTTTATCCTAGTCTCATTACATTGAGAATGTGTTGGAAAACGAGGTTGAGGGATCAATGTCCCTAGATAGGACTGGAAACGTGTCCTTTGGGAACAATGTATTTTGACATGAATACTTGTTTCTTGTTTAGAAATGTGTTCCTTATCATTCCCAGTTGAGAATGTCATTATTTTCTTGGATATTAAGAAAATGTTGAATGCAAGTTGGATCGGTTAGAGAACTGTTACTCTAAAGGTGGATGGATATTTCTACTTGGGATCAGTTCCAAATCCTGGATTATGGAAAAGAATCTAGCATTCTGATTTGACAATGGGAACGACGCTGGTAGTGTTAGTTGTAGCCTGGGTTAAGGTAACAGCTATGGAAGAAAATCTACCATGCTTCGTGAAGGCTAAAACTGATTTCAACTATGTGAGCATAGTAACTCAGGCCAGAGGGTAACGATCATGCTTGTTGGTACCAATGCACGTCTTTGATGTGAGATATAACATGATTCGTGGATTCATTACACATAGTGCGATTTTAGCTATTTCCATTCAGTGGAAAACAAGGTTGGATAATCACTTGACAAAGTGGTTAGACCTAGGGGGATGAGAATGAAAGACCCGCATAGATTTCTAGCGGTGGGACACCCAATTCCTACCTAATGAAAATTAGGACAGAATTCAATGTGGAAAGCCCATTCCTAGAAACTGTGAGCACAACCGTAACAGTCCCCAATGTGTGCTCTGTTCCTACAAGTTGGAGGTTGAAGGCGTAGTCTTCTTAATAGTTCCTTTGAAAAAGTGCAATGTAGGTGTATGATGAAAGGATCTACCCTATCCTTTGGAAAAGTGCAATGTCGGTGCATGATGAAAGGATCTACCTATATGAATGTGAAGTTTTGCCGCTTCATGAAGCTTCGGGTTGAGCTTCGTATACATTATTCATGAATAGATATGGACTCAGGGCTATAATAGAGTCAAGTTATAACTTTGGAGATGTAACGAGACTTGTGTGTGTGTTATCTTCATACATCCAAAGAGGTTGATTGGTTCAATCCTTAGGACACCATGATTCCCGGGTGTTTGAAATTGTGTAACTACACTAAAGTGGAAATTCAATCGTCACGACATTTTCGCTTATGCACGAGTTTGGGACAAAGGCTGATTATTTTATGAATCAGGGATTACACTAAAATGGAATCAGGGATTACACTAAAATGGGGGAGGATTGTTGGTGATTTTAGTGTTATCACCTACTGTTACTTATGGGTAACAATGTCATTTGGTGTGGTTAGGATTCATACGACACTATGAAGGATTCACTTAGCTATATCACGGGTTTGGGGGTGCGGAGTGCACACTCGTGTAAGCTTAGTTGAGATCTAGAGGGAGATATTAAGGATTTATGATGTTACCTATAGGGTAACAGGATGTTACTATAGGGTAACAGTGGAACGGTGTCTCTAAGACAAGAGTTAGACATGATGTTCAAGTTGATCTATAAGTGTTGTTACCTAGTATGGAACAACGACTTTGATGTCTAAGATGATTGACAAGTGTTGTTACCTGTGAGGTAACAATGCCTTAATTGTCTTAGAAGGAACAAAGATGTGTCTGTCGGATTGTTCTATTTGATGGAACAGTGACTGTTTCTCTGTGAGTCAGATGGTGTAACCGTCATGTAACTGACGTGAAACCACTTTGTAACTTCCTTAATATGTTGTTAATTAATGGTGACGTGGATAATATTATATCTTCCACGTGTGGTTGTTGGTAACCACCGATAACCACAAGTAACTGCCGGTAACGGCTAGTAACTGCCATTAACCATTCCCTGTAACTGCTCTCTTGCCTCTATATTAAGGGTTGTAGGGACGATAGTGTTGGGGTTGGTTCGATTCGAATGGTTCTTATGCCATGATTGAACTTCAATGAAGAGTCTAAAGTCCATTTTACATGACCTCTAAGGTTCGATCCATTACAAGAGGCTTGTATGGATTGGAGGGTTTGTCTTATCTCACTTCAAATTTCGCGTATTCCCTAAGGCTCGAAAGGGGCGAAATATTTGATTTCGGAAAGTGACTACACGATTCAAACCTATATCGGTACATGCACATATGATTGATCTACTGAAGAAAGTTCGTCTTCAACAACTTCCACGAAGAGGCGTTCTACAACAACAACAAGGCACTGTTCCCAGGTTCAACAGAGTTGCTGTTACAGGGGGAACAACGCCAGGCACCAGCAGATTGAAGATCTTCGATGGAGAGCCCAACACCTACAAACGAAATCAATTCTCCAACAAATTTTTTATTCTAATAACTAAGCTTCGCAGGAGATGACCCTGTTTGATGACCAAAAAAGCTTATTTCCTTGACCAAGACAAAAATAATTGGAAGTCATTATGGGGCATATTACGCCCAGTCTCAAACCCAAAAGTATTTTTTCATCCAAAAATTACTTTTATCACTTTCGGTTAGAGGTGTCAAACAGGTCGGGTCGGGTGGATTCGGGTTCGGTCTTTTCGGGTTCGGGTTCGGGTTGAGTGCGGGTTCGGGTCTATCGGGTTACAGGTCAAGCCGGATCGGGTCTTGACAGGTTATCCTGCGGGTTCGGGTCGACCTAACAGGTCAAGAATTTGAATTTTTAATGATTATTAAAATAATATTATGATTAAATAATAATATTTAATAATAAAATATTATTTTTTATAGTTTTTATAATAATATTTTATTCATAATAGGTTTTATGATAAAATATATTATAATATTTACAATCTAATATATTTATTCTATATATATATATAATATATCGGGTCGGTCTGGTCGGTCTCGGGTTTCAACCCAATCGGGTTCGGGTTAATCGGGTTCGGTTTTTTCTTTGCTCGCTACTATTCGGGTCGGGTTTCAACCTAAAAATTTTCGGTCGGTTCGGGTCGATTTTTCGGGTCGGGTCAGGTTTTGACAGCTCTACTTTCGGTACATGCACATTCATTTCTAATTTTTACTTTGTTCAAGGTAATAACAATTATTTTCTCAGCAAAAATAACTTTCTCGACATAACTAAAACAAGTTTGTACCCCCCCGTCTAGCAAACCCTCGCTTCCTCTCTAGAGTTCTCCCCTTCTTCTATTTCCATGGCTTCCTCATACTCTCTTTCTTGTTAGGAAATTTGTAGATCGATCAAGCAATTCGAAGAATTGAAAGCGAAAACAATAAAGAACACAGAGAATTGTTGACCCAGTTCGTCACAAGGACTAAGTCTGGGGGCACTACCAAGCCAGGGTTTTTCACTCTCTCAATTTGTGGATACAATTACAATGAGTTGTATGTCAAGTATATATCAGGCAAATAACAAAAGGAGGCCCGAAAAATAAATCCCGAAACCCTAAACCGCGTCGCGGGGCGGCCCCCGAAACGCGGTCTAGACCGCCCGGAACGCGGGCGCGTTTCCGCCCTCTTGCCCGCGCTTCCCGTCCAGAAGCCACGGCCCCCGAAATGCGGTCGTGCTTTGCGCTCCCCTGCCCGCGTTTCGTGGTTTCCGTCTCTGCAGCCGGAACTCGGGCGAGTTCTCGCGCGCTGCCCGCGTTTCGCTTCGACTCCAACCCGCGGTCGCGGGTGAGCTTGGCTAGCTCCGAACTCTTCGCGAGTTCTCTTCTCCCTTCGCAGCTCTTGCCTTGCCTCTTCTTCTTCGACTCTTCAAAGTTCAATTCGGCTACATACTCAACAATCTCCCACCTGGAGCCTAATTGCAACTGTAAACTTCTAAACCCCTTTCTGGTAATGGTAGTGCCGGCCTTTCAGCTCAAGTACTAAGGCCAACTGAAGCCATGCAAAGCTTCAGCTTCTCCAAGGGTACCACCTTGGTCAACATATCAGCCGGATTCTTAGCTCCTTGAATCTTCTCCAGCTGCAACACCTTCTTCTCTATAAGGTGCCTTATGAAATGATACTTCACCTCTATATGTTTCGTTCTTGAATGAACCGCCGGATTCTTGGCCAAGTGAATTGCACTCTGGCTATCGCTGTAGAGCACCCTATCACTTTGCACTTTCCCCAACTCACTCAAGAAATTCTGTAGCCATACCATCTCTTTGCTTGCCTCTGTCACACCAACATACTCAGCCTCCGTGGTAGACAAAGCAACAATTTTCTGCAGCTTAGATGCCCAAGAGACTGCAGTACCACCAAGTGTAAACACATATCCTGTAGTATTCCTTCTCTTGTCAAGATCACTAGAAGCATAATCAGAATCAACATATCCTACAAGCTCAACCTTTTTCCCCTGGAAACAAAGAGCCTTGCTTGTGGTACTCTTCAAGTACCTCAGAATCCACTTCACTGCCTCCCAATGCTTCTTCCCCGGATTGCTCATGAACCGACTCACAACTCCCACCGCATGTGCAATGTCTGGCCTGGTGCATACCATTGCATACATCAAGCTGCCAATCGCTGAAGCATAAGGAGTCTTCTCCATTTGGGCGCGCTCTTCATCATTCTTTGGGCTGTCTCTTTGACAATTGGAACTGTGTGCCCAAAGGAGTATTAGCGGGTTTGGCGTTCTCCATATTGAATCTTTGCAACACTTTCTTCACATATTCAGCCTGTGAGAGAACCACCTTGCCTGCCTTCCTGTCCCTCTCAATACGCATCCCCAAAATCTACTTGGCATCTCCAAGGTCTTTCATGGCAAACCGATTGGACAATTGCTCCTTCATCTTTCTCACTTCTCGAGCACTTGTTCCTGCTATCAACATGTCATCAACATACAACAGCAGAATGATGTAATCCTGTCCAATCCTCCTGAAGTAGCAGCAGTGATCAGCCTCACATCTGACATACTTAATTTCATGCATGAAAGCATCAAATTTCCTGTACCACTGCCTGGGAGCCTGTTTCAAACCGTATAGACTCTTCTTCAATCTACACACCAACTCTTCGTTACCTTTGGCCACATATCCCTCTGGTTCCTTCATGTAGATCTTTTCCTCCAGATCACCATGCAAGGAAGCTGTTTTCACATCCATCTGCTGCAACTCTAGATTTTCTGCTGCCACCATACTCAACACCAATCGAATGGTGCTCATCTTTACAACAGGCATAAAGACATCAGTATAATCTATCCCATGCTTCTGCTGAAAACCTTTCACAATCAACCCGGCCTTGTCACGCTGACTCCCATCTGCCTCCTGCTTTACCCTGTAAACCCATTTGTTATGCAGCGCCTTTTTGCCCCTTGGAAGCTTGACGAGATCCCATGTACCATTTGTCTTCAATGAGCTCATCTCGTCATCCATAGCAACTTTCCACTTCCTCACATCTTTGTTGTTGGAAGCCCCAGCATAACTTTCATGTTCACCGTTGTCTGTCAGTAATAGATAAAAATTAGAAGGCGAAAATCTATCAGGCGATCTGTGATCTCTAACTGACCTGCGTAACTCTGCTGGCGGAGTACTCGGCTCACTATCAGTCACTTGCTCGGTGCCACTGCCCAACGACTCATCCTGCTCACTACCGTCGTCGTTTTCCTGCTGAGCCTCATCGCTCCCACCTGAACTCGGAATATCAACATCAACATCAAGATCAATTGTCTCCGGACTTTTCATCAAACACGACATCCCGACTACGAATAATCTTCCTGGCTTGTTTATCCCAAAAACGATACCCAAAGTCATCACCACCGTATCCAACGAATGTGCACTTAACAGACTTAGCATCCAGCTTACTCCTGTCAACATCAGCAATGTGCACATAAGAAGTACAACCAAAAATTCGTAGAAAGGACAGATTCACCTTCTTGCCGCTCCATGCCTCTTCGGGAATGCCATTCTCCAAAGGAGTTGATGGTCCCCGATTGATCAAGAACGCTGCAGTATTGATTGCTCTTCCCAAAACATCTTTGGCAGCCCACACTTCAGCCTCATACTTCTTGCACGCTCATTCAGGGTTCTATTCATGCGCTCTGCAACCCCGTTCTGTTGAGGAGTACCTTTCAGAGTTTTCTCCATCTTGATCCCTTTTTCAGCACAATATTCCTTGAATTCCCGGAGCTCATACTCACCACCATTGTCAGACCTCAAACATTTCACCTTGAGACCTGTCTCATTCTCAACTCGAGCCTTCCACTTCTTGAAGTAATCAAATGCCTCAGATTTCTGCTTTAAGAAATAGACCCATACCTTTCTTGTGCAATCGTCAATAAAGGTCATATAGTAGGAGGCTCCTCCTAGGGACGTTACCGGCGCCGGTCCCCATAGATCACTGTGAACCAGCTCCAATCTCTACTTTCTCAAAGCTCTGCCATCTCTAGAGAAACTGACCCTGCGCTGCTTGCCAAGAACACAGTCCTCACATAACCCGACCTCAACAGACTTAAGACCCGGTAGCAAACCTTTAGAGCAAAGAACCTTCATCCCCTTCTCGCTCATATGACATAATCGACAATGCCACAAATTCACATTACCATCAGCCTTGGCGATTGAAACACGATCATGGACTTCCCCTGTAGTGTACAAAGTACCATCCTTCTTCCCTCGAGCTATCACCATAGCCCCCTTTGTGATCTTCCATGTACTACAACCAAAGGTCGATCACCTCGTAACCTTCATCATCCAGCTGGCCAATAGATAGCAAATTCCTCTTCAGTCCCGGAATATGCCTGACTCCATGCAATTTCAAAGTTGAGCCATTCGGTGTCTTGACATCTACCTCACCCTTGCCTACTATCTCCAAGGTCTCATCATCAACAAGATAGACCTTTCCGTAGTTGCCTTCACTGTAACTCTTCATTCACCTGCATCGCTACAAGAATGAAACGAAGCTCCAGAGTCTAACACCCATGAGTCCAATTGACTCCCAACGCTCAGAATCAATGCATCACCATTATCATCAGCCACTGTATCCGCAGACTTTTTCGGTGCCTTGCACTCATGCTTATAGTGTCCATACTCATAACAATTCCAGCACTGTACCTTGCTCTTGTCTTTGGTAGACTTCTCCTTGTCCTTTCCTCTAGACTTGGATCTACCTCTATATGACTTTTTCTTTGATTCAGACCTACCCCGGTTCCCTACATTCAACGCTGAACCTGATGTAGTACCTAATTCCTTCATGCGAACCTCTTCGCCAACAATCAGGTCTCTCACATCTTTATACTTCAACTTCTCCTTTCCCGTCGTCGCACTTAGAGCGGTAACTGTCCCACCCCAACTATCCGGTAAAGAAGAGAGAAGAATTAGGGCACGTACCTCATCATCGAAGTCAATTTTCACAGAGCTTAACTGTGCTATTGTCATGTTGAACTCATTCAGATGCTTGGCCACCGGAGTGTCTTCCTTCATCCTCAAATTGAATAACCTCCTCAAGATGTGCACCTTGTTTATCGCCGATGGCTTCTCGTAAAGATCGGACAAGGTATTCAACATCTCCTTGGTACTCACCGACTTTATTGTATGACAAGCTACATCCCTGGACAACGACAAGCGGATCAAGCTCATCGCCTTTCGGTCCAATAGCTTCCAGTCATCCGCCTTCATCTCTGCAAGTTGATTCCCCAAAGGGGCATGCAAATTAGCCCTATACAAGTAGTCTTCGATTTGCATCCGCCAATATCCGAAGTTTGTGCCATCAAACTTCTCTATAAGAATCTTAGAGACATCCATCCTTCAATTGCAAGACCTGAAGCTCTGATACCAGTTGTTAGGAAATTTGTAGATCGATCAAGCAATTCGAAGAATTGAAAGCGAAAACAATAAAGAACACAGAGAATTGTTGACCCAGTTCGTCACAAGGACTACGTCTGGCGGCACTACCAAGCCAGGGTTTTTCACTCTCTCAATTTGTGGATACAATTACAGTGAGGTGTATGTCAAGTATATATCAGGAAAATAACAAAAGGAGGCCCGAAAAATAAATCCCGAAACCCTAAACCGTGTCGCGGGACAGCCCCCGAAACGCGGGCGCGTTTCTGCCCTCTTGCCCGCGCTTCCCGTCCAGAAGCCACGGCCCCCGAAACTCGGGCTCAGCCACCGAAACGCGGCCGCGATTTGCAGGCCCCTGCCCGCGTTTCGTGGTTTCCGTCTCTGCAGCCAAAACTCAGGCGCAGCCACCGAAACTTGGGTGAGTTCTCGCTCGCTGCCCGCGTTTCGCTTCGACTCCAACCCGCGGTCGCGGGTGAGCTTGGCTCCGAACTCTTCGCGAGTTCTCTTCTCCCTTCGCAGCTCTTGCCTTGCCTCTTCTTCTTCGACTCTTCAAAGTTCAATTCGGCTACATACTCAACATTTCTCTATATTCCTTCACTGGCATCGGCCATATCCTTGACGTTTTTTCTTGTATGGAACGATTAGAGGCTATATCATCTAGGTTCATTCAAAACATCGTGATTTTGTCTCATGTTGAGTAGGAGGAGCACGATGACAAGGGAATGAGGAATCCTTCTCCGGAGAATCCGATGTTAGCATTGACGAGCCTGAATTCATCTTCTCCTCCCTAAATATAGTAGCCTCTCTTATAGTCTTATGGACGACTACGACGTGATTTACAATCTAATCCCAAATTAAACAAAAAATTTTAACATTACAGAAATACATTTTAGTTAGACCTGTCAATCGGGTCGGTGTGGGTCGGGTTCGGGTTTAACATATACTATCATGTTTTATTATTAATTCTACTGAATTAGTTAATCTATACTATATATTAGAGCCGAGGAATTTCGAGCCACCACGTTAATTCTGGTCCTGCTTGATTTTAATTTTTTTTCAACTCAAATAGTTAATAACAACTCTATATCTTTTTTTTAATTATATAAACTTTAAATTTAGCTTTTTTTCTTACTTATCTAATATCTATCTTTGAGACCATACTATTTATCTTTAAATTTTTTTTAATTATCCACTATTTAATTTTATCTTTTTACTCACATCAACCTTACAAGTTATACTATCTATCTTTAAAATATGTTAGGTACATTGGTACGTGACACAAAAAATATGTTAGCTACATCGGAAGCCACATTAATGATGGTACAAGATTTGCTTACCCCTTATGCTTTTTTTGTAATTATATTTTATAGATTGGTTTACTACCCTTTTATTAAATATTAATATTCATACATTACGAAATTCAACTCATGACATTCATTTAGTTTACTTTTATTTGTTTTACAAATGCAGATCAAGAGATACAAGCTCATTCAACGGTACAATTGCATAGTATAATATAATTTACATACTAAAGAATTTTATTAGCTATAGAGTATAAGTAAGTGATTTACATAATAACATATTCTCAATAAATCATTTAACAACTAAAAATTTATAATATTCGATGAAATGAAATCAAGTTATGTTAAAAACTTTATTATACATTTTCACATTAATATTTTATTTATAGTATATCCAAAAGTAATTTAAAAATACAAGTCATAGATGACACGACAGGTACAACTACTATTGCCTAATATGAAATTTTGAATGTTTACACCAAGTTTACATACTTTTCAAAGACTGCCAATCATGTTCAGTTCCCATCACACACAAAAGAATAATTTACCATTCCAATTTCCAACCATATTTAAGTACACCGTAGAACAAATTAGGATTAAAAATAGGTTTGACCAGAGCTTGATCGTCTCAAAGTCTGGCTGAATATTTGGGGATATTTTATCCCATTTTGAATATAAACTGTCGTTGGTCGTAACATATGATTTTAATATAGGAGAATGTCGAGGAATAAGCAAATAGGTTTTTAAAAACACACAACTTGCAATTGAAAGCGTACAATTACAAGTAAACCAGGGTGTGTGTTGAATTAGCCTTTTGAATTCTTCTTCTTCTTCTTTTTTATGCAAGATTTTATCTTAGTTTAACAACGTTGTGTCTAGTATATATATATATAGAGAGAGTTAGGTTCCGATGAGTACTACTCTTATGGTAAGGACAACCCCTTACGGTAAGGAGTAACCTCATCCATTGGATTTACCTCCTTACCTTATAATGGACGGTCCATATTATTTCAATTTTTTTATTTTTCAAAAAATCATTTTTTTTTTAAATTTTTGATTAATTTTCATTAATTTTCATTTTCGAAAAATTTGAATAATATAAATTTTGAACTTACTTTATTAAATATTGAACTAACACTAAGAAAAAATTGAACTTATTGTACAAAAAATTGAACTTGTACAAAACTACAAATTACAAAATTGAACTTCTAATACACGTAATTGAACTTTTAACATAATAAATTGAACACTTTTGTTGTAAAAATTGAACTACCACATTTCAGGGTTATAATCATTGTATTTGTGAAGAAAGGTATGTTTTTTATATTTTTAAAATTTTAATTTTTTTTGTTTTTATTTATGTATTACAGAAAAATATTTTTGAATTAATAAATTATTAAACTAAAACAAATTTATTTTTGTGAAAATCGAATTATACAAAAAATGAACTCAAAAGATATAAAAGTTGAACTCATAGAAGAAATAATTGAGCTAATAGTTAAAAAAAAATATCGTTTTCGTAAAAAAAAAAAAAAAAACTTTATCCTGCAAATATTTTTTTTAAAAAAAAAAAACTAGACCGTTCATTATATAATAAGGATGTAAATCTAATGAATGAGATCACTGCTTACCATAAGGAGTAGTCCTTACTATAAGAGTAGTCCTCACTTGAACCAAAACCTATATATATATATATTTGGTCAAAGTCTAGTATATATATTCAAGTCCATGCAATCCTCCCCCAACAGAGCAAAATAAAGCAAGACATAGAGTAAGTTTGATTTGCTTATCTAGTTTGTTATCAACTTACAAGTTTTTTTCCGCTTACTTTGGTTGATCTCAAACTTATAATGTAAAATCTAATACAAATATATGTTTAATATTGGGTCATTGGATTTCTAACACAGGTGCAAGAACAGAATCAAGAAGACGAACGATGAGCTATGTGGTTGTGATTCCATTTCCTTTTCTATTTATAGTCATAGGTCTAATTATTTACTGTGCGAGGAAACGAGCCATTCAACAAAAGGCCGCAATGAACCATAGAACTTCACGTCAGCCACCTCCTTCCCAAGGTGGTCCGGTCCACCTCGGAGCTGCAGCTCCACCACCACCACCTCCATCACAAGGCCATTATCCAGATGCCGGAAAATCTTCACAAGTTTAGATTTATGTAACGAAAAATTCCAAGCTTGTTTGGCATGATACAATGTGTTCTCATATCATTATTGGTTTGAACTCGATGTGTTTCCCCGTTGTGTAGTGTTTGATATATCACATGTTTGTACACCTATGTGTGACTTTGGCTAACTTGTATCATATGATTGCTATTACGCTATTTTAGAGCTTTTAAAGTATGTCAAAGATTGCCTAGTTTTTCTATTAAAGAACAATATACCATTCTAACCCCTAGGGCACATAACATGGTGGTAAGGACACCTTTAGTGTGTTAATTCTGTAGGGGTCCAAATCCTATCACCCGTTGCACATTTCATGATTTACCTCCTCCTACGAACCAAGGACATGGTAGATAGATGAAGACCATCTTGTTTGAGTCGTGATCAAACATTCTACCATTCTAAACATAGAAAAAAAAAATGTGATCAAATCACCCACAAACAAACTAGAATAAGATTTTATGACCTAATCTAAAAGACCAAACCAATGAACCACGAATTTTTTACAAATAATAAAACTCCACATTTCCTAGCTTATATATATTCTTGACCAAGACAAACATAACTTTCAGGTCATTTTCGGATAATTGGGCCTAGTTGGGCCGTCCATAAAATGAGACGGCCCAATCAAACGGCACAAAATATCCGCGCCTCCACTTGTCCACTTGCTCACTGGCTACCCCTAAAACGACGTCGTTTCACACCAAACCTTCCAACCCTGGCAACAAATATCATCATCTTCCCGTCCCCATTTTATCTAGAGTTTGCACCTTATCGTCTCGCAAACCCTCGCTTCCTCTCTCGAGCTCTCTCATCTTCCTCCATTTCCATGGCTTCCTCTATCTCCCTTTCTCTCTCCTCCTTCACTCTCTCCAAACCTAATTCCCTCTCGCATTCTCTCCCGTCCATCTCCTACTCCTCCCACAGGAACTCCGCCACCGCCGCCGCCTTATCTCTCTCCTTGGCGTTCTGCTCCGCCAAGCGTTTCGAGGCAATCTCGTCGAGGTTCGTTCGGAACGTGGCGATTTCGTCTGAGGTCGAGCAGGACGACGACGAAGGCTCCTTCTCCGGCGAATCCGACGCTAATGTTGAAGAGCCTGAATTCTCCCCCGACCTCAAGCTCTTCGTCGGTAACCTTCCGTTTAGTGTCGACAGCGCTCAGCTTGCTGGCCTGTTCGAGGGCGCTGGTACAGTAGAGATGGTCGAGGTATGCTCTTATTCGGTTATTCCCCCTTCTCTGTGAATTTCAACTCTGTTTAGTGTGTATTTGTGGTTTGATTTTGTATGACTGTTGAAATTGTGTTGAAGAGCTCTTTGAGGAGCCTGTCTCTTCATTTGGTTGTGGTTTTTAGGTTGTTCTTTGCATGTAGGGCCTCGGAATTTGTTTACTCTATTAGCTGAAATGGTGTAGGAATGGTTTGGCACTTCTCAGAGGCTCAAGTGGCCTCTTAATATGTTTTTATATAGGTTGTTACAATCTTATCCGACAGGTAGAACGTCAAAATTGAATTGTACTTTCAGTATTGTGTTACTTGTATGAACTTGTGTTGAAGAGCTCTTTGAGGAGCGTGTCTATGAACTTGTGTTGAAGAGCGCTTTGAGGAGTGTGTCTCTTCATTTGGTTGTGGTTTTTAAGTAATTCTTTGCATGTAGGGTTTAAGAACTTGTCTACTCTATTAGCTAAAATGGTATAGTAATGGTTTGGCTCTTCTCAGAGGCTCAAGTGGCCTCTTACTTTGATTTATGTAGGTTATTACAATCTTATATAAGAATTGAAATTTGAGCTCGCAATTGTGTTACTTCTGTAAACAGTGTCAATTGTAATGTGCTGGTGTTGATGCCTCAAGTTCTAATGAATGGAATTGATTACTTGGTGCAGGTCATATATGACAAAGCAACTGGAAGGAGTAGGGGGTTTGGGTTTGTGACCATGTCTAGTGCTGAGGAAGTGGACGCAGCTGAACAACAGTTCAATGGCTATGTAAATCCCTTTTTCTTTATGTATTAATGCTGCAATTACTTGCCATCTACGGTTCGGAAACTCGACACTAGTTGAGGGATTTACAAATTACATACCTTCTGCTATGATTTGCAATGTGCTTTTCAGTAGGAAAATTATTGTGTTATTTGCTTAGTTTAATGAAGCATTTCATTCAAATAGGTCCTTGATGGCCGCACTTTGAGGGTAAACTCTGGACCTCCACCTCCTAAGGGGGAAGGGTTTGCTCCAAGAACTCCAAGGGGTAACTTTGACAGTAACTACAGGGTTCACGTCGGCAATCTTTCATGGGGAGTTGATGACTTGTCTTTGAAGTCCATGTTTAGCGACCACGGTAATGTTGTGGAGGCCAAGGTGATATATGATAGAGAAAGTGGAAGGTCCCGAGGCTTTGGATTTGTAACATTCAACAGTGCTGAGGAGGTTGACAACGCAATCAACTCTTTGGATGGCGCTGTAAGTATTAATAACTGTATGTCTCTCATGCTATTTGTTTATGATTCTTGTTCTAATAGTTAATCTTTATGGGATGCAGGATCTTGATGGTAGGCAAATCCGGGTGACTATGGCTGAGGCAAGACCACCAAGGCGCCAATTCTAGAAAACTCATGGTCTATCGATGCGAGATTTCCATCCTTTTGAAGGTATACTAGGATTTCATTTGATTGATGATTTGTTGTTTTGTTCTGTAATTGTTGACAACTTAGCTTGTGGAACGGTTTCCATACATCTTGGTGACAAATTTGTCTTTTTGTTATACAGCTATTGCTCTGCTAATATGATGGAAATCCAATTGCAAGCTTAAGTTTTAGAGTCATGTGTTTCAACAGATCCCAAGTATCCCAGGTTGGTCTGCTTCAGCTTGCTGATTCTGGCAGCCATGTATAATACTGGCAACTTACACCATTTTGTGTTACAACTTCTATTCTGTGGTTTATGAGAATTTGTATTTAGTTGTTAAGGTGTTTTGATGAAAATCTGTGTAAGATTGACCGGCATATTCCTATGGTAGTTTTTCTTTAATGAAAGGATTGTGATTGTCACCTATATTTATGGGTAATCGATTATACATGTGGCATGTGGCTGACTTGGAAAATTTTGTTTGATTGTACTTGAAAAATGGAGATGATGAAAGATGCAAGAAGGTAGAAAGGAGTGTATATGCATATTCATGTCTTGGGCTCTTTGTAACACTTGTTTGCTGGTAAGTTTAGGCTGCTTTGTATTTGTGATTTAGTGTATGATTCTAGAAATCTTTACATATAGGGCTGAAGATAAGTTTATAGTTCTAGCTGTTGAAGTGGGATGGTTCTCGACTTCAGACATTATTGAACTTCAATCCCAGCATAAGTTTATCCCAAAAAAAAAAACGTGTTTTAGTAGTAACATCATGACAAGTATAATGTTCTAATTTTGGGTGATAAGAAATTTTACATGTTTAAGAAATTTGTTAAGCTCAAGACAATTGGTGGATGTACTGCAGTGCATATGAAGCTATGAAACTCTGATCGAAAAAAAAAATATGAAGCTACGAAATGACTTGTCCTTGTATTTGTGGGCTCAGACTCTGGGCTTTTGTGTTTGTGGGCTTGTGCTAGTCTATCATGAGTGGAGGAACTAATAAGCTGATCATACTCACTGATCCTTGTTTCTTTTCTTACTCAGTACTCCCCCTTATTTCTTTTGATGTAAAGGGCACGCTAAACTTCCTGGTAAAAAAAAACTTCCTAGTTAAATACAAAAAAAAAAAAAAAAAGACATTGGAATGTGTTTTAAGACCTTTGGATCAATAAGAAAGAACTTATCTATTACTTATCAAATTCGGTCCTTTCGGAGTGTACACACCTTTATCCCGAGAAACTTAGAACGACGTTTCCGAAAGATGTAGATGATAGGCGAAAAAAATACGTATCCGAATGTCAAAAGTTAATTTGGGAGCTCTATTCTTCTCAAATGCAATACGTAAAATACAAGTATGTAACTTAAGAGCGGTACTCAAGCCCTCACGATCAAAAGGGAACGAATTATAGCGAAAATAACTGATTTGGAGAATTGCTGCCTGGCCTCATTTTTTCAATGTACCAACTACCAACACAGATGAGATGGTGAAATTTGTGATCAATATAGCATTTTCCCTTCTGAAAATGATTGTTAAGATTAGTTTTCATGATTTAACCAAGAACTTTTGTTTTGAAGTACCTACCGACTAGCATTAGAGATAGTTTCCAGCCCTATTAAAGCATGTAGCACAATTATGATTGTAGTTAAACAAGTCTCAAGCTCTTGGGAAGTGATGATTTGAGTCAAAGACAAAAAGTATGTGAGCTTAATGATTGTTAATTAGCTTTTCAATTCAATCTTTGACTTGAAGCATAAGAGAACAAGTTTTACTATATATTCAGTTTTCTTATCCTGCTTAATTGTTTAATTGGACCTAATTTGCTCAGCTTTCTACCTTTTACTGTATCTTTTTGAAGATTAATTTTCTCACTGCCTTGAATTCTTGTATGGATCTCTAAACAGACACTTTTGTAGAAAGGGTTTGAAAAAATAAAGTGGAATTTTGTGACAAATTATTCTTTTTGCATGTGATGAAATTGCTAGTTGAGAATTGTGCCACTATACGTCACACTGGTAGACAATGGGTAAGCTTAATTAACAGTCATCTCTGTTAATAATCAATTGATTTATGCATGATTAATTTGGTAGGTTATGTTTCCATTAATATTTTGAATCTTTCACGCTTATGATTCCAATAAAATCTATTGCAACGTAGAAGGGGGAATATGCATGCATGCCCATCGGAAATCAATACCATTTCTTCATTATTTTGTTTCCCCTAAGTCTATCGAAAACACCCTCTCAATGTGTTTGGATAAAGAGTGTGTATAATTTGACCCCAACACCTAGCCTCAACCATAATGTATTGGGACAATACTCGTTGTCAACGACGATTGGAACAACAACCTAGGACATCCTCGTGGATGGGAAATCGAAGTTTTAAATCTTTTTAAAATGTTGGAAGGTATGGAATGCTAGCTCACATAGTTTGTTGGTCATGCTACTCATCCCCCTAAAGATGTGAATGTTCAAAAAGGAGTAGTGGTTGACTAGCTAGAATGTCTGGTGTACTTATCTTGATCCGCCATGGACTCTTCGACTCAATATAGTTAAGACCAAGCCTTTTGGTTTTAAGGATGCTTTCTCAAAGTGTAAGAATACCTGCAGCCCTTAAACCTTCGGGCTTCAGACGTCTAGTCAAGCTATTAAGCATTCAAAAGTAGTGTCCAGAGATCACCGATTCATTTCTAATGGGCGGTGTCTCAACCAAAAACAATACAGACCCTTAATGTTGTTGTTGCTGTGAGTTTGGTGGTGACTTTATTTGTATATTTAGAAATGCTTTAAGCATAGTTATTGTAAGAGCTTGACAGATTAAATCGAGAAACTGTTTGAACACTTTCATCTATACTACTATAGTATAAAGCGACGCCAATGTCCTTACAAGCAAATTGTACCGCGTGACATGTCTATAATAAAATAATCCATTGGGTCTTCCATAATATAATAAGATTTGACCTTCTAATAATAATTATTATTTAATAAAATATGTTATGTTCACTCAAACAAAAAATCAAGATAAGATCAGAAAGTAATTTCTAAAATATAACTCTGAAATTATTTTTTAACAAATATAATGCATTTTTGAAATATAATTCGATTTTTTTATAATGTTGAAACATAATTGTCATTTTTTAAAAACAAACAATCTAGACCATATCTATATGTATAAAATTTTCTATCTAATTTAACAAGATATGATCTTTCCAATTAAGCAAAAAATCAAAGTAAAATTGGAAAATAATTTTTGAAATATAATCTTGAAATTATTTTTATAAAGCTTAAAATAATTTGGATTTTTTGAACAAATAATCTAGACTATATCTATATTGTATGATTTTCTATCTAAGATTCTATATCTACATTAATTAATCATAATCTTTTAAATTATGGTAGGTGAATTTCAAATGATTTAAAAGATTTTACCTTTATCTAATAAAGTTTATTGGTTGAAAATATTATATATTTAGTTTTTTAGTTTTTAAACTTTGGATCATATACATAAATATTAATATAATATTTTATAAATTATTTAAATTAAATATTTGTTCAAATATGTTAAATTTGTATACACAATATTTTTCTTACTAATGTGTCTTAAAAAATTAATTACAACTGTCCGTACATGTTATGGAAGTTGGATTAAGTTTTTTTTTTTTTTTGATAAGGAAAAGAGCTAGGATCGCCATAAGTATTACTTGGGCTCGTCAGGAGCATCCACAAGGGCTGAGACTGATTACTAACCAGTTGTAAAGATAATAGGGCAAACCGCTATCCTAAAATCTCGAACCCAATTACTCATGGTACGATCATGCTCAATAAGTGAGTTAATACGCCAAGCGCGGTTGTACTGATTAAGTTATAAATCAAAGGCAAGAAGGATTGGGTTTTGTATTTTTTATGCCTTTTTTTTTTAGGATAAGAGAATAGAGATAAACATAAGGTAATATCCAAACAAATGGGACAAAAGTCACAAAACCAATAAAGAAAGAGACAATGATGGGCCCCAAAACCTAGTCAGATATCCTCAACATTTCTCTTCCATCACGACTGTACAATCATATGGGCCCCATTATCCTTTGTAATTATAGAGGCATGACATTTAGGTGCTTAACCTTGTGATTAAGTGAGTAACTAGTAATAGTTCCGGGCACGACTTATATATAAAAAAATTTCTATGTTTCCTCAATTGTTATTATGGAGTATAATTATTTATTTTTAAGTAGTTATGTGCAAATTCATTTTCAATTAGATAGGTCTAATAATATAATTTGCATTTTAAAGGAATTAAAAGTCTTTAGTCATTTATCAATAAATTTAATGTTTTATATCTTATAAATTTAATACTTTAATTGGACATATTATATTATAATATTTCAATCAGATATATTATAGCATAGTTTAAAATATAATATTTCACAAAGATAAAAGATTTAGTAAGTTTATTTAAATACTCAAAAAAAAATTTTAGAGTATTTTAAATACATAATAATCAAATTTAAACAAAAAAAAATTCAATGTAAGATTTGTTATTTACTAAATCAATAATTTTTGGTATTTTATTTTAATTATTTTAGTACATAGTAAGATGTTTATATAAATAGTTTAATAAATTATAAAATCGATAAAGGCAAAAAGTATTGATCAAATTATTCATATGTAAAAGAAATACCAAATCATGCATAGGTTGGTTGGTACGTAACTATGTACGTAATTTTTTCATTTTTTTGGATAGATTTTGATAGATTTTTTGAAGAAAATAATTAAAATGGAAATTAGTAGATAAGATGAAATCTAATGTGGGGTCTATACTGAAATTTCAACCAATTAAACAAATTGAATTATTTTAATAAAGATTGGTGATGTGGCCCAATGAAGAGGTGAGACATGTCGGGCTAAATATTATTTATAAATTATAACCTCCGCTTTAGTATATAGTTATGATACTCTTTGAATTAGAAAATAACTGCTTAACTTTGACCTGCTCTTAGTCTATTCAAAACTCTTTTTTTTTTTTTATGTAGATGCAATCATTTTGAGTATCTTCCAGGTCAAAAGCAAGAGTTCAAACACAAATTTATATTTAAACCAATTTGGTTTGAATTTTCACTAATATATCCACCATCGTTCGAAACTATTTCTAGAGCCATCCTTCGCTACTTCATGCCACCTCCAATAGTCGAGCAATCTTTCAGTACTTACCTGACAGTACGTCGAGGCGTACGTACTTAAATGAGTCCGTTCGAGTTATGCTCGAGCATTATAATTTATAAATGCCCTCTTTTAACCAAGAATATGAAAGGAGGTTTTTTAAACACGAATAGAAATAATCTTAAACTTCTAAAAGCAATATAAAAGCACTATATGAGGTTATATATCCACCATCTCGATTTGAATTTTCACTAATTCACCATTGTTAGAAACAATTTCTAAACTCATCATTCACTCCTTCGTGTCACCTCCTATAGTACGTCGAGCAGTCTTCCGGTACTTACCTGACATCGCATGAGATGAACCATACTTAAATGAGTCCATTTGAGTTATGTTCGAGCAGCAAAAATGCCCTCTTTTGACCAACAATATGACAGGAGATTTTTTAAACACAGATATAAAAATAATCTAAAACTTATATAAATAATATAAAAAACTAACTCCGTGTATAAGTTTTAGATTCATTTTGAAGTGCTTAAAAAAAAAGCCAAGAGAGGTGGAACCCTAGAATGCATATGATAAAGTTGAAAATTTTCAAAGCCCTATTGATGGTAATTATCCTTTTTGAGCTTCTTCATCATGAGATAGCATCAAATACTTGGTGGAGTAAGTTTTTGGTTTAATTGTTTTTGGTATAATCAGTGGCGGAGCGAGGGGGGGTCCTGAGGGGTCTGGTGACCCCTCAACCCGTCGGAGAGTTGAGTTTTGTACCGGCAGAGAGGTGAATGGAAACACCAGTGTCGATCGAAAAAATTAAGGCCGGCTGAGTTGAGGCGTGGAAAACACAGGTGACAGGTTGAAGAAGATCAATTTTTTTTTAATTTTAAATGAACTTCCAAAACAACGTCGTTTTGGTGTGTTTTTAAAAAACCACTCAAAACGACGTCGTTTTGGTTAATAAAAAATAAATAAATTAAACTCCCAAACACGAAGCTCTCCGTCTCCTCTTTTCCATTCTGTAACAATTAACAAACTTATTTCTCATTATTTACAATTAGGCCCAAATGTTACAGAATTAACCAAATGACCCCCAACTTTTCTAATTTGCACAATTAAAGATATTGTCATTTTCCCTGTAACATAAGATCATACAAAATTAAGGGAAGGACAGAGGAGGAAGAATCGTGCATCAACTGTTGCTAAATTGATAGGTTTTGTGGCATAATTTTAGAATTGATTGGTTACTAGTTAGGGTTTGAACATTACGATTAAATTCTGTAATTTAAAATTAAATATTGTATATAGAAGCATCCAAAAATGAAGTTATTTTACTACATTTTCGGAATATGAAAACTCGGAGGCTAGATTTACCTCGTTTATAGTCGTAGACATCAGAACCTTATGGCCGTTTATATTTTATTTTAAGGAACATTTTTTGTTACGATTTTGATTAAAAAAATTAATATAATATTTTATTTTATTTGTAATCCCTCTAACGAAAAGTTCTGACTCCGCCACCGGGTATAATCATGGAACCTGAGTTTTGAACGTTGCATGTGAATGATGATCCAAGATGGAGGCAAGACAGTTTTCTCTATTAGCTCTGCAGATGTCGTTTCAATTAGCAAGTCCCCATCCAATTATGAAAGTCATAATTTGTTGTTTTTTTTACCAAGGAGTAATGAATTTCATTCAAAGTGTTTTGAATCTTTAATAGACTTGTACAAATGCATGTTTAATTTTAATCGGATTTGGATCGATTTTTTTTGTTTTTTTGGACTACCTACTGTTTCACTAGAGTTTTATCTTAGTTAGTACAACTTGGTCCGGGTTGCGCACCTGACTTCGTCTTAGATCGACTTGATGTAAGTACATTTGGAATAATGGGTCGCAAATTTATAATTTATATTTAATATGTTTTTTTTGCCAAAATTATCATAATTTATGAACAAGTATGGCAGCAGCTACTTCCATAACTCAATCAAACTGCGACGATCCCAAAACGCCATCAACTGCCTTGTGGATGACTCTAGCACTGCTATCACTGATGACTATGAAATAAAAAATTTGATCGTCCATCACTTTGAAGATTTCCTTGGCACCAGCAACAGTGACTCCCAGCCAGACAGCTCTATTATTCAGGGAGGCAGTACTTTGAATGAGCAAGACAAGTTCAGTATGATATCCCCTTTCAGCTGTGAAGATGTTAAAAAAGCTTTGTGGAGCATTAACAAGAACAAGGCCCCAGGGCCCGATGGCTTCAATGCCCATTTCTTTAAGCGTGCTTGGCACATCGTTGGCAAGGACTTCTCTGATGCCATCCTTGAGTTCTTTGCGTCGGGGAGAATTCTAAAAGAACTGGGCAATACTGTAATTGCTCTTGTGCCCAAAGTAGATAATCCCACTTCAATCAGTGAGTTCAGACCTATATCATGTTGCAATGTGATATATAAGGTCATTTCCAAGATGATCGTTGCTAGAATGGAGAATGTGCTCCCGAAGATCATTGACAATAAACAAGGAGCATTCATACAAGGAAGGAGTATCCGTCATAACATAGCGGTTTGCCAGGACATTGTGAAAAGCTATGCGAGAAAGTATATTAGCCCGAGATGTGCCATGAAAATTGATTTGAGGAAGGCTTATGATATAGTGAGCTGGAGTTTTCTGTTCAAAATATTAGAGGAGCTCAACTTCCATCCTATAATGGTTAACTGGATTCGTGAGTGCATTACAAGCTGCAAATTCACTGTCAAAGTGGGTAAAGAGTATTGTGGCCATTTCAAAGCTAAGAGGGGCCTTAGACAAGGTGATCCCATGGCGCCTTACCTGTTTGTTATCATCATGGAGTACCTTTCTCGTGCTCTTAAGGCGGCTGCAGGTTCTAACACGTTCAAATACCATCTTGGCTGCAAGCGCGCTGGTGTGATTAATCTTTGCTTTGCCGATGACTTATTCATATTTTCTCACGGGAGTCCTGAATCGGTTTCCAAGATTAAAGCTGTCCTGGATGAGTTTAGCTCCTGCTCTGGCCTTGGCATGAACTTGGCGAAATCTAAATTGTTCTATGCAGGGCTTGAGAGGCATGTGGAGGTTGAGATCAAACAGATCATGGGCATGAGCAGTGGTACTCTTCCTGTCAAGTACCTTAGGGTACCTTTGTGTAGCTCTCGGGCCAAATGCAGGGATTTCAATGATCTCATTTGTAAAATCCGTAACAAGGCGAATGCTTGGGCTGCTAGGAACTTACCGTATGCTGGGAGATTGGAAATTGTCAGAGCAGTTTTCTATGGCGTCATTCAATACTGGTGCAAGATTTTTCTTCTTCCTAAATCAATCATCTATGAGGTTAACAGGATTCTTCGGAATTTCTTGTGGAGCGGTCAAAGTACTGGCCATAGAGCCCCTGTTGCTTGGAGAACTGTCTGTAAGCCCAAGACTGAGGGCGGCCTTGGCCTTAAGGATATTGCCGCCTGGAATAAAGCCAACATAGCGGAGCTTATCTATGATGCAACTAGTTCGTCGGATTCCATCTGGCACATGTGGGTCGATCTCACATATGTGCGTGGCCGGAGCTTCTGGGATGTCAAAAGCAACAGCGCTTCCAGTGCTATTTGGAAGGCGGTCCTCCACTTGCGCGATGAACTGGCTGAATCCTTGGCTGGAGATGATGTACCGAGAGTCATCAACTCTAGGCTTGGGAGATTTGATTGGAAAGGGATCTACAACAGCACAAGAGATAGAGGGATTGAGACTAGATGGCATGACATGATCTGGACTAAGCTGAACTCCCCCAGGATAGCATTCAACGCCTGGAAGGTCATAAATGGTGGGAATCATACAAAGAGCAAGCTGAAGTGTTGGGGCATTGTACAGGATGATCTCTGCCTTCTTTGCAACAATGGCCAGCAAGAGACCCCTAATCACCTTTGGTTTGAATGTCCTTTCTCTTCTAAAGTCTTGGCCGGTGTGCTGTCATGGGCTGGGATTGGACGAAGAAGTCAAACAATTGAAGACGGGATTCAACAAACGAATATGTTCCATGGCAGGAATACGTTCAAATGCAACTTGTGGAACCACTGTCATTGTGTAGTGTTATACTTCACTTGGAAGATTAGAAACTCTCTTGTGTTCAGGCATGAGGGAATGTGTGCTGATGATTGTACTAGCATGTGTGTGAGACACATTAGAAATTGTATTAAGGCTAGATGGAAGCATGAATCGAGAGCTGCTAGAAATTTCTTGGAGAGACTAGAGAGAGATGAAGCTGTAAATAGCTAGTTTGCCTAGCAAATTTTGTAATCCCTTTTTTATTTATATAATTTACCCTTTAAATTCAAAAAAAAAAAAAAAGTATGGTAGATCAATCCGGATTTATTCAGGCCTAATTGAACACGTTTTATTATTGGGTGGTTAATTGAAATGCTTTTTCTAGATTTATTATGTATAATTTTCTAGTTTTGTTGCATAATAAGTAAGATCATGATTGGATGGATTAGCTCCGTAATTCTCTCGACTTTGATGTAGCCTGAAATACTCCATATCTTTGCATCTATACTTATGCTTTTGATGTGTACGTTGTTTTCTATAGCTTTTACTTGTTTGCATGATGAATGTAACATGAACTTGTTTTTTACATTCTGAACATGTTTTAATGGAAACAAAAGGGGAAATTACATCTTGTTCTTGTTGTAGCCCACTAACTTTGACTAGCTAATTGGATTCATGTGAATTTTCTTTTTTATTCATTTCTGTTCTAGCTTCTTTTTTCCCCTTTTGAGCTGTGTTTGGTACTTTTTTTTTTTTTACTGATGTGCAATTATCACATATTACAATTACCGTATCCAAAATCGAAGGATCCGGCTGTAAAAACAAACTCCTCATTGCTGTCTTGCTGTGTGTTCTTGCTGTGTGTTTACTTTGGGAGAGAGCTCATAATTTTGGTCACTTTCGATCGTGTGATTAGTGTTTTTGTGTCACCACCATTATTTTTTTACTGCCTTACAAGGCTCCCCTTCTTTGTTTTTACTTTTTTTATAAAGAAAGAATTTGATATATCGGATAAATATGATAAGTTTAAAGATCGAAAATATTGACAATCAAACCAATCTGACATGAAAATAAATAATTAAAAAGCATTGATCGGTGTTACAGTTACATGAAGATCAGAAACCACATTAGAAACAATGTAATGAATTACAAAATAAAACAAAACAAACTAGACATAAAAAAAACACAACCGGATGTAGATTCCATTCGGCATATTTGACTTTTCAATTAGTTTGAACTTTTACGTAGCTTTTCAGCTAGAGTTTCAAGAATTCGCCCCTCCCGGACCTAAAGTGTGAATTTTTAGCTACAAACTAGCTTAAAATTACACGCTAAACTGAACCGTAATCTTCTTAACTAGAGTTATTACCATTACCACCACATGAAACTTTTACTCGATCTCCTTTATTTTCTCTTCCAATGCCCGTGGCATCTTTGTCATGATCGTTTGACTTTGATTAACTGAATTAACTGCCTGCCATATGCAAATGTTTTTTAATTCTTTCCTTTTTAAAATTTCAAAAATGTCAAAGATGTATTGGTGGGGTATAGGATCTTTTTTTTTTTGGTTGAAGGGTATAGGATCTTTTTATGTGACGGTATTTTCTTGCTTTACATTATGTCATTAGTTTATTAGTAAAAAATCACAAGTCCTTAATTATGTCTTGCTTTTGGGACCATACTAATTGATAATCCGTATTAAATAAATTAGGAAAATTTCTCTTGGTATCCCTGAGGTTTCGACTTTTCCTTTTGGTGTCCCATGAATTTTTTTTTTCCTTTTGGTACCCTCGAGGTTTACAAATAGTCCTCACCGTAACCAAAAGTTAACATTTTCCACTTTTCCATCCAAAAACACAGATTTGTTAAAAAAAGAAAAGGTAAACTAAAATCTAATTTGTTTATCACATTTTATCCTAAACTAAAAACACAGATTTCTACCTAAATGAAAATAAATAAATAAATTAAATTAAAACTCTTTCATACTGTAAGCGGAATTTCCCAAAGACGAAGAAGGACGAACGACGAATGCAGGGCAACGAAGGCAAAAGGGGCGGCTGCGATTTTGCGAAGAATGACGGCAGCGGGAGACAATGCCGGCGGCGCGGCGAGCTTCAGGCGGTGACGACGGCGGTGGAGGGCAAGCAATGGCGGAGGCGGATGTTTCTCCGGTCTGACGAAACTCGAATTCCTCAGATCCGAGTCCGAATTGACCGAATCGAGCGAGTCGGAGGAGTCGTTAGGGTTTGAGGTGAATTAAGCGGCGGAGGTGGAGAGAAAGCGAGGCCTTGTTATTGGTGTGGTCGGAGGAGGAGGAGCAGAAATTGCGGTAGGAGACGAGGCGGAAGGTGTAGAGGGCGTCGGTGACGGAGATGAAGACGATGAGCCAGATCATGAGCTTGGAAGGCGCCATGGACGCCGGTGACACGGCCGTGGGCGCTGAGGACGGCGGCGTCCTTGAACGAGGCTTTCATGGCGAATGCCACCTCTCTCTCTCGCTCTCGCTCCTTCCGTTCCCCTCTTTGCCTTTGTTTATTCCCCGATTTCTTCAATCTTCTACGCCGAATTCTGCAGTCTGAGTCCGAGGATCGAATGGTGGTGGCAATGGCAAGGATTTGAGTCCAGATCTGGAGCTAATTGAGATCGAATTGCGAGTGAGGGGAAAAGGTGGGAATAACAAACTCTGATGATATGATGATGATGGAAGATGGAGGAATTCGAGTTTTGATAATTTGATAATTTGGTCATAAGAAATTGGTCATAGAAAATTGGTCATAGAAATTGGATAGCTTTGATTGATAACAAACACTATCCTCCTTTGATCCTGCAGTGGGATTGGATTAAGCTCCTTCACCTAGGTGAGGTTGAAGCTTTGTCTCTTCTTCTGTATCAATGGACCATAAAGCTTTGTCTCCGCTTACAGTATAAAAGAGTTTGAATTTAATTTATTTATTTATTTTCATTTAGGTAGAAATCTGTGTTTTTAGTTTAGGATAAAATGGGTTAAATAAGATAGATTTTATTTTACCTTTTTTTTAACAGAAATTTGTGTTTTGGATGGAAAAGTGGAAAATGTTAACTTTTGGTTACAATGAGGACTATTTGTAAACCTCGGGGGTACCAAAAGGGAAAAAAAAAATCATGGGACACCAAAAGGAAAAGTCGAAACCTCGGGAGTACCAAGAGAAATTTCCCAATAAATTATTAACCAGTAAAACCTTATAAAAGGAACAAACCAATGTATGATAATAGAGAACCTTAGAACATAAGATCAAAGTCTTCAATCATTTATCCTTGAAAAAAGTTATAAAAACATTTCATATGTATTTTTTTGGCCTTGGAAACTACACTATCATTTAAAAAGTTATAACTACATATACTTTTCTAAGAAATTAAGCCTTCAATACATTTGGGCATTTGAGGCAGGGGGTGAACTTATGGACGGGATCCAGAAAAACTGAATTAGATCCTTTATGTTCCAATTTGATCTACGATTGTCTGGCTCTAACCTTGAATTTTTCCGGTCATACCACAATGTATTGAAATTTTTTTTAAAAAAAATTATATGTTATTATTTTTTAATTACTTATAGTAATCATTATATATAACTTAAATAAATCTCATAAAAATAACTTTTGAAACTAAAAAATGTTAATTTTTTATATCGATTTGATTCGATCACGATCGGAACCATTCCCCATCTGAATGACAAACCGATCCAATCCTATTTAAACTGAATGAACAACACAAAATTCTCTTGTTTTGAGGCTTAGGGTCCATTTGGATTACAATATGGTAATATAATCTTGTATTCTTCTAAGGTATAGTGTGTATTAATGAATTTTTATATTATCTTAAATTATTTTGGAGTAAGTACTATTTTGAGAAATTTGCCGGAAACCACTCAGATGTTTGGATATTATTTTGGATCACCTGTATGATGGTCTCCGTTAAAAAAAAAACCATCTCAAGTGAGATTCCGTTAAAAAACCGTTCAACGCGAGTGGCCACATGGAATTTTAATATTTTTTATTTTCTTTTACACATTTTAACACTTAAAAAATACCAAAAAACCCAAAAAGAATTCGAAATTTTTCTTTTCTTTTATTCCGTTTAAATAATTCTTTTTCTTTTTCTTTTTTCATTTTTAATCTTTAAAATTTTGAAAACTCCATTTTCACCAAAAAAATAAAATAAAACGCTTTTCACCAAAAAAAATAAAACCCAAAACACCAACACCTTAACCGGTATCGGCCTCCACGCCCCGGCCTGCGACGACGACGAAGATCTTGTGGCGCAATCCGAGGCCGGTGGATCCGGATTTGAGAGAGGAGCACCACCGAGGTCTATTAGAGGAAACGCCTTGGTCGCCGCCCAAACCTCCGACATGGTGTCCCTGACGAACACAGGGACCCGTTCGCGACCAGCAAACCCCTCTTCCCTCACCCCAGCCACCACCTCGCTCACCCTACTCCGCCCCGATTAAAAAAGGAAAAAAAAATCAAAATTTTAAAGATTAAAAAAAAGTAATTATTTAAACGGAATAAAAGAAAGTAAAATTTTCAAAAAAAAATTTTTTGGGTTTTTTGGTATTTTTTAAGTGTTAAAATATGTAAACGAAAATAAAAAATATTAAAATGTCACGTGGCCACGCGCGTTTAACAGTTTTTAACGGAATCTCGCTTGGGGTGGTTTTTTGTTAGCGGGGACCATCATACAGGTGGTCCAAAATAATATCCAAACATTCAGGTGGTTTAGCAAAATATGATCTATCATACGGGTGGTCTCTGAACAATTTCTCTACTATTTTTACACTACATTGAGATATGATGCTTAAATTAATAAGGGTGTACAACATCTATCAATAGAATTTAGTAAAATGATAGTAACTAACATTGTTACTTAAATAAAACATGAGCATATAATTATTCATATCAACAAGCTTTTTATTATAATCGGAAAAAAAGCTTCATAATACAATTTTATATTGTAACATGTGTGATCCAAACAGACCGTTAACATGAGATATTGCCCGAACTCAAGGTCGTGGTCGTGGCCCTCGTCCAGACCTAGGTCCTGTTCTGATTCTCGGAACCGAACCTACGTCTAAATGCCCCAACAAACACATACATTTTCCCCTCTCAAAAAGAAATAACGACTTTAAACAAAAAACTTTTCTACTGCGTGATTTCTTTTGGCTCTCTGCTGATCGAATTATGAATTTTGAGGCTTTTGCCACCGAAAGAAAGACTTGATCTCAGCTTCAGACCATTCACCAATAAGAAATTGGTTGATTTCTGTGTGGGTCAAAAAGAACAAAACTCCCTCCCCATGAATGTAGGCTTTCTTTTTAAAATCCTTAATTCTGATTACTCTCTAATTAGGTGGCTTAAGATGAGTGATTAGTTAGCATGCCATTATATGTAAAAGAAAAACAAGGCCGGGTAAAGATGATCTTGTTCACTCATTGACTTCTCTTGCTTCTTTTCTAGTGTACGTCCCTCCTTTCTTTTCTAATACAATTTCATTAGTTGGATTAGTTCAAGAAATCAGCAACACAAACATGTCTCAATCAAAACTTCGCTTAATACTATTGCTTAATGTTTTCAATGAACCAAAAGTAGTAAAAGCTACAAACTTAAAATGACAGTTCTACAAGCCCTTTTTATAGCAAAACAATATTGATGCATACATTTGAATTTATTTTAATAATTCAATCAGTGACTAGCTAGATAACCATTAGTAGAATTTATTTCACCAAAATCACATCTCCAAGCTTTGATAATATATGATTTCAGCTCTAAAGCTTGTGTGTTTTTTTTTTTTTAATACTATTTCCCAGTACAACATGTGCGCGCACCAACATTGTAAAATTTTGTCCCTCAAGTTTGAGGGCATGAATCCTCTTGGTTAGTTGAAAATCCACTAAATTGGCGGTAGTGAGATTTGTGTCACATACCAATTGGTACAAGTCTAAGAGCTAGGCCTAGCAAAATGCACCCAAGGGAGGCAAAACATGACTCCTCTTGTGCTTCAAATCTTCAATCAAAAAGGGTTTTGGCTCCTTCTTTGAAAGGATATAAGAACAATATGAAGTACATCACCTACAAGACTATGGCTGTCGAAATCGTATTGGCTTATTCTAACGGGTCCGGGTTGTGTACTACTTTATGTTACATGAATGATAAAGAGATGAAGTTTGTGTAACGCGTCATTTGTCACTTGATCAAAAGCCCTACCAAAACAAGTTGTTTGTGCTTTTTGTATAGGATTGGTGAAAATTATTGGGTGAGTGTATGGACAATGAAAAATTGTCGTTTTAGCTCTAGATTTGTGAAGTTTTTTGGGAAATCTTGTGGTGTATTGTGAATTAGACTTATTAAAACTCGATCCGACTTAAATTGTTAGAAATCGTTGGGTTTAAAACCTGACCTGGAAAAGCTAAGGGTTGCAAAAGACATTAATTCAAATGTCCTTAAACTCGAATGGGTTTATAATTCTAAACTTTTACCCGTTGGTAGGCTCGACTAATTACTTTTGCAAGGAGTATAACATTTGCCTTTAATAATATAATAATACATATCATTGAGAATATGTAAAATGTCTTAGTATTAGTATTATACTAGTATTAGTTCCCGTGTCTTAAAAGTATGATTTTGATTTAACAAAAAACATACTTTAATTTTATATAAAGTTATTCAAAAATTTGATATAAAATTTGGTATCATTTAATTTAATTTATTTTTTATGAGATCTATTTTAATGATACATTATTTTATTTATAATATATTCTTTTAATCAAACAAAAATTTATTGGTTACCTTATAGATATAAGAAAACTTTATAGATATAATTTTGATGATATATATGCTTCCTATTTTACATACATGTGGGTGCTATAATCAAATCGTAACCAATTGAATTATTGTAATAAAGATAGATGATACGGTCCAATCAGGAATTGACACATGTCGTGATAATTATTATGTCTAACCTCTACCTTAGTATATGGTTATGATAATCTATACTATATATTAAAGCCGGAGAATTTCGAGCCTTCACGTTAATTCTGGCCCCACTCCATTTAAGAAAATAAATTTAAGAAAAATAATTTTAAAGTCTTTCTTATTCTTATTAATTATTTATCTATATCCATATTCTATCAAAATAATATCCTATATTTATAAACTATCCAAGATTTATTTATCTATACAATCTAGATTCATCCTTATTATATTACACTCGATCATACATAGAGAATGACTTGATCATACAATATGAAAAAACACATAGAAAAAAAAATATTATTTCTCTGAAAATTGGATTAGTGTACGGATTGACAAAAATCTTCAATGAAAAAGTTTAAACTTAATATTGCCCGTAAGATTAACCTTATATGATGATTTGATGTATTTTTGACGTACGATATGAAATTAGATATTGATTATATATCTATCAGTTATACGTAAGTTATAATATGATTATGCACGAAGATAGAGTGGTTCTACTCATCAATAATATTTTTAACATCATAATTAACTATTTATTATATACTATATAATTCAAGTCATGCAATAATCATCTTTAACATCAAAAAATTACAATGTGTCAAATAAAAATTACAATTTTTTTAACATCATAATTAACTATTTATTATATACGTAAATTGTAACAATTTCGGTTAAAAAAGACAATTTAATATCTAATTCTTAATAATATAATTATGTATTCATTTATTAATTGAATAATGTGACAAATATTTTGACCAAAAAAAATGTGTCAAATAAATTATTATCGATCGTGTCCCGTACAGGGTACGGCCGTACGGACAATAATCTAGTTACTTTAAATATCATAAAAGTTTATACTTTTAACCCCTCGAGTTGATCCGAACCTATAAGAAATTTGCAATACCCCTACCTGATTAATGCGTATTATTAACGATCTAAACACATAAGACTCCGAAGTGATCAACCCCGATGAAATTGACCCGATTTACCATTGTAGTAGCAAGAGACATCATGATTTTGGGGAAAAAGTATATGTACATCTGATTGGTGTTTGAAGAAAATGGGCCTATCCGTAATCCATTTCAGTCCAAGAAAGTATGCATTTGACAGCACACATCAGATGTAATTTCAAGTCTTGGAATTTAGAAACCCTTGCTAATCTTTCAACCTTCTGTTATGGATAAGATTTTCGAACAGATTTCAAAAGTTTTTTGCAGGTTATCTACACCTTGAATTGCTCTATCTCAAAGGCAACGTAGTTTACATATTGGCAAGCTACTTAATCTTAGACTCCTTATATATGTATATAAATTTCTTGGGCTATTATTACCATTAACTTGCTCTCATGTGAAAAATTAGTTAAAACCCGGTAAAGTCTACGTAGCATTCAACCAAATTGACTAGTGTAAAGTTTATTTGGATTCAAAGGAGCTTTAAAAAGCACATTTTTTTGCTGAAAGGTATAAAGTCTATATTACTGTATATTTTAAAGCCTCTTCTCTTTTGTTATTTTTTATGAAATTTTTACTATATGCAAAGAATATAATTGGGTGTATAGCAAACGATAGATCAAAAGACCGAATACAAACACATAGAGCAAATAAATAAATAAATAAAATGCAAAATAGTGAAAGAACGTTTTTTTTTTGCGTATTGGTCATATTACTTTTAACAGTGAGCTTAGAGCATATGCAATGGTTAGCCAAAGTTTGTGGGCTTCAACTTCAAATAATATATTTTCTATTATTATTTTAATGGATTGAATGAAAAAAGAAAAAAGTATCTTGACACTTGTCAACCAATCATGCAAAGACCAAGTTACGTTTGATCGTCATGAAAACCAAACTTTCAATTTTTTTACTCCAAAATATTCTCTTTTCAATTACTTTATTAATATGGTTGGTATCTCTCCTCTATGACCAAAAAAATGGTCAACCATTGACAATGCTCTAAGATTGCCTAGCCTTACTCGTGCTTTTGTTGACTTTTGATCGTTTTGTTAGATTTTTCTCGTTTTCGTGTGGAGTTCCTTTATCCTATATTCTCTAGTCATTTTGCTTGATTACCAATTATTTGATTTCTCAGTCTATATACCGAACCTCTTTCCTAATAAATTGAAGAGTAGAGTATAAAATAAAATAAACACATGACTAGCTTTATTCTATCATTTTAGACCTAATTGGAGAAAAAGTGGATATGGGTTTAAAATTTTCATATTTCCCATGTTTTTTTCTAATGGCTAAATTGTAGTCAACCTATTACATGTCTGAGGTATTTGGAGGGTTTAAATATTGCACTAGAAGTCTAGAGCACACCCTTTGCTCTGTTTTGTGCACTACATATAAACACACACAAATGTCTGAGAAAACATTTCAAAGTGCGCAACAAAATAACACAAAATACGACACATCTAAACACGCATGCAACCATGTTAGTACTATTTAGAGCCTAGTTTATTTTGGTATACATCAAATATAATATTGTCCCATCACTAAGCAGTAAGCACTACTAGTTATGGCTAATGAGGTTATAATCTCAAAGCACAAGAAGCTGAGAAAGGACAAAGGACAAAATGAAAACATCTGTAGAAAGGAATTTTGAGCACCTTTGAAAGACTCTTGGGGATTTGGGGAAATGCTTAGATTAATCTCTATGTTTGCACTACTTTATTAGGGTTTCATTCCTGCAATACTGCTATAAGGCCACCAAGACAACAACTTCTAAACAAACTTTTTTTAGAGGAATTTCAGTAACTTAAAGTTTATGAGTATTTCGGTTAGCATCGAAAAATTATATCTTGTTCAGTTTGTATTTTGAAATTATAGTTTTATTTGTTCTATTTTCATGATATCTCCGGTTGGCATGGATTGGTTGATGCTGATAATATCGTTTTTCAATGTAATACCCCGAGAATTTATAAGGGATTGAGGTACTTCCCATGCCAACAAGAGCTCTTCCTTTTCATGGTTCGAGAGGTCAAAAAAACTATGAAGTTAAGCGTGCTAGGACGAGAGTAGTCTCAAGATGAGTGACCTCCTAGGAAGTCTCTCGGATTGGCATGGGATAGGCCTTCCAAGGCCTCGGGCCTTACATTCAATACATGAGTATTTGTATTGTTTTTGGTTGTCCACTGGTTCACCAACACTTTGTCTTGGTTAGGTCCGATTCGACACAAGTCACATATCTGACTTTGACAGATGAGTTTTTCGAAAGGACTATATTGTTAGTTACTAAAAATTTAACACTGCTTCGACCAAAAAAAAAAAATTTAACACTGTCGTTATTCGTGAATAATACCATTTTTAGGCTTATGTTTGAATGAAGTGATTTTTATGAGGGAGGGGACAACATGGTTGGGTTGTTCAAAGCATAAGCATGGAGAAGATAATGGTGTGTGAAAAAATAAAATTGAAAATGTTTCCTATGGAAACTACATTTCTACAAAGCGGTACATGGCAATCAATTTATCTATGTTTTTTTCTCTTTCTATTAAAATAAAATCCTTTTCAATGATCTATGCACATTGCTATCTATGCATCTGCTCCATTCATTCTCTATTTTTATTACTTAAGTTTAGTTACACAAGTCTAGATATTTGTTTCTTTAATCTCAAATTCAATTTGCGCATGCTATTAATTATATCTCAAAATAGTCTTCTCATTGCTGCCCATGCTCTTGAATGTACAGATCCCAAAAAGAAATATAGTAAATTATGATGAACCCATCTCATACTGTCCAAACAAGTAGCAATTTTCATTTGAGTTTGCTAGTTCTATTCTTTATTACTCCCTCAGTTTCAATAAACATGTCGTTTTAGCTCTAAAGTTTTGTTTCAAAATACATATCGTTTTACATTTTTGGACATTTACTTTACAGATTTACCCTTATAATCATTAGCAGTTTATTAGTAGTGGTTTTTAATAAAGTAAAAAAATAAGGTAATAATTAGGGGTATAATAGTCCATTTAGTAGCTTCCTTAATATATGTGCAAATGGCTAAAACGACATGTTTATTGAAACGGAGGGAGTATTTAAATAAAATTCTATCTTACTGTATTGGAGTATTAGAGTGTGAATTTGTGATCGAGTTGGAGGAACAAGTGGCTACAAACAACAGAACCCTACTTTACAGGGACAAAAAAAGCCAAAAAGTTTATCTTGCATTTTTAGCTTCTGATCAATAAAACAGCAAAAAGTTTCATCAGATTTGAAGCTTTGTTCTCTTAAATATGATCATTAATCACCTTTTTTGTGTTTAGATTACTATGTACATTATCCTTCCTGATAGATTTAATTAAACTTTGGAAGCCTTTTGATGAAATCATAAACAATTGCACATCAAAAGGAAAACAACCACTTGTCATAGGCCAAACCCAGGATTTGCCAAACTGAATTTCGATGGATCTAAACTAATTAACGGATCTACCGCTTCTGGAATAGCAATCCGTAATCAAAACGCGGAGGTAATCAAAATAAGAACGAATCAGTGTGGAAATATATTAGTACTAAAAATTGAAACGGTGACATTGAGAGATAGAATTAGAATGACCAAAGAATTGAGTTCTAAGAAAACTAGAGATAGAGAGTGATAACCTTGTAGTAATTTATACAGTTAACAAAAAGGGACAAAGCCCATGGGACATTGAAATAATAATTGTAGATATCCTAGTCTCGTTAAACTGGTTCGAGACTGTTCGAATTACCCACGTCAGTAGAGTGTGTAATGCTGTGGCCGATAAAATTGCTAAAATGGGTCATAGCCTCCCTACTAATGTCATTATATATGAATCATCCAAAACTGATAGTTCTCGTCCATTCGGACACTCTAGGACGTCCCACTTGAGGGGGTCTCCTAATACTTACCGGTTAAAAAAAAAAAACAATTGCACATCAATCCTTTATGACACAAGTTTTGTGCATTCAATCACGCTCCAAAGTCCAAATACCACTCCTCTAAATATGTTCTCCATGTGTGTCTCATATGATTTATTATCAAAATTTTTAAATTAATATATATATTTTTCTATGTTTTTTAAAACTCAATTTTAACCGATCAAAGATAGGGGACACAAGTTCGAGACATGTTCAGGTCTTAGAGGACAAAGAATTTAGATCGATAGAATCAACCCATTTTACAATTAGGGTCCATTTGAGTCGCCCCGTATTAAATTGCATTAATTTATAAATATGCATTAAATTGAGTGATGCAAATGGACCCTTAGTTGGATGATTACATAAACAAGTAAAGTTGCCTTCCTTCCAAAGTTTTGGCAGAAAGCAGATTAATTTTTTAATATTACTTTGACAAATTTCAATGTTATTTTGGTAAGTTTTCCTATGAAAATGGTGGCTTGCTAGGGTGCTTAATAGCTTAGATTATAATTGCCCTACAATCCTATACAACTCATCCTTTTACTTACTGTAATACTTATTCATGCAAAGTGGGCTTTCAAATATTCAGAACCATCCTTTCTGATTAAGTAGAGTGAGGAAAGAGAATTTAAATACAGTAACTGAGCTCTGACTTGTATCAAGATTTTAATCATGTAAAGCTCCCTTAATTCAACCCTAAAGGAGAATAAAGTGGCCTTAGAAAGTCCTTTTCTTTTGTTAATCAGAATCAAAGAATCTGTGGAAACAATGTCCTTAAGATGTTTACATTTCAAGGTGTAAAAGAGGTCAAAGTTACACAAAACCACCCATTTTAGAGGTGGCTTGAAACCCAAACTGTACAAGATATAAAATGTAATAATACACGGAAGATTAATGTGATGAGACTCCAACAATTCAAAATAGACCCAATGGAAGTACGTAGAACACATCAGAAAGACGGATCAGGTGAACATCCCTAATGTAGGTGAAACCAATATATTTTTTTAAAGTATATTAATGTTTTTTAGGTTCTTTATTAAGAATCATTATATATAAGTAAACATGAATTATTTAAAATCTATGAAAAAATATAAATATTTTCAAAAATACATACTGATCCGCTCTATTACAAGACTAATAAGGACCTATTGCCTCGACACCCTTCAACATTTCCATTCCACCGTTATAAACCAGAGCAAACCGGATCAGGTGAACACCCTAATAAACGTGGTGACGGTGGTGTGCATGCCTCGAATGGTGATACTTGAACAAAACTCTGAAATTGGCTAATTGGTGTAATTTTCCATGTTTAAAGACGATTTTGTGAAAAAAAACCCTTATCTTATGAGCATATTTTTGTCTAACTTATTCCAAAAAAAATACAGTACATTTTTTTTGTGTGTAAGCGTGGTAATGGAGTAGAATTTTTGGTGTGTGTGTGAGGTGGAACACTTAAGCGTGCCAAGGCAGTCACGTGCCTGATGTGCTGTTTATAAAAACACATGAACCTTGCTCTTGCTCAACTCAATTCCTCTGCCTCTTGCCATTTGCAATTCTCCATTGTCACATAATTACAACTACCATCAAACCCCCTAACTTCTATCATATTCTTCTGACTAGACAAACCTTGTCTCTAACCAATTTCAATTCCGATTACAAAACCAAAAACCCAGAAAAACCCATTTGCCAGAAAACAAGAAGGGGTTGAAATGGAGGGAGCAAATGAGATCAAGAAATCAAAATTCAGGAGGATTTGTGTTTTCTGTGGCAGCAGCCAAGGAAAGAAGTCTAGCTATCAAGAAGCTGCCACTGAACTTGGCAAGGAATTGGTATATATAAAAACCTCTTAATTTTAGACCTTTTTTTTTTGTGTATTTTAGTTGTAGCTATGAGGTTTCTGAAACTTGGGTCTTTACTCTTTTTTAATGGGTTTTATGGTCAAATTCACTTCTTTTTACATGTAATTTCATATGTGTGATTAAGTGCTAATGTTATCTATAATGATTCAAGAAAGTTTTTCCATTTTTTTTTAACTTTCCTGCATTTGTTTTCTGATCTTATACATGCATATGAACAAAACAATGCATGCCAAACATTCAACTTAACTAATACAACATCGTCCCGCTATTGCAGAGGAGATGTAGTTAAGATGTACGCACCCTTATCCTAAAACACGTCGAGAGAATGTTTTCAAAGTAATTACTCGATTAGTATTAGATTAAAATGCTGAAATTATTCTTTTCTTCTTGTTGATGTTGTATTGAAAGGTTTCAAAAAACATTGACCTTGTATATGGTGGAGGCAGCATTGGCTTAATGGGTTTGGTGTCTCAGGCTGTTCATAATGGAGGGCGGCATGTCATTGGGTCAATCTCTCACTCTTTAATAGTCTAATCTTTCTCTTCCACTTTCTTTTTTCCTTTTAAATTTTCAAATGCTTAATAGATGACCCAACAAACAAGATTAACTAGACATAATGATTGGATTAAGCATGCTTTTTTTTTTTAAGGGGTGGTCATCAACTTAAAATTTTTGTCATGTTATTGTCTATTTTGCAGAGTGATTCCCAAGACGCTCATGCCTCGAGAGGTATGTCTGTTGTGCTTAAAAGTCTCCTAACTTTTCTCTTCTAAAATCTCATCGCATTTTAGTCTTAGTATCAATTTAAACTTTATAAAATACAGTAGTTACAAACTTACAATTTGGCTTCAACAGTGGTGAAAATAGTCTTTTACCAAGCTTTTTTGAAATGGGTATTTTTTTGTGGTGGTGGGTTAATTTCAAGGTTAATTACCACTGTTGATGGATTCTTCCATTTCACTTTTGGTAATTTTGTTGTTTCCACAACTTTCTTATTTCTTCCTTTTTTTTAAAGTTTTGGTAGTATTTCAGTGTCTTTTGTGAAATCTGAGATAACCTTATCTTTACCATTTACTTGGCTCTCTGCCATTCCTCAGCTTTTTGCATAAATATTTGAGTTTTTTCTCTTGTTTTTTTCTCTTTATTTATTTCTTCCTTGCCATTTTTTAGGGAAAAAATATTATTTGGCATTGATAGAAAAAAATGTCACATTTTTATCTAGAAATTCTAATTTTGTGCAAAAAACCCTCTAATTTTTAGAGTTACTTATCTAAGTGGTATGGAATCAAAAGTAAATGTGTAGTAGTGGCTAGGGAGAATTAGAAAAATTTACAAGACTTGTTCTTTTTTTCTTTTAAGGGTCAAGTCCACCTTCTTTGCAGACCTTATCATTGCATCTCTGCAATATGGCTCCAAAAAGGGTTTCAATTTTTCTTTTTAATTGATTGCAAAATTCTTTAAAAAAATGTTTATTTTCTTTTCTGGTTTGTTTTTTCAGATAACTGGTGTAACAGTAGGAGAAGTGAAGGCTGTGGCGGACATGCACCAAAGGAAAGCTGAGATGGCTAAGCATTCTGATGCTTTTATTGCATTGCCAGGTCTGTTGTTTTTTACTACAAAAAAAAAAAAAAGATTACCCAAAATGTACTTTGTTCATCTTTAATTTCCTCTCATTTGAGAGTTGCATGATTCATGAGTACATCAAATTTCAGCTAGTCTACTTTCACTAAACTCTTAATTAGGAACCAACCATTGTTCATTTCCTCAATCACCCTTGCAAGAAGATCGATCATTATCTAGGCAAAGGCTGAAAACCTATGTTATCCGAAAACTCTAGTAGGACAACTTTTCGATCCGTGTGGTGTGGGAAACTTGAAAACTAAATTCCTAGCGCGATAGACAACATTTACGGTTTCCATTTCCCTTTGCCTAGATAATGATCTTGTTATCCGAAAACGATACGTGCTCATTTGTCCTTATTGTTTCCATTTCCCGCATTCATGTCCTTGTGTAACGTAGAAGCCACATTCACTTTGATCCATATTCGTAGTATACACATCCACTCCAAAACTCTAATAAGACAACATTTACGGTTTCCATTTCGCATGGGAAACTCGGAAATCGAAAGTCATTTCCTAGTGTAATGTTTTTGGAAACGGTACGTTTCCATGTGTTCATGTTGTCTCCGTCCCCTGTTCCGTGTCTTTGCAACATTGCTGAAAATTAAAGATGCATAAATCATGATGCAAGGACACAATCTTTTTGATACAATCTTTTTGATATGGCATCTTGCTAGGAGATTTGTTTTATTGGGTTAATATGAGTCCAACAATTCTTTGAAGACATCTGTTTTAACCCCTACAAAAGCTAGGCCAAAGATAATTGAAGAGAGCAACTATTCAATCCCCTGCCTTTTGACCTATCAACATCATTACACAGAAAAACAAATTATACAATTAGCTTCTCCATTGGAGACATATAGTAAGAATTGTATTGAGCTCAAAATGTAGGCCCCATACTTAGTACAGTAACTAGTACTAGTACTTTGCCCCAAATGCAAACTTTAGCCTGTTTTGTCACTTAACAGGAAGAGAGGTGAAATTTCCCATTTTGCACAAACTTGGTTTGTCTGTGAAACTTTTCTTAGCCACTTACAAGAAAACTTGTGATCATTGGAGTTAAATACACTGATGTACTACCACAAACCAATCAGTTGTCTGTGTTTTTGGGCTTCAAATTCTGAGCTTGAAAGATTTACTAGTCTTTATCTGCACTGTGTTTGACTTGTAAGCTACAATCATAGACACTATAGACATGTGTTTGGGATTGCCTGAAAATAATACTCCATTATTTGGGCAATTCAAACACACTTTTAATACAGTACATCATAAATTCACAATGCTTTATCCAATCTCATTCATACTGTATGTATGTTTTAATTTAGACGATTTTACGTAACAGGTGGCTATGGGACACTTGAGGAACTACTCGAGGTGATAGCATGGGCTCAACTCGGCATCCATGAGAAGCCGGTACATAAAAAAGCCTTATTTTAGATGCATTATAAAGCATAGATTTGACTCATTTCTTCCAAAAACATGCCTTTTAATTAATTAATTGTTGCTTACCTTTGTAGGTTGGACTATTGAATGTGGATGGTTACTACAATTCTTTGTTGTCATTCATTGATCAAGCTGTGGAAGAAGGGTTCATAAGCCCAAGCGCGCGCCACATCATCATCTCGGCTCCTAATGCTAAGGAGTTGGTTATGAAATTGGAGGTAATTAATACAGACCCAATAAAGATTTTGATCTTAAAACATCATTAACAATTTCTTGATTCATTTTTCTACAAATTTTTGTAGGAATATATTCCTTGCCATGAAGGAGGAACTACTAAACTTGTTTGGGAAGCTGATCAAGTGAGCTATACTCAAGAGTATGAACTTTCTTAGATCAATTTCAAGAGAATTTTCAAGGCATGGTAGAATGGAGGAAGAAGAAGGCTTGTTGCAAATTTTCACTAGGACTTGAAATGGGGATTTTCAAGGGGAATTCTTTTTCTCTCTTTTTTTTGGCTTGCAAATTATTTGTTGTAACTTGAGACCACTTTCAAGTATGTGTAGCTTTCCCACCATCTTTTTTTTTTTTTTTCAAGCTTCTACTATTTTGAGTTTTTCCCTTGGAAGTTGTACTTAACTATGCAACAGCTACAAGCTAATCAAGAAATTTCCCCTCTAATATTTTGGTCACACTATATTTTTTTGTTGAGTCATATTTTGGTCACATCTATAATGAATATGAGTAATGAAAATGTGTGGATGGCTAATGAGATTCGTTATTTTTCATAAGTAATTTACAAAACTAGAGCCATTAGACCAGTTTGGAATTAGTTGGTAGCAAATCACATTATGTAAAGGATTTGAAGAGAAAATAATAATAATAATAAAATTGTAAGGGCATTTTCTTTGTGTTCGAAACCTTTTAAAATAATTTGAAAGTATATAGCTTCTCTAATCGCTACGAGGATTAATTTTAATGTGTCCACTCGACAAATGTTATACATACGTACAAGGTTTGGATCTGTGAAAAATTATTGTGACCTCCGCTTCAAGCTGGTGTAACCGACTCGATACGACCCCACACCAAACCGGCTGTGAGCTTTGTTCTCACTTGTTGCGAGGAGATAACTTGAATAGCCCAAATCAACAAGTTCAGTATCGTGGAGTCCGCTTCAACCTGGCTCAACCAACCCGATCCTATGTCAAAGCGCGAGCTTCGATAGCATTTGTTACAAGGCGATAACTTGAATGAGCTCAATCAACAAGTCTAGTATATGAGTGCAATGTGTATGTAAACCTTTTTTTTTGTTGAAAAACATATAGTGTATTTCATTTGGCCGACTCTTCCAACCAATTAGAAACATCCAATGAACAAATTGCAATGTCCTTTGCTTTATAATGAATATTCCACCGAATGTATTCTCTTCATAATCAATTAGAAATGTCCGTGTGCTACCTATCAATAACATTATAGTGGAGAACACATTCATGAAACACATTTTATAGGAGATCGACAAGTGTCCTCATCTCTAGCTTTGTTTGAGGTGTATTTGGATTTGACTCTGAAAATGCCTAAAAGATAAAGAGTGTCAAGCCAATTGGCCTACATAGGTTATAATTCATGTATATGAACAAAACAAAAGGCTTTGATTTATGAAAAGGTATTTACATCAAGAGCATAGCTAGAGATGGGCGTCTACTCAAGCTCTATTTCTAGGGCTATGAAACAAATAATGCATGACAGTTTTGGTAAGTTGAGCACTTAAGCTAGCTTCAAGTGATAATAAGTCCCTTGATTTGAAGGCACATCGGAATCACATCATCACCGATCTCTAACGGCACAATACATATTTAGACCCCTCAACTTGTAACTTTTATGCAAATAGACCCTCTAAATTTGAACATTACCTATCAAACCCCCAAACTTAACATTTTTTTCCTATTGAGCCCCTTTTGGTGACCTGATGCCTGATGGGGCGCGTGCAAGTCACTCCTCCAGCTGGCTGCGAAAGTTCCCCAAAATTACTTACATGGCAAAAAAAAATATGCCATGTGGAGTCCCAAACCCTATCTTCTTCTTCATCTGCTTCCTATCCACAATCCCCTCATTTTCAGATCTGGGATGTCACGTGGCTGCTGAGTGGAATGAAAAATGGCCCCGGTCAGCGCGTGTTATTCACACTACGTAAAAAGAGGGTTGATTTGCAAAAAAGGGCTCAATAGGCAAAAAAAAATAAATTTTAGGGGTTCAATAGGAAATATGTAAAGTTGGGGGGTCCATTTGCAAAAAAGTGATAAGTTGGAGGGTCTACAGATGTATTCTGCCAATCTCTAACCTTATCAACACTCGACACGTTCAACGATCATATAATATATATATATATATATATATATATATCTTTTAAAAAATAACATTAAAGGATGTCCTCGTATATGCTCACAAATTCAACCAAACATTTGATTCGAATGTTCAAATCAGAACAATGAAGATGACAATTCAACGTTTTTTAGCTGGCTATTATTCCGGATAAATGGTACTACGGAGTAGCATTTAGCAAACAATCATCTTTTTTTTTTGTATATTCCCATAAATAAATATGCCATGATCATGATATATACCTAATAGCCAACGCACTGGAGCTAAAAAATGGCCAATTGGACCTTCGGGCATCTAGTCAAACGGTTAAGCCTCCAAGGGTAGTACCCAGAGGTCACCGGTTCGACTCTCATGGGCCACGCCCTCAACAAAAAAAAAAAAAATGGCCAATTGGAGGGCAACACGTGTCAAATTCTTAAGGTAAGTGGAGGAGGGCCCAATTCATGCAACAAACTACTCATCAACGAGACAACAATCCAAGTGACTTTACAACATGTGTTACAATCAACAGTCTCTCTTGTTGGGTGTTAAGGTTGGGAAGATGGAACAGCAGACAAGGAGCCCTCCACAAAACAAACGACCAACAACTAAAATGGGCCAAGCCATGTTTGACATGTTAAACTTCGATGGGTCGATCAACAAGTAGTGTCTATGTGCACATATATGTACGATAAATCTAACAGACTAGCTAAGTAAGGTTCGATTTGAAAGCTAAGTGCCCGTAGGAGTAACTCACCAATCTTATATTTAACATTAGTTTCGCACTTTCACATAACAATAACATGTGGAAATTATTATCATCACAAAGTGGCATTATTTGTTACACCACTATCATCCAACGCTAGTGGGTTCGAGTGTCTAGGTTTGATAAATGTGTCGTACAATGGTTTCACTATAGTTTTCAAGAACGCCATCGATTTGTTGATCAAAATACTAGCCCTACCTTCACACATCTTCAAATATGAAAATGAATATTTTCACAATTCTTTAATTCTTATGGACCTTATGGTGTTTATACGTGTGTTAATATCTCTGTACATTTTATTTTGCATATATAGGAATAATTAAATGAGATGATTAGTTTATTAGTTTGAATGTTTACAAAATATTTTCTTTTGTGAAAATTTGTCATCCATGATGAGAATGAATATGAATCCTGCAATTTTCTAAAAATTAAAAGTTTTGATTCTTCATTCATTAAATGAGAGAAAGCCTTTGATAAAATTAGCAGGGTGAAATCCTCATTTTTTATTTTTTTTGAAAATTTTCGATCTAAATAAAGCATGATGTAGGCATTTTTATATTTTAAAATACAATAAACGAAATACATTCTCATTTCGCACTAGGGTTAACCATTTTCTTTAATTCAAGGGCAAACGTTTCTCATATATATTCCTCTCTTTTCTCTTATGACTAGGGGACAATTATATATGGTGAGGTTTTCATTTGCAAAGGTTTTTAGGGCCACATGTTGGAAATGGAAAAGAAGTTAGATGTGAACTAAAAATACCATGAAAGTTTCAAGTTCTTATCCTCATTAGGTTGTGGTTGTAAAATTGAAATGTCAAACTATCAACAAGCAATTAATAGTAGAAAGGCATGAATTGTGCTTTTCACTATTATGTGGCTAAGCTATTCTTCGAATAGTATATTAGTGGGTATGGGGTTAGATATTTGTTGTAGTTTTTCCTCATGAATACTTAAGCTAAGGCAAGACGATTGGCTATATATGTAAATTGCGTTCAATTTTATCCATCGATGTATAGTCTTTTTCCTAGAGCATCATTATCATGAATACGACTAATAACAAAGTTAGTTGATCATATATACTCACAAACTATCTCATCTTATCGTGTCTTATGGAAAGGTTAGCTTATGGTATGAACTTGCTATGTCCACATAGACTTTTCCTAGAAAATAATCAAGTACAATATACTTAAAAAAAAGAATATTATATAGCTAACGAAAAGAAGTATTTACTTGAGTTTATTTGTCACATAAGACTAATTTAGGACCCGTACCGCGTACAAGTTACAACTATATAATTTAGAGTATAAAATGTTACAATATGTAAAAATCATATTCATACGAGCATTAAAGGATCACAATTATAAACAAATCAATGAACCATGACCATCCCCATTTACTTTCAAAGCACTATCTTTTTCTTTTTTTTTGGTCTCTTTTCCTATCTTAATTTTGTCTTGTTTGTTGTTACTTGACTCATGTCACTATAATAATCAAATAGATTGGATGAGTTCGAATAAACAAACAATTAAATATTATGATTTAATCAGTTTTGTCCGGATTCAGGTCAATCCAACATGTCATGAGCATACGATTTGAACTGTAGCAAAGTATATATGGTCTGACTCGATGGACCGACAACAACCGATCTAGAGTGACCTGCCTCTGACATGGTCTAGAAAACCAAGATATACGCACCCTTATCCGACATGAATCAAGATGGTGTAGCTAGAGGTCCCAAAAACAAAAAATCTATTGAGCACTACTTAGAGTAGATGCAATGGTTAGCCAAAATTTTTGGCCTTCAACTTATAATAATATCTTTTCTATTATTATTTTAATGGATTGTATGAAAAAAGAAAAAAAATTAAGTATACAGACACTTGTCAACAAATCATGCAAAGACCAAGTTAGGTTTGGTCATCATGAAGACCAAACTTCAATTTTTTTACTCCAAAATATTCGCTTTTCAGTTATTTTATTAATAGAATTGTCATCTCTCTTTTATGACAAAAAAAATGGCAAACCGTTGATAGTGCTCTTACAAGTTACAATACCGTTGATCATTGATTGGCTCAACCCTGGTTTTGGATTTTGGGCCTCAGTTTCACAGCTAAGTTGGCCCAAATAAAGCCCATAGTCCTCTAAACTTAGTATTCTTGGAACAAAAAATGGCTTCTTAACTCAACAACATCCAATCTCAATTCAGCATCTAAAGGCACCAGAATAAGCCCAAACTAGCAAGAGCCCTCCAAAAAGAGAGGTAAGTTAGAAGACAAGAAACAACTTTTGAAGCCATTGCTCAATCCAAAAGGTATCTGTTTTTGGAGCCTGCTGGATGAAGAAACAAGACCGAATTCCTTCCATTAGTTTTTTCTTTTGCCCCCTCAATTTACCCAAATCCGTGGATGCATCACCTTCAATTTCTATTTATATATGTACGTGTTTGCTTTAAAGCTTGTTCAGAATAAACAACACCCAGGAATAGTAGAAGGGTTTGCTTCAAAGCCTTATTTGTAATCCACAAGCAAATCAGAGCAACCCTTTGCATTTGCTTCACCTAATGTTGCATCCTATGAGCTTCATTTCCTATTTCAACCTACCAAAATTCATATTACCATATAAAAGAACAAATTTCTGACTTGTTGATCTCACAACACAACCCACAATGCCTAATTCTTCCCTCTTTCTCCTCTTCTTATGCTTGTTTCTTGCTCTTATCACTACTCAATCCAATGCCGCTACTAAGAAGTATCAATTCAATGTGGGTATTTAGTTTGTATTTCTTGATCATTGTTCATATATAATGTATCTTCTCATTCCTTGTTTGAATTCTTTTGTAGATTGAAGTCAAGAATGTAAGCAGATTGTGTCACCCAAAGCCCGTTGTCACGGTAAACGGTAGGTTTCCCGGTCCAACCATCGACGCTAGAGAAGGCGATCGTGTTGTCGTAAACGTTACAAACAATGTCCAATACAACATCTCCATCCATTGGTATGTCACATTAGTGCATTAAATAAGGTCCTTTCACACGCTACAAATGTGTAATGTGTGTGTCACAACAATGCATATAACTACATAGGCATGGAGTGAAGCAATTTCGTAACGGGTGGGCGGATGGACCGGCTTACATAACTCAATGTCCTATCAAGACCGGAAACACCTACACATACGACTTCAACGTAACAGGGCAACGAGGAACGTTATGGTGGCATGCGCACATCCTTTGGCTCAGGGCAACCGTGTATGGCGCCATTGTCATCCTGCCTAAGCTTGGAACTCCATTCCCTTTTCCTCAACCTCACTTAGAGACCAACATAGTCCTAGGTTCCTTTACTAGACATGAAATCTCAAATTTGACAAAAAAACATAGAAACTATATGAAAATTGTGATCAATTTTTCAGGAGAATGGTGGAACAAAGATGTTGAGACCATTGTGAGCCAATCAAACAAGCTTGGTGTGCCACCTCCGCCATCGGACGCGCACACCATCAACGGAAAGCCTGGACCACTTTTCCCTTGCTCGGAGAAACGTAAGAGCCTCGATCATCCAAGCCATGCTATAGTTCGTTTCGTATTAGATCGTATGCAACATCTTGCATTATAGTACAAGACTCAATGCAAGATAATGCATTGTCTGGTACAAATGTATAATCCAAACAAGCGTACCTTAGCATATGCTTGACATGAAGCTTATATGACTTGTTGTTCAAACAAAGCCTATAAGTCTAATTAACATAATGCCCTTTTATTTGGTTGTTAGACACATTTGTCATTGAGGTTGAGTATGGCAAACCTACCTCCTAAGAATCATCAATGCCGCACTCAACGACGAGCTCTTCTTCGCCATATCAGGCCACACAATGACCATTGTAGAAGTCGACGCCGTCTACACAAAGCCCTTTGAAGCCACCACAATCCTCATAGCCCCCGGCCAAACCACAAACGTGCTCGTAAAAGCCGATCAAACTCCAGGAAGATACTTCATGGCAGCTAGACCTTTCCAAGATGCACCCATCCCAGTCGACAACAAAACAGTCACAGCCATCTTATAATACTGATAGACACATATTAGGTAGTGTTTTAGGACATGTTTAGTTAGGATTTTTATGGTTTTTGGTTTAGTTTTAGTTAGTTTTGCTAATTTTGTTAGTTTGTAGAAAGATTCGGATATCTACACTTTGTTGTGCCTTTTGATTGTAGATGTGAAGACAACAAATGTAGAGGAGGTGAAGACGAAGCATTAGAGGAGGCAAGAAGAGAGTCAAGCTATGAGATTAGCCCAAGAGGTGATGGGAAAAGCACACTTGGATCCGGACTATGTATTGGAGTTGTTGTTTCGACACCTCTTGCTTGTAAGGGATGGATCGGGAGCTACAATGGTTGGATTGAGCTGATTTTGGTGTCATTGGAAAGCTAACTCGAAGAGCTACAATTCATCTTTTTACTCCGAGTCCAAATTCCAACTCGAAGTGGGTCAAAACAGCCTCTGAAGTGATATGTGACGACTAGTGTTGAAAGCGCGGGCAGGAGGTTCCAAAGCGCGCCCGCGCTTTAGAGGCGTACCCCGTGCTTCGACACCTGAGCATCTGGCGTGAAAACTCGGGCAGGCAAGCCAAAGCGCGCCCGCGCTTCACTTCTAGCCCGCGTTTCTGCCCGCGTCAGCGAAGTTGGATATTTTTGTATGGGCTTGGGCTTTTGGGTTGAAACTTGTTTTGGATAATATTTTTAGAAACCTCTTAGATATATTTTTGGATATTAGTTTCTAGGTTTATTATCTCATAATTCTTGACTTTGAGGATTATTGTTGGAGCTTGAGAAGAACAAGAACCCTATGAGAACCTTCGTAAGCTTTTCAATGTCTTTCAATAACTAAACCTCTTTTGCTTGACTAGTTAATTGAAATTGTGAACGAAGTATTATTGTGAGATTTGATTGTTCTTAATTTCCCTTGACTAGATTGTTTTCTCTATGCTTAATTTAATAGATTTGATCTAGGGTTTTATTAGCTTGATCACCTAATATGATTTCTAGGTTGGATTACAACTAGATCTTTCTAATTACCAGTCGGTGTTAATTAGATCATAAGTAGAATCTTTAATCAACCTAGGACAGGTAGGACTAGTTGATTAGAGAAGAGAATTCAATCGCATGTTATTTGGATGTCTGGTTGCTCTGAATGCATGTTTCTATTGATACTTGAATCTTAATGCTGTTGTCAAATTGAATCTAGGAGGTCTCTTAGGTTATTTGATAATTAGGGTTGTTAGTACCGGTCGGGCTAATAACTAGAATTGAAGTAGGATAATAATTCCATGAAGTTGGGTTATTAGCATTCCGCAGTAGATTAGTCAAGGTAAAAAGAGAATTTTGATAATCAATGATCAATAATCGAATTCGCAATGGATATTAACTGGTTGAGCATACTTCTCCCATATTTTACATCTCATCTTTGTTTTGCATTCCTTAGTTAGTTTAGTTATTAGATTCATATTCAAAACCCCCCTTTTTACTCTGAGTAGCGTAACAATAAACACTGAAACCTGAGTCTCTGTGGGATCGACCCTTACTTCCCTACTACATTAGTTGGGTTGTTTGGATTATTTTGATAGGTATTAAGGCGACTAAAATACCGTTATCAAATACAAAGGGATCCCAAACACAATCATGCCAAAACTCCCATTTCTCCCTCCACCAAACGACACAAGCCTTGCTATCAAAAAAAAAAAAAAACGACACAAGCCTGGCCACAAACTACACTAGAAAGATCAAAAGCCTCAACACCAAAGACTACCCAGCAAACGTCCCTCAAAACGTCGACCGCCGTCTCTTCTACACCATCGGAATAGGCATGAACCCTTGCCCTAGCTGCAAGAACAAGACCCAAATGACCGCCTCTTTGAACAACATCACTTTTGTGATGCCAAAGACTGCCCTTCTACAAGCACATTACAACAACCTCCCTGGCGTCTTTAGGCTCGATTTCCCCGATAAGCCGACCAAGGCGTTTAACTACACCGGAGCGCCATTAACTGCTAATCTGAGGACTAATCTTGGCACAAGGCTGAGTAGGCTGGCTTATAATAGTAGTGTGGAGTTGGTGCTACAAGACACTAATCTTTTGTCAGTTGAATCACACCCTTTTCATCTCCATGGCTACAACTTCTTTGTTGTGGGGACTGGAAAAGGAAACTTTGATTCTAAGAATGATCCTAAGAAGTTTAATCTGGTTGATCCTCCTGAGAGGAACACCGTTGGTGTTCCTCTCTGGTGGGTGGACGGCTATAAGGTTCAGAGCTGATAATCCAGGTAAGACCATGCATGCACCTAATTGATCTTATATATTTAAGAACAAACTTTTAAATGAAGATTTTTTATGTTGTGTATATGTGTAGGTGTTTGGTTTATGCATTGTCATTTGGAGTTGCACACAATGTGGGGATTGAAGACAGCGTTTGTCGTCGAGAACGGAAGGTCGCCGGAACAGACCATTTTACCACCGCCGGCGGACCTTCCACCTTGCTAGGTCGGTCGATCTTGCAAGACAGGGGAATTTCAGCTTGCTTGATCATTTGATTTATTTTTTGTTTTAATTGTGTGAAAATTAGTTGATTAGCTTAATCTGCAGGGAAAGGGGTAAAAAGGAAAAAAAGTACTGCAGATTATGCTTCGAGAATAAGGCCAGTCTATAAATGTTTGTTACTTGCAAGTTGCAAGTTGCAAGTTGGCCAATGTAAGAAAGGAAAGGAGCAATTGCTTCTAAAATAGGTTTTCATGAATTAAAACTGGAAGCAAAATCTTGGAAGTTGTAAATCACTATCTTGGAAGGCAATGTGCAAAATTGTACTAGTATCTAATACTATCAAAGAAACGGTCGATTCAAAGTCATTTTTTTCTTCTTAAATCTAATAATCAATATAGAAAGTGATTCGGCATGTCAATTGGATCATGTTCGGGTCTAGCTAGTCATCTCGGATTCGGATTGAAACACATTCAGGTCGACAACAGATCATGTGTCGATCGGGTCGAGTCGATAACATGTCACATGCCAATCGGGTCGGATCGTTGAGAATTTTCGGGTCGGGTCGAATCAGAACAACGAGTCAAGATTATCGAATTTTTTACCATTATTTGAATAATACTATATTTAAATAATGACATATAATAGAAAATTATTATTTATATATATTGTTAATAAAAATCATAATATAATTTTATATATTCTAAAATATACTAAATATTATTTCATGGTATTTGGAAATGTTAGGTACATGCAAAATGTTTGGTATATAGCTAGTTTTGAAAAGTTAAGTAAGACTAGTCATTTTAATTTGATTGATCACGATTTTGAGCTAATGAATGAAAAACATATTATATATAACAATTGTCATTGCATTTGAGTACTCACACATCTCATTGTTGGTCTCTCTTTTCTAGCAACAAACAAAGTACCACAAATTAACTAAAAGCATGAGTGCTCACACCATTGATGAACTTGGTCAAGGCCACAACATTAACAAAGGTGAAGTACATGAAAAAGAAGACGACCAAATGAATCACAAAAAAGCTATGGAGATGTCCAAAGGGTTAGTAGTTCCCATGGTGCTCAAGTCGGCCATTGAGCTCAACATCCTTGATATCATCTTTGATGCCGGTTCGTTTCTTTCGTCGTCTGAGGTGGCTGGTCGGATCCAAGGGTGCGTGAACCCCAATGCCCCGGCTCTTCTCAACCGAGTTCTTAGCCTCTTGGCTAGCTTATCCATCTTAGAATGTAAGCTTAGGAGTGAGGCCACAAATGAAGAACCCAAGCCCGGAAAAGTCGAGAGGTTGTATGGTGTTGGACCCCTTTGCAAGTACTTTCTTGCAAACAAGAAGCTTGGGCTTGAGTACTCCTTTAGCCCTCGATTTCTCGTCCGGCATGATAAGTTATTGTTTGATATGTGGTAAGTTTTTTTTCATTGATCGAATGATATTTATCGTTAAAGAGACTTGGGTTACTAGCTAGCCAGGCTCATACAATAATTACAATAATATTAATGAAACGTGCTATCAGGGACAACCTGAATGATGCTATACTTGAAGGTGGGATTCCTTTCAACAATGTGCATGGAATGCCATACTATGAGTTCACAAAGAAAGACCTGAGGTTGAACAAGTTGTTCAACGAATCAATGGCGAATACATCAACCTATATCACGAAGAACATCCTTGACATCTACCATGGATTCGAAGGGATCAACGTATTGGTGGATGTAGGCGGTGGAAATGGCATTACTCTTAACCTTGTCATCTCCAAATATCCTAACATTAAGGGCATCATCTTTGATTTGCCTCATGTTTTGCCTGACAATCCTAAGATAGCTCACGGTGCGTACATACATATGGTTTTCATTCATTTGATTTATGACTAAGTTGTGGCGACATAATTGTGGTGACCGATTATAGGAGTGGAAACCGTTGAAGGAGACATGTTTGAAGGAATCCCAAATGGAGATGCAATCATGTTGAAGGTTAATATATGCTAACATAAATAAATAAATAAATAACATGTATCAATAACGTACATTATAGTTGTCTAACTTTTAATTTGGCTTTTGAATTTGTACATAGTGGATATTGCATAACTGGAGTGATGAGCAATGCTTGATCCTTTTGAAGAACTGTTGGAAGGCGCTCCCGGAAAATGGGAAAGTGATCATCGTCGAAGCGCTTCTTCCATCGACCCTAGACGTGGAATCGCAATGTGCACATGAGTTGAATATGCAAATGTTTGCCATGTTTGGTGCAAAGGAGAGGACTGAAGAAGAGTATGAAACCCTTGCCTTTCAATCTGGATTTTCAAGTTGTCATGCTGTTTGCTGTGTTGACGACATGTGGGTCATGGAGCTTCACAAGGCTTGCTGAAAAGAAACCAAAAAAACTACTCCTCCATCCATCTAAATTCTAAAGCACACAACACGTATATTGATCGGAACCCTAAATGATCTATATACATAAAATAAGTTGTAATGTGCAAGCTTAGTTTTTTTTTTGTCAAAGAGGGAACGCCCCTCAGGAGTAAATAAAGCAAGAGGCTAGGGGTAGCCAATCCCCGAACATCTTTCTCAATAAGGTCCATAGTACAATCAGGAGGATCAACAAAATCATGAAAACCTAAAGGAAAGGAACAAGCAAAGGCGGCAAGGGAGTTGGCAACACGGTTCGCCTCCCTGAAGACGTGGTTTATGTGCAAGCTTAGTTGACTATGAAGATATAAATTCATAGGAGTTAAAAATATTATGCATTTTTTTTTTGTATTTTGTATTTCGCTTGAATGAGAAATAAATTCTTAATATTTAAAAATATAGTTTAAGGATTAAAAAAATACTATTTTTTTCTTAAAAAATAGTTTGTGCTCAAAGTACATTTTCATGCTATTGGCCAATAATAATACACATGAACTAACACATGCCGAATTATAGATTGACCAAAAAGCCCCTTGGACGAAGATGAAATTGTCTTGATCCCTTTGTCAATTAGTTGTTGGGCCGAAAAGCCAGCCCATTTATTACAACTTTTCCAAGTTTTTGCAACTCTTAATTGTACTGTATGGTAGAGTGGGGGGGGAACACACATTCTTTTCACAACCACCTCCAAATTTTGAGCCACAATAGTTTTGGGCCGTACGAAATTGTTGTTGTGTCAAGTGGGGCCCAAATTCCATCAACGGCAGAGATCCGCTGCGATGTGGACACCACATCACCGTCGTGACACGTCCTCAATCCCTTCGCCCACGTCACTCATTCTCTGTGTGGTTGGTGGGCGGTCCATGTCAAAGCGTGCACCTCCACACACTGGATCAACTGTTCCACTTCATTATTTATTTTCATCGTGTTTTTTTTCTCTTTATATCTTTTTGTCCTTATTTCGTGCTCTTGGGCCGTTATTGTCTTGTGTCCTGTTGTGTGAAGGGCCCACTTTTTTATTTCTCCTCTTTCGGGTCCACGCAAATCAAGCCCACTTTTGTACATAAAATTACCATATCATCGTAACTACGGAGTATATATTAAAGCAGATGTTAAAAATAATAATTAGTACAACGCGTGTCAACTTTTCATTCAATCATATCACCCATATTTATTAAAATAATCTAATTGCTTAAAATTTGATTATAGACCCCACTCATATGTAAAATATGAAAGAATATATATCATTGAAACCAATACTATAAGGTTTTCTTAAATATATAATTAATTAATCTTACTATATACTAAATTGGAGATTAAAATAATAACATAGAACAAGATATGTCAGCTCTAAAGAAATATATAATTAAATTTATGTTAAAGATAAGCCACATAATCATTTTGTTAAATCAATTTGATTGGTTGACAATTAATTGACTTATTTTTTATTGGTTAAAATTTTTATTGTATATTCTACATATATAAAATATTATATATATAGTTGAGATTTGATTTTTTTTCCAAATAACTATAAATAATTATTACTCCCTCTGTTTCAAAATACATGACCATTTTGACATTGCACATATATTAAGAAAAAAATGGTATTCCTATATTACCCCTATGAAATGTAGAGTTAATTATTTGTTTAAAGAAATATGAAAAAGTGTAATGATCATGATAAAGATAATTATTAGGGGTATAAATGGAAAGAGATGAGAAAAAATGTGAAATAGACAAGTATTATGAAACAAGAAAAAATGAGCATATGGTCATGTATTTTGAAACGGATGGAGTATTATTATACTCCATTCGTTTCATAAAAGGTGTCATTTTAGCTCTAAAATTTTGTTTCAAAATACATGTCTTTTTACATTTTTGGCATTTACTTTACAGATTTACCCTTATAATCATTAGTAGTTTATTAGTAGTGGTTTTCAATAAAGTAAAAAAGTGAGGTAATAATTAGGGGTATAATAGTACATTATATAGCTTCCTTAATATATGTGCAAATTGCTAAAATGACACATTCAATGAAACAGAGGAAGTAATATAAAGAAACTTATTGATAAAACCAAGTATTCGTTCCTTATACAAAAACTATAATCCTACACATCTTTGTTTATTTAAAAGAATTTATTATAACAAAAATAATCTATCCTCTTTGTTTCCTTAAAGTGAATTTTTGTTAAATCAAAACCATGCCTTCAAGGCACGGAGACTAATACTAGTTGTCAATCTAAAGTCTTGGATTTTTTTTCCTCACCGTCAAATCCTTGAAAATCATGGGTCCAAACACTAAATCCTCTATCCTCTAAACATTTTCCTTATCATTAATAAACTAAAATATTAAAATTGATATCTTTTTTTGTATTTTTTGAAGTTCGAATTTAAAATTTCAACCAATAAATAATAAAATGACACAAGTTGAGGACGTGTTTAAGGGACAGAAGATTTAGATCGACATGCATGATGATCATTCTCAACCAGGATTTCACATAGAAGAGTTCGAGGCAATAGATTATGAAGAGTTGGTGCCATTTGGTACCACTATTGGATAATCACAAAATAGTAATTAAAATCGTCTGATTTAGGATTTATATGTTTAATATTGCTTGGAGGTTAGAGTAAGAATAATTTCACTTCTAGGGTTTATATCCTTCCTTAGCATCTTGTTTGTCGGTTAACATGGAATTCGACCTAGGGTTTATCTTCTTTGTGCCTTTGTGCTTCAATGATGCCTTTTTTTTTTTTTTTACAAAAGGTAAACTTTAGGTTCCCTTTCTAAAAAAGGGCCAACCTAGATCATCCTTACGGATGATTGTACTAAACTCCTTCAGGAGGGGAACTAGGTCCGAAACTCTAATTTCCGGGGTTGGAAGAGTTACACTTCCTGGGCTCTGGGCAATGAAGTTGTTGTAGGCGTCCAAAAAATGGGTTGGAATGTCTTTCTTAGACAGAAAATCTGCAGCTTGGTTGCATTCACGGAAACAATGGAATATCTTGACTTTAGAGAAGCGTCGAAGAATATGAGAGACGTCTTGGAGGATGGTTGCAATTTCCCAAGGAACCTTCCAGGTCTGTTTGAGACTGTTGATCACAGTCAAATTATCACCTTCTATGATTATCTTCTCCAGGTGAGAAGAATCAGCCCATCGCACCACATCAAGGAGAGCTAGAGCTTCTGCTTGTAGCGCATTAAGCGCTTGACAAGGTCGTCTATTCAGAGCAAGCACCCTACCATTCGCAGAACGGCAAACAAAGGAGGTGTGGGAGCTTCCATCTGACTTCATCGATGCATCAAAGTTTATTTTTATCCAACCATGATCAGGCTTGCGCCAAAATAGAGGTTTGTGGTTAGAGGATCCCTTCCTATGACCGGGTTCTGGTGTCGCCATTTTCCAAGTATTATATGTTGTGAAAATGATGTTAGGCAGTGAAGCGGGGTCCACACGAGCCTGGCTGCCGAAGATGGATGCATTTCGGAAAGTCCATACCTGCCACCAAAGGAAACACAGGAGTTCAAAGTGCTCATTTCCTTTACGGGTATGTTCTAGGTTTGTTGTGAAGTTATTGTGAAAGACAAGAGAGATTGGGAGAAGAAATTTTTGCTGTATTTGATACACAAGGGACGTAGTGAAGGGGCAATGAAAAAAAAGGTGGTTGGCATCTTCTTCTGCAGCATCACAAAGACAACAATAACTGTAAACCTTGTGAAAGTGCCGGTTCAGCCTTTCTGTAGTTGGGAGCCCATCCGAGCAAGCTTTCCATAGGAAGGATTGTATTTTGGGTGGTATTTTGAGGCGCCAGATCCAGGAGCCGTCAAAGTGATTACGAGGGCCCTCTTGTCTTAACAGCTTGGAGGCTGTCTTAACAGAGAAGGCTCCATCTGGGGCAAGGGTCCATATGGTACGATCCTCTATCTCAGTAGCCGGAATGTGGATTTTAACAATTTGCTCAACTAAATCCCTAGGGATGGTCTGGAGTAGTTTAGCAATGTCCCATTGCTTGTCAAGGGTGATGAAGTCCGAGACTAGAGCCTGGATGTTTCGGCCATCAAAAAAAGGGGTTAGCGGAGTGTCGGTGGCCCAGGGGTCCGTCCAGAACCGGATTTTCCGTCCCGAGCCAAGACGCCAGCGTAGGCCTTTACGGTATGTATCTCGTAGCAGCAAGAGACGACTAAACTGCCAAGAGAGATTCGGTTTTCTTTCATACTCAAAAGTATTCGAAGATCCAATGTACTTTTCAGTTATGATCCGAACCCACATGTTATTTGGCTCGTTGAGAATTCTCCATAATAATTTTAGTTGTAACGAGATGTTGACTGATTCAGCTTTCCTGAAGTTTAGACCACCTTCCTCTCTAGGAGCACAGATTTTGTCCCAGGAGATAAGAGTGTGATAGCCTGGTGTGTATTTATTCCAGAAGAAATCCTTGTTGACCTTATCAATTTGGTCTAGTATTTTCTTAGGGAGTAAAAAGCTTTGCATTAAGAAGTTAGTTTTAGAGGTAAGTTAGTTTTGAGGTTTGCTTGGATTAATATTCTTTGTGAATGGCGATCCTCTCATCTCTCTCATTGGTCCTATACTAACATAATTTTTTTACTTTGGATTTTCGCTAGTGTGCTTTGATTCCTTTGCGTGCTTGTATTCTGTATGGATTCATCATCTTCTTTTTTTTTTTTTAATGACTTCCTCTCTATGAACGTTTTAATGGTTCTCACATCGACAACCAAAATTGAAACGATACACGGACGTGGCACTTATTTTCAACGTTTGAGATTTAAGCTTCTTCATGTCTACTTACATTATCTACATTTTAGAGAGAGAAAGGATGATGGTTGGTGGTGTGACTACTTATTTAATTTTTAAATAGTGCTGCTTAGGCATAATAAGGATTAAAGGACGCCTAAGCAATTGACTCCAAACGATCACACTTTTTTGTACTTAGCCATTGGCCCACATTGGCCCTGTGTGGGACAAGTTACAACAAAATTATTGTTTGATTTTTTTTATATATATAGTCAATGCATATGAGTAATTTCCGATTATTTAAATTAATTATTATCTACTTGTTTAATAAGAAAAAATCAGAAATGGGGCCTTCAACGAAATGAGCAGTCTGTAAAGCCGTACGATGAGGCTAGAAAATCCCGTGACCCCAAAAAAATATAAAGAAATTAAAAACGATTATTAACAAATATTATGAAAATTGCCAAGGAAACATAAATGGGTCTGATAAGTTAATTTTGGCATTTTCTTCTTTTAATTGATTTTTTGGTTGGCAACATGATAAAATGTGGGCCCACGTCTAGGACTTGTTGCATGGGCCCAATTACTGGGTCCCAACACGCTTAATTTTATTTACGTTTATAAAAGGGTCCGGATCCGGTAGGAATGATTATTGTGGTAGGAAATAGGAATGAATCATAGCCATTGGATGAGGAGAGATCAAGGGCTCAAGAAAAAAAAAGGGAAAAAAACGGCACGGGCGTATTTTTCGGAAAACGGCACGGGCGTCCAGATTTGTGCAACCGTATGGCCTATTTGTGCAACCGTATTTGTGCAACTCTATGGCCGATTTGTGCAACTCTATGACCGATTTGTGCAACCATATTTGTGCAACTCTATTGCTTATTTGTGCAACTCTATGATCAATTTTGCATTCATGTCATATTTTATAGCAGTAACGAAAGTTCGTATAGTTTGTTTCGCTTTGGCAATTTGTGCAAGTCTATTGTCAATGTGTTGAATTCTATGGTCAATTTATTCATCAATATTTGTGCAACTCAATGGTCAAATTTGTGCAACTCAATGGTCAAGTTTGTGCAACTCAATGGTCAAATTGTTCATTCATATTTGTTCAACTCTATTGCCAATGTGTTGAATTCTATGGTCAATTTGCTCATCAATATTTGTGGAACTCAATGGTCAAATTTGTGCAACTCAATGGTCAAGTTTGTGCAACTCAATGGTCAATTTGTTCATTCATATTTGTTCAACTCTATTGCCAATGTGTTGAATTCTATGGTCAATTTGTTCATCAATATTTGTGCAACTCAATGGTCAAATTTGTGCAACTCAATGGTCAAGCTTGTGCAACTCAATGGTCAATTTGTTCATTCATATTTGTTCAACTCTATTGCCAATGTGTTGAATTCTATGGTCAATTTGTTCATCAATATTTGTGCAACTCAATGGTCAAATTTGTGCAACTCAATGGTCAAGTTTGTGCAACTCAATGGTCAATTTGTTCATTCATATTTGTTCAACTCTATTGCCAATGTGTTGAATTCTATGGTCAATTTGTTTATCAATATTTGTGCAACTCAATGGTCAAATTTGTGCAACTCAATGGTCAAGTTTGTGCAACTCAATGGTCAATTTGTTCATTCATATTTGTTCAACTCTATTGCCAATGTGTTGAATTCTATGGTCAATTTGTTTATCAATATTTGTGCAACTCAATGGTCAAATTTGTGCAACTCAATTGTCAAATTTGTGCAACTCAATGGTCAATTTGTTCATTCATACTTGTTCAACTCTATTGCCAATATGTTGAATTCTATGGTCAATTTGTTCATCAATATTTGTGCAACTCAATGGTCAAATTTGTGCAACTCAATGGTCAAATTTGGACTGGATATACATGCCAAACACTACCACACACGCATACAGCTCTTTATAGAGGTACCAAAATGCATGTAACTTCAACGTGAATAGTTGACTGTATAGGAAAGAAAGAAGAGAAACCAAAAAGATTTACAATATAAAATAAGCATTCAACTAAGTGGAACCAAATTCTTTTGAATGTTTGAATGCATGGAGTCAGAATCACGTACTACAATCGAGTGATCGACAAATACTAGTTTAGTACTAGCTAGTAATAAACAACAGACATTGTAAATTGAGTTATTTAAGGTTTTGACGAGGTCTAAGGAGCCAAAGCATCAAAAGGTTGTGGCCACGGAAGTAAGAAGACGAACAACTAAAAGCTTAATCGCTGATCAATAAGGACAGTAAGCATTACACTTGGCTGAATTTAAGCTAAGTATTTCTCTAGCCCCAACATTTCAAGATCTTTCTCATTGCAATCACTAGACAAACACAAACTGCAGAGCAGAATAAATGGACAAGGTAAACCAACTATTTGGTAAATGAACATCAAGATCCACTTCTCTTTATTCATACACAGTTAGTTGTCAATTGCAAATTAGGCACCGAGTCCTCTGACGTCAAGAAAGCTATACTCGGGCACAATGTGACTACTAAACTCCAAACTCAACAAATCAATGTCAATTAGGGATTGGTTAGTTGAATAATTTGGGGATTAATTAATGGATTAATCACCTGCGATCCATTTTGTTGAGAGAAGCTATGATTTCGGCAGCTTGATAAGCACGCTGCGTAATGGAAGTCCAAATCCAGCAGCTTCCCTGACAAGCTTCCATCTCCCTCAACGTCGTCGGTGGAGCTCTCCGGCGAACGAATTCCTCGGCGAGGTCGGATTTCGTCTTGGACTCCGCGACGAGAGCGAGTCCTCGCCGGCGACGAGCTTCAGATTTCCTCGAACCGCCTTCGATTGAACTCTCGGTGGGTGACGAAGGCTCGGTTACCGGCCTCCTTGGCGACCTCGCCGGCTTCATCACAACGATCGAAGATTCATCGCAGGGAGACCGTCGCTCGTAGACGAAATTCCGCCGGCCAGTTTGCGATTCCGGCGGTTCGCAATGGCGGAGGAGGCCTTTGAACTGAAGAGCCTCGAGAATCTGCTTCAGAGTGTCCAAATCCTTGGACGGCTCTTCGATTCCTCTCATCTTCAACCTCTTCTCCACATCTCCGTAGATCGAGGACACCGCCTGCTTTGGCTCCGGGAAGAAATCGCCGTAGTCCTACAATCCCTTCCTCTGTTGTTGCTGCGCAATCGCTCTTCGCGGTTTTAGCGCCGCCTCGGGATGCGGATCCCAGATCGGAGGCCTGGTTCGTCTGCTCGCTCAGGAGTGCCGGGATCGCCGTGGACCAGGTCGGAGGAGAAGAGAGGGGAGTCGGAGGAGAGGATGAGGAGGACGGAGGTCGAGAGTGAAGACACGCACAATTTTTGCAACTTTTTTTTTCATTTATTTTGAGCAGATCTAGACCGTACATATTGTTATGATCTAAGGGACGAAAATTATTCCTATTTCTCACCTAATAAGAATGAGTCTTTCTCATTATAAAAATACTACTAATACCGTGTAAAATTGGGTCCATCTATTATTATTCTAGATTTCTAGGACAACTATTTTCCCTCCGTTTCCTTCGACCCACATTTTCTTTTTAACACTGTTGAGTATTCTGATCAAAATGCCAAACATTTACTTAATTCTTAATTCTTTAATAATTTTATCATCTCAACTTACCCTTTTCTAATATCAATACATTTACATATTTTGAATATGAGTTATCAAAATCTTAATAGTAGATGTTTGATATGAATACTCCCTTTGTAAATCAAAACATGAGTTACCCAGAACCCATAGCCATTTTTCATGATCATACTTTTTTTACTTGACTGCTTTTTTACTCTTTTTTGTGACGCATCGTACAATATGTTATCTGTGTCATCTTGATTTTGATTATATTGCGTAATCTTTTATTGTGTGTTTATATTGTTTGTTTTCTATTTATATTTTTTTGTCGGGTTTGTCATTTTGTTGAATCACTCGATCTCAAGTTCTTACTTTATATCAACAAACATATGCGTAATATATATACATACTTAAGAAAATATGTAATTGAGTTGAAACATAAAATGTAGTAAGAGAATTTTAAACAATTTTATGTACTTGTGTTAGAAATTTATACCTATTTTTCAGTATTTAAAGAAGATAAAAAGAGGTTTTTATTTACTATTGAGGGTATATTTTTGTACCCTAAACCCGACCAAAAGAAGTGAAAAAAAAAAACGATTGCTCCAAAAGCCACATAGTCATCCTCATTTCTCGTTCCCACGTCTCTTGTCACTTTCCATAGACCTCTTTACAATTTGTTTTGATTTCATGGAGAATTTGTCATTTAATTTTACTAGTTTGGCACATGATCGTTAGTGTTTATAATGTACATGGTCCAATCGTGTTATGTTGTTTACTATTCACTGGTCCTGACCATTTGAGCATTCCTGCCATAGACAATATAATGATTAATACGTTGGCGATTGGCTGGACAAATAGGTTGTTGATATTAAAAGACCTATCCCACATCAGGAATTAGAACATAAATCGCTCACCATATGAGTATATGATCTCACATTTGGGTTAGCTTGAATGCTCCTATTTTCTATCATTCTTTATTTCATGATGGCTTCGCTTGCTGGATCCGACGAAACCTACTGGGAAATTGGAGCATCCGTGGTGTGGATTGAAGTTGCGTTTTCGCCTTGACCCTGTGGTGGTGTGGAAATGGTGCAATACTAAGATTTTTGGTGATGAGAGACTGCCCGCATATAAGAAGACTTTCGTATTGGTCAGTGTTGAAGACACTATGAAAGATATCAACAAAACTCATGTGTCTGCAACTAGAAACTTAACAGTGGTGCAAAATATAGTTTGGAACAAAGCAGATCTCGGTTGGATTAAGATCAGCAAAGATGGGGCGCTTAGTAACGGGCTTGCGACTGCGGGAGGAGTCTTAAGGGACAATATGAGGGCAACTGGTTGAGATGCTTTGTACATAATCAAGCTTGGGTCCTGCTCGGTGCCAAAGGTGGAGTTGTGGGGAGTTTGTGATGGATTGGAGCTGGCTTGGGTGAAAGGTTATCGCCAGGTTTGTCTTGAATCTGATTCTCAATTAATTATTAATCTTTTCAATTTCAGTGTAAACAGATTTCATCCGCTTTCTAGCCTTGTTCACCGATGTCAAGGCTTCTTGAGTAGGGGATTGGGATATCCAGTTTTGACATGTTTTTTGCGAGGTCAACATTGTGGCTGATGGTCTTGCTTCTTTTGCTTTTACTTTTTCCATTGGACTATAGGTATTGTGTGTCCCATCGGAGAGGATTTTTTCTATTGTTTGATGGTGTAAGGGGTTGGCCTATCCTCTGCTTGAGGACTAGTTAGCCCTTTTATTTTCATTAATAAAATTCCCCTTAAAGGTCCAAAGAGTGTCGTCTCTCCTTCGACAAAAAAAAAATACATGAGCTATTCTTCCTATTGTAGATTGGTTTTAGGGTGGAGCACCATAAACTTATGTGTTGGGCCTATTTGTGAACCCCTTACGTCAGATATGACCTATCGACTTTAACATGGTATCAGAGTTTATTCGGTCTGGGTCCCGACTTTCTAGTCTATTAGGCTGCAAATATACACATGAACCTGTGTTTGAACCCCCTCACGTCAGATATGACCCATCGGCTTTAACATAGTCATCTAAGACGAGGCGACGAAGCGATATGTAAGAGACGACCCCCCCTACGCTTGTCCTTATCTCTTACATATTGACGTCTTATTTTCTATTCTCGTGGCATGTTGCACGGTTCGTAACTAATGTCCTTTGGGTTCTTACACTTATCAAAGCAAAGAAGATTAATTTGATTTTTTTTGGGTCTAAATTTAGGGCTTGTACATCTAACAATAGCATTTTTGAATGCTTTTGTATGTAGGCAACACAATTAAAATGAAAAATAGGAAAAAGGATGGAATGCTTGTGTGATTCGAAAGACATGAGTAGGTTGAATGAGCTAGTGCTCCATAGTCCATACAGAAAACATGAAGGGTTGAAGAATGTTGGCTCGGTGATGTTGAACTTTACAGGAATGGTTATAAAGCTGCCTAAACTCTAGTCTTCTCAACAAAGGTGTAATGTCTAAAACTGGTAAGCCTGAGTTTATTTTTCTCCTTTTCTATTTTTTTCTTCTCTTTTTAAGTAGCGTAGGTGTGCACACTTATCAGAATCCCGACTCGATCCTACGATTCCAACGACTCTACGATTCAAAAGTCATAAATCGATTCACGATCCTAAGTAGGATCTTATTAAACTAGGATCTCAAATGATTTAACATAAAATTTTCTAATTGGATTTTGATTTTACACACGACTCTAACGATTCTACGACGATTCTAACGATCCTACAAACGATTCTTGCGATCTCAAACAATCACTATTATATTTATATATTATTACCATGATCTCTTTTCTAGTACAGTTTGTGCCTTTTAATTTTGAAATTTATTTTCTAGACCTATTTTCTCATCCTATTTTTTTGGTTGAAGAATTTTCTCATCCTATTACCATTAATAGCTATTAAAAGGTTTAACCAAAACATTACAATATCAAATCTGTGGTTAGATTAACCATAATACAGTAGTAGTCTACAAAGTCTCTTAACCACGGTTAACCGCAGTCTGGTTAAAACTTAACTACCTAGTTTGCCGCTTTCTTCTACACTTTCGCTTTAACCATTGCAATTTCTCACATCTCACGCCACACACAACTTCTCGTACCACGATATTTTCCAAACTCCAAACATAAAAAAGATAAAACAATGAACAATCAAGTTCGATTAGCCGCTCTCAAAAAAAAAAAGTTCGATTAGCCAAGGGAATTAACCAACTAATATTTTAATCAGCACCAGGTCCTTTCCGATCTTTAAATTAATCACTTACTTAAATGGTATTTTTAATTTTCCTTTTTTTTTTTAAAATCAACTGGAGCTCCATATTTTTTTCCCCATTTAAAACAGATCTTTTGTTCTTCTTCTGGTACTAGTAACAGAGAAAGTAGCGAGGAAGAAGACGACACCACGCCCATAGCTTTTGCTCTTCCAGATCCGAAGAAAAAGGTATGAAAGATCCCTATGAAATAGATTGCATAATCAAACCTCCCACCCCATTATTGTCTTTTCATTTTCCTTCAATTGCTTGTCAGAATTGAATTTCTAGCATTATAAAAGCGGAAAAAGTGTTTTTCCCTTTTGTTTTCTCCATTTGTACCTGTCTCTCTCTGTTGTGGTGCTTCGACGAGCACGAAACGCTCTTCTTCTTCTTCTTCGTTGATTCAATTCGGCTTTCGAGAGAGGTAGGGAATTTTCTGCAAGTTTCAACGGTTTTTCGTTTTCTGTCGGTAGGGATTTTGGAGTGTTTTCCCCTAAATTTGCGCTTGTTTGAACGGAAATTAGTGCTTGTTTTCTGAATAGTTTGTTCCGAGAGAGCGCGACAGGAGATTTCGCTATGGTAGATCTTGTGAATTTGTAGCTCAGAGGCGAGGAATTTTCGTTTATGGAAAATCGATTTTTGGAGCTTCTGGTGCGAAAAGCGAAAACTCGTCCTGTTTTATCTCTTCTGAGTGATATTCGAATTCAGTTCGATGAATTTTGAGCTTTCTTCTTCTTCTTCCTCCTCTTTCTGTTTTTGGAATTCGCGAATTGAAGTGTGAGAAGGATTGGTTAGATCAGTTTGCAGTCAATGGAATTTGTCGGCAAGGCTAATTTTAATCTTATACTCCTGTAGTGTGATTACTGATTACTTCTCATGTTCTTGCAGGACTTTCGTCGAACACCTTGAGGTATATACAAATTCAAGCAAAAAAAAAAATAAAGAGCTCCAAATCTGACATGCTTAATAAGGTTTGATCCTTTCCTCTAATGAAATTATTTAGTTCCGTTGTTGTTCTCATCTTCTGGAGTTTCTGTTTCCCCCAATTTCTGTTGTGAAGACATTTTTTCCGGTTGGAACTTGCAGAAAAAGTGGAGTGATAGTATTGTGGATATCCTGTATCTGTAAGGCTTCTTATTTGTGTATTCTGTGGATTTGCTTACCATGATTACTTTCATGGATCCAAAAGAGAAGATCAAAGAAGGAGACAATTACTTAGATTCCCAGCTATGGCATGCTTGTGCTGGAGGAATGGTTCAGATGCCACCAGTGAACACCAAGGTGTTCTACTTCATCCAAGGCCATGCCGAGCACGCCTCTGGCAACGCAGATTTCAGAAATCTCCCAAGGATTCCACCTTTCATCTTGTGTAGGGTTGAGTCCATCAAGTACTTAGCTGACCATGATACGGACGAAGTCTTTGCGAAGATTAAGCTAACCCCGGTGACTTCCAATGAGATTGATTTCATTGATGAAGATGGAGGAGCTAACAATGGATCTGATGCACAAGACAGTAAACCGGCTTCCTTTGCGAAGACCCTAACTCAATCTGATGCTAACAATGGTGGAGGTTTCTCTGTCCCACGGTACTGTGCTGAAACGATTTTCCCTCGGTTGGATTACTCGGCAGATCCGCCTGTTCAGAACATCATTGCAAAAGATGTTCATGGTGAGGCTTGGAAGTTTAGGCATATCTACAGAGGAACGCCGAGACGCCATTTGCTTACGACTGGCTGGAGCACTTTTGTGAATGCGAAAAAGCTGGTGGCAGGAGATTCGATTGTGTTTCTTAGAGCTGACAATGGAGATTTGTGTGTTGGGATTCGACGCGCCAAACGGGGAATAGGGGGAGGACATGAGTCTACTTCTGGGTGGAACCCGGCTGCTAGTGTAATGCCGTATAGCGGATTCTCTGCCTTCTTGAGAGAGAACGACGGTAGAATGTCTAGAAATGGTACTAGCTTGAACTCTAGTGGTGGAAATACTTTGACAAAGGGGAAAGTGAAAGCTGAATCGGTTGTTGAAGCCGCAAGTTTTGCTGCTAATGGTCAGCCGTTTGAGGTTGTCTATTACCCGCGTGCTGGTACACCAGAGTTTGTGGTCAAGGCTGCTCATGTTAAAGCTGCACTGCAGATTCGATGGTGTGGCGGGATGAGGTTTAAAATGCCGTTTGAGACTGAGGATTCGTCTCGGATCAGTTGGTTTATGGGTACTATTTCCTCTGTCCAAGTTGCTGAACCTTTGCGCTGGCCTGATTCCCCTTGGAGACTCCTTCAGGTAATCTTAAGATCAATCCTTTTTGTGTTTTACTGATGTGATTATTTGTAGATGAGCTTATCTGTAGTAGAACGTCTTAAATGTTTAAGATAGTTCTATGATTGATTGATTGATTTGACCATTTGATTTCATTTCTCATTTCTGGTTGGAGAACCATGTCTGAACACATGTTTTACAAAGACAACTTGATATCAACATTGAAATTCTTTGTGTGGTATATTATTCCTCTGCTGTAATCATCTAATCTGAAGTTGATCATTGGCTTCATTTGATAATATTCTATGTTAAGATAGAGGAACCTTGTGATTGTAGTGTTTTATTGACTTTTGTTATTATTGACCCTTTCTTCATGAATCATAGATTGAAACAGATGATTAGAATACTAGGTATGTTGTGCCGTGTTTGAGGATATTCAAATTAGATATGATCAGACACATTGAGAAATTTGGATTAGCTTCATCAAACAAATAAGCTGTCATTTCCTTCTACAGCTGGACATAAATAAATAAATCGAATCCGTCTATATGTCACCTTCTCATATTCATATGCCCATACCAGATAATCTAATAAAGAAATGGGTCCTTACATTTGTTTGCTTTCTTTGACTGGTATGTTTTGAGTAAATGTTGATTTGGTTTGCAGGTCACATGGGACGAACCAGATTTGCTCCAAAACGTAAAGCGCGTAAGCCCATGGCTAGTGGAGTTAGTCTCAAACATGCCAGCTATGCACTTATCTCCATTCTCACCACCAAGAAAGAAATTCAGATTCCCACATCATCCAGACTTCCCCATGGACAACCAATTACCATTATCAAGCAATAATTTCTTGGGACCCAGCAACAACCCGTTCGGATGTTTACCCGAATCTTCTCCTGCTGGCATGCAGGGAGCCAGGCATGCTCAATTCGGTCTTCCATTACCGGATCTTCACCTCAGTAGTAAACTCCAGCCGGGTCTCTTTCCTGCTGGTTTCCCAGCATATAATACTACTAACAACAACACCACATTGCCGAGTAGCAGTGAAAACATTTCTTGCTTGCTCACCATGGGAAGCTCAGCTACTCATACACTGAAAAAACCCAGTCACTCAAAATCCCGCCAATTCATTCTGTTCGGTAAGCAAATACAGACGGAACAACAGAGCGCAGCACCATCAGAAGGAAACGCCAACAAGGAGGCGAACCCTGGTAATGAGCTGGAGCTAGATACGGGTCATTGCAAGGTGTTCATGGAATCAGACGATGTTGGCAGAACACTTGACTTGTCGATTCTCAAGTCTTATGAAGAGCTCTGTGTACAGCTGGCTAACATGTTCGGGATCGAAGGCTCTGAGATGCTGACACGTGTGGTGTACCGAGACACAGCTGGCTCAGCCAAGCCGATTGGGGACGAGCCATTCAGGTCAGCGTCTTATATTTTGCTCTTTCAAACGCATACTAACGGTTTCTTAACATAATCATTTGAAATCGAACTTGGGATGTGAACTGTGAATGAGGTTTTCTGTTTTGGTTTTGTTGGGTGCAGCGAGTTTGCTAAGAAGGCGAAGAGATTGACGATCAAGGGGGATTCAGGAAGCGATAATTAAGTTAATGTAGGGGTAATAATTAGAGTTTGAAAAAACAAGAGAACAAGTTGATGATAGTATTAATTTTCCCAATTGTACAGCGAAAGCTATGAAACTGTGCTGTAGGAGAATCCTATTTGACGCCACATTTTGGACCTCCCAAAATAGTCCTCTTTGGACCATCCGTTTTTTCCTGCTATTTATGAGAATATAAAAGGATTAATTCCATACTTATACTGATGATTTTTCCTCACAATTTGAACAGGCTCTCTTTTTCCTGTTCTTACGCTGAATTCTGTTTTTTTTTACCCCTGTCATGGTATACTGACAGAGCATTTTATCTGGTTTTTTCAATTTATTTTCTATAATTAATACAAAGTCAACTTGCTTTGATATTCTTGAATTAATCTTTTAACGCTTGGAAAATTAATTATAATGGATTATGGATGTCATTTATGGGTTCTAAATTTTTAACACAACTATTACTGTACCTCACAGTTCCAGAAAAATGTAAACTGAATTGGATAAATCTGTAAAAAGTTCCCTTGTATATTGAATGAGCTATCAATATATGTTTAGGCGATTAAATGCAATGAGCGTGAGCTAAAAAATGAATGCCCTCTAGGAAAAGTTCAAAAGGCCTTTTCCAGACGTTTACATTTGTTTTTTTGCTATTTCAACATTGTCATGTCATAAACAACAGAAGTTTGACATGTTTCTTCCCTTTGTTAAGTACTCTTGTGTTTTTCTTCCACTGTGAAAATTTGTCTTGAGAATTTCTTCGTCTTTCAAGATTGTAGGGTTGCTCTCAAATGTTGACATGTCTTGTTGTTGTTGTTGTTGCTTTTTAATTTGGAAGACTTGTCAAACTTTATTTAGGTGCTTTATCAATTGATGTTGGATGGAGCCTTTCGATTTTGAAATAAAATTCAACTTTATATAAAAATTTACTTTACAAGTGGTTTATAGGCTGATTTATGAGATTGAGATTGAAATACTAGTCCCGGACATCTTGGTTTTGCACTTTTGCTTCACTGGTTCGGGGTTCTAATGCGGTGGTCGATAAAATTTATAAAACTAGACCATATTTCCCGTTTTAAATATCTGAATTTGTTATACTCATCCAAAAAAGTCTTAATTCTTTTCTAACTAAAAAATGGAAATGTTTTGTATAATAATCAATACATATCTATCCTAAACTAAAAAAGAAAATCGTTATTTAATAATGTTGTCCGTGATCATTAATAAATCAGAGTTCAATCTCTCATATTCCGTTGTAACAACCTATGTGAATTCCATTCTTAAAAAATAAAACTTAGTATAATAGTAAAGTTAGTGAAAACGCACACACACATAAGATCTCAAACAAGAACAAGTAAGAATAGATGCATCACACGACAGAGGTAATTCCGATGAGTCACGAGTAACAAGCTCGCTCACATGTTATGTATTGTCTCCATCTTAGACTAATATTTTCAGAGCATACGGTATTTTCATGCAATAATACTTTAAATTAAATAGTGACTCTAATAAATTAATAAGAGTATTTAATTTGTATCGAAAAAAACTTGCAACATTTTGTGTATTCATAGAAATACATGATGCTTAATTATAGAACCAAACAAAGTCACTTGATTAACTCATCCATTTTGCTCAAAAAAAAGATTAACTCATCCATTTTTTATAATTCATTTTATAGTCCACATTTACTTTGAATGGTAAAAAAAGTGAATAGAAATAGCGAAAAATGACTAGTACTCCGTATATGGTTTGGAAAATATATTTAATTGAAATTTCCAATCAATTCAACCAAAGCAAATGAACTAAAATAGACTAAAACTCATGACCACAAAATCAAAGAAATGGTAAACAAACTTTCGTTTTCACTCCGCAAGAGAAAAAAGAGTCTTTTGTATACCATTTGGTTTTGTACTTAATTTTACAAGTGGGTATGTTTCATCATAAAATAAAAGCAAGAAATGTTATTGATGAGTGAGTATGTGGCAAACAAAACAAAATGAGATACGGAGTATAATAAAATGAAGGCAAGGAACATAAATCCTAACCTATGGCGCAAGTGTTGCTTGGCTTTGAATTATATAGTTGATTAATACATTACATATTAAACAATATGCCATTGGGATTGCAGAAGATTAATTAAGAGGACAGATGCTCCAAGAGGAAGATATATAATGCAGTGAGAAGGCAGCTCCAGACACTAAGTCAAGTACATTAATAACAAAGATTATTCAAATCTTCTTGCTCTTTAACCCATGCCATTGTATATATATTTCAAAAAAAAAATGGAGAGATAAAAAAGTCATAAAAGAAAGAGAGAAATTAATTAAATCATTGTATATAGTCGAATTTTGAATTTTCCAGACTCAACTAATCAATTAGAAACATGTGAGAACTATTGATCGGTGAATTTTAAATCGTTATATAGTCAAATTTTAAATTGTTAGAAATAGGTGAATTTTAAATCGTTATATATAGTCCAATTTTGAATTGTCCGGACTCAACTAATCGGTGAGAACAATTATGAGTTTCGTCGAGCTTAAACCATTGTTTAAACTTAGTAAAGACAAAGCTTGAGCTTGAGCCGAACTTTCAATTAAGTCACTCGTTTTTCGTTTGTTCTCATTTAAATTACTCTCATTTATAGAAACAAATGGAATTAAGAATTAAGTTGCATAACTTGAGAAAGACCCACCAAAAGCTATGCAGTTACACATGATTTAATTAACTATATTGCATGTACATGTAATGGAGCTTGTTCATTGACACACACATTAGTGTATTAAGTTTGTTCTAATTTTCTCATACTCAAACTCAACTCGTTTCTTTTCGAGCCAAGCTATAATCACACACTAACGCGAACCCGACTCAATGTATAAAAAGCACACTAAATATCCACGAAAAATATTTTCTCTAAATACCGTAAACTATACTAAAACTTCTTTTAAATATTCCAATGTCTGTGTTGTAATTCTTTTTTAAATACGAAAGTGTTATGGAGAAATAGTTTAATGTACCAATTGGTCTTTTGGCCGATATAATATTTTTGTAGGGTAAGAAAAAAAGGCGAAAGAAATTAAAAAAAGGAACCCACACGTGAGGAAGTGGGAGACCCCACACGTGGGACCCACGTGAGTGGACGGTGGGGCCCTGTTTTCACGTTGCCTTTCCGAGTGAGCTGCGCCGTTTAAATGCGCGCGCTGTTTATTTTCCTTCCCAAATCCGGTTACCCGTAACATTAAAAAAAGTCTCCACACCAACCTTACGTTTTTTTATAATATTAAAAAAGTACAATTATAGTACTAATTAAAAGTAAAAATTAGTAATTCAGTGTAGTAAAATGTTTGACCATTTCTCTTTTATTCTCAATAGGGAGATGCTATACATCACACTCTATTACTATACATCACACTCTAAAATTATCTTAATACCCTTTTTTCTTCAAATAACAAAAATTGGAGAAAAACTATATGAAGATATCTCATAAGATTCTTGCTAGTAATAAACATATTTGCTAGACTTCACCATATCAACCATCTTTGAAAAATAAAAAAAAATGAATTTTTTCTAAAATAATAATTCTCGGTAATTTAGCTAAAAATTTCTAACCATGTACTTTTAACTTATAATAAAAAAATAAAAATAAAAACGGACCTAGTAAAAAACAAAATATTTAAAAAATGAATGAATTGCCCCTTTAAAAAAAAGCACCTATAAATAACAATCCTCTAACTTTGATGCTAACATTCAACAATTTGTAAAAAAACAATAATAACGTATTTTGCAAACTACTCAAATTTCTTCAACGTAATTTTTTAGTAGCAAAATTTAAAGCTAAATTATTAGGGTTATTGAAAAAGGTTAAACCCTCATTGAATAAAAGAAATGTTTACATAAATCATACTCTATATAATAATCATATGTAGGTGATTTATTTAAGGCAAGTTATATCTAGGAGATTTTATAGGTAAAGATTGAGTAGATTTCCATATATTTTATAGCTATATGATAGATTGTTTTTGCTAAAATTAGATCAAGGGTTATATCGGAAAAAAAGTGGTAAAATGTGAAGAAAATGAAAATATGATGTGAAGTTTAGCAGCTATGTTCTCAATATATCATCATACCAATTTCTCCCACAATGATATATTGCGTTAAAATATCATCTCACATCCTCACATGTTGTTCGTAATTAAGCTTTCAACATATATGATATTCCAATCATCAATATATATATATTATAAAAGCCGACCGTTTTCGAGTCACCACATTGATTCTGGCCCCACTTGATTTTAATTTTTTTTTCCAACTCAAATAGATAATAACAACTTTATATCTTTTATCTTCCTTAATTATTCAATCCTAAATTTTATCTTTAAAGTCATAATATCCTAAATTGTATAAGATACTAAGTGGATATATAAATTATTTTTAGAAAATATAATATAAAATAATAAAATTATTATTTTATTCAGGCTTGATGATGTGGCGCAAATTTTAACAAAGAGAAGGGTTCTGCTTTATACTGTAATTATAGTAGATTATAGTAGATATAAGCACGTGATTTGCATAATAACATATTCTCAATCAATCATTTAACAATTAAAAACTTCTAATATTTGATGAAATCAAATTATGTTAAAACTTTTATTATACATTTCACATTAATATTCTATTTATTATATATCTAAAAATAAATTTAAAAATAGAAGTACGGGTATGACTAGTTATGTTAATTGCAATGGGTTGAAATTGTAAGCTACATGCCATTAAAAAAACTCTGTGTAAGTATATTTGTTTTGTTTTACCCCTTAACTAGTCTAGTTTTATCGATTTGTGTCATTCTTATTCGAATCGGGTACTTTTGATTTTTTTTTTTAAGCCCGAGTACTTTTGATAGATATATGATTAATCAATTTTTTTTATAGTGTATCATAAAAGCATATCATACGAAGTTTGGTTTGAAAATTAAAACTACAATACAATATATACAATAAGCTTATGAAACTTTTTTTTTTGATATTCTAATTAATTTAAAGATTAATCAATTTTTCTAAAATAAATTTTTAGAATATAAGCTTAGGACATACTGTACTAAATACATTATACAAAATTCCATATACGATGTAACTCGATGTCAAAGATCATAAATTCATAACACGGTATAGTAGGAAAAAGATTCCATTTCCTTTTTCTTTTGCCCTTTTTTTATGGCGGAATTCATCATATTCATTTTGAATGGTGTTGGATCAAGTGCCCAATTCTATATAGGGAGTATTAATTGTGATAATTAGGGTAAATACGTACTATATTTAAATAAGTAACCAAACCCCGCAACCACGATGTCTTCATACGTGCATTTGATTAAACCTTGTTGCACGGGTGGCGTTGACCATTCATTTCACAAACCCATGCATCTTATTCTAATTTACATCGATCTTCTTCTATGCTATTCCATTTAACTCAGTTTTTTATTTTTCTTATTGTAAATAGTAGTACTATGAATAATGAATCTAAAGTGATTTTGGTTGTCTTGGGTGCCTGAATTCATGGTCAAAACCTAATTTCACAATTAATTTCTTGAGATTAGTAAAACTAAAAAGCTGATATATAACAAATGGCCCAATACCAAATTGTTGGAAGTAAATTCAGGCTACTATATAAAGAGTTTATTTGTTGTTTTAGAAGGTACTCCTATGTTTTGACCAAGTTTATATGTGTGTGTTTTTTTAACCCACTAAATAAAATTTATATATGGAAATTCTCGCTGAAAATTATTGTTGATGACTATAGTTGTTTTAAATTCTATTTTTAAAAATAATCCTTAAAAAACTTGTAACAATGACATACTTAGTTGCTTGGAAGAATAAGCCACTCTATATAAGTATATACGTATAGAAGATGAACAACAATTTACAAATGTTACATCTTGTCGATTGTAATGTGAATGATAAATCACCTCCAACAACCATCCACTTTCACGCAATATTGCATGATCGTGACGCTCACACGATTGCTCGCCTTATCTTATTTGAAATGTGACCCCTTTATTGAACCTTTTGTTTTTTTCAATCTTGTTCTAGAAGAGGAAGGTATACATAATACAAGTAACGTTATGCTACATATAGAGGCAATATCTGTTGTAATGAGAGATCGAACGAGAACAATAAAGCAAGAACGACATACAGATTTACGTGGTTCGGTAACGGTGTGTTACCTACGTCCACGGGCAGAGAAACCGTATATTATTATGGAAGAAAGAATTCGGAATACAGAGGTCTAGGTATTTCGAGAGCTTATATAGTGACTCAAGAAACCCTAGTTACAATTATGGGCCGCAGGACCAAAACGGATTACGACAGGCCCAGAAACAGAATACATAGTGTACCGTGTGGCCCGGGGGCGACTCCGCCCCCCCGGAAGCCCAGGCCAGCGAGACCCCCGTGCTACCTGTCGCAGTGTGTGATTCAGATTCAAGGCACATTAACAATATCAAACGCAAGTTTTACAACACATGATAACTTGAAGGATTGTTTTGTATTAAATTTTGTATTTCGATACATAATACTCCCTCCGTTTCATAATAAGTGTCGTTTTAGCACTTAAAATTTGTTTCATAATATGTGTCGTTTTAGGTTTTCAAAGTGATTTAATAGGGGTGAATGATGATAATTTTTATTGGAATGTGTATTTGTTGACTAAAGTTGTTCATGCATTGGCCAAAAAAATGTAATGAGTGGTAAGATTAAGAAAAAGTTGTAAGTTTTAAAGTGAATGATTGCTTTTCTTAAAAACTGTGTTAAGAGCTAAAACGACACTTATTATGAAACGGAGGGAGTAATATATTACGGTGGTAATCCAAACGAACCCTAACCCCAGTCGTCTGGATATGTTATATTTAGAGTCTATTTATATCGACATATTGAATGAACGTAATGCATTAATGGATCGATCATCACGGTTTCAACTCATTATAATTGAGCTCAGAACTTCATATCATGTTGTTAAAGTGCGAGTGGGTTAGTCAAGAGGGCGCTTGTGCACACATGTAGGTCAACTCAATCTCACAAGTTTAGTGGAGTTTACATATCTTAAAATCAATTGACAATATAAAGAATGACTAATAGAACTGAATTTTATTTCCACACCCTTGACAACATTCCTTCAAGCTAACTAGCTAGCTCAATCGAGGCAACTAAAATGCCATTGTCAAAAAATTCGGTTGGGATATCCAAAATACACGCCCAATTAGACGGATTTCATCCGGTCAAATAATGTTTTACCAATTTTCTCTGATTTCCAAATTTTCAATATTTTAAATTAAGGTTTTTTGAGAAAATGACAGGACAGCCTAAACTATTAATCTGAATTATTCTTAGAACAAGTGGATTTGTATGATTAAAATATACAATTAAAAGGGGGTGAAACAAACCAAACTAGTACAAGACAACTACATGAAGCACTCAAAAGTCAAAACACACAACATTATTGAGAGGGATGAAGAAGACTTCGACAAGCCTATTTCCAACAGATTATTGTTTTTCACTTTAATTATATATATAGTCTCATCATGTACGTATACTTCTTAATTTGTTTCTGATTTTCGTGCACATTTTTTGTTTTTATAATTTTCAGTGTCCGTTTCTTGCACACCTTTCGTGGGGAAAAAGTTGTGAAGTTGTAAAATATTGCATTAAATTTAGAAATGTTTTAACCATGTACTCCCTATGTTACTACATTAATTAATCCTTGCTACTATCAATTACTATTTGATTTTACAGAAACCCATGAGTAGCTACGTACCTTGTAAATTACTCCAAACATAATTACAGATGTTAGCATTTTGCATGTCTAAACTTTTAAAATTGTTTAAAGCTTTACAAATAAAGGAAAAGGGTAATTAACCTCATGAAATGTAAGTTTGTGAAAGACTATGTAATTATTATTTTTATATATAATTAAAACGGTGATAAAAAATTGGATACTACTCACCATTTTTTGTATTAATTTTTCTTTAAATATCGATCAATTTTGGTGTGCAATAAAGTACAGTATGCATGAGAATTGAGACATGATATAGAATCCCAAAACCCACAAGGCCGAAGACAAAAACTCCGTAAAAGTTGCGTTTTTTGCGTTTTGTGAGAGATCCTAGACACATGCATGCGTGCATATCTTAACGTACAACTAATTTCAGCATTTAAAGAAAAGAAATGTTATGCATGAAACCAAAAAAATTAAATCGATACGTCAAAATATTGTCACACTTGTCCCATGTCATGTCAGGATAATTATTGCCCTTTCTATTTATTATATTTTGTTGTTGATATATATATATATATATATATGTTATGTAGTTATTTTATCTATAAATATTTTGATTGATACCTTTGAATTTAAGGCTATTTTGATTGGTATCTTATAATTAAGTTTTTTTTTCTCTATTTGTCTTCTTGGAAGTGTTGAGATTTTTTGGTTTATTTTACAAATTTTCATTTACTTATTAATAATTCATCAAATTGAAGCCCATCGTTGTATTCATTGCCTTCAAAATATTGCATCAAAACACCCAATTCTATATCCGAACACTTTCGGTCTAATTTTGAAACAATAACCAATTTTTACTTCCCATATTTTTAGAGCTGTTATTCGCCACTTCTGACCACTACATATCTTCGTTTAGTACTTTAAATTATGAGTCGAACAACACTACTAGGGTCACACTTAAACGATCACATTTGAGTCATGTTCAACGACCCGAATACTCGGGACCAACCGAAAGTTTGGCTATAGAACAAACATGTGTGCTCCATTATAGGATTAGACCCTTCAACCCCCAAGAGACTCTTTACACTTATATATAAGTTTGAATTAAAAACCCTTTGTTAGTACTACCGGCCATCGTTAGACCAAGCTGTGATTATGTAAACTTTCATCTAAGGACATAAAGCTGTGCCCGATATTCATTAGATCGGCACCACAAACACATGTTCTGTCTTGTGGTTTGATTTGTACTCCCAACATTAATTGGAATAGAGTGGGCCTTTATTGGTAGGCTATTTCTGGCCCATGTTTTTGGCCCAGCATGTCAGTTTTAGCCCTACTCTTCGCCCAATAAGCAGAAACAAGTAGATGCCCTACTAATACGTAGATGGCACCTTAATTTTTTGGCACCTTAATTAGTATCATTCTTACACTCGTTTTAGTTTTTGTCTTAAAAATTAAAAAGTTAAATAATATTGTATGACTTAGATACCCCCAATCTAATAAATATCGTTTATTTTGGTAATCTTGAAAAAGTGTGTTTTAGTATTTCTTAACAACCTAATAACAAATCTTATACATTTTTTTTCAACCATTGAGGGTAATATTCTCAACAACCTAATGACAACTATTACTTAACCGAAGGAGTAATTACTAGTAAAAAAAAAGCGCACACTTCTTTGTTGGTTTCCTTGAGCTGTTCTAATTCGGATCGAGTACCTTGATACGTTCATTCAGTCATTGCACTAACTTTGATGCATAGATTAGTGATTACATATCTTATGCTTCGTCGGTCGAATCACTCTGATTCGGATTGAGTATCCAAAAGTCCCTTCAATTTGGAAATCTATCGCCTTATCTCGTTAGTTCAAATGTTCAATCGGTGATCACCGTTTTCAGATGTATATTTATCGGTGCATTATTCTCACCTACCCAAAATATGAATGTGTATGTCTTCGACTTTTTCTTATCTTTTCTCTTACATGTTCTTAGCTTTCTACTTTCTACTTTCTATTGATGAAAAATTGAGGCTAAAAAATATACTCACTCTTTTTCAAAATAGTTGTTTGTTGAGCCTCATAAAATCAGGCCCAAAATCAAGTGAAGAGGAGCGGTGCAATGTTCAAAATCAACTCCCAAAACGGAAAGCGACAATCTCGACACATTAATCACAATTATTCCAACGGCTAAGTCAAAGGCGAGATCTTAGGGATTTGCCCCTTGATTGCCAACGGCTAAGTCAAAGACAATAATCTTGAGCATTTATGATAAATATTCTAGCAATAATACCATGAAGATTGAGGGCGAAATCCTTGGGATTTCCTTAATCAATGGGCAACGGCTAGTTAGAAGGATAATAACACTATAAAAGGCAAGGAAGACACTCAAAGGAGGGAGACAATGAACAAAACTCTCGAACACAACTCTCTAGGCCCCAAAACACTCCCAAATTCATATGTTCTTGCTATTTCTTTTGTTCTAAGGAGAAAGACATTCTTTTATATCAATCCAAGAGTTCAAGCAATATACACACGAGCAATACAAACAATCCTAAGCATTCTTCTCATTTCCCTACGTTTATTCAATTTATGTTTGTTATTTCTTTTCGATTTACAGCTTATTCGTAACTTGTAACGCGTTGTGACATCTTTGTGACTAGGAGTCCCTCATAGTAGCGAAGTAACGCGTTTACGCGGTTAATTCGCCCAAAACAATTGGCGCCCACCGTGGGGCCCTAGCCAAAAAAGAAGCCACGCCGGAGCAAGTTACGAAGTCTTCACCAGCATGGACACGACTCTTAGCCTTGTGGGGGATCTCGAGCCAATCAACAACCAAGTTAACGGGAACGACGATGATAACAATCATAACACCAACAACGGAGTGACCAATGGTGGAATACCCGCTGGGGGGTTCGAGAATGTAGATGGAAACACCGGAAACTCCGAGCAGCAAGGAGGAGGCGAATCTAGCGCCATCGCGAAACTCCGCACAACCATGCTGACTCTTCAAAAAGAGTTGGATAGCCAAAAGGAGGCTAATGCTAAGTTTACCGAGATTTATGAAAAGCAAATTGAATCTTTGACTAATGAACATAATTTGCTTCGATCTCAGGTACAATCAACCCCGGCTTACCACCAAAGGACAGACGCGTTGAACGGTGCCGCTAGGCATCTAGACGTGGACGATCCCAGCCTCATCACTCCTAACGACATCAGACTGTTAACAGGTAACCAGGTAAATGGTATTTCCTCAAGGATCACTCGGGAAGATACTGAGATTTCCCAATTAAGGCAATGCCTTAGGGCCTTGGAAGACCGGATTGCTCAGGTCCCAAGAGCACCTCAACCAATAGTAGTAGAAAGGAGAGATGGTTATACCGACTCCCCCTTTGTACCCGCTATTGCGAGAGTTGATATCTCTCGAAGGTATCACGTCCCGGAAGTACCAAAATATGAAGGGACTACCGATCCCGACCAACATATAGCGGCTTTCAAACAAGCCATGAACATTAGTACCGTACCTTTTGAAATGAAAGAAATTGTTATGTGTCGATGGTTCGGGAACACGTTATCTGGTCCCGCGCTAAACTGGCACTCTCATTTACCACTTGGAAGTATCTCATCTTTTGCTGAGTTGGTTGACAAGTTCAGGATCAGGTTCGCAAGCAGTTGGCATGCCAAGAAGCGGTCAAGCGACTTGTACCGGCTTACCCAAAAGTCGCGCGAGTCCCTGAAGGCGTTCCTCAATCGCTACAACGAGGAACTCGTAACAATCGAAGGATGTGACGCAGCCACCGCCGTGGAAGCTTTCCGACGGGGTATATCATCCCGTAACCCGGAGTTATATAGTGAACTAACCAAATACCCTTGCTCGAACTTTGATGAAGTACAGGTAAAGGCGTTGGCACACGTTCGATTGGAAGAGGACGACTTCTTTGCAGATCATATAGACAGTCCTTATCGAGTTGATCGTAGGCAAGAAAGGCGAGAGACGAGATACAACCCCTACCCTCCCGCCGATTATACTTTACGACATGCCAAAGCCAACCATTAACACGACTTACGCAAGCTGACAGAACGTGTTACAAGTATCGAGTGGCAATAAGTGGTTATGTATATGGACAACGCTTCAAATCAAGTCGGTATAGGACTAGGGGTAGCCTTGAAATCACCACAGGGGGTAGCTTGAAGCTATAGCAAACGCGTTAATTCAAAGGTGCTTACGAGTTACTGTCGCATGATGTAGCAGTGCCCAAAAGTCGGAACGCAAAGTTATATCATTTCTGAATAAGGTACATGACAAATCTGTATTTTCAACATCTTTACATTTCTCCACACATACATACCGTTCTACTACATGATTCATAAAGAGCGCTCTTACGCATACATGACATCGACAACATCTTACGAAAAGCTAGCAAGGGACGCCTTGTGACGTTACTGGCCAAAACAAAGGCCCATGCCTAACAATCAGGCAACAATGTGCACACAACGACTAGTCGAACAAGGATGCAAGAGACATGTTACGGGTTACGGCACTTGCAAAACGATTTCTACATCAATGCAAGTGTTTACACCTTACACATTTTGCTCTCTATTCTACGCATCCCACACAAAAAGCGCTATAGAAATACTACATGCGGAAACACGTTTACACACGTTCCGCCACAAATACTTCACAGGGAAACACGTTTATACACGTCCCGTTACGAGTACTACATGCGGAAACACGTTTACACACGTTCCGCCACAAATACTTCACACGGAAAAACGTTTATACACGTTCCGTCACAAATACTACGCAGAAATACGTTTTTACATGTTCCGTCACGTATACTACACGCGGAAACACGTTTATACACGGTCCGTATCAAATACTAGACGCAGAAGCACGTTTCTACACGTTCCGTCTCAAACACTACATCATTACATGATACTTGCGCAAACACGTTTAAACACGTTCCATCTTCAGTCTTCAACTCCAAACCCGTTTTGGAGCACACAAGAAAGTTGGACAACGTCCAGGCCCTACCGCTAGCGGCCAAAAACAAGTTTCAACCCCAACACACTGGGGGTAGGATAAACAGTTTCGAAAAAGCAAGGAGCGACGAGCTTTGCTGCACGGGAAACAAGTCCGTGATTAGATCAAAAACCCTGAAAAGTCGGGGACTTTCCCGAGTTTTTGATGGGGGTATTGTTGGGCCTCATAAAATCAGGCCCAAAACCAAGTGAAGAGGAGCGGTGCAATGTTCAAAATCAGCTCCCAAAACGGAAAGCGACAATCTCGGCACATTAATCACAATTATTCCAACGGCTAAGTCAAAGGCGAGATCTTAGGGATTTGCCCCTTGATTGCCAACGGCTAAGTCAAAGGCAATAATCTTGAGCATTTATGATAAATATTCTAGCAATAATACCATGAAGATTGAGGGCGAAATCCTTGGGATTTCCTTAATCAATGGGCAACGGCTAGTTAGAAGGATAACAACACTATAAAAGGCAAGGAAGACACTCAAAGGAGGGAGACAATGAACAAAACTCTCGAACACAACTCTCTACGCCCCAAAACACTCCCAAATTCATATGTTCTTGCTATTTCTTTTGTTCTAAGGAGAAAGACATTCTTTTGTATCAATCCAAGAGTTCAAGCAATATACACACGAGCAATACAAACAATCCTAAGCATTCTTCTCATTTCCCTACGTTTATTCAATTTATGTTTGTTATTTCTTTTCGATTTACAGCTTATTCGTAACTTGTAACGCGTTGTGACATCTTTGTGACTAGGAGTCCCTCATAGTAGCGAAGTAACGCGTTTACACAGTTAATTCGCCCAAAACATTTTTCAAATGACATTTTCACATATATTAAAAAAAAATTGCTTTTCCTATATTATCACTATGGAAAGAATTGTAGAGTTTATTAGTGTAAATAAATATGAAAAAGTGTATATGATTATAAACGAGTAGCTATTAGGGGTATAAATGAAAAGATATAGAGAAAAAAATGTGAAATAGATTATTATGAAATAAAAAAAAGTAGTTTTATGGACAATTATTTTAAGGGTTTGAATCAAATGAAAACTTTTCTTAACCTAAAAACTAAAAATCATGAACATGATATATAAATATATGAACATGATATAGATATACGTGAGCTCCAAAAATGTCTGTGATTTTGTGTTATGGTATTATTATGTGTAGTAATATGATCCATAACACGTCATATTGAGAAATTTTATTAGTACATTGATGTCCGCGTTTTAGGTAGATTTTTAGAGTCTAGGTAGGTTAGTTTAAGTTGTTTTTCGTAGTTGAGTCTTGTGTTTTTGAGTCGTTTTGCATGAGTCGTTTTCGTATTTCCTTGAGATTCGGAAACTACGCATATTTGTGTCGTTTTGTAGGTGTTTTGGAGCTTGAAGAAGAGTTTGGAGCAATGCCAAGAGAGGATGGACAAGCTAGGAGGAAGATCTCAAGTGGACAAGCTAAGGAGAAGTGCTAAGAGGAGAAAAATCAAGAGGAAAAGTGAAGAAATTGACCCCAGGATCGAGCCATGAAGGGGTCGAGCACGAGCTAAGTGGTAAAGCTTGAAGACCAAGGAATTGGACCCTCAGGATCGACCCTTATGGGGTCGAGATCGACCCATTTGGGTCGAGCCTAGCAACCAACTTTCACCTATTCCGGATATATTGTGGAGTTTCCTAATTTGTATTTAAGGAAGGTTGTTTCTTTGTGTTTCCTAGTCAGATTAGGACTCCTTTTCCTCTATAAAAGGGATTGAACCTTTAGTTTTTATTCATGCAATTTTAAGGAGAGCTAGGAAGAAGACTTGGAGATCAAGTTTGAGACTTTGTGTAAGATTGATCTTTTGTTCAATTTGAATTTTAGTTTGGTTTTTGAGGATGACTTCTTCTTCTTCTTCCTTGTCTCTCTTTGCCATGTGTGAGTAGTTCTCTTAAGTTCTAGGGTTGGGTGAAAACCCAACACAATCATGCATGCTTAAAACTTGAATTCATGACTTGACTGTTTGATGATCATATCTATCTATCTTGTGCTTAATCCTTGATGAAAGTTGAGGCATCTCTTGTGATTAACTATAGCGAAAGTGAGAAGTTAGTTGCTTGATTAGATCTAATAGGATTATTTGCGAAAGTTGATATTTCTAGGTTGAAGGATAGATAGAAAGTTGTTTGATTTACGAAAGTTGATTGAATAGCTTGAATTGTTTGCGAAAGTTAACTTTTTCATGATCTAGATTGCATGATAGTTGTGAATTCTTGTTGAAAGCATGTATGGTTGTTGTTGTGGTAGCCCTAGCCCTGGAATTTGCCTTTTATATTGATTGAAATTTGTGTCTTTGCTTTGATCGCGACCCCCATAGTCGTGCTCGAACCGTTGCTTGTGTGCTGTGTTTGTTAGTGTTCCGGACCGACCCCCTAAGGCTTGAGATCGACCCTCCTCAGGTCGATCCTGAGTTGCTTTGTTTGTGTTTTCTTTGCTCTTCGTAGTTTATCGATTAATCTTAGCACTATTCTCACTCGCGTGGACGATCCTGACTTCGCTATACTCAGCGGGGTCTTGACTACAAATTTATTTGTTCAATAAACCCTTCAACATACATATATTAATACGATCCATAATAAAAGTATGATTTTGTTCACATTTTAATTGCTACTAGCTTAGCCCGTCGTACCATGTACGACTATGTCTCAATTGTTAAAATTATCTTGAATACATTTTGTATTGAATTTATGCACATTTAATTTCACTTACTAATAAAATACACCCTGATAGTACTATTATATTTAATTTGAATTAACTTATTTTTGTCATATAAACTTTTCTTGTGCCATATTTTTTGTTTTATAAATTTCTCCTAATATTAATACTTGATTTGTCTAATAAACCAGCCTAAAATATAAACTCATATATTCCATGTAGATAAATATAAAATTATTTTTTATATTTATGATTATTATATAACTTTAGTTTGATTTTCCATCTAATTTTACAAAAAACAAATATATATAATACTGATGTCCTAGAAAATCAAAATTTCTAACTTTACCATATAAACTAAAATCATGTTTTAATAGATAAATATATAAAGTTATATATTTTCTAAACATATAACTTTACCATGACGTAAAGTTATATATTCTATGTAGATAAATTTAGTGCTGATGTTTATAGTTTCTTGTAAGGCAAATCTAAATATTTTCACAATTAGTATGATATTGCTAGATTTTATAGCTAGATAGACATTATTTGGATAAATTATAAATATAGATAAGTTTTTGATAGATTATGGATATAGATATTATTTTGATATATAAATATATATATATATATTAGATAAAGATAAATGAAATTTTAAAATTAATAAAGATATAGAAATGTTAAAAATATAAATAATTGATTTTTAATTAATTGGGAAATTCCGCCCGGTAACCACGAGGTTTTGCAAATTCCGTGTGGTACCCAAAGGTTTTCGGTATTCCGTGTGATAACCACGAGGTTTTGCAGATTCCGCATGGTAACCTTGGTCTATTATAAAAAGTTAAAATTATATAAAAACTTACCCATCCTTTCTACTTAATTACACAAATCACCTTATCTTTAGTTTTTTTTTGACTATCTAATCTATTTTATAAAACACCTAACTTTTTAATTTTAGTATTATATGTATATTTTTTATATTTAATCTTTTTCCATGACATTATATATTACTATTTTACAAAATCTTATATTTTTTTATTATTAAAAAAAAAGAACCACGTTTTTCAAATTTGTATTAAAAAATTAAAATAGATTTGATCGTTTTGTTGAAAAAATAAAAAAAAATTAATTTATTATACATAAGCTGAAGTACCATTTAAATAGGTTTTTTCAACAAAACTATGAAATCTATTTTATTAAAATACTTAGTGAGAAGTATTACTTATACATAATTTATTTTTAAATTTTAATTTATTATAAATACAAAATATTGCCGAAAGTTGAACATGCCGTAAAAAACCTATAATGTTTAGACATTTTTAATGTCATGATATATGTATATTATGTTAAGAAAAAACAATTTTATTTTATTTTAAAAATAAATTACTTGAGCTAGTGCACCAAATTTTAAAGAACACCCTCTTAAAGGATCAACTATTAATAAAGTTCAAGTTTATATTTTGTTAATAAGAAATGGTAGTTTCTTAGAAATTAGGTATGCTTTTGTTAATTTGAAAAAAGAACTATTTTTTTATACAGATTTGGAAAATGTGGTTCTTTATTTTATAATAATAAAAAGTATAAGATTTTGTAAAATAACAATATATAGTTTCATGGAAAAAGAGTAAATAAAAAATATAATACTAAAATTATGAAGTTAGGTGTTTTATAAAAATAAATTAGATAGTTTAAAAAAAAACTTAAAAAAGGGTGATTTGTGTAATTAATTAGAAAGGATGGGTATGATTTTATTAATTTTAACTTTTTTATAATAGACCAAGGTTACCACGCGGAATCCGTAAAACCTCATGGTTGCCACACGGAATACCGAAAACCTTTGGGTACCAAGCGGAATTTGCAAAACCTCGTGGTTACCGGGCGGAATTTCCCTAATTAATTTAATACGATGTGGGGTTAGAATTTAATACGTAAGGACAACACTTTAAATATATAGTATATATATGTTATCTAATATTCAATATCTTATTTGCTGCTTAATGTACGTTTTGGTTTAGTGGTGGTAAAATTTTGTATCTCTAAAGGATTTTTGTTGTTGTTTGTATCTCTATAAGATAGTTGTTTGAGTCATAAATAGAATAAAAAAAATAGATTGCGTAAAATTATCGTTCTAGCTCACAAATATTAAAGTCTATATAGTTCAAAAAGATCGATAATATGTGAAAATAAGATAGATATTAGAAAAACAAAAATATAGACAATAGATAATTAATAAGAAACATTTAATTGTTATTAAGGAAAATAAAAGATATAGAGTTGTTAACTTGTTATTATCTATTTGAGTTGGAAAAAACAATTAAAATCAAGCAGGGCCAGAATCAACGTGGTGGCTCAAAAACGGTCGTTTTTTATAATATATATTGATTGATTGTTCACATATTTATGTATTTTGTTCACGTTAATAGTTTATAGGATAAGAAAAGTTTTGACCGCAATAAACCTCTTATTTTAAACTAGAGAAAATATTAAAATTTGGAATGTTATCTACAATTTTTTTTTGGTACCGATCAAAAGATAGAGATTCAACATTTCAACTGGCAGGCAGATGGACAGGCTAGTGCAGAGGTGTTTCCTAAACGACCGACATCGGCCTGTGTCATGTCCGAAGCACTGCGTTTTGGTGTGAGTTGAATCTTCATTTATTAACCAATTTGTTGAGAAGTCAATTATATGTCAATGGACCCTAGCTATTTACCGAAGGAATTGTGTCTTTTAATAAAAGTTGCAATTACCGAACATGGAATAGGAAAGTTGATAGAGAGATTCAATCCGGTTATTTTAGGAGTCGTAGTGTTTTGTTAGAAACCAACTACGATTAATGGATTAAATAGTTTAATCCATAACTATTATAATTGGGTCCTATGAGGTCACACACATTGAGTTGATGAGCTGGATCAGTGGGCTGAAAGTCAGCCCAATAAGAAAAGGATATATTTATTTGGAGAAATAAATATATAAGGTCTTTACAGGAAAGAAGTGAGCTAGGGGTTTTCACAACTTTTACGTAAAACAGAAAAAGCTCTCTTCTCCTCTTTTCTTCTAGTCTTTGGCACTCCGATCTAGCAATCGGAAGCGAAGGAGATCCAGATCCCGTGCTCGTGTGGACTGATTAGAGAAGTCACAATTGAGGCTTTATCTCTCGAAAGAAGAACCCTAATTGCGCATCAAGAGGTATTCTACTAACCCTAATTTTGTCTCTGATCAAGAATGCTTTAGATCCATGTTTAGGTGCAAGAACTTGTTTCTGAAATTCCGCTTATACGCATCTAAAACCCTTCAGTGGTATCAGAGCCTTAAGCATCTCTTGATTGGATCAAAGATTTAGGTTTTTGTTCTTGATGCGAATTTTGATTCAAATCGATGAGATTGATATATAATTTTTGTGCTTGATTGAAATAGAGATTTTAATTAATTGGACGGATTAAGTGATAGTACGGTGGAGTCGAAATTGGATTTCGATTTACGCACGGTGGGAACTGTACCGGTATTGGCTTACTCCAAAATATGTTTTGGGTTAAGATGCACGGTGGATTAGAAATTGGATTTCTATTTGTATACAGTAATTTGTGTTGTGCACACCATGTGTGGGATTTCAATTGGATTTGAATTGCCTTGGACAGTAAGCTTTTGCTTGAAATTGTATAATACGCGTGATTGGAAGAATTGAAATTTGATTTCAAAATTATATACTGTACTGAATTACGTGTGCCTGTCAAAATTATGGACTTTCGGCGCATACGTGAATTTGGATTTCAAAGGTATGTGCGTTACAATTACGTGTACCGTGTACGTGAAATTGGATTTCAACCTCAATTTGATTGGTTGTGGTGTACGGTGCACAGTATCCCCAATTGGATTTTGTACAGCGTACTCGATCAACGGGGGCATTATCCACGACCGTACCGGTAGAATTGAAAATTTGTTTCAATTCGATAATCATGGGCTCTGCACAATTGTGAATTGTGCGGTACGCTAGCTCTGAAGTGAACGCGAGTACGTGACTTGGTTTACTCTTGGCTGATTTAATTTTATTTCTTTTGGTTCATCGTGCTTGTCTGACAGTACGATCATTATCCTTGTATAGTGTATACAATCATACGTACAAATCAATATAGAGTTGGCAGGGTCTGTACGTATAACCGGCATGATTTAATTGACTTTGTACATATAATATACGTAATACACTATAAAGTGGGCATCTCAAATTTTAAATTGGATTTAAATTTTGTTTTGGCTTACCGTTGTATTAATTAATAAAGCACCTTGTATAATGTATACAATTGTTGTTTTATTATTTAGTTATGATCACGAAATTGGATTTTGTGATCTACTATTCAATAAATATTATGTGTACAATTAGATAAATTAATTAGTAATTTATCTTTTGTTTCATGTTAGTTTGGATATTGACTGGATCATGATCCAATCTAAGAAATTAAAGATTTCCATAATATATGTTAAGATAAGATCTTATCTGTATATTAATTGGATGATATTGTGATATTATCTAATATAATAACTTCCTAAGGAGTTAGGAAATCCCACTAAAGTAAGATAAAATATTTGATATTATATCTTGATCATACAATTTTGTCCAATTAAATGCACATTGATGATTAATTTTGATTAATATTATATATTAATTTCTTTTGAATTAAGATTTTCATGTTAGATTTTCCATGAGATGGATTGTCTAAAAGTTATATGCTTGTTTTATAATATGTTTTTAAATCTTGCATATATGAATGTTTTATAATATGATTTTAATTCTTACATATGAATGGTTCATAATATAATTTCATGAGATGAATTATTTAAGTTTTGCATAAGTTATTTATTATGTTTTTGTCACTAGTAATAAATAATCATTGCATGCTTAAGTTCCCAAAAGAATATTGGGGCAATGTCTTTCCATATCATAACCCATGACGTTTTTTGGTTTTGGTTGGATGGGCTTCGCAAAAGCGAGGGTGTCCTTCTTAAACATTAAACTAGTGAGGGTGGATCTATACGGGGGTTCATAAACCTTGATATGGTTGTACCCAACAAGAGACCAAAAGGCAAAGTTTTGGATCTTGAGACATGGTAGTGGATCCTACATTGGATGTGGACCACTAACCAAGAATTATAAGGAGTTATAATTAGCAATTCTTGCTTACCTTGAACACACAAGATTTAGGGCAGTGCAAAAGTACGTTGAGTCTTGTCTGGAATAGGATCTTGGAATCATTTTATTCACTGGGAACATAAATTGTTTATTTGAATAAAATGTGCATTTACTTGTTTTAAAGCGAGTTTAATATTAAGTATTTGCATGTCAAACATGAACTTTTGTTTTGTTATTTCCTTTTGTAGAAAGCATGTCTAGCGATAATTTGAAATTCACTCTGTGCTCAATTGTTGAGAGAAACAAGCTCAATGTAGCAAATTTTCCTGATTGTGATCAGAATTCGAGAATAGTTCTCAAACCCAAAGGATGTGAGAATGTCTCAGCAATCTTAATTCTTGTTCTGACTGATGCCTCAAATGTTGAGGAAAAGACAACAGAAGAATCATATCCAAGGGAAAGGCAAACAAGTTGCAAAACCCAAGGAAGGTGAAAAGCCAAAGGTGGCTGCTGACCATGATTACTTCTACTACAAGGATAAAGAACCCTAGAAGAGGAATTGTCCCAAGCACTTGGAGGACAAGAAGAATGGAACTGTGAGTTCCAGTTCAGGTATTAATGTTATTGAAACTTTAACAACCAATGCTACTACTTGGTATTAGATACCGCATGTGGTTCTCACATTATTTCGAATGTGTAGGGACCAAGAAGTAGAAGACATTTGGAGAAAGGGGAAATAGACCTACGCGTTGGAAATGGAGCAAGGGTTGTTTCGCTTACCGTAGGAGCTTTTAGTCTATTTTACTTTCTGGTTTAGTTTTAGAACTGAATAATTGTTATTTTGTTCTTACTATTACTAAAAACGTTGTTTCAGTTTCAATTTCACATACTGAAGGATTTGAGTTCAATATTAAGAATGAAAGTATATCTATTTTATGAAATGGAATCTTCTATGCTTGTGTTCCAATGGTTAATGAACTATTTGTATTGGATCTCAAATCAGAATCGTACAACATTAATACTAAAAGGCAAAAATCAAATTGTTTGAGTGGGTCCTATCTATGGCATTGTCGTTTAGGTCACATTAGCTTGAATCACATAAATAAGCTCCATAAAGATGGAATTCTAAAAGATATGGATTGTGAATCTATTGATTTATGTGAATAATGCTTGATGGGCAAGATGACGAGGTCACCTTTCAAAGGAACAAATGAAAGGGCTAATGAACTTTTGGCCATAATACATACTGATGTATGCGGGCCTATGAGTATAGAAGCTAGAGGTGGCTATAGATATTTCATTACATTTACTGATGACATGAGCAGATATGGGTATATTTATCTTATGTCACATAAAGCTGAAGCCTTTGAAAAGTTCAAGGGATTCCAATATGAAGTAGAGACTCAAACTGGCAAAAGGATAAAAGCACTTCGATTTGATCGTAGTGGTGAATACTTAAGCCATGGATTTGATCATCATTTGAAAAATTGTGGGATTGTAACACAATTACCTACTCTAAGGACACCACAATTGAATGGTTTGTCTGAAAGGAGAAACAGGACCTTGTTGGACATGGTTCGATCTGTGATGAGTTTTGCTAACCTTCCGGTATTCTTTTGGGGATATGCACTCATGACTGCTGTATTTACACTAAACAGGACTCCGTCAAGGACTATAGACAAGACCCTATATGAGATATGGATTGGAAAGGTTCCAAAGTTGTCTTTTCTGAAAATATGGGGATGTGAAGCTTATGTAAAGTGTTTACAAACTGATAAGCTTGCACCTAAATCAGACAAATACTATTTTATAGGATATCCTAAAGGTAGTTTTGGATATTATTTCTACATTTCCACTGCACAAAATGTGTTTGTTGCAAGGGATAGTGTCTTCTTGGAAAGAGAGTTTATTTCCAAAAAGTCAAGTGGGAGAAATATTTATCTTGAACCGGTTTTTGATGAAAAGCAACAAACACAACAACAAGATGACATAGTTGATGTCGAGGATGAGATGGATTTGTTTAAAGGCCAAGGATCTGATGTTATCCAAAAACCTGAACAAATTCCTCAAGAAGCAGATCCACAAATAGTTGTGGAACATGCTGAAATCTCAGTTGTTGAACCAGTTGAACTCCTACGTAGATCAAACAGGCAAAGGTTTCAACCAAGACGATATGATAATTTTATCTTGACCGAAGGCCTTGATGTTCTAATGTTAGAACATGGTGAGCCTGCTACTTATAAACAAGCAACGACGGGTCCAGACTCCAAGAAATGGCTTGAGGCCATGCAATCTGAAATGGATTCCATGTTTGAAAATCAATTCTGGGACTTGACAGATTTGCCAGATGGGGTAAAACCCATAGGATGCAAATGGGTTTCAAACTTAAGACTGACAAAATGGAAATGTATCTGTATACAAAGCAAGATTAGTTGCTAAAGGTATTAAACAGATTCATGGTATTGACTATGATGAAACATTTCGCCAGTTGTCATGATTAGATCCATAAGGATAACCCTAGCTATTGCCGCTTATTATGATTATGAGATTTGGCAAATGGATGTTAAAACCGCTTTTCTGAATGGTATTTTGGAAAAGGATGTGTATATGACACAACCAGAGGGTTTTGAGGATCCTGATCATGCTGGGAAGGTATGTAAGCTTAAGAGATCTATCTATGGGCTTAAGTATCTAGGAGTTGGAATCTTCGTTTTGATGAAAAGATCAAAGAGTTTGATTGTATCATATGTGAAGAAGATCCTTGTGTATATAAGAAGTTTAGTGGGAGTAAGGTGGTTCTCTTAGTCTTGTATGTGGATGACATACTACTTATTGGGAATGACATTCCAATGCTAGAGTCCGTTAAGGAATGGCTGAAGAAATGTTTCTCACTGAAAGACTTGGGAGAGGCAGGGTACATACTTGAAATAAAAATCTATAAGGATAGATCTAAGAGATTGCTAGTACTATGTCAGGATCTTATATGGATAAGATTCTTGATAAGTTCAATATGCAAAATTCAAGTTTCAAATCTAGACATGTTATGAGGAAGTACCATCTTACTCAACAAATAGTTGTTGAAGGTAACATCAAGATGTGTAAGGTGCATACAAAAGACAATATTGCAGATTTTTTGACTAAGCTTATACCTAGGGCTAAGCATGATAGTCACACTAAGGCTAAGGATCTCAAACACATTGGTGAATGGTTGTGAGATTGCCTTGTGTTACATTAGTTCTGCTTAGTGTTGGATACTTGTTATGTTTGGCTTTTTGATAATATATTTCATTCTTATTTATATATTATACTGATTAATATTGAATAATATGTCCGAATAATTCATAGTTCGTAAATGGGCTCACCTTAAGTGTTTTGGTGAATGAAACCCCATTAAGTGACTACAGTTATGAATTATTGCACGTCCATAGTTTGAATCATTAAATAGGACATAGATGATTTCATTTATAACTATATTGTACATTGACTGATAGCTCAGGGTTTCATATGCTATGGGGACATAGAGATGTCCAGTCAATTACATAGATATGTATGGATGATACATATCGGACAGACCAACCTTAAGACTCTCCAAAATATTGAAGGAATTGTGTCCTTTAATAAAAGTTGCAATTACCGAACATGGAATAGGACAGTTGATAGAGAGATTCAATCCGGTTATTTTAGGAGTCGTAGTGTTTTGCTAGAAACCAACTACGATTAATGGATTAAATAGTTTAATCCATAGCTATTATATTTGGGTCCTATGAGGTCACACACATTGAGTTGATGGGCTGGATCAGTGGGCTGAAAGTCAGCCCAATAAGAAAAGGATATATTTATTTGGAGAAATAAATATATAAGGTCTTTACAGGAAAGAAGTGAGCTAGGGGTTTTCACAACTTTTACGTAAAACAGAAAAAGCTCTCTTCTCCTCTTTTCTTCTAGTCTTTGGCACTCCGATCTAGCAATCGGAAGCGAAGGAGATCCAGATCCCGTGCTCGTGTGGACTGATTAGAGAAGTCACAATTGAGGCTTTATCTCTCGAAAGAAGAACCCTAATTGCGCATCAAGAGGTATTCTACTAACCCTAATTTTGTCTTTGATCAAGAATGCTTTAGATCCATGTTTAGGTGCAAGAAATTGTTTCTGAAATTCCGCTTATACGCATCTAAAACCCTTCATTAACTACGATACATATTGTCCTTTTGCATACAATCTTGAGTAACTAACCGTCGGCAGCCCTATGTCACACGGTTGTTTTTAGGGTTAATGATCGAATAGAGTCGAGTTGAGCTTTTGATTGTTCTGGCTAGGTTGAAAATATGTGAGCTCGAGCTCGAGCACGAGCACAAACTTTGTTCTGGCTCGAAATCTTGTATTGTCTGTTTTCACTGTTAAAATGTCGAGAGGTTGATTATTTTTTTCGCATTTGAATATGGGAAACAACGACCTGAAAGGAGGCTTAGAGTTATGAAGTATGTTGATCGAAGCCTAAGTAATTGTAACTAGGAAGTTGCTATAAAAAAAATTTGTAACTAGGAAGTGCTCAAAAAATAAATAAATTGTAACTAGGACATTACGAGTTTGAGTTAGGATAATAACCATTTCAGGCCCAAATATAGCATGGGCCCGAAAAGATAATGAGAAGGCCCAATGGCCCATCCAACTTATAGAATTTGTTTTTTGGTGAGATCCAACTTATAGAATGGTACCTTCTTCTTATGTCTTAATTCTCTTAATGACCAATATGGCAATATTGCATGACGGATTGACCTATACTTATTTTTATGAAGCAATATTATATTACAGCTAACCTTGACTAATGGAATACACTTTATCAGATTGATTAGTTATCTTTTCCTTATCGTAAAGATGAGCTATAAGGCATACATGTAAGAAGTTGAACATGGACTCGACGCTGTGAATAATCAAACAAATACATTATATTCAAAGCAAAATGTCAAATGAATGTCATAGAATACATGACTTATTACATATCATACTTAAAACAAGCTATGAAACTAGATAGTTGTTACATAATGATAATTATCCCAATCTTCAAACAGTGTAAGTATAACCTCAAGGCCGATACAAGTCACCCAAATGAAGATGAATAGGTTTACTTCTTGTAGTAGGGAGGAGAGTTATAGTATGACGGCGGTGAGTAGTACTTAGGAGGCGAGTATGTAGGAGGAGAGTAAGAGTACGATGGTGGATAATAGTATTTAGGAGGCGAGTATGTAGGAGGAGAGTAATAGTATGGAGAAGGTGAGTAGTAGTATTTGGGCGGTGAGTAAGTCGGGGTAGAGTAATATTGAGGAGGAGAATAGTATTTGGGCGGGGTGTATGAAGGAGGAGAATAGTAGTTTGGTGGTGAGGAGTAGTACTTAGGAGGAGAGTACGATGGTGGAGAGTAGTATTTTGGTGGTGAGTAGTAAGTTGGAGGCGAGTATGAAGGTGGAGAGTAGTACTTTGGTGGTGAGTATGAAGGTGGAGAGTAGTACTTTGGTGGTGAGTATGAAGGTGGAGAGTAGTACTTTGGTGGTGAGTAAGTTGGAGGTGAATATGAAGGCGGGGAGTAGTATTTGGGTGGTGAATATGAAGGCGGGGAGTAGTACTTGGGTGGTGAATATGAAGGAGGAGAGTAGTATTTAGGTGGAGAGTAGTAAGTCGGAGGTGAGTATGAAGGAGGAGAGTAGTATTTTGGTGGTGAGTATGAAGGAGGAGAGTAGTAGTATGAAGGTGGGGAGTAGTCTTTTGGTGGCGAATATGAGGGTGGAGAGTAGTATTTCGGAGGGGAGTATGAAGGTGGAGAGTAGTATTTCGGTGGTGAGTATGAGGGTGGAGAGTAGTAAGATGGGGGTGAATATGTAGGTGGAGAATAGCTATATGGCGGAGATTTGTAGTCGGGTGTAGGAGAGTATTCGTCAGCCATGGCAACGGTTGCCACCAAGCTCAAAGCCACCACATAGGCCACCACATAGGCCACAATGTTTGATATTGTGGCCATTATGCCCTAAAATCAATGAAAGGCTGAGAGAAGGTTGGTTTTCCAATGAGCAAGAAACTCTTCGATATTAGTTCTTGTTGTGCCTTTGTTTGGAGTTCGTTTGATTGTATGTTTTTGACAAAACTTGAACACCTTATATAGGGATCGACATTTGAATCTCTCCAACAATGAAATGGTCTTATATGCTAATGTCTATTCATGTGACATATGAATCTTGAAAATGGGAATTTGCATATAGTAAGGCGTATGAACATGACTATTTCCAAATGTTGAATTGGTTTAAGATCTTGAAACGATTAAATTATAATTATTGAAGATGCTACACCATAATCAAAGTCAAATATAGTTATTAGTGACATAACAATGTCTACTATTATTGATACTTTGCTATATATCACACGTTGAAATTGTCTAAGGAACTTAATTAATCTAGGCTGTTGCATTTCTCTATGTTTAATATCGATTAGGTGAACTTTTCCTGCGTATAAAACTATAAATTATAGTACAAAATGTTTAGAATAGTCACCGGTCGAGACGTTGAAGTATTAGTTGAAGATGTCTTATAGATGGCTCAAATCTTTAGCAAACGGTGAATTCGACATTCGTAGCATATATGTTTATATTCCAATACATATATACACAAATAAATTTGACCAAAACTTTGTATATATGTAACAAATTAAATTTTGAAGTGGGGAATTTTTAACATCTATACTGTCTATAGTATAAAGCGGAGACAAAGTCTTCACAAAAAATTACGCCACGTGTCATATCTTCAATAAAATATTTAACCGGGCCCTTGCGTATATGAAAAAATCACTAATCACAATAGAAAGATAAATATGTATAATTTGATAATTTTAAAAAATATATAGGAAGATATAATTTTCATGCAAAGGATTGATCACAAATTTGTATACACGTACACAATTTTATACACCTTTATCTAATATATACACCTAAGATGATATTAGTTCGTACATTGGTTGATAATATAATTTTTGTAGAATGGTCTTTACCGAGGATATAATATATACATATTATATCTTTCTCCAAAATATAAAGTTGTTCATGTGGTTTCGTACATTGGTTGTTAGATTTTATGTTCTAAAATCATATAATTTTGCAACATAAAATCTTAACAATATAAATATGAAGATATAAAACCTAAGAAGATCTATCATCTATTAGGAAGATCTATCTAATATATATATGTATATTATTTCCTATTTAAAAAGATATAACATCTAGAAAGGTCTTTTATGCTCTATATAAACCTAGGAGGTATGCACAATTTTTTTCCTACGGTGAATAAGTACGTGATTTAGCCAACCGATCATCTTTAAGGTTTGTTGATCATATTTTTGCTCATCTTAATTATATAGTAGAATTTAAATTTAAGAATTAAAGAATGCTATCTCAATAAAGATTTTTAACGTGATCGTTGACGTTATATATATAATTATCGTTGACGTTACATATATAATTAAATTGGGTTTATAATCGCATTACCCGTACATGGTACGGGGGTTAAACTAGTTCATGATAAAATTAAAATCTATTCAAGGAGATAATGTAGTAGTTATTAATTCTATTGAGATAATCTAACACGTTGATAGAGATCTACTACAAGATTTTCTAACAATACAGATCATTCATATGACTTTTGAGATATGATTCGAACAACCGAATAAATTGCATCTCTTACTCATTCATTACGGTTGAGTAAATCCAAATCCACCCAAAGTGTAAGATTCTCATCAATATATAACTTAAGGATATTATATGTTAGGAGAAGGTTTAAGCTCGACGATGATCTCCTAATTCTTACCCACTAAAAATTGTACGCACGCGTTATGTAGACACTCATATCACATTATGTCTTTTTACTATTTACTTCGTACGTACGTACATTTTTAATATTTTACGGTAGCTAGAGATGTAGAATGCTTCGTACGTACTTTGAACGTTTGAATTATTCCACCCTGGTATTTTAGTTTCACTTGTACGAATAAATTAAGAACGATCAATACATATTACAAATATGATATATTGCATTATCACTCTTCCATCAATTGTTGAAATCCATTTTCGGACCGTGTTAGGCATTTTTATAAAAGACTCAGCTATGTATATATCAGTGTCAACTTTGTTTAAATAATCTATCAATATTTTATAAATTAGGGGTTATGGTTTGAAGATCGAAGTACCGATAACGATGTACTATCTTGTACGTAGATGACTTATTATAATCAAGTTGAGAGTGACTAACCCTCAACTAAAGATCATACAAGCATTCGATAAAAAACAAAAAATCATACAAGCAAGGAAAATTTAACAGTGGGACGAGACGTCTTTCATATCGCACAAAGTCGATTGTCAGGTCGGGTGGGATGATCATTTCGTTGTGCCGAGCCCGCATAAAACCCGCAACGATCTGATTTAATTTAGTTTGACTTGTATAGGAACTATATACTCCCTCCGTTTCACAATAAGTGTCGTTTTAGCTCTTAACACAGTTTTTAAGAAAATCAATCATTCACTTTAAAACTTACAACTTTTACTTAATCTTACCACTCATTACATTTTTTTGGCCAATGCATGAACAACTTTAGTCAACAAATACACATTCCAATAAAAATTATCATCATTCACCCCTATTAAATCACTTTGAAAACCTAAAACGACACATATTATGAAACAAATTTTAAGTGCTAAAACGACACTTATTATGAAACGGAGGGAGTATATTTGAAACCCAAAATGACCCGAATCAAAAAAAAATGACCCGAATCAAAAAAAAAAAAAAGTCCCGAATCGCGATTTATCCGACCTATCAACTCACAAACTTTTATATTCGACATATGTCTTCGACCATCTCGGCTGGCCCAAAACAAAAAGCCCGGCCCAAAAAAGCAGCCGTATTATAAGATACGTTAAAAAATAAACGAGATTGCAAGAGGATTAGAAGGCCCATTCAAGCTAATCTTCGTCATGTCCATTAAATTGAGCGTTTCAAAGTGATGAGATGTTCGAATTGCGTACATGATTTTTGCATCTCGCATAATTTATACGTGCGATATGACATTAAACTATAGATTTTGAGCGGTGCAAAACACACTGGTCTTTTTATAGATTATTCATAGTAGCTTTTAGTTAGTTTAAGAAAATGATTCATTAATTAGCCAGCAACGTTACGAAATACTTCATAAATCAATTAGAATTTTTTAAGGGAGATTTAGCGGAAGTCATAATTTTTACCTTCCAATTTGATTCTGATGAGATGTTTCGTTGTGTAGCATGCTATAGTTGACACTTATAAGTTATAACTTCGTGTAGTAGGGTCAAAATACAAGTCTTGCTTGTACGTTCATTAGTGTACATCTGTACTAGTACTTTTAATTGTGAAATATGAATTTAAGATTTAGATCAAAATATAACAATTTTATTATATTCAAAGATATGCTCAAAAGAAATAATTAGAAACACAAACGAAACATAGAACTAGTTAATTAAGTATACCTTGATAAATTATAAAAAGATGGACTAGTGACACCCCTCACAATTCATTCATAGGCATCATGCAACTACAACAAATTCAAGGAGGTCATTCAACCATATCTTCATTATTACATGCATATTTACGTGCGTACATGCGCGCACGTTTTATTCTTAACACGACGCTTAATTAGTATTTCGCGTGTGTATATAGATTTAGTATCTAGTAGAACGAGTTTAGCAGGGCCTTCGACACTCACAACGCGCAAAAAAGCTGCCGGCAACGCACTGGCCTTGGGGCCAGTTCTCCCTCTTGCAAGCTTGGGGGCAACCGTTTAAGCAAGGTCCGTGGTAGTACTTGCTTGGCTTCGCGCAAAAAGCTTCCACTTCTACCATGTTTTTACCTATCCACAAATTTAATTAAACTTATTCTCCAATTATGTAATTTCTTACATTACATTAAGGTACATATACTATTAATTAAGTTGCATTTTTTAATATTAATGAAATTTAACGTATTGCAGGGGTGGATCCAATTATAAAGCATTTAACAGACAGACTCTAATTAAGCTATATATAGCTAGTTAAAATAGTGCAATATATAAATATATTTATATGTATGAATAAATTAATTACCTGAAGCAAATACGATGAAAACCAATAGCAAAAGACCGAAGAAATTCCTCCCCATGTTTGCTCGGTTTCTTCTTCTCCTTGGCTTCTCAAGACTAAGTGTATGAATATTGTAATAGAGGTAGTGTGAGAAAAATACTGGATAAATTCTGCCCTATTTATAAGGGACCAGGTGCTTATGACTTATCAATAAGTGCTCGTTTGGTTAAATATAAGAATTAATATCCACATGAAGTTAAATCACATGCAGTTACTTCTCATATATCGAATTTTACATGATTCGAGAGAAAATATTTGGTTATACTTAATTTACTATTAATTGAATTCCTACAATTTGTTCGGTGGGAAGTGTAAAATCATGAGAATTTGTTTGAAATTACCATAAAAACCTTTATCCATTAAAAACAATAATGTAAATTAAGGGCAAAAATGAAAATTGTAATTTAAATAAAAAATAATTATTTAAAATATATGGAGGAATTGAAACTTACCCACCCCTTCCATGGTAATTACACAATTACTCCATTTTGACATTTTGGAGGAAGTGCGATTCATGGGAATTTAACTTCCCATGATTTTGACATTAAATAAATATAACCAACCACATAAATTTACAGTCAATTCCTGAATTTTTTCAATTTCCATGATTTTGAAGGTTAACCAAACAAGCACTAAGCATATACATATTCAATATATATGTCATGACTTATGTATAGACACGTACGAACCATACAGTTTTTGGACCATAAGACACGTACGTACGGTGTATTATTTGAAGCAAAATTTGTCAAATGAGTATGGCTCACTCAATACTCCACGTGAGCTGAATAAAAAGTTTGTAAATAGACATTATATTTTGGGATATCCAAAATGGAAAACCTTTTTATTTAGTGATAGAGATTGTTTTTTTGGTTGAGAATACTCCACGTGAGTTGAATCGATGATATATATCTGAATACTGTGGGCGGCATACAATAGTTGAAGTTCAAACTTTTGGCTAGAAGTTGAAAAAGAGTCATCAAAACCTAGGTAGTTGAAGGAAAGCCAATTCATACTGGACTTCTTCGTTAGTAAAGGACGGACAATCTTGATTAAATTGAACCTGATCATTGAAATTTTAAATATTGTAAAGCATCGTGATAACAATCCAAACTAATAGGTACTTTGAAAAATTAATTGTAATCATATATCATGTTCTAAATGAGCGTGTATGATATTATTAGTAGGAGACTAGGAGTGCAAATACTTTTATAACGGAGTGTAAACGATGCCATAGCCAAGTACATACAATCTTTGTTAGGTGAGTGCACGTGATTTTATATAGGCGGATTTGCATAACTACCCTTATAGAAGTCAATAAATTAATTATTGCCCATATAGGTTAAATAGCAGGATGAGTCTTTATTAAAAAATAGGTTTGTATACTGTCAAAAAAAGAAGGTCTTTTTAAAAAAACTAATTAGCAAAATAAATAAAAAAACTAATTGATTACAAGATCAGATATTCATATCTACGTATGAATCATTATATTGTTTGTAAAGTTTAAAGAAAACCTAAACAACAAATCATTCTTTTCCATCGTAATTGTGTGTTCTTCACCATCATACTTTATGTGTTCTTCGCCATCCTAATAACCTAGAATGCACAGATACAATAGCACACAGGGAGGGGCCCCTGTCCCTGCAGCGTCTTCCCCGCCCACAACAACCGTTGCTACTCGTAATACGACGCCCATAGGAGGCTCCATGATGAGAGAGACAAAGAGGTTCAATTAAGGTTTAATGGCTGCATTCCATAGGAGCTTTAACGAAGTAGCCACACTGAGAAAGATAGGTTTAGTGGCTTATGATCGAAAAAAAAAAGATAGGTTTAATGGCTGCACTTTGTGCTTTTCTATTCTAATTTCTTTTTTAAAAAATAATGTTTAAATGAAATTTAATTTGTTACAAAACAAAACACGTAATTGAGGAAGTGGATCCTATTGCAATTAAATTGGGGCATCATTAATGCTAATAGAGAATTAATGGAGGTATTATTATCATTATGAACTTATTTTAGGGTATGTATTGCTCTAAACACTTTTTTTTTATATATAACTAGTATCAGTTCCGTCTCAGGGTACAATTTTGATAACGAAAAACGTATTTTAAATTCTATATAACTTTATTAAAAAAATATTTAACTTTTAGAAATATAATTAACATGAAAATATTACGTGGAATTTTCGGCATAGAATGTGCAAATTTTGTGAAATGTGTTTTTTAGAAAACGTGCAAATATTTTATTATGTGTAAAATTAAGATTGATTTTAAAGTGCTTAGTAGATAAGAAAAATATTGTATTAAATTTTAAGTTAAAATGGAAATAAGTAGATAAGAAGAAATCTAATGTGGGGTTTACAATGAAATTTCAACCAATTAAACAAATTAAATTCTTTTAATAAAGATAGGTGATGCAGTCCAATGAGAAGTTCACATGTGTCATGTAAAATATTATTTTTAACCTCCGCTTTAATATATAGTTATGATGATTGTATAAGTGTATAAAGAATATGATTCACCAAATTCTCGAATTTCGGTTTCTATTCAGTTCGGTTTGTTTTTGAATCGATGCTTAGCCCTACCATGCACAATTATAAGGTAGTATCTTTAGTTATAAGATCGTTTATGTATACTCATTTATAAGAGCGTATTGCGTACGTATATAATTATGTTATATCATCATGTGTTCTCAACTAGAGTAATATGCCTGCCCGATTATATGGTAGCATATTCACTCATAAGATCATGTACACTCAAAACTATATGCACTTAGTTACAAGAGTATGAATACTCCGTTATATGATTATACACGCTTAAATATACCATACGTGTTTGATTCATCTATATATTTAATCAAGTGTGATATTTGTCGTTGATTTTTTTAAGATCAAACAACCCACGTTCTTATCTCTTAGGTGGGTGCTCTCGTCGAACCCTCCCCCGTTTTCATCAATATTAGTTATACCCGTCGTGCCATATATGACTCGTGCTTTTATAATTTTTTAAATATATCATAAATAGAATCGTAGTGTGATAAAATAAAATAAAATAAAAAATTTGACATAATTTAAATTCATCAAATATTAGAAGTCTTCAATTGTTATATAATCGATTAAGAATATACTGCTATGAAAATCATGCAATTATATTTTATAGTCAATAATATACATTATTTTGCAAATTATATTTACTTATATGTTAGTATGCTAATCACCAACTTGATATAATCAAATTAAACATGTAGTTGTTTTATATATAATATTTAATGAATATTTTTTTGCCTCTATATGCGTGAATAAACCAAAAAAATATCTTATTAATATATAATATATTTTCAACAATCAAGATATTCGATCAATTATAGAAATATCTAAATTAAAATTTGAAAAGTTAATTCTTATCTAATGTGACGACAATATAAAATATATTTTATATTAAAAAACTTAAAAACCACGTTGGACGATCAAGATAAATAGGTAATATTTTATCTAATCTTAAAAACCGCCTTTCAAGATAAAAATATATTGTATACATTAAAATATAAAATATATTTTACCACAATTAGTTCTTGTTTAATGTTGGAGCATGAAGTCATAGAAATTAAATATTATTGTTTATGTATTGTATTGTACGTGATACTTGTTTTTTTGAGTCCTATTGTACATGTGTACGTGATACTATGAGTACCTTATAACGTAGAAGAAAATCAATCAATGGTATATGTGAACACATATTGGGTATCTTTTATAGAAGAAAATTGGAGATAAAATTATTTAAGGAATATAAAATTAAAGATAGATAGTATGACTTTAAAGATAAAGTTGAAAATTAGATAATTAAGGAAGATAAAAAGATATAGGGTGGTTATTATCTATTTGAGTTGGAAAGAAAAATTAAAATCAAGCGGACCAGAATTAACGTGGAGGCTCGAACTTCTTTATATGCCTAGGTCAATTTTAATCCTTACCTTGATTATTCGCTAGTCCACGGTCCTAGCAAAACTATGATATGAATAAGGACGCTTAATTCAAATCATGCATACACTCAAGGATATTAGGAAATCAAATCATGCAATCAAGCTACGAGTCTCATGCACAATTTAACCATTGAATACTCTTCCCTAAATTAGTCCACGGTCCTAGAATAGAGTTGTTTCGAGAAATATGAAAGATGCATAGACAACAACCAATCCTAAATCAAACAATATATCTAAGATAATTAAATAAGTTGATCAGGCTCATATAATCAAACAAAGATCATGGGATGAAGCACAAGAGTATCAATAAAGACCTAGGGATAAAGAAGTTACCAGAATTTCACAATTTCATAACAAAGCTTCCTTGATTGAATAAACTCTAAAGGAGATTAGTTCTCCATTACAAAGAAAGCAAACACTTTTATTGAAAGAACAATTGATTACAATCAAAGATAAGAGGTAGAAGGGTATCTAAAACCTAAAGAGGCTCCTCCTTAAATAGCCCAAAGAACAAGCTCTTCGAGATAGATAAGAAAGGAAACAAGATAGAAAAGACAGGATTTCGTCCGTCTCGGATCTGGCACGCACCGCAACCGTGCCGCCTTGGTTGTGCCCGCGGTGGTCTATTGTTGGCCTTAGGGCTGTTCATGAACCGATCAAAACCGAAGATTTTATCCGAACCGACCCGACCCGAACCGAAACCGACAAGATTCGGTTCGGTTTTCGGTCCACTGATTTCAGAAATATCGGTTTCGGTTCGGTTCGATTTATTATCGGTTCGGTTCGGTTCAAACCGAATTAAATTAAAAAAAATCGATTTTAAATTTATATGTATTAGATTGTTAGTGGGCTGCTTTATGGCCCGTTCTTTAGCCTAAACCAAACTGGCCTCCCTTCATTCCCTTCATCCGTTTATGGAGTGAAAAGTGAAAACCTAATTCGCCGTCGTCGCCTTCTCGGTTCAAACCCACAACAACCGCAATCCATCGCCCTCTCGTCGTCGACGTTCACGCGGGTTGTCGGCCGTCGTCAAGAGCGGAGCCTCGAGGAGTCGAGGGAGTCGACTGGAGTGGTTCATCGAGTCGGAGTCGACTGGTCTAGGCCCTAATCTCCTCGAAGACGCTCGGTGAAGCCTTGGCTAGCACCATCGGTTGAAGCCTTGATGCCCTCGGACCTCAGTAAGTGCGACACCCTAATCTCCTCGAGTCGACTGGTTCTTCGGCCCTCGACTGGTCTTCTTACTTCTTCCTATGTCTCTTTGCCTCTTCGGACAGTTGGATTGCTGAACGGGAGGGTCGGGAGTGAACACAAGCCCTAAACAGAGTCGCCGTCGTCGAACGGGAGGGTCTTGAATTCCCGTGCTCAGCATTTTGTCTCCCGTTCGTACTCATCGGTTTTGGCAAATTGGCAGCAACACGCTTGTAAACAAACAATTTGGAGGTCGATTATGAGATTGTTAAATTAAGAGGGTTTAATCATAAATTGATACACAAATTGGGCTTCTCCCATTATATCCTGGTAGGAGATTCAAGTCTGCATCTTTGCACCAACAATACTCTGTAGGTGAGGAGAGAGATGAGCAAGTTATAACCAACGCTTCATTTCCATCCCCCGATACACAGCTGAAAAGAAACCAAATCTTTCAATTTGCAAATTTTCATAATCGGTTTGCAAGTAACCCGAACCAAATCTTTGCTATGACGCGAGCCACCACACGGATCAATGCCCTACTATTCAAGAGACCGAGGAGTCGGTCAATGCTATCGGCAACTATGGTGCGCCCCGACCCCAGAATGATCCTTTCTCTAACACCTACAATCCGGGGTGGGCGAACCATCCAAACTTCCGGTGGAGCAACCGGCAGCAACAAGATCCATCACAACAGCAGCAGCAGTACGCTCCTCAGGGCCAGCAACAACAATTCCGGTCCAACAACTATGCCCCGAGAGCGCCTGCTCCGTCTCAGAATGACGCTATTACCGCTCTCTTGAAGGAGAATCAAGAGACGAGGGTTGCTGTAAAGAATCTTGAGACTCAGCTGAGCCAACTTGCCACCATGATCTTTAGACTCGAGTCTAAGGATTCCGGGAAACTTCCCTCACAACCGCTCAATCACAAGGAGAATGTGAGTGCCATGAACTTGAGGAGCGGTAGAGCAGTGGCGAGTCGGGAATCACCCACTGGTGATGATCCGTGACCGCGTTCCCTTGGCCGCGACCGCGCCGGGGCAGCAGAAGGAGAAGACCAAGTCTCTGTTGGAAAGCCGTGCCCGCGCTCTCCCCTCCGCGCCCGCGGAAATCCAACAGAGGACTTGGACCACGAGAGGCGTGAAGCACCGCGACCGCGGAGCCCGGACCGCGCCCGCGGTAAGGAGGCAGAGCGGAACTTTGGGGCTTTGCTCGATTATGCTTTCAAGAACTATTCGCTCCCGCGCCCGTGCTCTCCTAGACGCGACCGCGCCCCAGTAGCAGAGGAGGACGATGGCTATGTGGCTCAACCACTTCCACCATTGAGCTCTTTCAAGCCTTCTCCCCCATTCCTCGAAGCATTCAAGGACACAAGGAAGCCGGCACATGAAAAGGAACTCTTCGAGACCTTCGTTAATTGCCAGGTAAATGTTCCTCTCATCAATCTTATCCAAAGTGTCCCTCGTTTTGCTAAGTTTATGAAAGAGCTATGCAACATAAAAAGAAAGAATAGGACTAGTCCTAAAATTGAGAAGGTAGCTCTAGTTGAAAAAACGCAGGATAGCAAAATTGAGACTTGTAATTCCCTACTCCAAAAACAATTACCTAAAAAGTGCTTTGACCCAGGAAGATTCACCGTCTCTGTCACTATTGAAGAAACTAAAATTGAGCGTGCTATGTTAGATTTAGGTGCCTCCATTAATGTTCTCCCAGCTTGCATGTATGATAGGTTAGGCCTTGGTCCTTTAAAGGAATCTGATATTGTTATTGAGTTGGCTGACCATTCTAATGTGCGCCCGAAAGGGTTAGTTGAGGATGTTCTAGTGCAGGTGCATGGTTTGATCTTTCCTGCAGATTTCTGTGTGATGGAGATAGGCGAAGGGCGGTACGACCCGGTTCTCTTACTTGGTCGCCCATTCATGAAAACCGCCAAGACGGTCATTGATGTTGCCAATGGATCTCTTTCCATATCTCATGGTGGCAACGAGGTCCGAATCCATGTTGACGAGGACCCATATTGATCGTATCCACGTCGAGCCAACGACGTTAAACAAAAGCGCTGCTTGGGAGGCAACCCAATGATTAGTTTAGGTTGTTTTTCCATTCCTAGCTTAGGATTTGCTTGTTTTCGTAGCTAACATGCAGGTACTAGGTCCGAAAGGACACGCCTGGCGAGATACCGTGCCCGCGCCGCCTTGGCCGCGCCCGCGGTGGATCACCAGTGCGCCCCGACGAACAGGTACTAGCCCGTGTTCGCGGCAACCATACTGCGTCTCGGTTTTAGCTCGTTTTTTTTGTTTTTTAAAAAAAAAAAGAAAAGAAAAAAAAGAAAAAAGAAAAGAACGAAAAAAAATAATTTAAATAGATAAAGACAAAAAGAGGACTCTTTGGTCCCACCCTCTATCTATATCTTTCATCTATCTATATCCCATTCTTTTCCATCTTCTATCTTTCCACCCTCTATTTCTTCTTCTTTTCCATCTTTGTTTTCCATTCTTTGGCTATGTGTAAAGCCTAAGTATGGGAGAGCTTTGTTTTCCCGGGATTTCATCTCTACGGCTCGAGTTCTAGTATTCATCTATCTCTCGAGAGACGAGCCAAGATACAAAGGTCGCTTGCACATCACGCTTTTCAAGACGAAGTCGAGTCATCGTCCCTGCACTAGTACCGCGACCGCGCTTCCTCAGCCGCGCCCGCGGTGACCACCCGTTGACGACTTCGCTCTCTGTCGAGATTCCGCGCCCGCGCCCTTGGTGTCGCGCCCGCGGTTTGCCCGCCTATTGGAATTACAAAGTGTTTCGTTCTACCACCATCTGAAGAGTTCTTCCATTCCACCTCTCTTCATCGTTTGTGAGTCTTCTGATTTCCTTCTTCCTTGCTTCTATCCTTTCTCTTTGCTTCATTGAGGACAATGAAGGATTTAAGTATGGGGGAGGGAGTACTCGCATTCGCTTATCTTAGTTAGCTTAGTTAGAGATTTGCTTCCGATTTTTGATTTTCTTCTTTTCATGGAGCACTTGCACCATACTTTTTGCATAATAAAGAAAGAAAGAATAAGAAAAAGATAGAAAAAGCCATAAATATTGAAAAAAGACATTAAATCCTAGGATGAGTCGAAAACCCGAAAGGGCGGCTCAGGTAATAAGCAGGTAACCCGGACCAGCATTAGGCTGGGGTAATATGAGGTTCATGAGTGTTGTGAGTATTTGTGAGCACACCTATTGAAAAATGAAAAGAGCGGTTAGGTGAAAACCCGAAAGGGCGCCTAAGCAGAATTGAGCGGAAAAATTCGAGTGTTTTAGGATCATTCTTGCTTGGGGACTCTGGGGCTTACATGTTAGATTTGGGTAGATCCTAGGTTGCTCTACACTTTTTAGAGCTTGAGTGATATATCTTATGGTGAGGTGTGTGTTTGAGCTTCATTGTTTTATGCTCATGATTTCTCTATATTTTGGGTTCGGGTTGTGAGCTGAGTGTTGTTTTTATCTTCCCTTGTATTTCCTGAGATCTTAGATGTGCTACCTTGTTATATTTGTTTGAGCTTACTCGGGGACGAGCAAGATCTAAGTATGGGGGAATTTGATACAGGCTATTTGGTATAGGATAACTCTTGTATTTGAGGGCTATATTGAGAGTGTTTAGGTTAGTTTTGAGCGATATTGTAATATGAAGACCGAAGACAAAAGTTATGAAGAATCAAGAGTTAAAGAGCTTAAAGACGAAGTTTCGCCACTGCATGGATATCGCGGTCGCGTTGTCCAGGACGCGGGCGCGGTGGCGTGAAGAGACGAACCAACCAGGACCATGAAGGCCGTGGTCGCGCTGTCTGGGCGCGGTCGCGGTAGAAGCTGACTCAGCATTTGACGATCGAAGACCGCCGCGGGAGCGGTGGAGATGCCGCGGTCGCGGTGCCAGCCGTTTTCACGCGGACGAAATTCTATCTTTTATATCTTGTTTCCTTTCTTATCTTTCGGTTTCCTTTCTTATCTAGTCCGAAAAGGTTGATTCTTGGGGCTATTTAAGGAGAACCTTTCTAGGTTTTTAGGATATTCAACTTACTTGTCAATCAATTGTTCTTTCAATAAAGATTAGAGTTTTCTTTGTAATGGAGAACTAACTCTCCTCTTGAGTTTATTCGATCAAGGAAGCTTTATTATGAAGTTGTGAAATTCTGGTAATCTCTTTATCCCTAGGTCTTTATTGATACTCTTGTGCTTCATCCCATGATCTATGCTTGATTTTATGAGTCTGGCCAACTTGTTTGATTGACTTAGATCTATCGTTTGATTTAGGATTGGTTGTTGTCTATGCATCTTTCCTAATTCTCGAAACAACTCTATTCTAGGACCGTGGACTAGTTTAGGGAAGAGTATTCAATGGTTAAGTTGTGCATGAGACTCGTAGCTTGATTGCATGATTTGATTTCCTATTATCCCTGTGCTCTATGCTAATTCTAGGTTAAGCGTCCTTGCCTAAGGTTATAGAATTGCTTGGACCGTGGACTTGCGATTGCTAATGATTGAGATTGGAATTGAGCTAGGCATATAAAGAGGTGGATGAATTCATGATCAACGGATTAATAAAGTGGAATTGATTGGATAAACTCTACTTGATAATCTTTGATTGAAACCGACTTTCAAACCCCCCTTTTGATTACTTGCATGAAAATCATAAAATCTGAATAAGAACTGATTCCTTTGGGTTCGACCCCTTGCTTGCCTACTATACTTTGTTTGCATGTTTGGGATTTATTTTTGATAAGGGAACAACGACTTTGCCCGAGTCAATTAACATATTCTAATTGCTTAAAATTTGATTATAGACCTCACATATATGTAAAATATGAAATAATATACATAATTGAAACCATATCTATAAGGTTTCCTTAAATATATAATTAATTAATCTTACTATATACTAAATTGGAGATTAAAATAATAATATAGAACAACATATGTCAACTCAAAATAAATATATAATTAAAATAATATTATTAAAGATATAATACCACTTTATTAAATCAATTTGATTGATTGACATTTAATTGACTTATTTTTTATTGGTTAAATTTTTTATGGTAGTACATATATAAAAAAATTATATATATAATTTTGATTTGAATTTTTTCCAAATAAACATAAAATTATTATTATTATTATAATATCATAAAGAAACTTATTGATAAAAACAAGTATTCAATCCTTAATACCTTATACAAAAATTAATTATACAAATCTTTGTTTGATTAAAATAATGTATTATAACAAAAATAATCTATCATTCAAATAAATCCTATAAGAAGTAAACTGAATAAAACAATACAAGATTTTATATCAAACTATTCTTTTGAATAACTTATATACAAATTAAAATGAGTTTTTTTTGTTAAATCAGAATCGTGCTTCAAGGCACGGGACTAATACTAATATATATTTCTATGCTTGAATTAACTAAGGACAATTTTGGTATTAAGTTTTTTATATCCCACCCATCTTATTTTTATTTACATATATTTCATATAAATTTTCTATGCATAAATAAATTTTCAACTTTTCTCATTAATATAATTCTTTTTATCTAATCTAATGCTAAATCTTCTTAATAAATATGATCTGTAATATTAATATATTTTAAAATATACAAGTCATTTTGGTTGGTTTGGTCGACTTTAGATTCGATCATTCTGGATTTGAGCTAAGTACAAGTTATGGTCAATCGCAGTTATGACAGAGGATTGGGCGGATTGGGTCAATCCAACGAGTCAAGAATGTCAAATTTATATGATAGTTAAAATAATATTAAAATTAGATAATATCATATAATTATATTATATTATATTATATTATAATAAAACTATATTATAATATTCAAAATAAATTTTATGTTCTTATAAATATAACAACTTAGGTTAACTTACCTGGTTTCATGTTTCAATCCAATCGAGCACGGATCTATCAAATTTAGTTTTTTTGTTGACCTACTAGTTTATGGATTGGGTTTAAACTCTAAAATTTCAGTCAGTTCGAATTGGTTTCTTGAGTTGAGTTGAATTTTGTCTGATTTAATTTAAAGTATATCTATATATACGATTCTTAGGTTATTTTTTTTACTCTATTAACTTTTTACTATTTTAATTATAATACGTATATCGTATATAAATCAATATTATCATTTTTATTTTAAAAGTGCCCGGGCAAGGTCTGGGGTTATAACTAGTTTGCAACTATATATAAAAATATATGCATTTGCATAACAATTTATTGTAAATGCTTTTTATTAATACCACTGAAATTTGAATTTGAATTTTTTATTTTTGGTTGAGGAAATTTGAGTTTTTATTAACAAAACGCAAGAATAATTAAGTGAACTCTGGAAAATACAAGAACAACCACTTAATAACGGTGAGCGGGTAAAATTTCGTTATTTTAATTAAGATCGCTGCCTTCCGCTATCCAGGTAAGTTAATTTATTAAGTTATTTTCTATCTTTATTTGCTTATTTATTGTTGATTAAATCGCGGTAGTTATCCGTTAGTTGGAAGGTTCTATCTCATTTAATAAGATAGAATTATCGCTGGATTGGGTAGCAAGATATCGCTTGCTCCGGAATAGAATTATCGTCTCCTAGCCCTCTTCTTCCACTATAAAGATATGTCTTCGCCATGTAGAAATGATATACAGAAACTACCTTGAAAACTGATATTCGCTCAGCCCCTTAGCCCTAATGCCCTTTTCGCATTATTTACCCCCACGTCCAATCGACGGATACTCTTCTGACTTAGACATCGGAGGTGGATTATGGGGTTCCCACCCCCTTTGTCAGTTGTTTTGCAGGTCCTAGGTCATTGAAAAAGCTTGGAGAAGAAGGAATACGAAGGAGCCCAATCAATGCATTAGAGGCGGATTTTTGAGCACTTACAATTGGTGCTGTAAATCGACCCCAAACAATCAAGATACGATCTTAGTCGACCTTGGGGCAATCGCGCGATTCCCCTTCGGCAGCCCAAACCGCGACCCTGGGGCAATCGCGCGATTCCCCTTCACTCAATTGATAGGATCAAATAGCTGGAAAAGGAAAGAAGTATCAAAAACAAATTCATAAACAAAATAGCAAATCAAATCTAAATCAGAACTAATTATGGTTTAGATATGGAAGATCCAAAATGGTTGAAAACAAACAAAATGTTCTATTGCTAAATTTTGATTATAAAAAATATTGGTTCAAATTAGAGTTAGTCACGTACGAAAAGGAATCTCAACATAAAAACAAATTTTCACGTCACTTATTTTATATTTTTTAAATACAGATTTTATCATGATTAAAGACGTACAAATTTGGTATTTAAAATGTTGAAATCGGGTCAAGAATGCCCAAATAAACCATACATATTTATTCTAACCTAATATGATATCAAATTATCTTTTTTTTTGGTTGAATGATATCAAATTATCTATTATGTAGTGTTTAGTCATAAACATCTCACAATTTATGGAAACTAATCTTTAGTGCACTATTTATTTAATTTGTAAATGTAAATTTATTGAAAATAAATGAGATTTTGAATTAAAATGGTAAGATTTAGTTTAAAAAATATCACCAAAAATCTCATCATCATCGTGTATACCACCAAAACTACTATTATCATACACTCCCATAACTTACGCCTTAAAATTTGCAGAGACAGACCATAAAATTCGAAAAGACGGAGAAGGAGATCGACGATAGTACTCATGAACTTCGCTTGGAGTGGTTATCGAATTTTCATGTCTCGAGCTCGATATTCACTTGCGTTACAATTGAAGTGATAGTACCATAAAAACATTCTTCAAATCTGGCTCACAAGGTGCTTGTTATGTCGTTCAATGGTGGCATCTCCTTGTTTGATCACTGTCATCTTGGAGGTAATGACGCAATTGAGGATGTCGAGGAAGGAACCGAACATGTTGAGATTGTCGAAGATTTGAAGATGAAGTTCATGAAGATGTAGTTTTATGAATTGGATCTATTTTATAATAGTTAAAAAATATGGTTTGGAAATGATATATGCATATGTATAAATAATTTAAATTTGATTGATCTTTTAAAAATATGTTGAGTTAATGATGTGTTAATAAATAATATAAATATGATGTGTAAATGACTTGTCCAATTGTTAGTAATATATGCTTAAAAAGAATTAGATAAATATGACATGGAATTTTTTAAAAGCATAGATATGATATGCATAAAATCTATATGACATGGCTTAAATAATCAAAAATAAATAAATGATGTGGCTTAATAACATGATGACACGTGGCAAAATCTTTGGTGACGTAATGTGCGAACGACATGTGGCTAAATCTTTGGTGGCACAATGAGAGGGTTCAAATCCTTAGTGGTTTTGAAGATATATAATAGATTATAGAGAATAAAACATTTAATATCTCTTTTTAAAAACCTTAAATTGTTCTAAAAGAAAAAGAAAATAAAAAAAAATTATGATTGATTGAAGACATCCCCAAATATAAGGAAGAGTCTCTATCTTTTTCCTCCCTTCTCCATTTAAGGGGATGAGATAGAGAAGCTTTTGGGGTGAAAATTGCTTCAAAATCTCCAAAATTTTCAATTTCCAAGAATATGGAACTTCTCTTGGAGATAACCTTATGAGTTTAAGAATTGATGGGTTTATTAAGTAGTCAACAAACGTTATCTACAACCTTGACAAAGCATACAATGTTTAAGCTGAGAAAATCCGAATCGCGCATCTGGTTTTGACGGGTGAGTCTCTCAAAAAGAATTTTTTACATCCGCTCGAGTTTTTAAACCCCAAACCTTGTGAATGTCGAACCAGCCGCTCCAGAACCAACTCCCTTTTGTACAATTATTTATAGGTTCAAGTAACTTGTGGAAGCGTGTTGAAATATGTTTTTCACATGTGAGGTTGTGAGATTAATAGACTAAATATGTATACTTATGAGATATTAGTTCTATTATCGGTAGGTTTTGGGATAAAACATACTAGAATTATACACTAGATTTAGGTGTATTTATGATCCTAGTTCATGGTCACAAGTTTCAAGAAATAATTAGGTGTATGTAAGATCCTAGTTCGTGGTCCACTACCTTCAAGAAATAATTATGTGTATGTATGATCCTAGTTCATGGTCCACGAGCTTCAAGAAATAATTAGGAAGAAATAATTAGGTGTATGTATGATCCAAGTTCATGGCCCACAAGCTTCAAGAAATAAAATCAACTGTTTTATCTTAAGTACGAGTTTGTTCCACCTTTCGCCACAAGATTAGGAAAATAGCTATATTGTCTATAGTATAAAGCGGTGACAAAGTACTTTACTTTACTTTATAACCCAGTGGAGTTCCCCTTCCGCGGAATCTGGGGGGTCAGGATGGGGGCACCCCTGACTTACGCAAAGGGGGTGCGCCTAAAGACCCAAAGAGAAGAAAAGCAAACTGAAACTCAGTTATGTGCCAATCATAACTGAATTTAGTTAAAATGCACCAAAATTGATGTAGGGGTCATATCCAACTCAAAGGCACTATAACAGCCAAAGCGGAGACAAAGTCTTCACAGAAAATTGCGCAATGTGTCATATCTTTAATAAGATAATCAGCCGGGCCCTTGCGTATATAAAAAAAAACTAATCACAATAGAAAGATAAATATATATGCTTTGATAAAAATAATCAGCTGGGCCCTCCTCTATATAAATTAGGTAGTTAGAATCTCATATAATCTTATTCCGTAAAAATTGCCGAAAATTATGAATTATCTCTTACCAAGAATGAGTTGTAATCTTCAGATTAATATTATTAATTAATAAAACGTGATATTTATCGTAAAGTAATTTTTGAACAAATCCAACTTATTTATGTCATGAGTTGATCTACTATTGGTAAAAAAGCACTAATCATAATACGAAGATACATATATATGATCCTATATTTTTAAAGTGATCATTGACGTTACATATCTAATTAAATTGGGTTTATAATCGCAATACGAGGGTTAAACTAGTTAATTAAACTAATTATCTTCAAGTTTGTTTTTTCTTGAAAATACTTATTAAATATAACATATATTTTTTTTTAATCTTGTGTAAGTCATAAAAAAAATAAAAAAGTTACTGATACAATTTACAAGGCAATCCTAGTATGGATGCACATGGGGGCGGGGTGGGACGGGGCAGGGCAGATAATGCATTCCCCATCCCCATCCCCACTCCCTATTAGTCCCCCATCCCCGCCCCATCCCCATCTAATCGCTGGCGGGGAATACCCATCGGGTTTGGGTATGTTAAATGGGTTCCATTTATTGATTTTTTTAATTAAGACTCTTATTTATTTTTAGCATTTCTAAAAATTATTTCAAATTCTAAGCATAATTAAACTATATATCTACTTTATAACATATATAGGTGGATAACCTCAAACATTAAATACCATAATTATATTAGAAATCATTCATGCAAAATTATTAAAACTAGAGAATTGTCCTTCCAAAATTATTAAAACTAAAAAATACATAACTTAAATAGTTATATAAGATAATTGATTAACAAAATGTATTTTTAGTAAGCAGTAGTATGCCAAATCCTTATACACTTTTACTTCCTATATAAAAATAAAATTTATAATATTTTACATATAGACTATACTTTTAGTATAAATTAAATAGTTATATAAGATAATATATCAATAGTATCGGGGGTCGGGTAGTAAACGGGGTGGATAATAGATTCTCCGTCCCCGTCCCATTCCCATCGGGGAATCGAAACCCGAACCCCATCCCTGCCCCACTCCCCACTAAGTCGGGGAATCCCTGCCCCATTAGGGGCGGGCTCTCATGGGTCCCCGTCCCCGCGGGCAAATGTTCATCCCTAATTCCTAAATTACCTAAAAAAAAATTTAACTATAGATAAAATTAATCAAAATCTGAATATTAAGTTGCCACTTAAATTAAACAGTAGGGCTGAGAGAGCTCTTATAAGGGGATTCATATGCTTCATCCCTAAAAAGACTAGTAGGGGATCGAACCTGCAACCTATCATACCGATACGGAGGGATAAGCAACAAGCCTAACATAAACTTAATGTCCTCCATGTGCATTGATGTCAAAACAGATAGACTAATCTCCCTCAAAATTCACTAGTAGCTATCAACGATACAATACCACAAATTCAAAGGAGATCATTCAAACATATCTTCGTCAAGTACATAATCGAATCGGTGACCTCATGGTACTACTATCGGAGCTTTAACCGCTTGATTGGATGCCCTAAGTCGGAGTTGAAGATATGACACATTGGAAATCGCGGGCAATTGGTGCTGTAAATCGACCCCAAACAATCAAGATACGATCTTAGTCGATCCTGGGGCAATCGCGCGATTCCCCTTCGGCAGCCCAAACCGCGACCCTGGGACAATCGCGCGATTCCCCTTCACTCAATTGATAGGATCAAATAGGTGGAAAAGGAAAGAAGTATCAAAAACAAATTCATAAACAAAATAGCAAATTAAATCTAAATTAGAACTAATTATGATTTAGATATGGAAGATCCAAAATGGTTGAAAACATGGAAACAAACAAAATGTTCTATTGCTGAATTTTGTTTATAAAAAATATTGGTTCTAATTAGAATTAGTCTCGTACGAAAAGGAATCTCAACATAAAAACAAATCTTCACGTCACTCATTTTATATTTTTTAAATACAGATTTTATCATGATTAAAGACGTACAAATTTGGTATTTAAAATATTGAAATCGGGTCAAGAATGCCCAAATAAACCAAGCATATTTATTCTAACCTAATATGATATCAAATTATCTTTTTTTTTGGTCGAATGATATCAAATTATCTATTATGTAGTATTTAGTCATTGTTGGGACGATATTAAGGACGCCAGTCATTAATATCTAAACCAATAATGATCGTCCCTTGTTTTGATAATGACAAACTTAAATGTATTTAATAAGTTGTCCAAGTGTTGATCTCAGGTAAGTCCATTGGACGCAAATGAGCGAAAAGGACAACAAGTGAACGGCACTCCCTAACTCTGTAGGGACGCACATCATCAGAACTTCCAGAACTAAACGTAGTTGGCAAAGTCCTTACGCAGATAGGACGGCGTCCTCATCAAGAAGGGACGCGCGCCAAAATACGGACAAAGTTCAAATTCAAATCAAGGCCGCCCCAACATGATTACATCATACTCGGCCGCAGTCCTCAGAAGGAAGCTTCCCTTGTCTGAGAACGTGTAGACAATTCCAAAGATTTCGCTTTCCCAGCAATGGTCCCCTATCCACGCGGAGGCTTCCCAAGCGTCAACAGAGTTGACTTCCTCAAGAGGCTCATCGCACCGTTGATGGAAGATCAAGGATCCTACAAAGCCTCAGAGGACGCTAGAGGACAAGAACCACTTCCGCTATAAATACCCCCCCAAGGGTATGCATAGTGGTGTGGACTTTTGAAGACTTTCTCTCAAGCTCTCCCGAAGCATTCAAGAACACGAACGAAGATCAAGAAGATCAAGTGAGCTTGAAACAAGAGAAAGAAAGTCCAACCACATCAAATCCAAAACAAACCACAAAATAGTTAAAGTTGTAGTTTGTCTCTCACAACGAACCGTGAGAGACGTGTGTGATAGCTTCTTTATAGCTAAGAGAGTTAGGTTACTTTGTTAGGTGGAAAGGAGTGTTACTAGTGAGGCTAAGGACGGACGCTTAGCTCAGTGAAGTGTAACGACTCGCCTAAGTTGTAAGGACTCTCTCTTAAGTCTTAATAAGATAAGGACGGCTATTGAAAATCCTCCAAGCGGAGGTAGAGGTTTACCCATAAGACTAGTTGGTCTTAGTGGGGTTCCTCTATAAATACTAGTGTCCATTATCTCATTGCGTTTCCTGTTAAGTCTAATTTCCGCTGCACCTAAGGACGCCCTTAACCCAGTTAAGGACGCCTTCATTAACAGACTTACGATCCAACAATTGGTATCAGAGCAGGCGCTCTAGATTAAGTTTGAGTTGCAGGAAACATGGACATGGAACCTATAGGTATCTCAAGTGCAAAACCACCTCGCCTGACGGACGACAACTTCAATCGGTGGAAGACAAGGTTCGAATGCTTTGTGCGCAGTCAAAACTATCAATGCTGGCTGGTGATAAAGAACGGCGACCTCGAAGTCCCCGCTGCGAAGAAGGACAAAAAGGCAGATTGGGGTCCTGATGAGTTCAAGCTCATGGAAGCAAATGCAAAGGCCATCTGTTTCTTATAGACGTCCCTCTGTGAAAGGGACGCCACCCGTGTGAGCAATCTCCCAACTGCTAAGCTTCAATGGGAAGCCCTGGAGAAGTACCATGTTGGGACGCCTGAGATGAAAGAAGACGTCCAGCTGGAAGCTAAAAGGGACTTCTACAAATTCCGGATGTTCACAAATGAGACCATCACCGACTACTCCTTTCGCTTTGAGGCCCTTCTTACTAAGTTGAAAAACTTGGGTGTCAAAGAAACGGAGATCACTCAGAGGATGAAGGTTCAAGTCTTGATCGACGGACTCAAGGGACCATGGAACTTCGATAGGATGACGTTCAAAGAGAACCAGGCCAACAAGGGACTGTCCATGGAGGAAATCTATGGAAAACTCAAAGGGTACGAAGCAAGAAGAAACCAAGATCTAGCAGAAATGGGAAAGAGTTCCCAAAATGAGCTAGCTTTAACCCTTGCGGCTAGGACGCCAGAGTATAAGCAATACTACCAAAGGCAAAGAGAGTTGAACTCGATGCTAGAAGCCAAAACCCAAGAGCACCAAGAGAATCTTCGTCTTCAGGCCTCTATAGAACGCAAAGGAAAGACGGAAGAACAAATTTCCGAGGAAGATGAGTTAGCCTTGTTGCACAAAACTCTCCGTGCACTGTACAAAAGAGGCAAAGTCCCAAGAATGAAGATGCCCTACAAGAAAGAAACTCGCAAGCCTACAGATGCAGAAATGAAGGAGATAGTGTGCTACAAATGCAACAGAAAGGGACACATGGCCAAGAAATGTACCACAGGACTAACATCAAAGGAAATGAAGGAAAAGGCGTTGGTTGGTGCATTTGAGGGTGCTTGGGACGACCTTGACTCAAGTGATGAAGAGCCAGAAAATCAAGTGGCCTACATGGCTATGGAAGACGCCCCAGAGGACATCTCTAAAACTGAGCAAGAGGTAACCCATGAAACCATGTTAAACTCTCTTGAAAAATGCTCAAAACCAAAGCTCATTAAATTAATAACTCAAATCATGCAAGAGAGCTATGCCATGAAACAAAGCTTTGAAGAAATTGAATCCGAGAATATTGTTGTGGAATGTGAAAATTGTAGTACCATGTCTTTTCAACTAGAATCCTCTCAGGAAGAAGTCAAGTCCCTTAAAAGTCAGATTGTGTGCTTAAGGCTCGAAAACGCAAGTCTTAGGGACGAGGTCAAAGAGTCCGATGACTGAAACTGTGAATCCAATAGTCTTTGTTCCAGCCAGGAAAGGACTAGGGTATGAATCAGGATCAAAGAACTCTCTCCCAAGTGACTTTGAAGCTAGCAAGACAACTGAACTAGAACTTGAGAGGGAAAAGACAAGGAACCTAGGAGAACGCATAAGAGTTCTTGAGAGTGGTGAGAAAGGACAAAAGGACTACTACACAAATTCTGTCAGTCACAAAATCTACAAGAACATTGCTAAGGGAAAAGGATCTAAGGTAGTGGATCCTGAGAAAATGAAAGAGAATAGAATTCAACGTCCTAACAGAAAGTATTACCTTGGAAACTACTATAGGACGTGCTGGCATTGTGGCAAAGGTGGTCACTACCAGTATGAGTGTCTTAAGCTGAAACAGGATCTTGAAAGTGGAAGGAAGGCTAGAGATGGCCGCGAGAATGCTAAGCCTAAACTTGCTGATAGGACGCATGCTAGTGTGCCAAATGCTAAAACTCGATCTCCTAGGACGCATGCTAGAAGATCAAATGATATGAATGTCTATGATCATTTGCCTATGAAGAAGTTTTACCCATGTAACGAACCAGGTAGGGGCCACCTTGCCTGGGTCGCAAAAAACTAACTCTTCTTTTCAGGTGGAAGTGAGAGGAAGCCCATGGATCATCGATAGTGGCGCTTCAAATCATATGACTGGAAGCCAGATCCATCTCACTTCTATCCAATCAAATGCCACGGGAGGAACTGTCTCGTTTGGCAACAAGGGCAAGGGAAAAATTAAAGGGACGGGCACCACAAAGCTAAATCAATCCATCAGTGCGTCCAAAGTCAGTCTTGTCGAAGGACTAGGCTTCAATCTCCTTAGTGTCTCCCAAATATGTGATCAAGGTGAAAACCTAGTCACATTTGACTCTAAGGAATGCCTGGTCATCAACAAGAAAACAAATCAAGTCATTTTCAAAAGGACTCGTGAAAACAATGTCTATGTCTTCAATCAAAGATTCAAGCCTGCATCCAAATTGTGTTTATCTGTTTCTGTTGTGGACGCCGATCTTTGGCATCGATGTCTTGGACATGCGGGACCTAGCACAATCTTCAAGCTTCATCAAAAGGATCTTGTAAGAGGTCTTCCCCGAATTGATCCTTAGCAATGTGAAGCATGCATCAAAGGGAAGCAGACAAGATCGTCCTTCAAATCCAAGAATGAAGTGAGCACAAAGAAGCCATTGGAACTCCTTCACATGGATCTGTGTGGACCCATGCAAACCCAAAGCTATGGTGGAAAAAGGTACATGTATGTCATTGTAGATGATTTTTCAAGATTCACTTGGGTTCTTTTCTTGGTGTCAAAAGCAGATGCTTTCGGGATGTTCAAAATCTTCATCAAACAAGTAGAAGTTGCTCTTGGGACGAGCTTGAAAGCTCTACGGTCAGATCATGGAACGGAGTTTAAAAACTCAGAGTTTCTTGACTTCTGTGACCAACAAGGAATCTCCCACAACTTCTCTTCTCCTCGAACTCCTCAGCAAAATGGTGTTGTTGAAAGAAAGAATAGGACGCTGGAAGACATGGCAAGGATGATGCTTTTGGCTAGTGGCGTCCCCAAACATTTCTGGGCAGAAGCCGTTGCCACCGCAACCTACATCATCAATCGAGCTATGATTCGTCCCTTGCTCAAAAAGACGTCCTACGAGCTCCTAAATGGAAGAAAGCCAAACATTTCACACCTGAAAGTCTTTGGGTGTAAATGCTTCATTCACAACAACGGCAAAGACAACATCGGCAAATTTGATGCTAGAAGTGATGAGGGAATATTTCTTGGGTACTCCCTCACAAGCAAAGCCTATAGAGTCTTCAACAAACGGACTCTTAAGCTTGAGGAAAGTATTCATGTGGTATTCAAAGAAAACACTTCTCTCAAGAAAGAACCAAGTAAGAAGGAACGTCGCTCCTCTCCTAGGGACGATGATGAAGATGATGAAGAAGAACCAAGAGACTTCTCCGACAAAGATTACGTTCCTAGGAACGCCCCTGAGTCTCGGGTTGAGGTTTCAATGGGAGTTCCTAGTGAACAACAAGAGCCTTCTCAAACTTGGTCGCTAAACCAAGTAGAGGCCGGCGAATCAAGTCAACAAGGAGAAAGGCACAGTGTGGACGCTCCAGCTGAGGGGGAACACACTGAGCCAACCAATGAAGATGACGGATTTGAATCCGATGAGTCTGATTGGACGGACCCTAGGTGTACTCCTTCCAGGGACGCTACTCATAGGGAACCCAACCTTTCAAGACTTCATTCCACAGATCAAATCATCTCAGACATGTCAAAAGGAGTTCAAACAAGATCAGTTGTGAATCAGTCCCTCGACGCCAACATAGCGTTCTGTGCTTTCAACGCCTTCGTGTCCTTAGTTGAGCCTAAGAACATAAAGGAAGCACTCTAGGACGCTGATTGGATTCAAGCCATGCAAGAAGAACTCAATCAATTTGAGAGGAACAAAGTTTGGACCCTCGTCCCTCGTCCGAAAAACAAAAATATAATAGGGGCAAGGTGGGTCTATAGAAACAAGCTTGATGAAAGTGGCCGCGTATCAAGGAATAAAGCAAGGCTCGTGGCTCAAGGCTATAGGCAAGAGGAAGGGATCGATTATGATGAGACCTTTGCTCCTGTCGCTAGAATTGAAGCCTCCTCATTGCCTACGCTGCTCACAAGGGGTTCAAGCTCTTTCAAATGGATGTCAAGACAGCCTTCCTCAATGGCAAGCTTAAAGAAGAAGTGTACGTCGCTCAACCTCCAGGATTTGAGGACGCTGATCACCCTGATCACGTGTACTTCTTGGACAAGGCACTCTATGGACTCAAGCAAGCCCCTCGTGCATGGTACGATAGGTTTGCGTCCTTTCTCTTGTCCAACGGATACACACGAGGTAACATTGATAAAACACTATTCATAAAGAAAGTCCTTAAAGATGTTTTGATTGTCCAAGTCTATGTCGATGACATAGTCTTTGGAAGCACTAACATGAGACTTGTAGAGGAATTCAAGAACTTGATGAGTAGTGAGTTTGAGATGTCCCTCATAGGAGAACTCAACTTCTTCTTGGGACTCCAAATCACCCAGCTCAAAGATGGGACGCGCATTCATCAACAAAAGTACATTCGTGAAATGCTTGAGAAGTATGGGATGAACTCTTCAAAATCCATTGATACTCCCATCTCCCCCAACACTCGCCTTTACGCTGATGAAGAAGGAAAGAGTGTAGATCAAAAACTTTATAGAGGAATGATAGGGTCCTTGCTATACCTAACGGCAAGTCGTCCCGACATCATGTTCGATGTATGCTTGTGTGCTCGCTTCCAAGCAAATCCAAAGGAGTCCCACATGCAAGAGGTCAAAAGAATCTTCAGATACCTCAAGGGACGGGATGACCTATGCCTATGGTATCTGTGACACCCTCACACCCCCCTGACGTATGCTCTAAATAACTTTCTTATTATACAAACATATAATGCACATAATTTCACGTCTGATCACATAAACATATAACAAAACTTAGCAACCATAAGTTAAAACACACAGATACACACACTTGTATCTAGTTACTTCTTATACTAATACAACTCTCTGACTTCTATTACAATACATATGTCTATAATGCAAAATGAGGAGGAGAAGGTTGCATAAGGTATTAGCCGGCCGACCTGTGCAAATCTCACATCTATGAAACACAAGCTAGTATAACTAGCTGAACCTGAAAAATAGGTTGCGATTTACGTGAGTCGCATACTCAGTGAATATAAACCATCATCAATTATTTCACTCATAGCCAATTCAATTAATCCCTGTACATATACATATCTATATTCCATATGAATAAACTTATGCATATGCAAATGCTCATGTGTCCAATTATTATTCTGTGAACTGTGCAAGCCTGAATCTGCCCCGGGTTTCCTGTGATTGGACTCTTTTGGTCCCATGTGATTTAGACCCGTAGGTCTCATATGAATTGGCCTCCTGTGATTTGACCTTATAGGTCCCATGTGTTTAGACCTTATTTTAGGTCTCCTGTGATTACAAATTCAGGGCAAGACAGTCACAGAGCCTTTAATCTCATGCCAATGTGATATGCTCAAATGCATCATATATCATGTATCAATTGCAATTGCACAATTTATACAAACAAGCATGGACATTCCAGAGAAAACATATGTCCATATAATATATATAACACATAGCATATATATACATATAGTAACACATCATATAACACATAAGGTTGAATCTCCGGTCTATACTCACCTTCTAGGAAAGATTTCTGGGCTCGGACTCCTTCCCCTGATCACGAGCTATCCCTCGTGCTCCTATATAATAACCCAATGCACTTTTAGCCTATAAACTCTTACAAACTCTAACCCTAAATGCAATGAAATGCCAAGATGCATTATAACTTTCACCATATAGCTCCAATTACTATGAAATTTTACTAGCATATACTATGTATATATATATATATATATGAACATCTTTTTAGTAGAAAACCCTTCGAAAATCTTGACCGAAGGCCACCGAAATATTATTACAACGAAACCCTAAAATCATTTCTAAATCTTTAACAAATTATATAACGATTATTGAAAACGCCCACTAATCACTATAAATCAACCGGATTCCATATCAACATCAATTATAAACCTAGATCTGGAAATGAAATAAACCCAAGTAAACGAATAACTAGTTAAATCTTATTCAATTTACTAATTAAAACTTACCAAAAGTAATCCTTACTCCAAATCAAGACTGAATACGAAAATACGGTACCCTAACTCCAACTCCAACTCCAACTCCAACTCCGTTCCAGTACCCTCTGCTCCCTCCGTTTACGTTCTTCTTTCTCCGTACTGTTTTTCTCTCAACTCCCTGAGCTTTTCTTTCTCTCCCTCAGACACACGTGTACTAACACGTAACAACAATTGCGTTTATATTTATTTATTTTTGGTCAACAATTGCGTTTATATATATCCACTTACACTATCAAAGTCGGCAAACTGAAATTGAAGTCGGCTTTGACTTCTGGAAAATTACAATTTCGATCCTTAAGTTTCTTTTATTGCAAAACTTACCCAGAAACTTTAATTAATTTACTTTATCTGTAAAAACTTTTAAAACGTAATAACTATAATTTGAAAACGAGTATTACTTTTTTTTAAAAACTTTATTATATACTGTGCAAATATGCTATGCGTATGCAATGAATGCACTATGACGTATGCACTTTGGTCGGGGATATTACAGTATCCTAGAAGGACGTCCCTAAACCTGGTAGTGTAGTCTGACGCAGACTACGCTGGCGTGGATAGGAAGAGCACATCCGGCATGGCACAATTCATTGGCTCATGCCTTGTATCTTGAGGATCCAAAAAGCAAAACTCCGTGGCACTCTCAACCGCGGAAGCTGAGTATGTTGCTGCTGCTTCGTGCTGTTCACAAGTCCTATGGATCAAGTACCAACTTGAAGATTATGGTACGTTCCTCAACACAGTCCTTATCTTGTGTGATAACACCAGTGCTATAAGTATTGCAAAGAATCCTGTTCATCATTCTAGGACAAAGCATATTCACATAAGACATCACTTTCTTCGTGATAATGTTGAACTTGGATTAATTAAGGTAGATCATGTTAGAACTGAGGACCAAGTGGCCGATATTTTCACAAAAGCACTTGATAGACGTCCCTTCGAGCACCTTCGGTTGCTTTTAGGGATGATAACTTTTAAATGATCAAGTCCCGTTCTATTATTCCCTCCATGATTGGCTATGTTTTGTTGAGAACTTGTTGTAAAGTAAGGTATTCATTTAAAGTCATTTTTAAAGGACGCTGGTGTAAGACATATGTTTTGCTTATGTTTTTGAATGTCATTCATTTCGCTTTTCATCTCAAGAGTATCCCTGATCAAACTACCCTCATTATAAGCCGAAATGATGGGGTCTCTAAGCTTACCTAAGCCGAGAATCTTGCAAACGCGTCCTATGAGCGTTCTTTGTCTTATCTTTACGGGACGTACTTGCTTGATTTTCAAAAATGGTTCTAAGTGATCAAAGGGACGCGTGTTAAGAGCTGAGAATTGTCCGTACAGAGTTCTAAGTTCAGAGGTTGAGATCAGTGTCTGGGACGCCGAGGTTCAGTTTTGAGTAAAGCAGGGTTGTGTGTTGAACGGACGCCAAGACAGAGTCCTTTGCAGTTGTGAAAAGTTTGAATTTTGAAAATGGGAAGTTGAAACGTCCTAGAGAAGTTGAACGCGGATCTCGGGATATGTGTACCGGGTGCAAAACAGCTGTGTTTCTTAGCAAAGAAGTAAGCCACGTGCGGGATTGCGGGTGGGAGAAGCCAAAGGAAAATACCCTATTACCCTTGACCGTTCATCTTTGTCTTTGTCCTATATATATGCCCGTGCACAACCTGAAATACCTTCTTCGCTCCTCTGCTATTTACACAATTTTAGCAAACTCTCAAATCTTCAAACCCAGATCCCGAAATCACCTTCTCAACCCTAATCTTCATCTATAAAAACCATCTTCTCAAATGGCCAACACAAGAGCAACCTTTTCGGCGACGAAAAACCCTAGTTCCTCGAAGTCTCCTCCTGTGAAAGGCCGGTCACTCATGGACTCGAGAGGGCGACCTACTGGGCGCCAAGACCCCCCTCGCGACCATTCCTCCTCTCAAACCACCCAACGCCGCCACTCCACCACCCCTCCACAGCCACATCGCTCTCAACCTCCACAACAAAAACACCAACCCCCCCGTTCCCAATCTAAACCCGTCCAAAAACGCTTTCCATTCCTCGAAAAACCCTTTCAACCCGAGCCAGAACCAGACAACATCGCAAAAGGCTCCGTCCATAGGTTACCTGCCCAACCCAAGCGCCGTCCTCCTCTCGACCCACTCGTTGAGGACTGGCTAGAAAAAGAGCCAAGGACGCTCGCCAACATTTGCCTACGAACGTCCGCTTATGACCATCCCCCGAAGATCCAACGCCTCCTCCACTACTTTATGGTCACCTATGTCAAGCCACGCCTTGAAGAAACCAACCATACCAATCCTCCTTTTATGGGACCTGGCATAATTTCCGACACCTTTGGTGGGACGGTGGACGAGCTTGCCAAGCTCCTCCCAGATATCATGGAGTTCTTGGTGGCTCCTGCGGGCTCCGTCCCATCACAGAAACGAAAACGGCCTTCCTCCCCCTCTCCTTCCAAACAACAAATCAAAGGCCCTCCCTCTTCCTCCCAAGCCAAACCAGTCCCCTCCTCCCCGCCTCCCGCCCCAAAGAGAAGGCTGAAGACGTCTGCTCAACTTGAGGGCGTCACTGAGGAGCAAATGGCAGCCATACGCCTCTCCGAGCTGCAAATAGAGAAAGAGGAGAAGGCCAGGCAAGAGCAGGCAGAAAAGGACCCCATTGCTGCGGCAATCCAGCAAAGTCTGCAGGAAATCCCTCGACTCCCTCCTCCTCCACCAAGGATAGAGGACGTCACTCCCGCTCCTGCTCCTGCGGCTGCATCAGATCCGCTCGAGGCGGAAATTGCGGCGGCCTTGGCAAAGCCTATGCCAACAGTCCAAAGGGCAGCTCCTCAAGAACAGGTCCCGGCCAAGGACGCTGCTCCAACAATTATCGCTCTAGAGGACTCCCCTGCCAAGGCCCCTCCAGCTCCTCTCAAGGTCAAACCCATTTCAGTGGCTCCTCCTCGCCCCTCTGCCCCCGCCACCAAGGCCAAAATAAGAACTCCCTCTCCCTCTCCTCCTAAAGCTTCTACTCCTCCTCCTCCTCCTCCGCCTGCTCCGGTGGTTGAGGAAAGTACACAAGTCCAAGGGACGCCTCCTTCAATCGTCCCTACAGAGTCCTTAGCAAGGACTCCAGTTGCGGACGCACCTCCTCCAGCACAGGCGTCTGCTGCTGAGGACACTGAGATGGTAGAGTCCCATGAGCAAGGGGACGACGTCTCAGATGAAGAGGATGCCCCTCACCAGGATGAGGATCCTAAGGACGAGGAGGGAGACGGTGACGAAGAAGACGCTGGTGATGAGGTTATCGTGAGCAGTGACAGTAAGCAGAAACGCTTGAAGAAGATTATGTCGCCGCTCCTGTTCACCGCACAATTTCTGGAAGAGAACCAGCGCCACGAGTTTTTGGAACTGCTCGAGTTCCAGGGATGGACGCACCTGGGCGCCGAGGCCGCGGAAGTCGACCCCGAACAAGCTCTCCGCTTTTACTCAAAATTCGAAATATCAAAAGTAAAAGGGAAGCCCCAAGGGATGTTCGAAATTGATGGGGACGAGTACTCAATTGCTGAGGGTACCGTCCGCAATATGCTAGGCCTGCGTCCTTCTCCGCCAGATGCTCTGCACGACCTTCCCAACAAGAATTTTGGTCGTTTCTCCCAGGAAGAGATCTTCAACCGAATTTTCAACGGGAGACAGCCAGTTGCTAAGGATCGGGTCGCTCATTGTCTCTCCAAGACGGGCGTCCTTGCGCATCACTTCATCGTGCGCATGGTCGTCCCCCGCCAAGAAAAGAAGTCGATAGTCCAGATCACTGATAGTATCTTACTGGACGCCTTCTTGGAACGCAAGCCCATAAATTTGCCGCGGGTTATCTTGGAGCACATGGGCAAGTGCACAGGAGGAAGACACTCGCTCCCCTTCCCCGGCCTGGTTAAGCAGATCATGAAGCAGCAAGGCCTCTACGTCCCCAAAACAGAACAGACCTTCGGGATTCATTGGGACGTAAGGCAAATCACACTCCCTCCAGTTGGAAAATTGAGGTGTGATGAGCCGCTTCCGTCCGTGAAGAGGCAGCTGCCCAAAGAGCAAAAGGAAGCCGAGAGAAAAGCTAAGGCCGCTGCTACTGCTGCTAAAAGAGTTGAAGGTGATCCAGAAGCTGAAAATCTTTAAGTAGTTGGGACGCCAGTTGAGGACGCTGCAGAAGAAGAGGATGAGCTCGATGGTATGAGCGTCCCTGATGAGGCCGAGAAGCACTCTCAGAAGTATCTGCTGGGCATGATGATCGAGAACCCGTGTATGATGATTGATCTAATCCAACAGGTTCACGACACTCTCCATACTCACACAGAACTTCTGGAACGCAACAACGAGCTCCTTGCGCAAAACAACTATCTTCAGGAGCAACACCTCAAGGCCCTTGGCAAGCGTCCCCGAAAATGATCACTCTCCCCTTCTCTACCCTGAAAAAGTTTATTTTTTTTGTGTGTGTTAAGACTTTGGGACGATGTCCCCTTTTGAACCTTTTCTGTGTAATGATCGTACTCTTCTTATGAATGCAATTCATTACATTTGTGATCCATTGTGTCTAAGCGTTCCTTTTCTTTAATTATGACTTTGTGCTTGCATGCTTTTCAACTTGTTCTCCTTTTAGATGATGCCAAAAGGGGGAAGTATAGTTTTGCAGAGATGCGATTGTCTTTAAGCTGTCATAGAAAGCATGGGTTTAGGGGGAATTTCGGCCAAGTCCAAAGGACGTTAGTTAAGAATAAGATAGAACGCACTTAAAAGAATGTGTTGCATGCCAACCTAAGCTGAAAAGAAAATCAAGTGTAGTCTCTCATGCTAAAAGCTTTACTTCTGTGCGTATTATTTGAAAGAGTTTGTCATCATCAAAAACGGGGAAATTGTTGGGACGATATTAAGGACGCAGTCATTAATATCTAAACCAATAATGATCGTCCCTTGTTTTGATAATGACAAACTCAAATGTATTTAATAAGTTGTCCAAGTGTTGATCTCAAGTAAGTCCATTGGACGCAAATGAGCGAAAAGGACAACAAGTGAACGGCAGTCCCTAACTCTGTAGGGACGCACATCATCAGAACTTCCAGAACTAAACATAGTTGGCAAAGTCCCTGCGCAGATAGGACGGCGTCCTCATCAAGAAGGGATGCGCGCCAAAATACGGACAAAGTTCAAATTCAAATCAAGGCCGCCCCAACATGATTACATCATACTCGGCCGCAGTCCTCAAAAGGAAGCTTCCCTTGTCTGGGCACGTGTAGACAATTCCAAAGATGTCGCTTTCCCAGCAATGGTCCCCTATCCACGCGGAGGCTTCCCAAGCGTCAACAGAGTTGACTTCCTCAAGAGGCTCATCGCACCGCTGATGGAAGATCAAGGATCCTGCAAAGCCTCAGAGGACGCTAGAGGACAAGAACCACTTCCGCTATAAATACCCCCCCCAAGGGTATGCATAGCGGTGTGGACTTTTGAAGACTTTCTCTCAAGCTCTCCCGAAGCATTCAAGAACACGAACGAAGATCAAGAAGATCAAGTGAGCTTGAAACAAGAGAAAGAAAGTCCAACCACATCAAATCCAAAACAAACCACAAAATAGTTAAAGTTGTAGTTTGTCTCTCACAACGAACCGTGAGAGACGTATGTGATAGCTTCTTTATAGCTAAAAGAGTTAGGTTACTTTGTTAGGTAGAAAGGAGTGTTACTAGTGAGGCTAAGGACGGACGCTTAGCTCAGTGAAGTGTAACGACTCGCCTAAGTTGTAAGGACTCTCTCTTAATAAGATAAGGACGGCTATTGAAAATCCTCCAAGCGGAGGTAGAGGTTTACCCATAAGACTAGTTGGTCTTAGTGGGGTTCCTCTATAAATACTAGTGTCCATTATCTCATTGCGTTTCCAGTTAAGTCTAATTTCCGCTGCACCTAAGGACGCCCTTAACCCAGTTAAGGACGCCTTCATTAACAGACTTACAATCCAACAGTCATAAACATCTCACAATTTATGGAAACTAATCTTTAGTGCACTATTTATTTAATTTGTAAATGTAAATTTATAGAAAATAAATAAGATTTTGAATTAAAATGGTAAGATTTAGTTAAAAAAAATATCACCAAAAATCTCATCATCATCGTGTATACCACCAAAACTACTATTATCATGCACTCCCATAACTTACGCCTTAAAATTTGCAAAGACAGACCATAAAATTCGAAAAGACGGAGAAGGAGATCGATGATAGTACTCATGAACTTCGCTTGGAGTGGTTATCGAATTTTCATCTCTCGGACTCGATATTCACTTGCGTTACAATTGAAGTCATAGTACCATAAACACATTCTTCAAATCGGGCTCACAAGGTGCTTGTTATGTTGTTCAATGGTGGCATCTCCTTGTTCGATCACTGTCATCTTGGAGGAAATGACGCAATTGAGGATGTCGAGGACGGACAGGCCCGTAGATAAGGGTGTGCAAAAATCCCAATAGCACAGGGCCCCCAAAAAATACAAGGATCCAATTTTTTTAATTTACACTATAAATAATAAAAAAATTATAATTAAATCTCTTAATTAGGAGAATGGTGTCTCTTTCCACTTCTCACGCACACCTACTTAAACTTTCCATTATTACTCCTATTTTCTAGGTAGAATTAATTCCACTATCTCATCCTCTCTCTCTCACATCTCGATTGTATCATTAATCCTCCCAGTTTTTAAGCTATCAATTCCCCTTTAGCTTTCAATTTTTAAAATTTTTAAATTTCTTCCATAAATTTCTCCTATTTTTCATGGATAATCTGTCTATCCTTCTCTCACACTTCAATTAGTGATTTCTCCTAAAGAACTCATTCTTGTTCCAGATTTTTCCAATTCATTTAGCACTTTTTAAAGTGGTTGTTAAAAATTTAAAATCTTGTATTGGGTTATTGTGGGTTTTAAATTATCTCACCTACTAGAAAATATCATAATATATATGAAAAACGTAAAAAAAAATCAAAATGTTGATTAAGTCTCAAAAATTTTGCTTAATTAAATAATTTTATTGTTGGATGATACAAAGTACTATTTTAGAATATATATTTCTTATTCAAATATAGAAAATTTTACATTTTGTATTATTATGTATTAAAATTTTATAAATTTTGTAATATATAAGAGTCTAATTTTTAAAATAGAACAGGGCCTCTAAAATCTTTGAGACGGGCCTGAGGACGGAACCGAACATGTTAAGATTGTCGAAGATTTGAAGATGAAGTTCATGAAGATGTAGTTTTATGAATTGGATCTATTTTATAATAGTTAAAAAATATAGTTTGGAAATGATATATGCATATGTATAAATAATTCAAATTTGATTTATATTTTAAAAATATGTTGAGTTAATGATGTGTTAATAAATAATATAAATTTGATGTGTAAATGACTTGTCCAATTGTCAGTAATATATGCTTAAAAATAATTAGATAAATATGACATGGATTTTTTTAAAAGCATAGATATGATATGTATAAAATCTATATGACATGGCATTGATAATCAAAAAAAAATAAATGATGTGGCTTAATAACATGATGACACGTGGCAAAATCTTTGGTGACGTAATGTGGGAACGACATGTGGCTAAATCTTTGGTGGCACAATGAGAGGGTTCAAATCCTTAGTGGTTTTGAAGATATATAATAGATTATGAGGAATAAAACATTTAATATCTCTTTTTAAAGACCTTAAATTGTTCTAAAAAAAAAAAGAAAATAAAAAAAATATGATTGGTTGAAGACATCCCCAAATATAGGGAAGAGTCTCTATCTTTTTCCTCCCTTCTCCATTTTAGGGGATGAGATAGAGAAGCTTTTGGGGTGAAAATTGCTTCAAAATCTCCAAAATTTTCAATTTCCAAGAATATGGAACTTCTCTTGGAGATAACCTTATGACTTTAAGAATTGATGGGTTTATTAAGTAGTCAACAAACTTTATCTAAAACCTTGACAAAGCATAAAATGTTTAAGTTGGGAAAATCCGAGTCGCGCATCTGATTTTGGCGGGTGAGTCTCTCAAAAAGAATTTTTTACATCCACTCGAGTTTTTAAACCCCAAACCTTGTGAATGTCGAACCAGCCGTTCCAGAACCAACTCCCTTTTGTACAATTATTTATAGCTTCAAGTAACTTGTGGAAGCGTGTTGAAATATGTTTTTCACATGTGAGGTTGTGAGATTAATAGACTAAATATGTATACTTATGAGATATTAGTTCTATTATCGATTGGTTTTGGGATAAAACATACTAGAATTATACACTAGATTTAGGTGTATTTATGATCCTAGTTCATGGTCACAAGCTTCAAGAAATAATTAGGTGTATGTATGATCCTAGTTCGTGGTCCACTACCTTCAAGAAATAATTAGGTGTATGTATGATCCTAGTTCATGGTCCACGAGCTTCAAGAAATAATTAGGAAGAAATAATTAGGTGTATGCATGATCCAAGTTCACGGCCCACAAGCTTCAAGAAATAAAATCAACTGTTTTATCTTAAGTACGAGTTTGTTCCACCTTTCCCCACAAGATTAGGAAAATAGCTATACTGTCTATAATAAAGGGGAGACAAAGTCTTCACAGAAAATTGTGCAATGTGTCATATCTTTAATAAAATAATCAACCGGGCCCTTGCGTATATAAAAAAAACTAATCACAATAGAAAGCTAAATATATATGATTTGATAAAAATAATCAACTGGGCCCTCCTCTATATAAATTAGGTAGTTAGAATCTCATATAATCTTATTTTGTAAAAATTGCCGAAAATTATGAATTATCTCTTACCAAGAATGAGTTGTAATCTTCAGATAAATATTATTAATTAATAAAACGTGATATTTATCGTAAAGTAATTTTTGAACAAATCCAACTTATTTATGTCATGAGTTGATCTACTATTGGAATAAAAACACTAATCATAATACGAAGATACATATATATGATCCAATATTTTTAAAGTGACGTTACATATCTAATTAAATTGAGTTTATAATCGCAATACGGGGGTTAAACTAGTTAATTAAACTAATTATCTTCAAGTTTGTTTTTTCTTGAAAATACTTATTAAATATAACATATCTTTTTTTTTAATCTTGTGTAAGTCAAAAAAAAAGAAAAGAATTACTGATACAATTTAAAAGGCAATCCTAGTATGGATGCACATGGGAGCGGGGTGGGACGGGGCGGGGTAGATAATGCATTCCCCATCCCCACTCCCTATTAGTCCCCCATCCCCGCCCCATCCCCATCTAATCGCTGGCGGGGAATACCCATCGAGTTTGGGTATGTTAAAGAGGTTTCATTTATTGATTTTTTTTTATTAAAGACTTATTTATTTTTAGCATTTCTAAAAATTATTTCAAATTCTAAGCATAATGAAACTATATATCTACTTTATAACATATATAGATGAATAACCTCAAACATTAAATACCATAATTATATTAGAAATCATTCATGCAAAATTTTTTTTTTTTTGAGCTCCATGCAAAATTATTAAAACTAGAGAATTGTCCATCCAAAATTATTAAAACTAGAAAATACATAACTTAAATAGTTATATAAGATAATTGATTAACAAAATGTATTTTTAGTAAGTAGTAGTATGCCAAATCCTTATACACTTTTACTTTCTATATATAAAAAAATTATAATATTTTACATATAGACTATACTTTTAGTATAAATTAAATAGTTATATAAGATAATATATCAATAGTGTCGGGGGTCGGGTACTAAACAGGGCGGATAATAGATTCCCTGTCCCCGCCCCATTCCCATCGGGGAATCGAAACCCGATCCCCATCCCCGCCCCACTCCCCACTAAGTCGGGGAATCCCCGCTCCATTAGGGGCGGGCTCTCATGGGTCCCCGTCCCTGCGGGCAAATGTGCATCCCTAATTCCTAAATTACCAAAAAAAAATTTAACTATAGATAAAATTAATCAAAATTTGAATATTAAGTTGCCACTTAAATTAAACAATAGGGCTCAGAGAGCTCTTATAAAGGGATTCATATACTTCATCCCTAAAAAGACTAGTAGGGGATCGAACCTGCAACCTATCATACCGATACGGAGGGATAAGCAACAAGCCAAACATAAACTAATATCCTCATGTGCATTGATGTCAAAACAGATAGACTAATCTCCCCTCAAAATTCACTAGTAGCTATCAACGATACAATACCACAAATTCAAAGGAGATCATTCAAACATATCTTCATCAAGTACATAATCGAATCGGTGACTTCGTGGTACTACTATCGAAGCTTTAACCGCTTGATTGGATGCCCTAAGTCGGAGTTGAAGATATGACACATTGGAAATTTTCCGCCCCCGCTTAATTGGGTTTACCCAGCGGGCGGTCGCCGAACACTCCACACGCATAGCGGAATTGGAAATTTTCCGCCCCCGCTACTCACGAACGAGGCCTTAAAAGCGACCCGTATGTGTGGATGAAATCACGTACTACGCTTCAAGTGCATTATCAATAAACAACACATAATCAAAATGCCAAACTATGTAGATCAAATAGTACGTTATCTGATCAGTATAAGTTCAATCAAAAACTTAATTGGATATTAGTCTGCGAAATAAGAAATAACTTTGAAAAGTATTTATATGCTTCGGGAATACTCCATTTTCGGATCGATGATATGAATAAATTGACCCAAAGTTCGAACTTTTTTTTTTTTGGGTAGAAACCCAAAGTTCAAACTTTAAAGCTAGAAACTTTACAGATGATGATCATTCAAACAAAGGCCAATTTAGATACGTCTTGTCTCATTAATTTGTGGGTCCGACAATCTTGACTACATAAAACAACATTACTAGAGCAACATGGTAAGGTAACCCAATTTAGATGTTGCTCAATGGAGAGTACTATTGCAATTTGATCACTTTGACGTCGGCAGTTGGAGACTAATAGAGCAACATGGTAGCCAAACGATCTAGATTCGGTGTAAACTAAGACCTATTTATACTCGGCTCATTTTTTTGGGTCCCACAATTGTACTTCTAATTAACAGGCCCATTGTCGAAGCCCACCTGTGCGAGCTGTCCACGAACTTCATGATCGCAACTTCCTCACCAGACGTCCGAGAAAGTCGGGTGCACTTGCTAGAAAGTAGGGCTGAGCAAAATCCGGTCTGGACCAAATTTTTGGACCGGACCGGACCGAGGCACTTCCGGTCCGGTCCTCGGTCCATGATTTTACAAATCCGGTGACCGGATCGGATATTTATAAAAATTAAATAAAAATTAAATTTAAATAAAAATTATATCAATTTTAATGTTTTTATAGTTTATTTTTAATATTTAAGTTTCACATTTAGATTATACTAGCTTAGGACCCGTACCTTGTACGGGAATGATGTTTTGAAATTTATTTTATTTTATGTGATTTCATTCAATAATAACATACTTTATATAATAAAGTTAAAGGTTTGACGTAACTTTTCTAATGAAATAATATATATATATATTATCATGTTATATGTATATTAGGGTAAAGATATCATGTAAATGCTTTACTTATCGATGTATATTAATACTCTTTTATAAATAGACCTTTTGGAATTTATATTAGTAGAGATTTTTTTATATCTTATTTTTTATTTTAAGTGTAGACATTATTATCCAATGTTATGGTATGGTTTTTTAATCCTTACATAGCATATGCTTGATTTTCCTATATTAAAAAAATATTTTAATAGACATTATATGTAGTAAAACAAAATTAACTTGGTTTGCATGCATAATCTAATATATTAGTATAGTATGATGCATAATCTTTTATACATATATATATATAGTTATATAATTACAATCAATTTCCTCCTAAAATATAGTGGATCACATATCAATATAATAGTTATTTCACTATGATTGAAATAGAAAATTTTAGATAGAAACGTATAACATATAATCTGTAATATGGTATAAATTATCATTCTTTTAGATAGATACGTATAACATATCAATTTAATAGTTATTGATTGATAAATAGATAAGTAGAAATAGTTTGATAGACTTTTTGGAGGATTTTAATAAGGTGGGAAAAAAATTAACTTACTATTTTAATAAAAGGGGTAATGTGGCGCAATATGGTGGCGGAATTTGCTTCAGCTTTAGTATATAGTAATAGATACTTAATAATACTATATTTTTCATTAATCATATATGATTTTTAATTATATTACAATTTTTCTTATATAAAAAAAATATTTTTTTTAAAAAAAAATAAAAATCCGGTCCGAAACCGGACCGGACCAGACCGGAACCGGGACCGGACCGGATTTTCCCGGTCCGGTCCCCGTTCCATGAATTTTGGACAATCCGGTCCCCGGTCCGGTCCGGTTCTGGACCGGTACTTACCCCTACCAGAAAGTGGAAGTGGTCAAAGACAGTTGTTGCTAGTCTCTCGGAGATCTCGGAAGCAAGCCGTTACACAAGATAGTTATTTGATATAAGATAGAGACGAATCTTATCTTGTGATTGACCTAGATCAATAAAATCATTCATCAATTTGCTTTAAGATTCATTCTTCCACTGTTTCACAAAGTTTTTGATCGTAACCTCCAATTCTAGGGTGTTTAATCGACTCTAGTAGGTTTTCACCCAAACACATTCTGTAAATGAGTCGAACTTGAGGACTAGAAAACTCGAGTCATTTGTTCATAAGGAAGTCGTTTACTCGTTTATATATGGTTATAAACAAGTACTGAGCTTTGTTATATATCTGCTATAATAATACAGTATAAAGCATAACTTAAGTCTTTATTAAAATTTGCACCACGTTATAAAGCTTGAACAAAATAATGATTTTATTTATTTGATATCTTATTCAATTTCCTTATATCTATTTGATATCTTAAGATCTTTTTTCTAACATGATTTTTTTAAAGAATATATCCTCATATGAATACAAAAAATTCAAGTGGTTTTTTTGATATCTTAACAACTTTTCCTTATTAATTAGTATACGTTTTTCTTATTATTAAATCTTGAAGGATAGTGAAAAAAATTCACATATGCCAATAGTATATTAAATAATATAAATATAAAAAATTGAATAGAATTATTTTAAAATTAACATTATATTAATAAAATTACATATATAGGTCAATATATTCCGACTAGGGTCTACCGAGTTTGGATTATAAATTCTGGAGTTAAAAGCGGTTTCATGTTAAAATTCAATCTCGAATAGGTTAATTCAGATTTATATTTAAATTATCCGTACATGGTACTAGATTTGTATAGTATTTAAAATAAAGTCTAAAAAATAAAAAAATAAAAATAAAAATAAAAAATAAAAAATAAAGGTATAGTGGTCTCTCAGTCTCTCTAAACGCATGTAAGTTGATTTTTATTTTATTTACTTGTATAGGTAAATCGGTTTTTTTGGACTCGATTTACAAAAGTCTAAAAAACTTGCTTATTTAGGCCCACTATCTAAGGCAGGCCCAATCAACATAGCAAAGTCGGCCCATCCAACATTGCCCAACTCCGACTTAGTGGTATTTTGTTTAGTTGATGAAATGCTCAATGGCGCACTTTTGTAGTTTTACAAGTTTCCACCTACTAGACAACCTTCTGATAGAGCTTCAGATGTGATTGTATAACTATAAGACACTACCACGTTCTTATCTCTCAGGTGGATGCTTTCGTCGAACCCTCCCCCGTTTTCATTTACAGCTACACTAGTGTAGATCCTGAGCCTTGCTCGGGTATAGATGTATTAATATTGTGTAGTTTAGTTGGATCGATTTTGTCTTCGTTTTTTCGGGTCAACAATAACACTTTTTAAATTTTATTGTTATATTTATTAAATAATAACATAAAATCTCCTACATGAAGCTTTTCTCTGAGGATTGTTTTCATGTGTTATTGTATTCAAGGGTCTTAATTTTTAAATCTCATTAAATAATCTTAATTTTAAAATCTCAGTAAATGTCTTAATTTTCATGTGTTATTGACCAAAGCAACTGCTCAGAAATGCAGTAAGATTGATGCATGAGATTGTAAAAATGGTTAAACATTATTAAAATTGATCTATTTACATCGGCTATTGGAAATTTCCAATTGGAATTGAAGGGCTTTTAGTCTGTTCAGTGTGGTTTACTACGTTTTCATGTGCTTTCATCTACGTAGCTTGGGTCCATTCTGAAAAAGATAAGACTTTATAACGTTAAACTTTCAAAGTGCTCAAATTGTTTCTCTTCTAATTTCACTAAAACCAAGTTTACAATTCAATTCTTGGTGGTCTCAGAAATTAATCCTTTGGTACTCGGATAATCCTGAACATGAATGAAAGCTAAAAAAAGATCGCTAAACACAGAAGTACCTACGACAACTGGGCATTCATATTGACCAAAGTAATTACTCATCAACACAGAAGTAGGACATCTGAGCATTCATATTGACCAAAGAACTTCTCATGTACATTAAAATAGGCAAAAAAGGAATCGATCTTACTAATATTCCATTTACAAGTGAATATAGAAGTAGAACCACCTACGATGATGAGCAGACATCCGGCTATAATTACAAAAGGACAAAAGATACCATTCCTTTTCCCTCCTACTATGAGAAAAGCTCTTTAAAGTTTTCCTAAGATAAGCAGCAAAATCAATCTTGATTATTCACTAAATTCTAGTTAGAGCTATTCATCTTGGTAATCTCGTCAAGAAGAAACTTGGATCCAACTGCAAAATCAACTGGAACAGCTCTTATTGTGATCCTCTGCTTCTTGTCACCCATATACTCTTGCACAGAAACACTCACTCGAATAGTGTAAGGAATCCATGTCATCTCTTTCAGTTTCAGCTGGTAAGGGCTCTCTTCTCCATCCTACAAGAGTTCAATTGAAAGTGATGAGGATACAAACTTCAATTGTTTAAATTTTAATACAATAAAGGAACTGCTATTGCAATAATTGGACAAATGCAATGTTCATCAGCTTACCTGTGGTCTCAGCTTGTCATGCTCTTCAGTAGAGCATCCAATGATTCTTTCAGCTTGCTCATTGAATGTAGAAACCCAGTCTTCACTACTTGCATCAGACATTTTAAGAACCAGAATGCACCTAGCAGTACAATAAAAGCTTTAGATATAGAGTAAATATCAGTAACAACATTTTGAAAATGAAGTAAAAACTTCCAGACCTTCTAACCTTAAGTTGAGAAACAAAACTACAGATGCTAATATCTCGTTTGGGAATGACGTCATTGTTAATCTTTCTCCAAAACAAGTCTACCTTTATTCCAAAATAGCAAGGCATTTTAGCTAAAGAGCAAAGTAATGAATGCATACAATTCTCTAAATCCCAACATCTCAAAATCTCTCGTTTCAAAGTGAATACCAGTGAACTTATACGTTTATGATTATTCTAAAAGTAAATAAGAGTTAGATTATACTTCTCAACTGATTTCCCTAAACCCATCCCAGAAATTAGGGTTTTTTTTTCAAAGAACCTAAGCATTACCAAGAAATCAGCCTAATTAAAAGTAGCACAAAAGAAGAATTCATGACTTTGCCTCTACAATGGAATGTTCCTCAGTTTCAGACAAGCCTAGGAAGATCACAAGAACCAAAAAAAAAAGTGACACCACACAAGTCCTTTTCAATCCATCTGGTTCCTGTCCACTTATCTCTTGCATTTCAACAATTGCAACAGCTTTGAAAGAGCTTTTCATACAAACTCCAATACAGATTTCCACCCTATATCCATCACCATTATAATAGCTTTGACCTCTTTAAAAGTGAAAACAACTTCTCATCCAAGTACACTTCAACCATCTCTCACGCATATTAAGCTCAATTAACAGCAATCAACATGCATACTCAAATCAAAATTCCAAAAAAAGCATGAAAAATAGTGAAATCAAACAGGCGAGTTAGATAGCCTTTCAGCTGACCAAACACCAAATCAAACATCGAAATTCAACTCGTAATCGGATGCATTAACTTTTCCTACTACGAAAGCCAAAATCTCTAGATAAAAATCTTCGGATTCAAAACCCTAGCACAAGACAGGAATTCAACCAACAAAAATTGCAATTACAGCTTCAATCTAATGAAAGAGAGAAGAATGAAGTTCTGAGAACTTACCAATTTCGAGAAGGAATTAGGGCAATTCCGATCGTCTCTCCCAACGCTGAAACCGAATTGGGCAATTTTGCTGCTGAAATGTAATCGTAGAATTGGAACCCTAATTTGAAGAAACTGGATTTTGTGGGGGTGGCTATAACAGGTTTGCGAGAATTGAATTTGAAGAAACTGAATTTCAAGAATTGGAACCCTTCGAAGAATCATTGCATTATATAGAGAGCGCAGGTTTGACGCAGGTTGAATAAGTTACCAAGCTCCTGAAAAAACGAAGAACGTGTGTTTTTTTTTAGCAAAAGAACGTGTGTTGGTGGGGAGCTTGGGTAAAGAACTGCAGCAGTTTTAAGCAATTGTATCATGTTTTTTATTTGTTTTGGGACACGAGTCATGCAGAAAGAGGGTCACGTGGCGCAATAGCTTGTACAGACATTGCTACGCAAATACTCCAATATATAGGGAGATATTTGTGAAAAAATATATGATTTTGTATAACAATTTTTTTAAAATTTCTTTTTATTAATACCACTGAAATTTGAATTTGAATATTTATTAACAGAATGCAAAAATAATTAAGTGAAAATACACGAAAAAATCTCACAATGTAGTCTGGAAAATAAAAGAACGACCACTTAATAACCAACCAAAATGCTACAAATAGGCAAAGCTAAACATCCACTAGAACTACACTTGCAAGAACGTGTTGAATAGACCAAAGTACTCTCTTGGATCTATATATAAAGTTTTGAAAAAAGATTTAGAAAAAAAAATATTGATTGATCTAGATACTTCTAAAAACTTTTCTCAAACGTATCACTTATTAAATACAATCATTCATATAACCAAAAAATGACGAGTTAAAATCAATTAATTTCAGAGCTCAATCTTAGTTAATCGCCTAGAATCTTTAATAGATGCATAAGATTGATCAAAGCCTAAATATTTAAAGCACCAATTAAATGAGATTTTGAGATCTAGAGATAAGAAACGAAACAAACACAAACTTAAACGTTCAAGTGTATCGATATTGAAAATGATCGAGTATCGACTAATGTCGCCCTCGTAATAGATTAAAAGTCATCACATATGCAACACAACACATTCAAGGAGGACATCCGAACATACATCTTCAACCAGTGGCGGATCCAGAACCGATTCAACGCGGGGGGTGGGATGGATTGTAAACCGACTTAGAATGAAAAAATTTTGGGGGCGGATTTTAAACCGACTTGGAATTAAATGTTATTTCAATCAAACTCAAGATAGTTTAAACAATTTATAACGCTAATATTAAAATTAGTTTGACATGAAAATTAATAATAAACATATAATTTAAATCACAACTAACTCTTTCGGAGGAGATAATTGCCATCTACGAGTTTCTAAGCTTTGAAAATGACTCTTTTCACTCTTTTCGAACGAAATATTTTTTAAAAAAAGTTACAGGGACAAAACGCTGGAACCAAAAACAATTTAAGGCCCTGGAACAACTCTTTTCACTATATTTTAAGGCCTTGTCGGGGATTTCTAACCTAAAACAATTTTTTTTTTAAGTTTTCCAAGATTTAAAAAAAAATTACAAAGCTGAGTGTTTTAGCGAAACGTCGTCGTTTGTTTTTAAGTATCCTTTCGGTCTTCTTCTTCCGCATACAACATCTTTCACCAATCACCATTGCCGTCCTCCGGCTCCGCCGCTCCAAGCCTCCAGCCCTTGCGTTCACGCCCGCCCCCATCACGCCTAGTTTCCGCCCCGCTCCCGTCGCCCCGGCCGCCCCACTCATCGTGGCCAGTTCCCGCCCAGTTTCCGCCCCGCTCCCGTCACCCCGGGCTGCGTAGGCGGGAGAGGACGAGGAGCTCGTTGTCGAACTGCGACGACGAGGGGGGCGCCGGACGTAGGCCTTCTTGACGGGCACCAGGCGGCCCGAAGGCAGGAGGGCCTTGTACACGATGAGAGTTTGTAATATGAAAAATACCCCTATTTAAATTAAATGGCAAGGGGTATTTTTTTGGGCATTTCTACAATTAAAACTTTAATATTTTTATCTTTTCTAATTGAAGGGAAAAACAAAATAATTTCTATAAAATAATAATCCATTATACTTCCCTTTAGTTACATCATCTCAAACAAAAAAAAAAACAAATAAAAGTTAAGATTATACTGATTAAGATATTATATTTCTTTGCAATTGGTAGAACTGTAGAAGGCGGAGTTGATCTTCTCGTTCATATGCACCGTCGCCGGCAGCCACCAAGGCCATGCTCAAACACTTTGTTTCCTTGTGCACAGAAACCTTGTTCCATGGCTCCTCCTTCAACCTAATCACCTCCCCCAATCCAACCACCACAACGCCGCTCCGCCTCGTCGTCGTCATCACGGTAAACGCTCTCCCCAAGAACACCGTCACACAAAGGCTCAGCAGATCTAGACACACCACGGGGTTAATCCTCACCGCCGATCCCCCACCGATCTCGCTTTGGATCGCGTTTTCCGATGCCGGAGGATTTGAAACGGATTTCTTCAAGTCTGGTGCGATCGCCGATTCCGGTTTTGATTCCGCTTTCGAATCCGATTTCGGTTTCTCATCCGGAACTGTGCGATCGACGGTGGTTAGCGGTTCCTAATCGGACGGCGGAAGTCTGAGGGACGATTGATCGGAGCGGCGGGATCAAATCCCCAGTAGCCTCGATGACCGTAAAGGCCGGGTCGATCGTTGTTTTCTATATTGAGTTCCAGAGCATGGCGGCCGCTATGACGTTCTACGAGATGGCCGGGTCGAGCGGATCTGATGGAATGGATTCGATTGATTACGTGGAGTGGTGGAGGACGGGGGCAGTTAAGAGGTAATTCAATTAATTTATTTTTCAAAATGATGGTATTTTTGTCATTAGTAACTTTTATTGAGGCATAAACTGTTATTAACACTTTTGTGAAACTATGTTTTTTTTGTGAAATAATTTTTTTTTGAAATTATAAAGGTTAATATAAAGTGGCATATGTGGTATCTACTTGGCATTTATGTTGAATCTTTGTGGCAATAGACTTTGCCACGTCGTGTAAAACGTCATACAAAGTCGTGTTTAATAGAACAAATTTAATTAAGTATAGGAATCTAGTTGAATAATTTTAAACCGGAGGGGCTGATAGGAAAAAACGTTTAAGTACAGGGGTCTGGTGATGTATTCTGCCCTTCTTCCTATGTCTTAATTCTCTTATCGACCAATATGGCAATATTGCATTGACGGATTGACCTATACTTATCTTTATGAAGCAATATTATATTACAGCTAGCTTTGACTAATGGAATACACTTAATCAGATTGATTAGTTATCTTTTCCCTATCGTAAAGATGAGCTATAAGGGCATACATGTAAGAAGTTGAACATGGACTCGACGCTGAGAATAATCAAAACAAATACATTATATTCAAAGCAAAATATCGAATGAATGTCATAGAATACATGACTGATCACATATCATACTTACAAACAAGCTATGATGCTAGATAGTTGTTACATAATGATAATTATCCCAATCTTCAAACAGTGTACGTATAACCTCAAGGCCGATACAAGTCACCCAAATGAAGATCAATAGGTTTACTTCTTGTAGTAGGGAGGAGAGTTGTAGTATGACGGCGGTGAGTAGTACTTAGGAGGCGAGTATGTAGGAGGAGAGTAAGAGTACGATGGTGGAGAATAGTATTTAGGAGGCGAGTATGTAGGAGGAGAGTAATAGTACGGAGAAGGTGAGTAGTAGTATTTGGGCGGTGAATAAGTGGGGGGAGAGTAATATTGAGGTGGAGAATAGTATTTGGGCGGGTAGTATGAAGGAGGAGAATAGTAGTTTGGTGGTGAGGAGTAGTACTTAGGAGGAGAGTATGATGGTGGAGAGTAGTATTTTGGTGGTGAGTAGTAAGTTGGAGGCGAGTATGAAGGTGGAGAGTAGTACTTTGGTGGTGAGTAGTAAGTTGGAGGTGAGTATGAAGGTGGAGAGTAGTACTTTGGTGGTGAGTAAGTTGGAGGTGAATATGAAGGTGGGGAGTAGTATTTGGGTGGTGAATATGTAGGAGGAGAGTAGTATTTAGGTGGAGAGTAGTAAGTCGGAGGTGAGTATGAAGGAGGAGAGTAGTATTTTGGAGGTGAGTATGAAGGAGGAGAGTAGTATTTCGGTGGTGAGTATGAAGGTGGGGAGTAGTCTTTTGGTGGTGAATATGAAGGTGGAGAGTAGTATTTCGGTGGTGAGTATGAGGGTGGAGAGTAGTATTTCGGTGGTGAGTATGAGGGTGGAGAGTAGTAAGATGGGGGTGAATATGTAGGTGGAGAATAGCTGTATGGCGGAGATTTATAGTCGGGTGTAGGAGAGTATTCGTCAGCCATGGCAACGGTTGCCACCAAGCTCAAAGCCACCACATAGGCCACAATGTTTGATATTGTGGCCATTATGCCCTTAAATCGATGAAAGGCTGAGAGAAGGTTTGTTTTCTTTTTTTGGTTAAAGGAGAGGCGGCACTCTCCGGCCCCTCAAGGAGGCTGAGAGAAGGTTTGTTTTCTAATCAGCAAGAAACTCTCCAATATTAGTTCTTGTTGTGCCTTTGTTTGGAGTTGGTTTGATTGTATGTTTTTGACAAAACTTGAACAACTTATACAGGGATCGACATTTGAATCTCTCCAACAATGAAATGGTCCTATAAGCTAATGTCTATTCATGTGACATATGAATCATGAAAATGGGAATTTGCATATAGTTAGGGTATGAACATGATTATTTCCACATGTTGAATTGGTTTAAGATCTTGAAACGATTAAATTATAATTATTGAAGATGCTTCACCATAATCAAAGTCAAATATAGTTATTAGTGACATAACAATGTCTACTATTATTGATATTTTTGGTATATATCACACGTTGAAGTTGTCCAAGGAACATAATCAATCTAGGTTGTTGCATTTATCTATGTTTAATATCGATTAGGTGAACTTTTCCTTCGTATAAAACTATAAATTATATGGTACAAAATGTTTAGAATAGTCACCGGCCGAGACAATGAAGTATTAGTTGAAGATGTCTTATAGATGGCTCAAATCTTTAGCAAACGGTGAATTCGACATTCGTAGTATATGTTTATATTCCGTTACATATATACACAAATAAATTTACCCAAAACTTTGTATATATGTATCAACTTAATTTGAAGTGGGAAATTTTTAACATTAATGATAAAATTAAAATCTATTCAATGAGATAATGCCGTAGTTATTAATTCTATTGAGAAAATCTAACACTTTACTAGAGATCTACTACAAGATTTTCTAACAACTAGCCAGTGGTGCCCGTCCGTTGGACGGGCCTTGGGCATAAGCTTATCTTGTGTTACTTCGTAAAAGAGGGACGACATCTGTTGTACAATAATTAAAAGATAGCTTTTGATCCATGAAAAAACCATACATAATTCTTGCCGAAAAGATGGTGTTTCAAAAATGTTCTTTTTGCCAAATATAGACCACACAAATCTAAAGTAATTTCTTTAGCCCATGAGTTTATCAAATTGCGGAAAAGATAGTGTAATTTATTTAGCCCATGTTCTTTTTGCCAAATATAATAATTACTTATTTCACTTACCGTGATTAGTACAATTGCATTAGAACAATGCAATGAGTTATCAAATTAATTTGGAAGGTCATGAGTTAATTCTTTCATGTCACTTACATACCAAAGGTTTTCCCTTGTTTTTAATTTGTCAAAAAAAATATTTAGAAATGATGAGCAACATTTATGCTAAAGGAGGAACCACATTTTTCTATAGATATAAAAGATACAGATCATTCATATGACTTTCGAGAGGTGACTCGAACAACCGAATAAATTGCATCTCTTACTCATTCATTCTCGGTTGAGTAAATCCAAATCCACCCAAAGTGTAAGATTCTCATCAATAACTTAAGGATAATATATGTTAGGACAAAGTTCAAGCTCGACGATGATCTCCTAATTCTTACCTACTAAAAATTATACGCACGCGATATGTAGACACTCATATCACATTATGACTTTTTACTATTTACTTCGTAGGGCGTACGTACATTTTTAATATTTTATGGTAGAGATGTAGAATGCTTCGTACGTACTTTGAACGTTTGAATTATTCCACCCTGATATTTTAGTTTCACTTGTACGAATAAAGAACGATCAATACATATTAGTATATTACAAATATGATATATCGCATTATCACCTCTTCCATCAAGTTGCATGTTGAAATCCATTTTCGGACCGTGTTAGGCATTTTTAAATATGACTCATCTATGTATATATGAGTGTTAACTTTGTTTAAATAATCTATCAATATTTTAAATTAGGGGTTATGGGTTGAAGAAGTACCGATAACGATGTACTATCTTGTACGTAGATAAGTTATTATAATCAAGTTGAGAATGACTAACCCTCCACTAAAGATCAATCAAGCATTTGATTAAAAAAAAAAAGATCATACAAGCAAGGAAAATTTAACGCTCGAGCGAAACGTCTTTCATATGGCACAAAGTCGATTGTCGGGTCGGGTTGGATTTAGATGTATAAGTTACGATGATCATTTGGTTGATCCGAGCCTGCATAAAACCCGCAACAATCTGATTTAATTTAGTTTGACTTGTATACGAAGTATATATATTTTGAACCCAAAATCGCGATTTATCCGACCGATCAACTCACAAACTTATATATTCGACCTATGTCTTCGACCATCTCGGCTGGCCCAAAACAAAAAGCCCGGCCCAAAAAAGCAGCCGTACTAGAAGATACGTTAAAAAATAAACAAGATTGCAAGAGGATTCGAAGGCCCATTCAAGCTAATCTTCGTCATGTACATTAAATTGAGCATTTCAAAGTGATGATAATGATATGTTCGAATTGCGTACATGATTTTTGCATCTCGGCTCTCGCGTAATTTATACGTGCGATATGACGTTAAAACTATATATTTTGAGCTGTGCAAAACACACTGGTCCTTTTATAGTAGCTTTTAGTTAGGTTAAGAAAATGATTCATTAGTTAGCCAGCAACGCTACTATATACTTCATAAATCACTTTGAAATTTTAAGGTAGATTTAGCGGAAGTCATAATTTTTTCTTTCCAATTTGTACTAATACTACCTTAAATTTTTAGCACATAATAATTTTATTATATTAAAAGATATGCTCGAAAGAAATAATAAGAAACACAAACGAAACATAGAACTAGTTAAGTACCTTCATAATTATTGATATTGAAAAAGATCGACTAGTGACACCCACAATTCATTCATAGGCATCATGCAACTACAACAAATTCAAGGAAGTCATTTAACCATATCGATCTTCATCGACTACACGCATATTTACGTGCGTACATGCACGTTTTATTCTTAACACGACGCTTAGTATTTTTCGCGCGTGTATATATATAGATTTAGTATCTAGTAGAACGAGTTTAGCAGGGCCTTCGACATTCACAACGCGGAAGCCAGCCGCCACCAACGCATTAGCCCTCAGGCCAGTTCTCCCTCTGGCAAGCTTGGGGGCAACCGTTTCCGCAAGGTCCGTGAAAGTACATGCTTGGCTTCGCGCAAAAAGCTTCGACTTCCATCATGTTTTTCCCTATCCACAACAATAATTAAAAAATGACGAAAATGGGTAAGTAACCCATGGGAGACAAATATTGAAGCAAATAGGCTACAAGGAAAAAAAATGTGCCCCCATAGGCTTTTTTCCAATTTTGCCCCTACCTTTTTTTTAAATTTACAACATGACGTCATCAATGGCATATGATGACGTCATCAATAGCATATGATGACGTCAGCACCCCTTACCACTATCGGCGTTGACCGGCGTTGACCAGTCGTTGACCGGCGTTGTCATTAGTGATGGCAAGTAACTTGTCATCAGATGACAAGTTACTTGTCATCAGTCCACGCGTAGAAAACTTGTCATTCCGTTCACGTACTCAACTTGTCATCTGATGACAAGTCGAGGTAAAACCCATCATTCACACAAAAAACGTGTCATCAGTGATGACCAGTTACGAAATTGACCTATGTGGGATTTGAACCCACATTATTGTGCATCAAGCACATTGCTCTACCATTTGAGCTAATAGGCCATAATTATAAGTAATATATATACAAATCTAACATACCAAAACCCATAAAATCATCCAAAAAACATCAAACAGACTTGTCATCACCCCTAGATCCGTAAACCAACTTGTCATCACCAAAACACAGTGAAAAAGGACTTGTCATCGCCAAAAACCATAAAAACGGACTTGTCATCACCCAAAACCATAAAAACAACTTGTCATCACCCAGAACCTTAAAACACAGCTGTCATCAGTCAGATCCGTAGAACAAACTTAAATTTCTCAAAACTCATAAAAAATCACTTGTCATCACCCTAAATCATAAAATCGTCCCAAAAACACTAAAATGAACTTGTCATCCAAAAAACCCACAAACTCAAAACCCCTATACCTACAACAAAACTTGTCATCACTTAAATCCAAAACACAAATTTGTCATCCAAAAAATCCAAAAACATATCCAAACCCATAAAATCATTCAAAAAACCCTAAAACAAACCTGTCATCACCTCCAGAACCGTAAAACAACTTGTCATCGCCAAAACACATTAAAATCGGACTTGTCATCGCAAAACCCATAAAAACGAACTTGTCATCACCCAGAACCATATAACACAACTTGTCATCACCCAGAACCTTAAAACGAACTTGTCATCAGTTTGTTTTAAATTGCTCAAAACTCATAAAAAATCACTTGTCATCACCCCAAAACACAAAATCGTTTCAAAAACCCTAAACTCAACTTGTCATCCAAAAAACCACAAACTCAAAAACCCTAAACCCACAAAAAAATACTTGTCATCACTTAAATCCGAAAAACAAACTTGTCATCCAAAAAACCGGAAACCCTCAAAAGTCCAAAACCCAAAAATCCCAAAAATCCAACCGGTTGGATCCGGCTCGTACGAGCCCAGATCCGGCCAGATCCGGCTCGTACGAGCCCAGATCCGGCCAGATCCGGCTCGTACGAGCCCAGATCCGGCCAGATCCGGCTCGTACGAGCCCAGATCCGGCCAGATCCGGCTCGTACGAGCCCAGATCCGGCCAGATCCGGCTCGTACGAGCCCAGATCCGGATAGATCCGGCTCGTACGATCCCGGATCCGGCTCGTTCGAGCCTAGATCTGGCTCGTAGGAGCACGGATCTGGCTCCAACGAGCCCGGATCTAGGAGAGAAGGAAGAGAGGGAGAGAATGGAGAGAGAGAGATGGCGGACGAACCTGAGGGCGGGCGACGGCGGCGACGGAGAGGGAGGGCGGCGACGGAGGGCGGGCGGGCGTCGGTAGGCGGGCGGGCAACGGAGATGAGAGGGAGGAAGGAGAGGGAGGGAGTGTAGGAGAGGGAGAGAGTGAGGGGAAGGAGAGAGGAAGGAGAGAAAAAAAAAATGAGGAGGAGAGAGAAAATGAGAGAGTGAGAGGATTTTATATTTTGAATTTAGCCTACTTACTTCATTTTTTTTTCCCTTAGCCTAACCCATCTAAAATCACTCTCAAACCACCCTCTCCACCCCAATCTCTCTTAAAACATTTCTTACATTACATTAAGGTATATATATTAATTAAGTTGCATTTTTTAATATAAATGAAATTTATATATGAATAAATTAATTACCTGAAGAAAATACGATGAAAACCAAAAGCAAAAGACCGAAGAAGTTCCTCCCCATGTTTGCTTGTTTTCTTCGTCTCCTTAGCTTCTCAGAGTAAGTGTATGAATACATGTTGTACTAGATGTAGCGTGTGTAAAATACTAGATAAATTCTGCCCTATTTATAAGGGACCAGGCGCTTATGACTTATCCAATGGCAAATACATGATCAACATATACGTCACATATTGTATAGACACGTACGAACCATATAGTTTTTCGACCATAAGACACGTACGTACAATAAGGGGTGGACCCAGGAAAAAAGAATTGGGTGAGTTAAATTATTATATTTTTGTTAAATTTTTTTTGGGTAGGTTAAATTTATTACATATACTAAATTTAGATTAATTTTACTATTTTTATATTAAACTTACACTATTATTTTTAATTTTTAGGATGGGCTGGAGCGGACCCTATCATACCGCTAGTTCCGCCCTTGGGTACGGTGTATTATTTGAAGCAAAACTTGTCAAAAACATTAGAGTGCTTGGATGGTGCGTTTTATTGAGAACTAGCTTAACCTGTCGTGTCATGCACGACTATTTTACTTAAAAATATTATAATAAAATTATAGTATATTTTATAATTAAATATTTATATGGAAAATATTATATAAGTTTTATTATATGTTCATGTTTTTTATCTTTTAAAAAGAGTGATATTGTTTTTGAAGTTCATATAACCCAAAAAATATATAAGACATAATTTTTTCACTCATTTATATATTTTTATAAAACCTGATTATAAGAAATTAAATTGATATTTTACGTACAATTTTTATCATATATACAATAACGACTATCATAAATGGAAATATAATTAAAAATTTTCATCAGCTAATAAATTGATAAAGTTTATAAAAAATTAATAGAAAATGTCGGAAACCACAAATTAACTTGTATTAAAGATATAATTTGAATCAGATATTCATAGATGTTTCTTAATTTATTTGTACAAGATTTTTTCAAGTAATGCTTTAAGAATTAAAAATTGAAAAAATATTTTTGTTATAAGTAGATAAGAAGAAATTCAATAGGAAAACCTATAAAATGAGAATAATAAAAATTAGGTTTTTTTATATATGAGGTAGGGTCAAAATTAGTGTGGTGGTTCAAAAAACCACTTGTTTTTTTTTTTGTAATAGGAAAATAAGGGGCGTTTGTATAATTTGAGAAAAACTGTGGGATTATTTTGTAAATAAGTAAAAATTATGAAAAAGATGTACCTTATCAAGATATAAATTGAAACTATTATTTGGCTAAAAAATCAAATTTGTTATCAAGATAGAAAAAAAAAATCAATTATAATGGGTAAAAAAATATAGTAGATCATGTAAATATAGAAATTAGTCTTTCTATGTAAAAATAATTTAAAACTTTATCTTAAAAATTCTAAATTTAATTAAGTAAATAAAATATAATTAGTTCATAGTTATATTTCGAAAGTTCAAGATATATATTAGAATCATTTTTTTCAATTAAGTGATATATTAAAAAAGATAGAATAGCTTACCAAAATTTGAAAATTTGAATATATCTTTTACATAAATAGATAATATAATTTTATCAAATTAATTGAAATACCACAAATAAAAACTATTTTTTTATCAAAAATAAGGTGGGTCCAAAATCAACTTTAGAAAAGATAAGTGATATATTAAAAAGATAAAATATCTTACCAGCATTTGAAAATTTGATCATATCTTGTACATAAATAGATAATAAGAAATATAATTAGATTAATTGAAATAATATAAATAAAAGGTATTTTTATCAAATAGAAAGAAAATTAAAAATCCGTAGGAAAAATGAGTCCAACATGTCAATGCAAGAAACTATTGTACGTTAAAGGTATGCCGTTGAAGCGATATGTTAAAAAAAAAAATCGTTGATAGGTTCAATTTATTATTTGAGAAAGAAACTATGAAAGATATGAATTTCGGTAGACCATTGATGTTTGTCTTATTTGTAATATGTATTTGGTTGAATCTACAAAAATCCGTAGAAGACCATACAATTTTGGAAGTTATTTATGTAGCAAAATTAAAAGATATTGAAAATTTACGTACTATATTTATTTTTTAGTAAAATCGGCTAGATATTGTATGGATATATATATTGTTGATAAGGTAGTTAATTAAAAGATTGAAAATTTACATAGCAAAATTATGGTTGTTAATTAAAAGACTTTAAAAATTATTTTGGTTAAATATCTCGTGGGGCCAGAATCAACGTGGTGGCTCGAAAACGGTCGGCTTTTATAATATATATTGATTGATTTAAAGGAGGGGAAGGTGATAATTATTTTCTAGTATTTGTTTTATTTTCATTATGTGATTGATTGGGTTTTAACATTAAAATTTTAGCAGAGATCGAGGATGAGAAAATAAATCTCACCAAATTCGTGAGATTTGGTGAGAAAATAAAATACATACTCTCAAATAAAAAAACAAAATAAAATCGTATTTACAAGTCCCCATCAAAACCTATATTTTTTTTATCAGATCAAAACCTATCTTTAGCCAAAGGCAGCAAATACACATTGTCGTTACTTTCCCTCCATTTTTCTTTTGTTCCTTATCTCTTACAACCCTTTTTTTCCCATTAATTCTCGATTGCCAAACATCCGGTGTCTCTTCGAAGAGGACTTCGATTGTATTCAAAGTTTGTATGATAACTAGTCCAAACATGTCTCAAGGCCTGTAGTCAGATGAGTATGGTTGATCAATCAAATTAAAGGAACCACAACATATACATACTAAATCCTTCTATAGGTTAATCGGAGAGAAATAGAGCTTTTATCATCATTAATAATTAATTTTCTTTAAAACGAGATATATATTTCCACTCGAATTCTCAAGTTAATAGATACGAATTTTACATCAAAAATTATGGCATTGAACTCTCTTATTTACTCTGACTCGATGGTAAATTACTAGGGGAGTATACTATAGATTTTTTAGTATTGAGAAAAAAATTCATAATACATCTTTTACTAAAGGAAAAATGAATTCAAATAATCCTAAATATCAACATTCAACCAAAAATAATCTCAAATTTGAAAATCATCACCAATAATATGAGCTATCACGAATTTAATCAAAAGCAATGTAGAAACCTTTTTCGACGAGTTTTCTGGTAAAATCGATGACGCGGGGATCGAAATTGAACATAACAACTGAATATTTTACATTTAATTGATGTATTTTCGATTTTAATATCATCGATTCCATATGAAAACTTCTTGGAAAATGATTTCAAATCGTTTTTAGTTAATATTGTGATAGTTCCTATCGTTGGTGATGATTTTCAAATTTGAATTTTTTTTTGTTGAAACTTGTAACTTGAGATTATCTTGGTCTATTCAACACGTTCTAGCGAGTGTAGTTCTAGTGGATGTTTAGCTAATTGGCCTATTTGTAGCATTTTGGTTACTTATTAAGTGGTCGCTATTGTATTTTTCAGACTACATTATGAAGTTTTTTTCATGTATTTTCACTTATTATTCATGCATTTGGTTAATAAAAATTCACGTTTCTTCAACCAAAGACAAAGATCACACTTGATTAAATATAGATGAATCAAGCCCTTATGATTTATTTAAGGGAGCTTTGAAGATAATTGCATTGGACAAACCGTTATCATGGAGTCTCGAACTCAAGATCTCATGGTATACCTATAAGTACAATCAATGAGCTGATATGCCAAGCGTGTAAGTAAGTGCATATAGTTTCGAGCGTACATGATCTTATAAGGCTCAAATCATATATAGCCCCCTGTACTTTCACAAAATTACCACTTAGACACCCCACCTTTGAGTTAGTCCTATTGAACACTCGAACTTATGATTTTGTACCCACTGAACACCTCGCACGCCAGCTCATAATACACGTCATTATGCATTTTTTTACTTAATCCACATACAACTCTTGATTTAGCCACATAAGCACCCACATCAACAACTTAAAAAAAAAACACACCTTCCAGATGTTGCTTTCCATCAATCAAACACCATCTTGCTCATCTTCCAGATGCTCAATCCCCCATGATTGTCACCATCTTCTTCTTCTTCTGATAGCTTCTCCTTGTAATCAAACACCAATTCCAATTCCCCATCAGAATTAGGAACCTTCTCACAGGAAACAAAACCATCGTTTCCCACCTCCTCATCAAATTGGGGCTTTCCAGCATCGATTTGGGGGAAAAAAAACCCAGGCTCTCTAGTGTCTTCTCCTCTCAAACCCCCCTGCCATTTTCGCCGACTCCAGAGCTCTGATCGGATCTACATTCTGCCTTCCAGCCAGCCATGGGTGTCCATCCCATCTATGGCCTCTTCTTCTTCATCACCACCATCCTAATCTCGCCCCAAATCTGCCACTCCGCCGCCAATTCCACCGGTTAGATCAACTCCAACTCCGTCCTCGTTGATCTCCTCGATTCCCGCTACACGGATTTGGCCGAGCTCGTGGAGAAGGCGCTCCTCCTCCCAATCCTCGAGGACATCGTCGACAGCCACAATCTCACCATCTTCGCCCGTCAAAACAAGGCATTGGAGCGCGAAATCGACCCCGATTTCAAGCGCTTCCTCAAGCCTGACAATCTCAAGCCCCTCCAAACCCTAATCCTCTCTCACATCGTCCCTTCCCACCTCTACTCCTCCAAGTGGCCTTGCCCCTCAATCCCCTCCCTCTCCGACCACCGGATCTCCCTCTACCGCCAACGCACCACCGGCGTCAAGCTCGTCGACTCGGCAAAACTCGTCCGTCCAGACGGAATCATCCACGGAATCGAACGCCTCGTCGTTTCACATACGAACGGGATTTTGAGAAATTTGGTGTTTATTTTTTTTTTTAATTTGCTTATGTGGCGTGCTTATGTGGATTAAGTAGAAAAAACGTAATGATGTGTATTACGAGCTGACACGCCAGGTATTTAATGGGTACAAAATTATAAGTTTGAGTGTTAAATAGGGTCAACTCAAAGATGGAGTGTCTAAGTAGCAATTTTGTGAAAGTACAGGGGGCTATATATGATTTGAGCCGATCTTATAAGCTTGCTACCATATAATTGGGCAGACATATTCTTCTAGCTGAGAATGCATGATGATATAACATAATAACATATCTACACTTATAATTGAGTATACATAAACGATCTTATAACTAATTAAATATACTATGCCTTGCCCAGTTGCCCTTATAACTGTGCATGGTGTTACACAATCTATACTGTCTATATTATAAAGCGGAGACAAAGTCTTCACAGAAAATTGTGCCACGTGTCATATATTTAATAAAATAATCAGCCGGGCCCTTGCGTATATAAAAAAACACTAATCACAATAGAAAGATAAATATATATGATTTGATAAAAATAATGAGTTGGGCCCTCCTCTATATAAATTAGGTAGTTAGAATCTCATATAATCTTATTTAGTAAAAATTGCCGAAAATTATGAATTATCCCTTACCAAAAATTATTTGTAATCTTCTAGATAAATATTATTATTTAATAAAACATGATATTTATCGTAAAGTAATTTTTGAACAAATCCAACTTATTTATATTATGAGTTGATTTACTATTGGTTAAAAAACACTAATCATAATACGAAGATACATATATATGATCTTATATTTTTAACGTATCATTGACGTTACATATCTAATTAAATTAGATTTATAATCGCATTATCCGTACATGGTAGGGGGTTAAACTAGTTATATATAAAATCACGCGCACTCACCTAACAAAGATCGTATATACTTGGCTACAACACAAAATTTTATGCACTCTTACTAATAATATCATACACGCTCATTTACAACATGATATATGATTACAATTCATTTTTCAAAGTACCGATTACTTTGGAATTTTGGATTGTATCACAATGATTTACAATATTTGAAATTTCACAGTGATCAAGTTCTATTTAGTCAAGATTGTCCGACCTTTACTAACGAAGAAGTCGAGTATGAATTGTCCTGGCTTTCCTTGAATGATCATCTTGTGGGATAAGACTTGAAAGAAAGTCCAATATAGAACTTAAGTCCGATTTAGACTACCTCGGTCTTGACGACTCTTTCTCAACTTCTAGCCTAAAGTTTGAACTTCAACGATTGTATGCCGCCCACAACATAGTCGTCCATAATTTGGTATCATCCTCTTTGGATCCGATTGCAAAATCGAATAAATTTAAAGTTAGCTAAATGTAGCATAGTTCAATGTAGTTGTAAGTTTAATTAAGAGTTTTAAGACCCCAAATTTGATCCTGTAGTTTTGACTTCGTAGTTAATGAGTTAGGCTTTCATACTCTCATCATGACGCACAATTTAATTAAGTCTGTATGATCGTTAAGTTAGTGGGGAGTGATAGAGATACCCATAGGGTAGTTTACCCACTTGCCAAATCATTCATTTTTTTGCCATGTCATTACCTTATTGCCACATCATAACACATCATGACATGTCATTTAGTATGTGTAAATGTGTAATAGAGGAAACTAACTTAACTAAGTCAAAAATATTGTACTTGTAGTATTCATGGACATTAATTAAATTTTAAATTACCTTCCTAATTTTCAGCCATATCTAAAAGGGAATTTTTTAACCAGCGTCCTTCACAAATTTTTTAATATGTAGTACGTATACCACTGGTATTATATATATTACACTATTAGTATACTATGTATAGTAAACAAAAAACTACTCTATGTAAAATAAGTTATCACCCCTCAAATATACAATATATATATATATGTATAATTTAACCCATTTCAACAATATAACTTATTTTTTCAATATTCGTAAGCAGTTATATTATTTATACACATCTAATTATGTTATTAATTATGCAATATTTTTTGTATGAATTATGTAATATCGTTAAATTAGTGTATTTGGGCATTTAGCCAATCGGTTAAACCTCTAGGGTAGCACCCAAAGGTCTTCGTTTCGACTCTTATGGGTACCATCGACCAAAAAAATATATATTTTGAAATTAGTCCTTTCATCTTATGATCATAGTATAATTAAGATGATGTAATAAATTTTGAGCAAACAAAATTGTAGTCTAAGATAAATTCTATAAAAAATGAAACTACTTTCACATTCATCTTATAAACATACTAGAATATATAATAATCTAGCATTTATTCTATTTATCTTACTTTTTACCCAAAAATAAAATAATACATATTGAACTTTAAACTTTAAATCATCTTACTTGTTACTTGAATATAAAATAGTATATACTAAAATCATTAACCTAAAATAAAATAGTATATACCTATAAGTTATTACGTAACTCATATATTATTATATTGTATATAATATAAGGTCAGGTGAAGTAAAAAGGTGTCCCAATTTTGTGAGGAGTTTCTTTAGAATTTAAATATATTAATGGATGTAAATTTTTGAAAATTAGATCTAACCAAAAGTTCAAGGAAGTATTTTCATTTCTAGATTTCTCTCTCATGTTTCATTACATCTAAATTTGCGTTTACTCTAAATCTTATATCCTCTAATACATATTAAACAAGTATATTATTGTATTATAAAGGAACATTAAATGTATTGAATATACGAGTTTTATAATATTATGATTAATTTTTTGAGAAAAACCACTTTTTAAAACAATTTTTTTCAAGAATCCACCTCTTAAAATGTCGTTTGTGTCAAACCACCTTTTATAATGTAAACACCCAAGTTTAAACATATTAAACTAATTTCTTGTAAAAATTATCATATTTTGACTAAAATACCCTTATAAAGTAATTTTTGTTATTTTCTTCTAATACTTTTTTTGAACTTCAAAAAAATATAAGAATTTTTCTAAAAAATAGTCAAAACCTTAGACCACTAACTCTTTATATTCTAAAATCTAAAATGTTGACCCTTGAATGTTAAATCCTAAACACTAATCCTAAATACTAAATCTAGCTAAAACCCTAGACTCTTACCTAAAACACTACACAACAACACTAAACATTTGAGTTGATGAACTTTGTAGTTTTGAATCTCTTGAACAATCTCCTAAAATCTCCATCTCATTAAAAGTTTTGTTATACCAACCACCAATTTGAGTGAACTTTGAATAATAATAAAAATGAAAAATCTCTACAATCCTATTCCGAATGAAGCCTTTGATATGGTAGACCATTACTCACTCCGTTTATATTTACATGTCAATCTAGAGCTCATCTTAAAAATTAAAAGTAGAATGATTTGACTTCGCTACTCTCTATATCCTCAAGATGATCACCGGCCATTTATTATAAATTTATATAATTATTTTAAAGTAATGAGAATAATTTTTAAAAATTGACTAAATATGTCAAATGATCAACAAATGTTATTGAACAAAAAATGTGACAAAAATAATATATACATATCAACAGAGAAAGTATAAATCTAAAATACATTGATAAATCCAAATTATTTAGACGGTAAGAATATACTTCCAAATACTAATTAAATATATATACCCAATTTTTTTGGTCGATAAAATATATATACCCTATATATCTAATGCTCATGGCCTAATTGTACATAAGTCTTAATTCTTAAGCTTGCACATTCATATATTATTTATTAAGATATGCACATAAAAACGAATATAGGTAATCTACTATAATACAGTATAAAGCAGATTTCATGTCTGTATAAAAATTTACGCCATATCATCAAGCTTGAATAAAATAATGATTTTATTTTTTACATCATATTTTCTAAAAATAATTCATATAACTACTTGGTATCTTTTCCAATTTCCTTATATCTACTTCATATCTTAATCAATTTTTAATATCTTCAGATTTTTTCTCAATATGGTTTTTTTTACAAATCATCCTTATATGAATAAAAAAAACTCAAGTGATTTTTTGTATATCTTAACAGTTTTTTCTTATTACTCAACATACATTTTTGTCATTATTAAATATAAGTACATATATATAGATCAATAGGTGCGGACTCCGCTCTATCAGGTTTGGGTTGTAAATTCTCGAGTTAAAAAAGGGTTTCATATCAAAATTCGATTTCAAATTGGTTAAATTCGAGTTTATAGAACTACATTACCCGTACATGGTACGAGATTTGTACTAGTTAGGTATAATACTATAGTACTATTTATGAACTTGTATTTATTATCGACCCTTATGTGGGATGTTTTAAACTTTTTTACAATGTTATTTTTTATTTTGATAATATTGCAAAAGATATATGTATTTATATTGAAGTTTGATTCTTTCTTTTTGTTAAAGAAAAAGAGAAATGGAGTGAGATATGAAGCAAGATTTATGGAAACAATTAAGATGAAAGAGAAGATGTACATGTCAGCCTTACCATTTAATTTGATTTTAATGCATATATTGCCAAATCATTAAGGTAGTCTACCCAATGGGTAAGACTAACATTTTCCTAATTTAATACTCCCTCAATCCCAAATTGTTTGTCCATAAAGTACAATTGGCAACTAATTAATATAAAGTTGAAAAGTTTAATAATTAGAGTAATATTTCAACGAAAAAAAAAATAATTAGAGTAATATATAAGAATAAATGAGGGTAATTTTATAATTTTCTATAGATAAAAAGATTTAGAAATTGATAAAGTTAATATGAAAGGTGGATAATTGGGGTAATATATTAAGTTAAATAAGGGTAATATGGTAAGAAAAATGTGATATAAATGAAAAGATGAACAAATTTTTTAGGACAACTGAAATAGAAAGATGGACAAACATTATAGTATGGAGGAGTATATAATCATAACTATATACTAAAGCGGAGGTTAGAAATAATATTTAGCACGACACGTGTCACCTTCTCATTGGACTGCATCACACATCTTTATTAAAACAATTCAATTTGTTTAATTGGTTGAAATTTCATTGTAGACCCCACATTAGATTTCTTCTTATCAACTGATTTCCATTTTAATTATTTCTTTTGAAAAGAAAACTCTAAATTTATACATATTTTTGATAATCAAGAAATACATCGAAATCCCATAAGAGAAAAATGTATACATATTTACATAACTTTCTTAATTAAAAAAATTTAATACATAATATATCATTGAAAAAATAAGTATAAACAAATGCTCAAATCCCATAAGAGTAAAAATTGAAGAAATAGTACATAATTTTACATTTATCCGACTATTATTTTTGTATGAAAATCTACACAAGTCCAAGTCGTGCCTTTAAGGCACGGGCACTAACACTAGTTTAGACTCTAAGGCCATTACCAACCATGAACCCCAAAACCCCATATTTTACTATTATTCTTCCATCCACCTCATCCATGATCTTCTATATATTTTTTCACCCTAACCATGAGCCTCATGAGCCCATCTTTTTAACTTTTCCCATTTCCCAATACTTATTTATTTATCTAATCACAATTACATATATACCCTCAGGATTTATTATATGTATCATAATTATCTTATTAAACACACATATATACTAGTTTTAATGCATTACCCATTTAATGACATTGTTAACATTTAAAAAATTCTCAAAATTCTTGTTTAAAATTAAATTGATTATTCTATAGAAATGTGAAAGAAAATCATAAATTTTGAAATAAAATCAAAAAAATACAAAAAAAAAATTAAACCATACACAGACCACCATACACAGACCCCTGATCTTGTACATTTTAGTCACTTAGGCACCTCACATTTGAAACGGACCTATTGGACACCTGTACTTGACAAATCTTACCAATTAAGCACTTCTTGTGTGACGTGGCAATGTGTGTGTATGGGACGCGCGCCACATCATTTTCCCCTTTTGCCATGTCACTTACACATGGTGCCATATCTTATTTTTTATTAATAAAATAATATTTTTAACAATAATATTTAAATAATAAAATTTATTTAAATAAAATTTTATTTAAATAATAATTTTAATAATACAATATTTTTATTTTATTATTAACTTTATTATTAAATACAAAATAACAACAACAACATTTACCCAGATAGTCCCGCTGATGTAGGATCTGGGGGGTCAAGATGGGAACTTTGTTACTAAATAATGAAATATTATTATTGTACTATTAAATTTATTACTAAGTAATAAAATATTATTATTTTATTATTAAATTTATTATCTAATAATAAAATATTATTTTTTTATTAAATAATAAAATATATTATAATTTCGGCATATATAAAATTGATTTTGGAAATTATAATATATTTTTTTATTAAAATATGTATAAAGTGTGATACTCTTAACTCGTGATTCTTTACGATCTGAACCCGACTCAACTCAAAATAATAATATTTTTTTATTAGATAATAAATTTAATAATATTTTTATTATTAAATGATAATTTAACAATAGAATAATAATAATTTTATATTAAATGATAATTTAACAATAAAATAATAACATTATATTATTAAACGATAATTTAATAATAAATAATATTTCATTATTTAGTAATAAATTTAATAATAAAATAATAATATTCCATTATTAAATTTATTATCTAAATAAAGTTTTATTTTTCAAAATTTTATTTAAATAAATATTGTTTTATGATTAAAAAATATGATGTGGCATCAAGTGTAAGTGACATTGCAAAAGGAAAAAATAATGTGGCGCGCGTTCCATACACACATTGTCACGTCACACAAGAGGTACTTGATAAGTAAGGTTTGTCAAGTACAGGTGTTCAATAGGTCCGTTTCAAAGGTGAGACGCTTAAGTGACTAAAACGTACAAGTTCGGGGTCTGTGTATGTTTTGAACCTAAAACAAACTTGTCATCACCCAGATCCGTAAAACAAACTTAAAATCACCAAAACGCATAAAAAATGAACTTGTTATCACCCAAAACCCATAACAAACAACCTGTCATCACCCAGACCCATAAAATCATCCCAAAAACCTTAAAACAAACTTGTCATCACTCAGATTCGTAAAACAAACTTATAATAACCAAAACACATAAAAAACGAACTTGTCATCGACAAAACCCATAAAAAATAACTTGTCATCACCCAGAACCATAAAATCATCCCAAAAAACTCAAAACAAACTTGTTATCACTCAGATCCGTAAAACAGACTTAAATTGCTCAAAACTTATAAAAAACAACTTGTAATCACCCAAATTCATAAAATCGTCCCAAAACCCTTAAAACAAATTTGTCATCACCCAAATTCGTAAAACAAACTTGTCATCAGCCAAACACATAGAAAACATCTTGTCATCACCCTAACCCATAAAATCATCCCAAATCCCATAAAATATTTCCAAAACCCATAAAACAACTTGTCAGGCGGTTTAACCCTTTAATGGCAATATCTAGAGATCATTCTTAAGGAAAGTATTCTAAAAAAAAATCAACTGTTTTATCAAATAATTTAGTTAAGGAAAAATGACTAAAAATAATCTCAACTTTCTACCAAAAATAATTCTATGTTTGAAAATCATCACGAATGATATGAGCTATTACAATATTAATCAAAAATGATTTAAAATCATTTTTCAAGAAATTTTCCGATGGAATCTATGATATTAAGATCGAAAATGCATCAATCAAGTGTAAGTTATTAAGTTGTTATGTTCGATTTTTCGATCCCCGCACCATCGATTTTTACTGGACAACTCTTTAAAAAAGGTTTCGAGATCGTTTTTGGTTGATTCGTGATAGTTCGTATCATTTATATTGGTGATGATTCAAACTTGAGATTAATTTTGGTTAGAAGTTAATACATGAGATTATTTCAATTCATTTTTCCTTTGAATTTTTATGAACAAATGTGTTTGACTTCATTTTAAAATGTCAATTTGAAGTTTTAACAAAATATGAACATTTATTACTTATAAAAGAAAAGAAAAGAATCCTATTTTTACAAATTTGAGATTTATGTATGAAAATAAAAATTTTCAATTGAAAAATACCACTGATATTTGTTTTGCTAATACTTATTGAGTTATTGTCCAATTTTTGGGTTTTGAATACCTAATTGTCTAAAAGACATTTTTAGATACCCAAGTGTCTAAATGAGACACTTTTTAATATCAATTTGGTATTTTGCCACTTTTTATTTCTAGATGAATATTTTTAACAAAAAAAAATCCTATGAAGTACAGTTCTTATGTATTTAATTTCACGTGAAGTACAATTTTCGCGATGACTTTATAAATCGTTGAGCACAAGCTAATTGGTCGACAGTGATTTGTTGATTCGGGATTATCTTTCTTGGGTATTAAAGTTATGAAAGTATGTTTTATCTGTTTTAGCATTTTGCCTGAGTGAAAAAAACTTTTAACAGTCTTAATTACTAGGGGTGTTCAACGGCACTGCGGGTGCACATAACGGGTCAGGTCGCGGGTCAAGTTTTTTTAAGTTTGTGGGTCGCGGGTCGGGTCGGGTTAAGCCCGCGAGTTTGCGGGTCGACCCGCGACCCGTTACATTTTAAAATAATTATATTTTCATTGTTTTATTAGTATTAAAATGTATTTTAAAAAAAAATATATGTTTTGATACTAATATTTATTGTTTTATTACTATTAAAATGTATTTTTAGAAATAATATGTCTTTTAATATTTTATTAGTATTAAAATATACTTCATTCTTTTAGGGGAAAGAAAGGTAAAGGAGGATGGATGTCCATTAAGCTAGATATGAAAAAGGCTTACGATTGGGCGGACTGAGACTACTTATTTACGACCATGGAAAATTTTCGGATTCTGCGAGAAATTCATGGGGTGGATAAAGGAATGTGTAACGACAGTTTCCTTCTCAGTGCTGGTAAACAACGACACTACGGACCTCTTTTTCCCATAAAAGGGCCTTCGATAAGGTGACCCTCTCTCACCTTTCCTTTTCATCATTGGGACATAAATTCTTGTGAGAAGGCTACCACAAATAAGCAATACATCACGGAACTCGATGGGATTCGTACTATCTAGATCAGGTACAAAGATACCGTTCCTAGCATTCGCGAATGACATTATGATCTTTGCCAAAGCGACCCATAGTGCAGGATCACTCATCAAACAAGTAATTGAGAAATATTGCGCAATATCTGGACAAAAGGTAAACTATAACAAATCAGCCTTTCAAGTGTCAAAAAATGTGAACAACCAGCAGAAAGAGAGGATCCAACAAGTACTCAATATTAAGACAATGTCTAACCTGGAAAAATATCTAGGGTGCCCCATTATTTTAATGGGAAGGTAAACAAAGACAAGTTTAAAGGAACGGTAGGAAAAATAAGGAACCAACTTGCAAAATGGAAAGCAAATACCCTCTCCCTAGAGGGAAGGACAATACTGGTTTGAGCAAATCTAATTATGAAACCCAACTCCCTGATGCAGAGCTTCATGCTCTCAACTCATATACACAATGAACTAGACCAAATCAATAGAGGTTTCCTATGGAACAAGGTTGCTAACTACAAACCCTTGGTTGGATGGGACAAAATATGTAAACCCAAATCTCATGGAGGACTAGGAATTAGAAAATCAGAAAACATGAACAAAGCACTCCAAATGAAATTACTATGGAAACTTCTTGCAGAACCTATGAATGTATGGGTATATCTAATGAATGAAACATGAAAAATGAACCACTCTTCTCGTATAAAAAACAAACGAACACATCATGGCAATGGTCAAAGCTTATGAGCCTACGTCCGGAGTTTGAAAAGGGGTTAAGATGGCAAGTTGGTGATGGGAAGACAATCAAGTTCTGGACAGATAGATGGGTAGTACAAGAACCTTTGATTAAGTATGTAGTAGAACTGACGACATGTAACAAACAAATGAGAGTATGTGATCTCATTACCACAAAGAGTGAATGGAACATAAGCGAACTAACTAAAATCCTCCCAACAGACCTAGCACTCTAGCAGAATACATTGCAGATATACCCATACCATCGAGGGGTGTTAGGGATAGACTCTATTGGACCCCAAGCAAAAACGAATGGTTCTCAACTGCTTGAGAGAAGACAACACCTGGATCCCAAACCAAATAGTTGAATCTGGAAACTAGATACCTTTCCTAAGGTTAAAAACTTTATATGGAAAATTGACATTAATGGACTACCGACTTAAGCTAGAATGCGAGAAAAACATGTTCCAATCCTGTCAGGGTGTCTAATGTGTAACAACGAAAATGAATGCTTAACCCACTTGATGGTAGAATGCCAATACACGCGTAAAATCACGGATGGAATTAACCCCGCTATAGGGAATGCCCTCCGGAGTATGAACATAGACAATAAAACACCTACTAACATCATCACTGAACTACGACAGACCCTAGTATACCAAAACTTTACAACTCTAGCAGTTATCTGGTGGTGTATCTGGCAACAATGAAACAAATTGGTGTTCCAAAGCACACCAAACGACTACATCCAAGATCTTGAAAATTATATTCGAACGCAAGTATTACAATGGACCAAATCTAAGGAATGGGACGAAGATGAAGAAACAACCCATAAACACAGAAAGATGAAAACAAGAAAACAAAGACAACATGAAAGATGGACCAAACGAGAGCATGAATGGGTAAAGGTGAATTTTGATGGGTAAAAAATAAAGTCAGGCTCAACATCTACATGCTTCGTAATTAGGGATCATTAAGGCAAAGTCGTGAGCATAGGTTCATCCATAAGCAAGCATAGCTCTGTCATCCAAATAGAAGCTCACGCTCTTAGAGAGGGGTTACTAGAAGCATAAAAGTTCAGTCTTCAAAAAATAGAAATTGAGGGTGACAACCTCACAATCATAAATGCGACCCAGGGGATAAGATAAAGTCCGTGAGAAATTGATATGATTATTGCTGACATGTGGATGCTACTCCGTCATTTTTTGATGGTACTTATCCCACATGTGAATAGGGATGCTAACTCCGTGGCCGACAAAATTGCTAAACTGGGCCACGATCACCCTATAGATCACATTGCCGATAACTCATAACTTATCGTTCTCATCCGTCAGGATGCCCTAGATCGACCCCTGTAAGGTGGGTCCGTCTAATCCTTTCCTAATCAAAAAAATTCACATGTAATGCAATCCCATGAATTTTGACAGCTTGAATATCATCAAAAGGGGCAGTTTCAGGATTTGTAATTCGAGATAGCTATGGTCAAGTCATAGAGATGACGGTCACAAAATATGGAAATGTATCTGTCTTAAAAGTGGAAACCATGGTATTATGGAATGGGGTTAGAATCGCCAAAAACATGGGAAAAAAAATATCAAAATCGAGGGTGACAACCTCACTGTGATCAATGCCTCCAAGGGAGCTTTGAATTATCCCCCTGGGAGATTGACATCCTAATGTACTTAATAGGTCATGGTTATCCTATTGAACACATCCACAACTATCTAGAACTCAAAACTTTCATCCGAAAAAATACGCTAGATAGGTCCCATAAAGGGTGGTCTCCTAGTTATTACTTAATAAAAAAAATTCAGTGATTTTATCTCATACACTTCTTGCGTTTATCCTAAACGAGCACCAAAAAAAGTCCAACATGAACGCATTACTTTGGAATTTTCAATGCACTAAATACCTAATGTACTTAATTATGTTGTAATGCACGGAAGTATTTTGTGAATAACACGAAGTACTCGGCCCTATATATAGGATCCAAATCTTCCGTCCCCAAAACCCGTCGTGAGACCCATCCCATGATACGGACCCGGTGTGAGTCTCGTATCGGACCTCCGTTGGTCGGAGGGGGAGCCGCGTCCGGTGTGGCCGCGGCCTCAAGCAACTCGCGTTGGTAGCGCGAGAGAGAACAAAGGGGACCAAAGAGAATTAGGGCAAAGGCTAATTTCTCTGGTTAATTGATTGATTCCCCAAATGACAGGATTACAATATATATATGGCTAAACCATAAAACCCTAGTGCTAACCTAATCCTAACGGTTCAATAAAAGGCGTCCCGGGAAAAGAACCGTAAAGAAACCCGAGAAGAGGTAATTATACCTAACAATAAAATTACAATAATTAATAAAATAAATAATATGCTAATGCCGAATCATCCCACTTGTTTTCATTGGTCCATATCTTATATTGCAACTTTACAAAACACAAAAAAATCACTTAATTCTAAACTTTGGACCATTGTTTGATAATATGGCATAGGAATATATATCAAGTCGATTCATAAACCGCTCATTTCAATAAAGGAAAACGAGTAAAGATAATCTCAACTTTGAACGTTCAACCAAAAATAATCTCAAGTTTAAAAATCATCACGAACGATATGAACTATCACAATATTAACAATAAATCATTTGAAATCTTTTTCCGAGAAGTGTTCCGATGGAATCAATGATATAAAAATCGAAAATACATCAATCAAGTGTAAATTATTAAGTTGTTATGTTCGATTTTTGATCCCCGCACCATCGATTTTTACTGGGAAACTCTTTGAAAAAGGTTTCTCGATCGTTTTTTGTTGATTTCTTGATAGTTTGTTCATTGACGATGATATTGAAACTTGAGATTATTTTTGGTTGAAAGTTGATAATGAGATTGTTTCAATGGTCTCTCTCCATGTAAGTTAATTTTTACTTCATTTCACAAAAGGTAAACTACACATCGCCTTATGAAGTGAGCACAATTCAAAGCTCAGCTTGTCTCGGTCTACCTACATCCAGAAAGCTTGCTTTTTTTTACCAAAGAAAAAGAAAACTTGCTTTTTTAGGCCCAATATCTAAGTAAGGCCCAAACAACATAGCAAAACCGGCCCACGCAACATTGCCCAGCTTCGAATGTGGTACTTTGTTCAGTTGATGAAATGCTGCATAGTCCACTTGTAGTTTTACAAGCTTCGCCTAGTAGACAGCCTTCTAAAAAAAAGACGAAAACGCTCTCTTTTGAAAAAACGCTAAGTGTTATGGCTCTGAACTCCGACGTTGCTCCACCAGCGGTAAAGCAGCCTCCTCCGGTGGCCATGATGGTCGACCAATCGGATGGCGGGAAGCCACCGGATAAGCCCCCAGACAAGGCATCTCTTTGGAGGGACGTCGTGACCGGAGGGGCGTCATACCCGCAGACTAAAATTAATAAGGATTTTATCAAGGGTAAGACCAGGCTCAGCTTCCCGAATGGTGAGTTGGGAGATCCGGTCTACAACATCGATGACGATGTCATGGAGGCGCTGGCCTCGGTGTGGAAGAACTCCGTTGTGGTGAAGCTGCTAGGGCATCCGGTGGCATTCCAAGTGATGGAAAGAAAGATTCGCGAGATGTGGAGAACGGATTTCCAAATGCAGATAATCGATCTAACTCTAGGTTGGTTCTTGGTCCGTTTTGAAAGGGAAGAAGACTATCTTAAAGCCCTGACATACGGTCCATGGACGGTGTTTGGGAGATGCTTAATCGTTAAATCGTGGTCGTCAAAGTTCCGAACTACGGATCCAATCCTCTCTACCCCGACCTGGATTCGCCTCTCAAGTCTCCCGGTGACCTTGTATGAAGAAACCATTCTTTTGGATATGGCGCAGGGGGTTGGGAATCCGATTCGAGTCGACCCTCGGATCTTATACACTTACCGGGGTAAGTTTGCAAGGATTTGCGTTGAAGTTGATCTTGAAAAGCCGCTGAAGGGCACAATCTGTATCAACGGCGAGACGCATTTGGTGGAGTACGAGGGCCTCCCGACAATATGCTTTGGGTGTGGTAGGTTCGGCCATTTGAAAAGTCATTGCCCGTTTCGATCGGAGCAACCAACACCGGAAAGTAATCCAGGGAGGAGTGGCAATAGCCAGGCTGGCACTTCTCCTGCTACGGTGGCTGTGACGGGTGGGACGTCAGCTACGGCCTCGGGGACGGTTACCGGCGGTTTTGAGATGGTCCATCACGCGGCGACGATGACGTTCCACGAGGCGGCCCGTACCGGAAAAGGCATCTACGGGGAGTGGATGAAACTGGAAAGGAAAGTGCGCCCCAATAAGGGAAATAGCCGAAATGATGGGGATGGTAAGGAGCGAAAATCCGAGAATATCAAGGGAAATCAATCAAAGGATATCCATCGCAAAAATGGGAAAGGAAAGGAAGCTGTTTCATCGACCACTTCGGTAGTTAATCGTTTTGACGCCTTGAAAATCGCTGAGGCCGAAACTCCCGGGATTGAGACTTCCAAATCGGTGGAGGGTAAGCAGAAGGAAAAGATTGAGGATGGAAATCAGAAGGTGGAGAGGAGATATCGCCAGAAAGATAAGGATATTAGCAAAAAAGGGAAGGAAGTGGTTATTTGTGAAGATTCTGTTACGATTATTAATAACGAAATTAGCAAAGTTGTGTCTAAACAAATGATCCACAATTCTGTGCAGGTTCCTCAAGATACGGTGATTCCGGTGGATCAAATAATTGAAAAACAACAGGTTAATCCAATCTTTGGAGTGGACAGCCAAGAGCAAGCTAGTTTGGGCCCAAAAGCCCAGAAACCAAGAAGGAGGATGAAGCCCGGAAAGGGCCGGGAGCCCATCGCGAATGGGGCTTTGGACGATATGGGCTTGGTGGCCTCGATGAACGATAAGAAAGGAGAACTGGCGGAAGCTGTTCGGTTGAGTGGCAAGAAACGTCGGCAATTTGGGGTTCCGACGGCCGACAAAAGTAGCAATCTTCTCCCGACCGTTGAGCCGATCGTCGGTCAGCAGGGACACGATCCGGGCGAAGACGGCAATACCCCGATGGAGAATTTGGACCATAGGGAAACGGTGATCAACACAAACCCACTTTTCGTGATGGAGGAGTGTGGCGCGCAGAGTTCTGGCAATATGGCTATGGGTGAAGGAGGCGATGTCCCTTTGGACTCGACCTGCTGATTCTCTTGATTCCTTGTTTATCTTGATTGTTATATCAATGAATATTCTTATGTGGAATTGCTTTGGCGCAGGCAAGCCGGGCTTTCGAAGAGCTTTGCGTTATACGTGCAAGAATAACAGTATTGACGTTGTCGCCCTCTTCGAGACTCGTATTGCGGGTGCTCAGGCGGATCATGTTTGCAACAAGTTGGCTAGTTTGGATTTCGCTGGCTGTGAGAGGGCTGAGGCTAAGGGTTTTGCTGGCGGTGTGTGGTTGTGTTGGAAGAAGAATAAGATGAAGCTGTGGGTGGTTTCAAAAGACGACAACTTCATCCATGCGTCGTTTCATTCGGATGGTGTCCCGGGTCACCTTATTGTGGTCTATGGACCTCCATCCGCTGCGAGAAGAGTTCAGTTCTGGAAACATCTTGAAGCCTTGGTTAAGTCGTTGACGGGTCCGATTATTGTGGGTGGAGACTTTAATTGTATTTTGTCCGTTCATGAGCGTCGTGGTGGCTCGGGTGGCCTTCATACGGATTCCTCCGTGTTTCAGAAGTGGCAGAATGATCTGAGTATGGTGGACTTGGGTTTCGTTGGGCCTTCGTTTACCTGGAGTCGTAGACTCTCGCCAAGTACAGTCGTGCATAAAAGGCTTGACAGGGTTTTCATGAGTTTAGATGCAAGGATGAAGTGGGCTAGTGCAAGGGTTCGTCATCTGCCTAAGTACTCGTCGGATCACTGCCCTATGCTCTTGGAGCTTTGTCCGAGTATTGTTCACAATAAAAAGCGCAGGCCGTTTCGGTTTAAGGCGGCATGGCTTACTCATCCGGGTTTCAATGAGAAAGTCAGGAGTAGCTGGAGGGATGTTGAGGTGACCCCGGTGGCCTTAGCGTTGTTAAAGAACGACTTGGTCCAATGGAACAAGGATGTCTTCGGTAATATTCACTACAGGAAGAGTGTGTTGCTTGATAAGCTGGGAAAGGTCCAAATTAGCCTGTCGAACTCTGTCTCTAGAGCCCTGCTGGATGAGGAGTCTCGGTTACAGGATGAGCTCAATATGGTCCTCGAACAAGAAGAGATTCTATGGCTTCAAAAATCCAGGGAGCTTTGGCTCAAAGACGGGGACCGAAATACGTCCTTTTTTCATGCTTCGACTGTTATCAGGAGACACGGGAATCGGGTGGACTGTCTCAAGAACGAGGCTGACGTCTGGATTGATGGGCGAAAGGAATTAGAGAGACTCGTTGTTGATTTCTTCCGCTAGCTGTACTCGGCTGAGGTTGTTGATTGTGATAGCGTTCCGGTTATGTCGGATATTATTGGTCCTACGCATGGGAGCTTCATTCCGGGCCGTCTCATTACGGATAACATTGTGGTTGCGCAAGAGGTCGTTCATTCGATGCGTAAGAAAACGGGGGCGAAGGGGTGGATGATCCTCAAGCTCGACCTTGAAAAAGCTTACGATCGCTTAAGCTGGGATTTTATCGAAGATTCTCTCCGTGTGGCTGGTCTGCCGGCTCGATGGATTAATTGGGTCATGGTGTGTGTTCGATCGCCGAGAATGCAGGTGCTTTGGAATGGGGAGATGACCGAGCAATTTACGGCGTCCCGGGGGGTTCGACAAGGGGATCCTATCTCCCCCTATTTATTCTTGATTTGTGTTGAGCGGTTGAGCCATCTCATTATGGAGTCGGTCGATCAGAAGCAATGGAAACCCATCAAACTTACTAGAAGTGGTCCGTTGCTTTCGCATGTTTTCTTTGATGACGACATCATGCTTTTTGCGGAGGCTTCGGTGGATCAAATCAAGGTGATTAAGGATTGCTTGGACAGATTTTGTGCGGCTTCGGGTCAGAAAGTCAGTGCTAGCAAGTCTAAAATTTATGTCTCCAAGAATGTTGGGGGGTGTTTAAAGAGGGCGTTGAAAAACGCTAGTGGTTTCTCGGTTACATCGGACTTGGGCAACTATCTTGGCATGCCTATCTTGCATAAGCAGGTTTTGAAAGATACGTTCTCGAGGCTGTTGGATAAGTTTAACTCAAGATTAGCCGGATGGAGATCGAAGACGCTCAGCTTTGCCGGTCGTACAACCTTGGTGAGATCGGTCCTCTCGTCGATCCCGGTTTATTCTATGTCGTCGGTTTTATTACCCAAGAATGTGTGTAAAAAAGATTGACAAGCTGAATAGAAACTTCATTTGGGGTAGTACTCCCGAGCGTAGGAGCATGCACAAGGTAGCTTGGTCGGAAGTAACGAAACCGAAGATCCTTGGTGGTCTCGGTATAAAGACTATGAGGGAGTTAAATATAGCTTTACTTGGGAAGCTCGGATGGAGATTCATTATGGAAGATGGGAGCATATGGATTTCAGTGCTTAACCACAAGTACGTGGATATGGCCTTGGGCAACTCCCCGGCATGCTCGTACGTTTGGAAGGGCATTAAAGCGGGAGTTTTGGAGGTGGTGAAAAGAGGGTCGAGATGGCTGCTGAGAGATGGTGATTCCATCCGTTTTTGGACCGACGTTTGGCTCATGGACGAGCCCCTCATGAACTTGGCGACGGAGGCGGTTACCCAGGAAGAGCAGTCGTGGCTTGTGCAGGATTTCTGTCATGACGATGGCGGTTGGAAGTGGGAGGCCTTGACCAACAGATTGCCGTTGCAAGTGATTTTGAAGCTGGCTGCGGTGAGGATCGATAACGATGGCGGGAATGATGAGCTTTCATGGCAGTTGACGGCTGATGGCAACTACACAGTTGCTTCCGGGTATAATTTACTCCATGGTTTTAATGTTTATCAAACTAATGATAGTTTCTTCTTCCGCAGGCTGTGGAGGACGCAGACTCATGAGCGCTCTCGCAGCTTCGGTTGGCTCCTTTGCAAAGGCGGAGTGTTATCCAATAAGGAGAGGGTGCGAAGACACTTGACGGCGCAGGCGGGGTGTCCGTATGGGTGTTCTGAAGAGGAGTCGTACGAGCACATGTTAAGGGACTGCCCTGAGGTGCGTAATATGTGGGTTAATATGGGCATTGCTAGCTTGTTTCCGTTTTTCTTTCAGGACGACTTCGCGAGCTGGTTCCGGGGCAACGTCATGGTGAACAAGGAAGTTGCTAGTATACCCTGGAGCACTATTTTCTTGACCGGGTTGTGGTGGGGATGGAAGTGGAGAATGAGCTTGTTTTTGCTGGGGTGAGGGTGTCAATAGACAAGGCCAGATTCGTTATCCAATATGCCACCGAAGCTTTCCGGGCCTCGGTTGGGACGGCTGCTCATGGAAAGGCGACGGACAGGGGCATTATGGAGATTTCTTGGGAGAAACCGGACGATGACTGGATCAAGATCAACACCGACGGAGCGGTGAAGGACGGCTTGGCAACGGCGGGCGGTATTCTTAGGGATAGCAGTGGTCAGTGGTTGGATGGTTTTGTTCACAACATTGGGTCCTGTACGGTCCCAATGGCGGAGCTTTGGGGGGTGTATGATGGATTGAAATTGGCTTGGGAAAGTGGCTACCGAAAGGTAACACTCGAGTCGGATTCTCAATTAGTCGTACAATTCTTGAACACCGGGGTGAAACGAAACCATCCCCTCTTTAGCCTGGTATCTAGATGCCAAGGCTTTATTAGTAGGGACTGGTCTATCCGGTTCCGTCATGTGTATCGAGAGGCTAATTCGGTTGCGGATAGTCTCGCGTCTTTTGCTTTTAGTTTTCCTCAGGGTATGCATGTTTTGGGTGCCCCTCCTGAGGGGATTTCTTTATTACTTAACTACGATGTAAGGGGTCGGGCTATCCCCCGATTGATGACTACTTAGCCCCCTTTATTTTATTTATTAATAAAACGCTCCCTCGCGGAGCTGGAGAGTGCCGCCTCTTCCTCGCGGATGATGACTACTTAGCCCCCTTTATTTTATTTATTAATAAAACGCTCCCTTGCGGAGCTGGAGAGTGCCGCCTCTTCCTCGACAAAAAAAAAAGTAGACAGCCTTCTAATAGAGCTTTAGCACTACCAAAAGCCATGTGGTGTAAATAGCTCCCGGATATATTATTTTGGTCCATCAGTGGTGACCTTCTTCGTGCCCAATGAGCTTAAACTTTGAGAACTCTAGTTAATGAGTGCCTTGTACATGAAATATATATCAGTCTCATTGTAAGAGCTATTGTCCCTTGACTTTTTCCGTTGATTAACCAAATTAATTTATCAAATACTTTGAGTCAGTTTATCTCAAGTACATAAAGATTTGAAACAAGATTTAGAAAATATATTGTATTAATCAATCTGACTGAATACTCTTAAATTTTTCTCAAACTTATCCCGTATTAAATGCAGTCATTCTTATGACCGGTAAATGACGAGTTAAAATCAATAAAATTCACAACTCAATGTTAGTTAATCGGCGAGAAATTTTAATCCATACATAGTACGATTGAGCAAAGCCTATATATTAAATCATCATTTAAATGAGATGATAGGGATAAGAAACGAACCAAACACAAATTTGAGCCTTCATGTGTATCGATATTGAAAAGGATCAACTAATGTCCCCTCATAAATCATAATTCATTAATAGCCATCACTGATGCAACACAACAACTTTAAAGAACACATCCGAACATATATCTTCATTGAGTGCACAAATATATATGTGCACACAATACGTTTTATTCTTAATACGACAGTGCGTATTTATTAGATATAGATATAGACTTAATATTTAGTATAACATGTTTAGCAGGGCCTTCGGCATTCGCAACGATCGAACCACGTGCCGGGGACGCACTGGCCATCGGGCCAGCCCTCCCTCTGACAAGCTTGGGGGCATCCCCTATGGCAAATGCCATGGTAGTACTTGCTTGGCTTTGCGCATGTCGCTCCTTCCACTTCTACCATATTGTTTCCTATCCCTTCATAATTTATCATTAATTAGTTGAGTAGAAGAATTAAAAACACAAACAAACTCAACTATACTAGTACAAAAGTATCTACTTGTTACGAAATCTTATATGTTAAAGTATTTGCTATAGATTCTTGACTATATCGGTTCATAGGTCGACTTGATATATGTAATCTCATGTCACGTTAATACTAAACAATGTCATGCTAAATAGAAATTAACTAAGGGGTTATTTGATTACAACCAATAACGTATTATGATTTGTAATCCAAACCAAACAGACCCTAAGTTCAAAACGTCAAGATAGCTAACTGGAGCGGGATAATGTTAATGAATTTACCTGAAGCAAATACGATGAAAACCAGAAGCACAAGACCAAAGAAATTCTTCCCCATGTTAGCCTTTGTTTTTTCTTCCTCTTGGCTCGATCGTAAGAGTAGCAATGTGCTTAATTATGTTGTAATGCACGGAAGTATTTTGTGAATAACACTTGAAATACTCGGCCCTATTTTTTTTTTTTTTTTTTTTTTTTTTGAAACGGTGAAGATTAGGATCACCTAGGGCATCCTTGCGGATGAGAGCATGGAGCTCGTGATGGTTCCAAATGGTTTCCCATGAGAGATTGTGGCCCAGAAAAGCAATTTTATCAGCCACAGAATTACTGATCCTACTCTCATGAAAGAATCGTACTGACTCGAATCCCTGAAGGGATACGAGAATGTCTGTAATAATCCTTTCTATTTCCCAAGGGCAGCGCATTTCTCCGGAAAGGGCCCTTATGACAATGATGTTGTCCCCTTCGATCTCGAGTTTCCTTACACCTAGTTGCTTTGCCTTTTTTAATCCATCCCATAATGCCATTGTTTCTGCCATTAGCACCGACACTTTCCCAAAAGTTCTAACCGTCCCACCAATTGGTTGTCCTCTTTCATCCCTTATAATCGAGCCTCCTGTTGCGTTTCCATTCCCGATCTTGGAACCATCGAAATTTAATTTAGCATAGAGTTTAGGGGGTTTCTTCCAGCTCCCCGCTTTATTTGGCGACTTGAGATTTGAGCAAGTCTTCTTGTGTAGGTCCTTCTCTTCATCCTCCTGCCAATCTCTTGCTTTTGTCCATTGAGTCAACTGATGTCGGATATACTGGCAAAGGTCTTGAATATGCTCATTTGGAGTATCCTGGAAGAGTAATTTATTCCGCTGGTGCCAGATGCCCCACCAGACCACCGTGAGTTCCACTAACTCTTCTTTCTTTAACTTACAGTTGAGGTCGTAAAGTATCTTTCGTGAATTTCTGTGTGTTGCGTCGTATTCCCTTAGTACCTTTTCCGTATTAGCATTAATTTTCTTCACTATTTCCCGCGTATGGGAACATTCCAGCAACAGATGCGTCGTGTCCTCATGTGTAGTGTTACACATAAGGCATCCTTGAGGAACTGCAATTTGTTTTTCCGTGAGTCTCTGCTTTGTGGGCAGACCATTCATATCGATTTTCCAAAGAAAATTTTTCACCTTTGGATATATATCTAATTTCCAGATCCAAGCATTAGGACTCGGGGTCATAGTGTGTTCTTTAGTTATTAAACTTATTGCTGAATCTGTAGAAAACCATCCATTCCTGCTGGGGGCCCAAACCAGTTTATCGTCAATATCATTTACTGGGATAGGAATTCTTAAAATCTTTTGTAACACATCATTAGGAACTATCTGTTGTAACTCATCTATTTTCCATGTTCTACCAGCCGAAATGAATTGTACCACTCTGATTTCCAGGTCTACCATTTCGTCCGTACGTATTTCATCCCTTAATGGCTCATTTGATAGCCATCTATCCTTCCAAAATTTGATGGTCCTTCCATTTCCTACTTGCCATTTCAAGCCTTCCTCAAATTCTGGCTTTAGTTTCATTAATTGTTTCCACTGCCATGAGCTGTTCTGCCTAACTTTATAGTCCTCTAAAGGGGTTCCCCTTAAATATTTTTCTTTGATCACTTGCACCCACATATTTTGTTGCTCAGTAAGAATTTTCCATATAAGTTTCATTTGGAGGGCCTTATTCATACACTCCGCTTTTCTAATGCCTAATCCGCCGTAGGCTTTTGGTTTGCATATTCGGTCCCAGCTAATAAGAGGCTTGTGTTGTCTATCCTTATTCCAAAAAACACTCTGTTTGTGGCGTCTATTTCATCTCTTACATGTTTTGGCAATATAAAGCTTTGCATTATATAGTTCGGTTTTGAGGAGAGATTTGATCTGATTAACACTGTTCTCCCTTCTTGAGATAGTGTGTTAGCTTTCCATTTTGTCAACTGTCGTTGTGCACTTTCTATTGTGTCCTGAAAACTCTCTCTGTTCACTTTCCCATTAATGATTGGACATCCCAAATATTTTTCTAGGTTCTCCATCGTGCTTATCCCCATTGTTTGCTTAATGCTTTGTTTCTGGTGGTTGCCCACTTTCTTAGACGTATGGAAAGCTGATTTGTGATAGTTCACTTTCTGACCTGTGGCTGCACAGTATTCTTCAATAATTGTTTTCATTTGATTACATGCATTCTGGTTTCCTTTTGCAAATATGATAATATCGTCTGCAAATGCTAGAAATGGAATTCTCATGCCACCTCTAGCTATCGGAAATCCTATTAGCGGTCTTGGACTCTCACTTGCCTTTTGGAGCTTCCTGGCAAGGATCTCTGCTCCAATAACAAACAAGTATGGAGAAAGCGGATCTCCTTGCCGAATTCCGCGTTCCGGTGTGAATGGTGTTGTTGGTCCATTGTTGACCATGACAGAAAAGGAGACTGTACATACGCATTCACGGATCCATCCAACAAACTTTTCATCAAAGCCGAATTGGTTAAGAATACGAAAAAGGAATTCCCAATCCACCCTATCATATGCTTTTTCCATATCCAATTTTACCGCCATCCATCCTTCCTTTGCTTGGCTACTTCTAAACGAGTGAAAAACTTCATGAGCTATCAACACATTGTCTTGGATTGCCCTTCCAGCCACGCTCCCTGGAGTGGATGGATGATTTTGGGCATAACAACTTTCAATCTTTCTGTTAGAATTTTCGCTATTATTTTGTATATCGTTGTGCATAGACTAATAGGCCTATAGTGGTTTGTTGTTGAAGGATTGTCCTTTTTTGGCAACAGCGATATGAGCGTATGGTTACTCTGTTTTAAAATTTTTCCTGAGTGAAAAAACCCTTTCACTGCTTTAATTACTGTAGGGCCCACGATATCCCAGTATTTCTTGTAGAACTCCGATGTCATACCATCATGGCCCGGTGATTTATCTGATCCCAGTCGGAAAACAGTCTTTTTAATTTCTTCATTTGTTACTGGCTTCGTCAAAAGGTCATTGTCGTCGTCTGTTATTTCCTTGTCAATCAATGTCATATAGTCTTCAAGAATCATGGTGTTTATTCTTTGTTTTCTGTAGCGCTTACAAAAGTCATTTCTAATTTCTCGACATATATTTTCCTCGCCCACAATTTGGGTACCGTCAGTTGACATGATTGTCCTTATAGTTTTGTGGTTCCTCCTTCCTGTTGCTATCTTATGAAAGTATCCTGAATTTGAGTCAGACAATTTTACATGCTTTGTCTTCGCCCGTTGTTTCCAATATACTCTGTGAAACCGGAGGATGCACTCCTTTTTCTGCAAGAACCGAGTCTGTTTTTGTATGAGGGCGGGTTGCGGTGATACAATAATCTTCTGCTGCAGATCGAGGAGGGTGTCTTCAATTTCTCGTAGTTGTTCGAATGTGTTACCAAAAGTCTTCCTTTTCCATTGTTTCGTGTGTGCTTTTAGTAACTGCGTTTTCTTCATGAGCTGAAACATAAATGACCCTTGGTAACAAGCCCTCCATGCTTGTTTGACCACATTTCGATAGTCTTTCCTCATGAGCCACATTTTTTCCATTTTAAAAGGCGCTGCTTTGATCATTGTACCATTCGTAATGTCAATTGATATTTTGCAGTGGTCGGATGATGTGAATGCGTGATTGTGGGTTCGGATTCCTGGGAACCATTGAAGGATGATGTCGCTTACCAGTACTCTATCCAGTTTTTCATAGATGTTGTCTATTTCCGTTTTATTTTTCCGCCACGTGAATCTGTTTCCTGTGACAGGAATATCACACAAGTTACAAGTGTCTTTCAAGTTTCGAAGTCGTTCAAATCGATGAAGCGTTGGTACACATCCTCCTTTTTTATCCCCTATCTCTTGTATTTCATTGAAGTCTCCTAGAATAATTATAGGCATTCCAATTCCAAGCACACAACTGGTGAATTCTGCCCAAAAGTTATCCTTCTGGGTCTCATTTGGCGGTGCATATAGAAAGCAGATCGCTAGTACCCATCCTGTCAGAAGGTTGACATATTTCAGAATAATGTATCTTGGTTGGTGAACGAGAATTTCAACATTCTCACTAGTGAGCTGGTGCGCTTTCCACAGAACGCATATACCCCCGGCTCTACCATCCGCCGGGGACCAAACTATATTGTCAAACCCTGCTCGTCTCCATACCTGGTCACTCGGAAGTTTATCTGTTTTTGTCTCAACTATGGCCATAATTTGAATTTGTTCAATTTTACAGAATGAATCAATCTCTGGCCAAAAGGACTTCCTTCCTATCCCTCTGCTATTCCATGAGGCAATCTTCATTCATAAATTATCGTATAGTAATCAACAACTCCCCTGAGTTGGTTATAGCTTATACTTAATGTGGCAAGGTGTATATTTAGATATACAATCCCTTTGGTGTAAATTACCACTTTTCTCCCATGGTCTCGCATTAAATAATGGACTATAGGTTTTTGATCGCTGTCCACAGATTCTGGCTTCATGAGTTTATGTCCTTTATGATTTTCAGTTAGTGTTTCAGTCAGCCAATTCACCTTTGTTTCGTTCATGTGATGTAGCTTTGTTATGTTTTTAGTTCGAACCGCACGTTTTTGCATAAGTTTCATATTTTTACAAACATTCCTAACTAAATTACAAGCAGTCCTAGCTTCAGCACTAACGCAGCAGCAGTAACAACCAAAAATTACACAAGACTCGGCCTGCCCCCAGATTACACAAAAATGTTGTTGTTCATTCCCATTTCTAGTATTCCAATCTATCTTCTTGTCCTTCTTTTCGTTTGCCAGTTTCCATTTTTCTTGATCTCTCATCAGCCTACCAATCATGTGTATCCTGCACCAAATGACATGCACTACTAAACGTCGTACAACATATATATTCCAGGATAATCCCCATTCAGTGATAGTGTTTAGCAAGATAGTGGTGTGGCTATAGTTAACAAGCTTCCGTGTACCCAACTTCATAGCCCTTGCCTTATTCCTAAGATCACATGCTTCAGAGGAAAAATTCAGATAGCTATTACAGTGGTCGTTATTGCTCGAAATATAAAGTTTAGTGTCAGGCTTATCTATTTTCATTCTCCTACAAGTGCATTGAAATTTATACCAAGGGGCAGTTACTCCATGTACCCGCATTAACATACCAAGAGCTACATGTCTGTGTTTATTGGCTACAACAATCCAATACTTATAACCAGTTTTTACAGCTGTTAGCCTACTGCATGCTCCACAAGGGCGAATTTTCATGAGATTACAGCCCACCCAAGTTTCCCCCTTTCTCTGATTATACTTATTACCCTTAATCTCAACAATTTTAATTACGCTTAAGTTGACAGCTGAAACCCAAAAGCAGCAGCAAATTTGTACCCTTGATACTTTGCATACACTTTCACCTAATTTCATGTCAACAGAATTCCTCCAATACCAGATTTGTGTTATACCTTGGGCTTTCGTACTGCATTTAAGGTTAGAGAACTTGCTGTCCTCACCGCTTGACTCCATGCTTTTCCAGTCCTGTTGGCTGCAGTGGCACCAAACTAAGTAAATCATTAGACTGTAAATTCCAGCATACATGTAACAGCTTGTAATTAGATACCCCATTATCATTACAAAATAGGCATTACAAAAGTCTTGCATAGTTGTTGTCCAGACCACTACAACTTCCATACTAGAACTACATAACATCCCAAAAGTCATGAAAAAACCACCAAAGATACAGCCCTTGGGTGGTCCCTTCATCACTACCACATCCAAAATACTCAAGCCATTACAATTACATATTGCTAACTTAATATAGTAGAGTGCATAATGAAGAAAACTTAAATAGCATGCCGAATTTAAGCCCCTCAGGGCTATACTACTTCCAAAATTCAGGTTGTGCTTCCCCATCATCCCAGCTTCATCTTCTTAGTGTCATTGCCCCTCAGGGCAGAAGTAACAGCCTCTAACCCCCAAGAGTTGTCCTTGCGCTTGCCAGACTCGGAATTGGAAGTTTGGGAATTAGCCATCCCCATGTTTTCCATCCTTACTGCCACAGAACTTGCATTGGAAAGAGAGTGGAAAGAGTCCAATGGCTGGGAGGCCTCCATAGAAGAAGCTGCCATCAGCTCCTTGTCAATCATGGCTTCAATCTCCTCCTGAGTGAATTCTTCCCCATAAGCCTCCTCTTTCTCCAGCAGAAACTCATTCACTACATCTATTGCATTCTCTAGCTCCTCCTTCTCCTGGTCAGTATTGGTTTCCTGAAGGGTGGAGGGCTGGCCTTCGACATTATCTTCCTCATGATGACTCCTAGGAGCCTGAGATCCTTGATGACCTTCTTCATTGGTGTTGAATTCATGTTCCATCACCTCAGTTGCAACCTTTTCCCCTTCTACAGGGCTGCAAGATCCTTTAGACTGACCAGATCCTTTAGAACCTGAAGAGGAAGAGGCAGATTTGTACACAACTTGGATTCCACTTTTCATTTTAGTCTCAGCTGGCTCACTCATAGGTTTTTTCCCCTCCTTAGAAGACTTAGAGGCTCCTACATACTCCCACTGACCTTCTACATCTTCTTCAGCAGTGCTAGTTGGCTTCCCAACTGGTTTGTTGGTGGTGGTGGGCTTAGGGAGAGTGGCAGTTACAGCTTGGTTTCTTGTGGTGTTCAAGGGACAGACTTGGGATGTATGGGACAGATCACCACAAGTTCCACACCCTTTAGGAAAGTCTTCAAACCACACTTTGTATTTTACTTCATTGGCATTCTCATCTGGGACACTTATTTCAGTACCCTCAATGGCCTTCAAATCCACATTGACACAGACTCTAGCATACCTTACTCTCTGTTTTTTCTCAGTAAAGCTACACAGCTTGAAGACTTCACCCATATTATTCCATTCCATAATGGTCCTGAGCACATCAAAGGTAAAGTATTCCACTGGAAGTTTGGGAATCCTAACCCACACATCAACTTGGGAGATAGATTCAGTGGAGGTGTCAAAGTTTGATCTCCAAGGTCTAAGGATCATAAGCTGGCTGAACACATGGTATGGCCTACCATCCCAAACTCGAGCCTTCTCTATAGGATTAGCAAACCTGAGTTCCAACCACCCATGGGTTCTCACATGAATAAAGAAGTCACCACTAATCTTCCAATCCCCTCTCAGTTTGTTTCTCAGCCTTGTGGTTTCTATAGCCTCTCCCAACACAAAAGCATACAAGGATGTTTCCTTCAAGTGCTCAATGTTTTCTTTTACCCCTGCTAGCTTTCCAAGGAAAGCCACCATGTCCAACTTAGCCTTAGCCTTCCCTTTGCCTTTCCTAGCTTCAGAGGGACCAGCCTCAGCCGCAGGCCTGTGATCATCCCTACCCTTTAAAGCCTCATCGGCTCTGGTAGAGGAGTTAGCTGAGTTTTCTTTAGTGGGTTCTTTAGCGTTTTGGTCTTTAGAGTAGGAGTAGTCTGAACAAAGAACTTTCTTAAAAGAGGATTTGTCTTTCTCCATGGTCTTAGATTGACAAAGCTTAGAGAGGACAAGAAGGATGGTATGAGAGTTACAGAGATGGTAGCAAAAGGGTGATTCCAAATGCCCACCCCCACCCTCATATTTATAGACAAACACCGCACACACAATTACAAATTCAACAAGAAAAAAATCAGCACAAAAATTACATGAAAAACATTTCCTGACGGTAGTCGTTAAGGAATACCTTTGGAGTTCATTCTTGAGGGGGGAACAATAGTCCCACCAGTAGTCTATTTGAGAGTGAATAATCCTGAAAATCCGCTGAGAGCCACGCCGCCTCTCTTCCTTTGCCAACCCCACGAGGAACAGCTTCCCACTGTTGGCAATTTTCACCAACTCTCGCCCCTTTTTTCGATTTGATTTTGGTTTTTTAATGATCAGCCCACATCTCTTGAGTCTGGCTCCCCTATGTACAGGAGCCCTAGGAGCCATCCCTCTCCTTGGAAGCACCGACTTCGGTGTGAAATCGAAGTGACCATCTCGAGCGCTGAGCGTAGAAACCCGAAATTGAGGAGCCAATTCACCTAATCCCCACTTAGGAGATTGGTTTTGATCATTGCAATTGATTCCATAGATGGCTGCGTAGAGGATTAAGCTTGAGATTGCTGTAATTTGGGGGCTAGGGTTCTGAAAGTTGGGGCTACAGTGCAACGTTTCGTGGGGGGGGAAGGGAGGCTAAAGAGAGCGTTTCCATCCGGGCAAGTGCTTTTTAAATACTCGGCCCTATATATAAGGGATTGGGATCTCTAAAAATTCCAAAGTAATGAGTTCATGTTGGACTCGAAGTCTATGAGCTCTTAATTAGGGAGCGTTTGATATATACTACCTTAACCTGTCGTGTCATGCACGAGTATTTCACTTAAAAATACTAAAATAAATTTATATATTTATATGGAAAATATTATATAAGTTGTATTATATGAATATGTTTTTTATCTTTTAAAAAGAGTGATATTGTTTTTGAAGTTCATATAACCCAAAAAATATATACAAGACATAATTTTTTCACTCATTTGTATATGTTTATAATACGTGATAATAAGAATATAAATTGATATTTTACTTACAAAATTTATCATATATTAATAGCGACTATCATAAATGTAAATATAATTAAAAAAATTCATCAACTGATAAATTGACAAATTTTATAAAAATTTAATAGAAATTGTCGGAAACCACAAATTTACTTGTATTAAAGAAATAAGTTGAATCCAACATTCATAGATTTTTCTTAATTTGTTTGTGAAAGATTTTTCCCTTTAAAGCTTTTAGAATTAATAATTGACAAATGTATTAGGAAAATAAGGGGCGTTTGTATAATTTGAGCAAAATTATGGGATTATTTTGTAAATAAGTAAAAATTATGAAAAAGATGTACGTTACCCAGATATAAATAGAAATTATTATTTGGCTAAAAAAACAAACATGTTATCAAGATAGAAGAAAATCAAATATGGGTCCGGATCCGGTAGGAATGATTATTATGGTAGGAAATAGGAATGAATCATAACCATTGGATGAGGAGAGATCAAGTGCTCAAGAAAAAAAAGGGAAAAAAACGGCACGGGCGTATTTTTCAGAAAACGGCACGGGCGTCCAGACTTTGTTCAACTCTATGGCCGATTTGTGCAACCGTATTTGTTCAACTCTATGGCCGATTTGTGCAGATCTATGGCCGATTTGTGCAACCATATTTGTTCAACTCTATTGCTTATTTGTGCAACTCTATGATCAATTTTACATTCATGTCATATTTTATACCAGTCGAAGTTCATATAGTTTGTTTCACTTTGGCAATTTGTGCAACTCTATTGCCAATGTGTTGACTTCTATGGTCAATTTGTTCATCAATATTTGTTCAACTCAATGGTCAAATTTGTTCTACTCAATGGTCAAATTTGTAAAACTCTATGGTCAATAAAATATGCCCCGTTCTGATAACCGAGCACAAAGTTACGCCCCTTTTCTCCCCGGACTCCTCGACGACTGTCTGCTTTTCCCTAGATTCTGGTCTTATGCCGGCCCGAAAACCGCGAACTCAAGACTCCACCTCGTGGCTTACGTCGAGACCTTCGAAATGACTGCTCACACGCCTCAACGGATCACCGAACCAAAAGTTGTACAACTCAATAGTCAAATTTGTTCAACTCAATGGTCAAATTTGTTCAACTCAATGGTCAAATTTGTACAACTCTATCGTCAAATTTGTTCAACTCAATGGTCAAATTTGTTCAACTCAATGGTCAAATTTGTACAACTCTATCGTCAAATTTGTTCAACTCAATGGTCAAATTTGTTCAACTCAATGGTCAAATTAGTACAACTCTATGGTCAATTTGTTCAACTCAATAGTCAAATTTGTACAACTCTATGGTCAAATTTGTTCAACTCAATGGTCAAATTTGTTCAACTCAATGGTCAAATTTGTACAACTCAATGGTCAAATTTGATCAACTCAATGGTCAAATTTGTACAACTCTATGGTCAATTTGTTCAACTCAATAGTCAAATTTGTACAACTTGGTCAATTTGTTCATTCATAGTTGTTCAACTCTATTGTCAATGTGTTGAATTCTATGGTCAATTTGTTCATCAATATTTGTTCAACTCAATGGTTAAATTTGTTCAACTTAATGATAAAATTTGTACAACTCTATGGTCAATTTGTTTTGGAGCTTGCACAAAGTGAGACCTCAATTCTCAGTGATCTCTAATTCGCAAATGGAGCTTACACATAGTGAGAAACCACATAATTTCCAAAATTTCACATAATAGCATCAACAAAAACATGAACATGCTCTTGTTAGAGCTAGAAACTGAATCCAAGGCATGGGTTGACTCAATTATCCGAACTTACAAAAGTGACTTGACAGTTTTGATCTCCAATTCTAAAATCGAGCTACACAATCGACCAAATCCAGAGGCAACAACCGGGAAGACCTTCCGACCAAATCCAGTGGAGAAATTGGAAAAGAAAAGCAGGAGAAGAAGATTACAGTTCTGTTTGGTTTAGTATCATTGGTGCTCGTTTTGGAAACACCTAGTTTGGCAAGCTCCATGATCTCCTTTGCTTTGTGAGGTGGAAAATCGTTGAACACAATGACTTGTCCACCATAGAAAATTGTTAGCTCTGAAGATTTCTGCTCACTACAAGCATAAAACATCAATCCGTGATTTCCTACTAATCTTCAGTAAGCGAACAAATTCTCCCAGAACTTGACATTCCATAAAACATCTGTGCAATAAAGTTTTTGGCCACAACATTAATACTTGATAAGAAATTGTCATGAATATAATATATTAAGCACAAATGATAGAAGGAAACACATACTCAAAAATTGATGGATCATGTCTATCACCATAAGTTACTATCTCAGCTATAGACTGTAGTATGTTAACATAGCTCATTATGAAGTGGCTATAGAAGCAGAAACCACAAATCCTTGTTTCCTTGATGAATAAGGTCAATGCTCTCAAAACATAAACTAGACAACATAAGCATACTTGACACTTGAAGGGCCTGTTTGTTTGTATACCCCTGGAATAGGGAATCGGGTTGGGAATGAACCATACCTTTTTTTGTGTTTGGTATTATCTGGGTTGGGAATGAAACCCATTCCAGGGTATGGGCTATACCAGCCCATTATACTAACTCTCATACCCAGCTAATATCCAAGGGAATGACTCAAACCTAAAACCCTGCCTCCTTCATCTCCTACGCTTCCTCTTGAGAAGTTGTTCTCCATAGCTCTGAACTGCAGATTGCTCACTTGAATCTCCTCTCTCTCCATACTCTCGTCCAGGTTTGTATTTCTACCCCTTTCTATTTCTTCTATGCTCTTTGAAATTGTGAAATTTGAGATCTAAAAATTCGATTCTGAAATTTGGATTTGGGTGTTCAATTTTACCATTCCTGATTCTAATCTAGACTATTATGAAGATTTGGATGTTCAATTTTACCATTCCTGATTCTAATCTTGGTTATTATGGTTTTGGGTGTTGGATTTTCATGTACCTGTAAAAACAAAAACAAAACAATCAGCTTCTGGGCTCAAAAAGAAATTGGAGCATGTACGATTCTTTGATATGAAATTGGGTGTTGATTAATTGCTTAGTAGTTTGCTGAATTTTTCAACCAAAAGAAAAGGAGTTTGCTGATTTTTTTTTTTGTCAGTAGCTCTTTATTTTTTGTGTGTATATAGTCTATGCATGGGCATGTACGATGCATTGTGCTTTTGCATGTAGGATTTGCAGCTCCTTGTTTTTAAGCTTGTTTAATTTTGTTTATTTCTTTTTTGATATGTATATTTGCTTGTAATGTAGTGATGGATCCAATTGAGCTTGATTCAATGAGGAGGAAGAAGGAAAGAAAAAAGCTTGAGCACCTTATAGTTTTGATTATTGTGAGATTTATTTCCATGACTACAATTATGCTACGTGAGCATGTTTCCAAAATCCGAGAGATTCAATTGGAGAAAAAAGATAAAAGGCTTTATAGATTGGAAAATTTGAATAGGATTATTAGAGAAAGTGACATAACATGTAGGAATGAGCTTCGTGTCAATAGAAAAACTTTCGTTGTGCTTTGTGAGATGGTTCGAGATATTGGGGGATTGCATAGAACAAAAAATATGCAATTGGAAGAAATTGTTGCCATGTTTTTGTACACATTGGCTCATCATAAGAAGAATAGGTCAATAGGAAATTACTTTCTAAGAAGTGGGGAGAGTGTAAGCCGAAATTTCAATCTTTGTCTACTTGCGGTTTTAAAGTTGCATCGCCACTTGCTAAAAAAACCGACACCTATGCCCGAAGATTGTGAAGATAATAGATGGAAACTTTTCAAGGTATCATAAATATATTTCTTCAATTAGTAATAACCTTTCTTTTCACAAATTCATATCACATATCTTTTTTTTTGTAGAATTGTCTAGGAGCATTAGATGGCACATACATTAGTGTTCATGTGCCTTATGATAGTAGACCAAGGGCAGAATACATGTACGGCCCCCCGAACTTGTCAATTTTTTGCAAACGGCCCCCCCAACTTTAAAATAACCTATTAAACCCCCCAACTTTACATTTTTGTCCTATTGAACCCCTTTTGCTGAGATGGATTTGCGCGTGTAATTAAACGCGTGGGTGAGCGACTGATGGTTATACGTTTGATGACATGGAAAAAAAAAAAATACAAAACAAAAACAAATCCCGCCTTTCCCACTTCTTTGCCCCTTCTTCCACGCCATTTCCCTCCTTTCCCACCATTTGTTCGTTGGCCCCCAACCTTCTCCCACCTGGTTCTCCATTCCCCTACCTCCTTCCATCGTTTTCACTAAAAAGTCCTGGAAAATGGCCTCTTCGAGTAGCAGAAGCTCAAGGATGCTCTCTTCAGGCTCGATTTCGCGCAGTGATGGAGCCTCTGACGCAGTCTTCCCAGCTTGCGTTTGTGGTGTTGCTGCCGCAATTAAGCACTCGTGGACCGGTGCCAACCCTGGAAGGCGTTTCTTTGGCTGTCCACACTATGGGGTATGTTCAATTTCAGCTAATTTGGAAAAGCCCCAAATTTTTAAATTTAGGGTTTATGTACAGTTTGTTGAATTTTCTTGATGTGTGTTTCCAGAGGATTGGTGCTTGTGATTTCTTTCAATGGGTTGATCCCCCTATCCCAGAACATGCTAAGAAGGTGATATCAGGTTTGCTAAGGAGTGTGAAGGATAAGGAGAAAGAAGAAGATAAGAAGGACAAGGTGATCTCTGGTTTGCTAAGGACGGTTAAGGAGAAAGAAGAAGAGAGGGACAAGGCCAATCGTCGATCAAGCATCCTAATGGGTCTGTTAGTAGTGAGCATAGGGGTTAATATTGGTACATTTCTTCTTTCTGTGTAATTTGGTAGTGAGGTTTGTAATGCAGTGGAGTGGGATGTTGTGGTAGTAGCAAGTACTTAATTTGAATGAATAGCTTGTATTGGCAGATTGTATGCTCTTGAATGCATATCTGTTGGATGAAATTGTGCTGGAATGATTTGGTTTGATTATTGAATGAAAATGTGCTGGAATTGTAGTGTTGGAATTTCTGTTGGAATGGTTTTGACAGGTTTGAATGAATTTGTGTTGGAATGGTTTTGTGTTGGAATGGTTTTGCGTTGGAATGGTTTTGTGTTGCAATGGTTTTGTGATGGAATTTCTGTTGGAATGATTTTGACAGGTTTGAATGAATTTGTGTTAGAAGCATATCATGCAACAGGTTTTGCCAAAATGTGTGACACATTATGAGTTCACACAAGCACTTGCTTGACAAAATATACTGACAATGGCCTTTCATATAACAAGCACAACAACTGACAGTGCCAGAACATGTAACAAACTGACAGATACTTCATCTAGGATAAAAAAGCTTGCCAATAACCTTTCATATAAGAAATTGTTCATGACACATTCAAAAGTGGGCATTACATGCCTAATGAACTGGTTTTTTGCGTGTTCATGACACATACAAAAGTGGCTATTTTACCTAATATAGTGGAAATTGACAGTTTAGGACAAAAGTGGCTATTTTGCTAACAAACACCACATTCACACCCTATGGCCTGCTTGAACTGGTCTGGCTTGGTAAGGGGTTGGCCACTGGATCACCTCCTCTGCTTGAACTGGCCTGGCTTCTTAGTTGTCTTGTGGAAATAGCCCGATTCCCTTGCCATCTCATTCCTCTTTTTGGAACTGTGAAAGGCCCTACAGCTTGAGTTGCATCCTTGCTTGGCTGTGGTGCACGCAACACCCTAGAGCTAGGAAGCCCAGGCTGTTAAAACCAACAGAAAAAATGTCAAAAACTTAAAATAAAAAATTGGAATGTACACAATATATGTTAGGAAGGTTGCTAGCAACTTACATTTCGAATGGTAAGACCAGTTTCAGGGTTGGAGTAGATCCCCATGCCTACAAGCCTTCCCCTTCCCCTTCCCCTTCCCCTTCCTTTAGGTGGCCTATGTGGTGGTGCCTGACCCTGTGCTTGAGCTGGTGGTGGTGGTGGTGCATGAGCTGCTGGTGGTGGTGGTGGTGGTGCTTGAGCCTGAGCTGGTGGTGGTGGTGCTTGAGCTGGTGGTGGTGGTGCTTGAGCCTGAGCCTGCCTTCCATTGCCTCTCACCTGGCCACAAGAAGTGATTAGAAGTGTAAAAGTGCAAAATAAATACTAGAATGAAGTGGAATGAACCTGTCCTTCTTGAGTACAAGCAGTTGAGCTTCTTTTTCTTCTCCTAGAGTTGGTTGTTGTAGCTGCAGCAGAGCTTGATGCAACAGTGTTGGTTGTGGCACTAGCTTGTCTTCTTCTTGCCACTGGACACCCCTTTTTGTTATGCCCTTGCTTCTTGCAAACACTACATGTCATCACAGCCCCTCTCTTTGACATCTTGCCTGATTTTTTGGGCTCATCTCTTGCCTTTCTCCTACTCACCTTCTTCCTTCCTCTTCTCTTTCTAATAGGTGGGGCCTGAATGACTGGAAAATCTGAAGTTGGCCACATCTTAATGCCCAAAACAGGTTGAATGTGGTGTGCATATGCCTTCAAGTAGGTGGCCTTCTTAAGCCAGTGAGCCACAAAGTCATCAGGGTTCAACTTGAACATGTTCATACAGCAAATTGCGTGTGCACAAGGTATTCCCTTCAACTGCCAACTCCTACAGCTACAACTCTTGGAGCTCATATCAACCACATGAGTGTACTCACCATCATCTACCTCAAATCCCTTGTCCCCATTCCAAAGGACATTGCACTGCATTGCAAGATCTTTGTTTTTCTCTAGCCTATGCAATGCCATGGGTGCTATATCACAAATCCAGGTTCTAGCAAATGCATTCATCTTGGTAATCCTTCCCATTACTTGTTTCCTAATGTCTTCCAGCATTGTGATTATGGACTTATGCCTAGCACCTAATATCCAGCTATTAAATGTCTCACACATGTTATTTTCAATAGTATCACACTGCACCTTTGTCCTACAAAAGGCCCTATAGAAACTCTTCACACCATAAGCTAGAAAATCTTCACTGAGCCCAGGACCTAACCTTTTCATGCCTTCAATGTTTTCCTCCAACTGAACCTGGAAACTTGACCATGCACATGCCCAGAACTTCTTTCTCTTGTCTGTCCCTCTCCACTCCTTTGCCCAATTGGCATAAATATGCCTTGCACACAGCCTATGTTCTGCCTCTGGTAGTTCATTCTTGATTGCATCTTTTATCCCCTGCAATATGAATTTTAGCATGATTAGTTGCAACTAGAAAACTTAAAAATCAGAAAAAATCAGAAATGAACAATAGTTTTGCACTCACCAAATGCATGTCAGAAACTAATGTGATGCCTTCTCCTTTTCCAAGCTCCAAATCTGCAGCTAATGCCCTTAAAAACCTAGTCCATGTGACTGTGGACTCTTGAGTTGTCACTTCCCAAGCTATGGGGAACATTTGGCCATTCCCATCCTTTCCTACAGCTACAAACAATTGACCCTCTACTGCACCCTTAAGGAAGCATCCATCAATTCCTATGATCCTCCTACACCCATTCTTCCAACCCTCTTTTAAAGCTTTAAAACAGGTGTAAAATCTTTTGAACACTTCTTTCCCTGGTTGAGATTCTTTCTCTACCACCACAAAGCATGTTGATCCAGGGTTTGATCTTTCCAGCTCTTGAACATAAGAATGAAGTTTCCCATATTCCTCAGTATAATCACCAATATTCTTCCCCAAAATCTTTTGCTTGACCCTCCTACAAGTAGTCACTCCCACATACATCTTTTGCTCTTTCCTGCACAACTCTTGGAGCTCCCACAGTTTGATTGAAGGTTGGGAAATAACTCTGGCATCAAAATACTTGGCTAGGAACTTGAAGTTGCACATCTTGTTGTTGTTGTACCTCCTGCACTCATGCTTAGGCTTATATGTTTTCACCATAAAGTTCTTAGATGCTCCATCTGAGCTGGCACGCAAATACCATTTGCATCCTTCATGTTTGCACTTTGCCACAACTCTCTTTCTCTCATTAGGCCTCAATCTCAGTTTAACTCCTCTGTGAATGGAGTACTTGGCCACAGCATCTCTGAATTCATCAACACTTTCAAACACCATCCCCACCTCCCATATAGGGTACTCACAAGCTGGGTTGTACACCACATGCCTACTTCTCCTCCTTCTCCCCTCTCCCTATCCTTCACTCTCATCTCCAGAATCTAAACTCTCCATACTATAATCAGAGTCACTTGCATAAAATGGCTCATCCCCAGCAACTTTACCCCTGTAATCATGCCTATTCTCATCCCATTCTTCATAACCCTCATCATTGCCTACCTCACCCATGTTGATTTCCACATTGACAAGGTTTTCCTTGTGCACCCTCCTCCTTTCTCTAAGCTCTCTTGCTCTTTGTCTAACCTCTCTCAACTCATCATCAACCTCACTATCATCACTGATTTCCAATGCAACACTACTATCACTGTCAGAGGATTCCTCAGTATAATCATCATCATCACTACCACTCTCATCTAACTCAGCCTGTTGTTCATTATCATTGCCTAGGTCCTCAGCATCATCATTGCCTAGATCCTCAACATCATCATCCATGTTTTGCTCATAAGCCCCTGCACCAGCTTCTTGCTCATTCCCTAAATCAACCTCCTCATTATCCTCTGCCACAGGATACTCATTTCCTAAATCAACCTCTTCACAGTTATCATTACTGATTTCCTCTGCAACAACTTGTTTCTCCTTAGTTGCCACACCATTACCCTCTTGTTCCTCATCCAAAATGACTGGATCTTCTACACTTCTACCACTGGGAACATAGTCCACGATTTCCATACCATCAACATCTGCAATAACAGCCTCATTAATCCCATGATCAATGTAGAAGTGAACCTCCTGGCCATCATGCAAATCCTTGGCAAGCTCCATCAATGTCTCATCTTGCATTTCCCAAAATGTACCATCTTGCTTCTTGTAGTAGATCCCATTCAATGATCGATACCCCATACTTCTGATCCATGAAAATAACTGCAAAAAGCTCATCCTGTCTGTGTCCAATCCCTCAGTATATCTTGGTGGAAATTCATTAATGTAGTCTGGCTCTGGCTCAGTGACGAATGAACCACCATGATGCCAAACTATCTTGATATATTTTGCACTCATCCCTAATGCCAAACACAGAAGAATGATAAAAAAGCAAAATTCTGAGGCCTAATGAACTCATGCCAAACACAGAAGAAGGACCAAAGGCAAAATTTTTAGCTCAAGCGATCTATGCACCCTAATCACCATATTCACAACAAATTATGCAATTGCTTTACAGATGCAAGGATAAAGGTTGAATCTTCTACCCTAAATCGCACAGATTACGCATTTCACAACCAAAAAACCCTAAATCGAAGATTGTTGAAGGACAAGAAACTAACCTCTTTTTTTGGGGTTCAGAACTGCATTCGAACTTGCCCTAGCACTAGGATTTCGAGACTGGATTCGAGATTGAAGGCGAGCTTCTCCTGGGAGCTTGGATTCAGCTTGCGATTTCTCTCGTGAGCTCTCTCGAAAGCCCTCACCTTTGTCGATTGCCCTTCCTTGCTCTTATTTCTCTCCCTCCAATATAACGGTTACCATGTTATTTTTTTCATATGATATAACTATAAGGTTTTACTTTAAAATGAGATTAAACTTGGATTTTTGGGAAAAAATTAAAACATGTAAGCAATTCTAGCTTACATGGCGCCAAATCACTAAAAAATGCTTACGTGGGGGGGCCAATTCAGATACAATTGCCAACTCAGATAAAAAATAAGCCAGCTAAGCGCGCGTCAATTTCACGTGCCGCGAGATTAAAAATAGGGGGGTTCAATAGGACAAAAATGTAAAGTTGGGGGGTTTAATAGGTTATTTTAAAGTTGGGGGGGCCGTTTGCAAAAAATTGACAAGTTCGGGGGGCCGTACATGTATTCTGCCGTAGACCAAGGTATCGAACGAGGAAAGGTGATCTTGCTATGAATGTGTTAGGTGTATGTACACCTAATATGGAATTTATATACATTTTGCCCGGTTGGGAAGGTTCCGCACATGATGGTCGTGTCTTACGTGATGCTCTTTCTAGGCCTAATGGTTTCAAGGTGCCACAAGGTAACTAAATTTGAGATCTAAATTGATAATTTATTTTCAACATAATAAGGGGTAGTGATATTCATTTTTTGTTTTTTGGTTAGGTTGTTATTACCAAGTAGATGTGGGATACACAAATTGTGAGGGGTTCTTAGCTCCTTATAGAGGTCATCGGTATCACCTAAAGGAGTGGGGAAATAACCAACCTACAAGGCCGGAACAATACTTCAATATGAAGCATGCTAAAGCTAGGAACGTAATAGAAAGGTGTTTTGGCGTTTTAAAAGGAAGATGGGCTATTCTTCGAAGTCCATCATTCTTTCCAATACGAACTCAAGGCCGTATTGTTAGTGCGTGTGCTCTATTACATAACCTCATCCGAAAATATATGCCAACCGATGAAGAATTGATCATTGATGACATGGAGGAAGAAGAAAGTGATGAAGAGAGTGACGGAGAGAGTGATGGAGAGAGTGACGAAGATAGTGATGAAGAGGGCTCTAGACCTAGAATTGAGTATATCACTCATGTTGAAACATCCGACGCTTGGACTAACTTTAGAAATTCCCTAGCACAATCTTCATATGACAATTGGCATGCTAGAGCGAATATGTAATCAAGTTTCAATATGTATTTTGTTTTTCGAACCTTTTGCACAACTCGTCTACTGTATTTGTTTTGAACTTGCATCTTTATGTATTTGGAACTTAATGTGTGCCTTTTTTGATGATAATGCTATTTGCTTCTATTGCTTGTCTTATAACATGTCTTATTTTTATTATATGAAATGTCCTTTTCTTTTAGGATGGATGCATCGAGTCAAGGTGGACGGGGTAAAAATAAAAGAAAATGGAAGAATGTGGAAGAGGACACTTTATTGGATTTTATGCTAGAACTTAAAGCTGATCCTCAATGGAAAACTGAGGGGGGGTTTAAGAATGGGTTTATGTTGGTCTTAGAGCAAAAGCTAAATGAAAGGTTTCCTTCTTGTGGATTGAAGGCTACTCCTCACATTGAATCAAAAATCAAGTGGTTCAAAGACAAATATTCTATCATATGTGAGATGCTCCGCTTATCAGGATTCAAGTGGGATAGTGAGCAAAAAATGATCCAATGTGAAAGACAAGCTTATGATGATTTTTGCAAGGTATACGTTAGTTTAAAATATATTACTTATTTTGTTTAATTAAATTAGGTTCTAATACATGTGTTTCTTTGTAGATGCATCCCAAGGCTCAAGGATTATGGAGAACTCAATTTCCTTTTCTTGACAAGCTAGATGATATTTTTGGATTGGATCGAGCTAAAGGGAATGAAGTGGAGGACATCGATGACATGGTTGGGACTATGGAGAATGAATATGTGAATCTTGGTGAAGAAGAAGACATGGATGACTTGGCTGAATTAGTAAGCCCTCCACCTTCAAAGAGGCAAAAAAAAGGTAAGTCTACTCTTGGAACCTCAAGTAAGAAAGATCAAGTTCATACTTGGGCTGCTGCAATGAAAGATATGAACAAACATTTAGAAACAATTGCGCATTCTATGGCTGCAGGATTAAATCATGAGAATGAGCTTATCGAACAAAAAAAACAATTATTGTCTGAGATTGCCATGATTCCTAGGGTTTCTACCGATGAAGCCATTGAAGCGGCTCGTATTCTAGGTAAATCACCAAGTGAGCTGGATATATTCTATAGTTGTCCCAATGATGAGTGGAAGGCCCGCTATATAAGCAAGCTTACTTCTGAGACTCGAGGTTCAAGTGGAAGCTTTGGTGGAGGCTTTGGTGCTGATTAAAGTGGCTGAAAAAATCAGCTAGGTAGCTATTTTTTGGTGTGATTGCAAGGCCATTTTGATGTGATATCATTTTGTATGTTTTGGATGTATATCACAAAACTTTATATGTCAAACACTATTATTTTAGGTAGTCTCTTTGGCTTATATGAGGCTTAGTGTTGACATGGTTCGATGCAATATTGTACGACACTTGCAAAACACTTATGCTTGACATCACATATGTCTTACATGATCATAGTAATTGCATATTTCAAATGATTTGCATTTCTTGTTGTTTCGTTTGATGTTTATTGCAAGTGATCATAGTAATATATTGTCTTACATGATCACTAATCTCAAATATATAATTAATAACCATCAAACAATTTTAATGCCCATTCCAAAGATCAATTTTAGCCAAATACGAAGTTTCAGGAATGACTGATTCCGACAGGATACCAAACACCAGGTTTCAGGAATGACTGATTCCAGCAGCATATACCAAACACCAGGTTTCAGGAATGACAGAACCCGATTCCTGATTCCAACCCGATTCCTGGCATAGAAACAAACAGGCCCGAAGTCTTTTTTGATTCAACCTACCGAGACCTAATAATCATGATTTCAATGATTTCAGATCAACAGCCATGGATTGGATCATGAAAAAAACCATAGACATTCATACGAAGCAATCGAAATCAGATTAACAAGAAATTGAAGGCTGAAATTAGCATTTCCGATCCGTCTAACCTTGAGATAGAGATCAACAAGCGCGTAGAGAAAATCGTGGCTTTGATTAAGCCGGCGTTGGAGCGAATCGGCGACGATCTGAAACTCGGCTAGCGGAACCGCCTTCATAGAGTCGGCGCAACCGTCCACGTTCGAAGACAGCGCCTCGAGGCGCCTGCTCGGGAGAAACACCAACTCCTCCGCCTCCGGCATTAGCGACAGGGACGAGAGGAGAACGGAGGCGGAGAGATCGCGGTTGACGGCGACCACACGGCAGATGCAGGACTCGGCCGGCCTCCACCATGGATGCCACCTTCAGATGCTGTCCTGGATCCGCCGTCGACTGGAGCAGCGCCTGTCGGCCGAAATAGGGGAACGAGTCCCCGAGGGGCGTGAAGACAAGCAGGAAGAAGAATAACGTGGACGACTGTCTCGAGGACGGCTGTCTTCGAACATCCGCCATTTCTTAGGGTTCCGCTTTGAACGAGTCCCATGGAAGTTACCTGGAGGTTAATCCTGCTTGGATCTGGCTCAGTAGGCTTGCGGAGATGGCGAGGTCGGCGGAGAGGGCAAGGTCGGCGGCGAGGAGGTGCGGGAAGAAGGCGATGAGGAGGGAGATGGAGGAGGGGAGGGCGGAGATTCAGATGCGGGAAGAGAGGAAGTGAGATGCGGAAGGAGAGGAAGCGATTTTATTTTTTTTGCCCGCATAGAAGGTTGTGATATTAACCGTACAAATCGGGTATGATCAATGGACGAGATTCGTTCTTATTTCCTACCGTAAGACTCATTCTTACATGACTCTTTCTCATCAAATATTATGGGTAAACAAATATAGTAGATCATGCAAATATAGAAAATCATTAACGTAAGCTTAAAAATGCTAAATTTATTCAAGTAAATCAAATAATAAAGTAACAAAATTAGTATTTCTATTAAAAAATAATTTAAAATTTTATCTTAGATCATGCAAATATGCTTAATTTTGGGTGATGACAAGTTGGTTCTACGGGTTAAGTGATGACAAGTTTTAAATGCGATGACATGTTTTATTTTGCATTGATAAAATTTGTTTATATATTACTTATAGTTATGACCTATTAGCTCAAATGGTAGAGCAACGTGCTTAACGCACAATAATGTGGGTTCCAATCCCACATAGGCATACCAATAAATTCTGATGACAGATTGTATACGTGGCGACAAGTTAGGGTGATAATTTAACTGATGACGAGATTTACCTCATGTTGAGTGATAACAAATATGTGATGGTAGAGTATTAAGATGATTTAATTGATGATATGATAGGTGATGACAAGGTTAAATGCAAATATAAGTAACTATAGATTCAGTGATGACAAGTTTTGATGATAATTAAGTCGGGACAAGTTGGAAGATGAGTGATGACAAGATTATTGATAATTTGAGCGATGACTAGATGAGTGATGACAAGATTTCGTGATAAATCGAGTGATGACAAGTTAGGTGATGACAAGATGGACGGTGGCCGATCAACGATCGGTGGTGGTAATGAGTGATGACGTCATCAATGACAATTTAAAAAAAAACAAGGGCAAAATTGGAAAAATACTACTTGTTAATTTTTGTTTCCTTTTAGATTACATAGTTTAATATTTGCCACCGTTAATCTATTAGCCAAATTGGGTTCTTGAAATAGACCGTTTGATATATTTTTTTTTTGGTTGAAATAGACCGTTTGATACTTATGGAAGCGTGTTGAAATATGTTTCTCACATGAAATATTTATTGTTAGATTTTAATATGTAAACTTGTGAGATATTGTTTTGGGCGAATTAACCACGTAAACGTGTTACTTCGCTATGATGAGGGAATCCTAGTCACAAAGTCGTCACAACAAGTTACAAGTTACGTACGAATAAGATGTAAATCGAGAAGAAATAACAAACATAAATTGAATAAACGTAAGGAAATGCGAAGAATGCGTAGGATCGTTTGTATTGCTCGTGTATATGTGTGAACTTCTGGATCGCTACAAAAGATCGTCTTTCTCCTTAGAACAAAAGAAATACAGTAGCTAGAATATATGAATTTGGGAGTATTTTGGGTGTGTAGAGACTTGTGTTCCTTTTTTCCTTCTCTTCTCCCTTCCTCCTCCCTTTTATATGCTGACTTCCCCAAACTAGCCGTTGGCAATCAATGAGCAAATCCCCTGATTTTCGCCATTGTAATTATGACGTTATAATGTGCCCAATATCATCGTTGATATGGGCGAGATTTCCGGCCATTGATTTGGTCAATCTGACCGTTGGTTCAAGGCTGAATAAATGCCGAAGATCTTGCCTCTTTCTTCATAATTGTTGAGGATATTTGTTATAGATGGCCAAGATTATCTCCTTCCTTTTTGGGAGATCAATTTGAATGTTATTGATGGGCTTCTCCTCTCTTGATTTAACGGCTTGATTTTATGAGGCCCAACAATACCCCCATCAAAAACTCGGGAAAGTTCCTGACTTTTCAGGGTTTTTGATCTCATCACGGACCTATTTCCCGCGCAGTGAAGCTCGTCGCTCCTTACTTTTTCGAAACTATTTACCCTACCCCCAGTGCATTGGGGTTGAAACTTGTTTTTGGCCGCTAGCGGTAGGGCTTGGACGTCGTCCAACTTTCTTGTGTTGTATCTTGTTTGTCTCTTTCTTATTGGTTCCAAAACGGGTTTGGAGTTGAAGACTGAAGTGAGGATGGAACGTGTTTAAACGTATTTCCGCAAGTATCATGTAATAACGTAGTGTTTGAGACGGAACGTGTATAAACGTTTTTCCGCGTGTAGTATTTGTAACGGAACGTGTATAAACGTGTTTCCGTATGTTGTACTCGTAACGGGACGTGTATAAATGTGTTTCCGTGTGAAGTATACATGACGGAACGTGTGTAAACGTGTTTCCGTATGTTGTACTCGTAACGGGACGTATATAAACGTGTTTCCGTGTGAAGTACTTGTGGCGGAACGTGTGTAAACGTGTTTCCGCATGTAATATTTGTATAGCGCTTTTTGTGTGGGATGCGTAAAATAGAGAGCAAAATGTGTAAGGTGTAAACACTTGCATTGATGTAGAAATCGTTTTGCAAGTGCCGTAACCCGTAACCTGTCTCTTGCATCCTTGTTCGACTAGTCGTTGTGTGCACATTGTTGCCTGATTGTTAGGCATGGGCCTTTGTTTTGGCCAGTAACGTCACAAGGCGTCCCTTGCTAGTAAGATGTTGTCGATGTCATGTATGCGTAAAATCGTTCTTTTTGAATTTTTCATGTACGCGTAAAAGCGTTTCTTCTGAATTTTTCACGTACGCGTAAAAGCGTTTCTTCTGAATTTTTCACGTACGCGTAAAAGCGTTTCTTCCTTATTCAGAAATGATATAACTTCAGATTCCGTAAGACTTTGTGTTGACGCGTTTGTTATAGCTCCGAGCTACCCCCAGTGGTGATTTCAGGACTACCCCCAGTCCTGTAACACGTCATGCTCTTCTAATTCGGAAGGGGTAGGGGTGAAGTCGCTCACGAAATCTGATTGTGACTCCTTAGCTGTCCTAAGCTCGTACGTGATGTCGTACTCATTCGAGTGAATTGACCTGACAACTTTGGTTTTGACATGATATTCTTCATCGTGTAGTTAGTTCTCATAATGATAGAATGACTTTCAAAATAAGGACATAACTTTATTGAAGCCATTACCAAAGATAACACCAATTTTTCTATAGGAGAATACCTCGTTTCTGCGTCAAGCAATGCTTTACTTACATAGTGTATGGGCAATTGACCCCCATGTCGCGGCTTTGATAGATCATGGCTAAGAGTTGCGTCCATGTTGATGAAGATTTCGCAACTTGCTCCGGCGTGACTTCTTTTTTGGCTAGGGCCCCACAGTGGGCGCCAATTGTTTTGGGCGAATTAACCACGTAAACGTGTTACTTCGCTATGATGAGGGAATCCTAGTCACAAAGTCGTCACAACACGTTACAAGTTACGAATAAGATGTAAATCGAGAGAAATAACAAACATAAATTGAATAAACGTAAGGAAATGCGAAGAATGCTTATGATCGTTTGTATTGCTCGTGTATATGTATATGAACTTCTGGATCGCTACAAAAGATCGTCTTTCTCCTTAGAACAAAAGAAATACAGTAGCTAGAATATATGAATTTGGGAGTATTTTGGGTGTGTAGAGACTTGTGTTCCTTTTTTCCTTCTCTTCTCCCTTCCTCCTCCCTTTTATATGCTGACTTCCTCAAACTAGCCGTTGGCAATCAATGAGCAAATCCCCTGATTTTCGCCATTGTAGTTATGACGTTATAATGTGCCCGATATCATCGTTGATATGGGCGAGATTTCCGGCCATTGATTTGGTCAATCTGACCGTTGGTTCAAGGCTGAATAAATGCCGAAGATCTTGCCTCTTTCTTCATAATTGTTAAGGATATTTGTTATAAATGGCCAAGATTATCTCCTTCCTTTTTGGGAGATCAATTTGAATGCTATTGATGGGCTTCTCCTCTCTTGATCAATTTTATGAGACCCAACAGATATTAGTTCTATTATGGGTTGGTTTTGGTATAAACCGAACTAGAACTATACACTAGAGTTAGTCAATTAGGTGTATGTATGATCCTAATTCATGGTCCACAAGCTTGAAGAAATAAAATCTAATTATCATAACTATATACTAAAGCGGAGGTTAGAAATAATATTTAGCAGAATACGTGTCAACTTCTCATTGGAGCCCATCACCCATCTTTATTAAAACAATTTAATTGGTTAATTTTGAATATCGACCCCACATGTATGTAAAATATGAAAGAATATATATCATTGAAATTGTATATATGTTCCCTTAAATATATAATTAATTAATCGTACTATATACTCAATTGAAAAAATAAAATAATAATAAAGAAAAATATATGTCAACTCCAATTAAATAAATAATTAAAATTATAATCCATAAAAATTAAAATAAATCATACAAACTTTGGGAGTATTCAATCCTTATACAAAACTATAATTCTACAAATCTTTATTCGATTAAAAGAATGTATTATAGTATAAATAATGTATCATTAAAATAAATCTCATAGGAAACAAATTAATAAAACGATACAAGATTTTATATCAAACTATTTTTTGAATAGCATTATAAAAAAACTAAACCAAGTTTTTAGTTAAATCAAATTCGTGCCTTCAAGGCACGTGACTAATACTAGTGTCTTATCTAAATTAAGTACGAGTTTGTTCCACCTTTCACCGCAAGATTTAGGAAAATATTCATTAAACTAAATATCTTCAACTTTTTTTTCTCCATAATATCTACTATAATACAGTATAAAGCAGAACCTATGTCAATGTTAAAGTTTGCGCCACCTCATCAACGTTGAATAAAAAAAAGTTATTTACGCCACGTAATCAATGCCGAATAGAATTTTTTAACAATGGTAACTAACATTTATATCAACTATAATATCTTATCCAATTTTTGATAGGTTAATTTAGTTTCCTAATATAAATCAATAGCAAATCTTGCTATAATCAATAGAAAAAATGATTTTGGATATCTTTGATATCTTTCTTAATTTTGATATGAAAATATAATTTTCATTTACATGTTTTTTATTTTAGGTAAAAGTGATTTTTTCATTTTCATGAAGATTCCACATAATTAATTAAAATAATAGATTTTACAATTGAAATTACAAAAAAATAAAATACATATATAGGTTAATAGTTTCGAACTTGGGTCTATCGGGCTTGAATTGTAATTTCTCGAATAAAAAACAAACTCGGATCAAAATTTAATCTCAGATAGATTAAGTCTGTTTTACATTACTCATACATGGTACAAGATTTGTACTAGTTACTTAATAAATATAATCATATCTTGTGCAAGTCAATAAAAAGAAAAAAAATTACTAATACAATTTACAACTCAATCTTAGTTAATTACCTTGAAAATTTAAACGATACATAAAGTTAATCAAAATCTGAATATTAAGTTGCCATATAGATTAGACAATCAATAAAATATAAGGTGTGGGGATGGTACCAAAGGTAGGACAAAGAAGAAACAAGGGCTTAGAGATCACTTGCAAAGGATTACATATGTTTCACCTTAAGAAGACTAGTGTAGGATCAAACTTGTAACTTGTCAGATCAATACCCTGTCTTGCTTAAATAGACCAACCCCTTGAGGTTGGATTAGACAATAGGTATAAACAACGAGCCAAACATAAACTTAATTTCCTCCATGTGCATTGATCTCAAAAAAGATAGACTAATGTCCTGTTGGGCCTCATAAAATCCGGCCCAAACCTAAGTGAAGGGAAGCCCATCAGATGCAACATTGCAACATTCAAATTAACCTCCCAAAAAGGAAGGAGATTATCTTGGCATTTATAACAAATATCCTCAATAATTATGGGGAGAGAGGCAAGATCTTTGGCATTTATTCAGCCTTGGACCAACAGTCAAATTGACCAAATCAGCGGCCGGAAATCTCGCCCATATCAACGATGATATCGGGCACATTATAACGCCATAACTACAAAGGCGAAAATCAAGGGATTTCCTTAATCAATGGGCAACGGCTAATTAGAGGGATAGCAACACTATAAAAGGCAAGGAAGACACTCAAAGGAGGGGGACAATCAACACAACTCTGGACATACAACTCTCTACGCCTCAAAAACGCTCCCAAATTCATATGTTCTAGCTATTTCTTTTGTTCTAAGGAGAAAGACATTCTTTTGTATCAATCCAAGTGTTCAAGCAATACACACAAGCAATACAAACCATCCTAAGTATTCTCCGCATTTCCTTACGTTTATTCAATTTATGTTTGTTATTTCTTTTCGATTTACATCTTATTCGTAACTTGTAACGCGTTGTGACGACTTTGTGACTAGGATTCCCTCATCATAGCGAAGTAACACGTTTACGTGGTTAATTCGCCCAAAACAATTGACGCCCACCGTGGGGCCCTAGCCAAAAAAGAAGCCACGCCGGAGCAAGTTGCGAAATCTTCATCAACATGGACGCAACTCTTAGCCATGAGATATCAAAGCCGCGACATGGGGGTCAATTGGCCATACATTATGTGAGTAAACCTTTACTTGATGCAGAAACGAGGTATTCTCCTATAGAAAGGTTGGTTTTATCTTTGGTAATGGATTCAATAAAGTTACTTCCTTATTTTGAAAGTCATTCTATCATTATGAGAACTAACTACCCGATGAAGAGTATCATGTCAAAACCAAAGTTGAAAGGTCAATTCACTTGAATGAGTACGACATCACGTACGAGCTTAGGACAACTATGGAGTCACAAACATTATCAGATTTCGTGAGCGACTTCACCCCTACCCCTTCCGAGCTAGAAGAACATGACGTGTTACAGGACTGGGGGTAGTCCTGAAATCATCACAGGGGGTAGCTTGAAGTTATATCAAGCGCGTTAATGCAAAGGTGCTTACGAGTTAGTGTCGCATGATGTAGTAGTGCCCAGAAGTCGTAACGCAAAGTCATATCATTTCTGAAGAAGGTATATAATAAAACATCTTTTCAACATCTTTACACTCTTCCACATATACATGCTGTCTAATTGCAAAATTCATAAAGAACGCTCTTACGCGTACATGAAAAATTCCAAAAGAAACGCTTACGCGTACATGACATCGACAACAACTTACGAAAAACTAGCAAGGGACGCCTTGTGACGTTACTGGCCAAAACAAAGGCCCCTACCTAACAATCAGGCAACAATGTGCACACAACGACTAGTCGAACAAGGATGCAAGAGACAGGTTACTGGTTACGGCACTTGCAAAATGATTTCTACATCAATGCAAGTGTTTACACCTTACACATTTTGCTCTCTATTCTACGCATCCCACACAAAAAGCGCTATACAAATATTACATGCGGAAACACGTTTATACACGTTCCGCCACAAGTACTTCACACGGAAACACGTTTATACACGTCCCGTTACGAGTACTACACACGGAAACACGTTCCGTCACAAATACTAAGCGGAAACACGTTTAAACAAATTCCATCACGTATACTACACGCAGAAGCACGTTTATACACGTTCCGTCTCAAACACTACATCATTACATGATACTTGCGCAAACACGTTTAAACACGTTCCATCTTCAGTCTTCAACTCCAAACCCGTTTTGGAACATGCAAGAAAGAGACAAACAAGACACAACACAAGAAAGTTGGACAACGCCCAGGCCCTACCGCTAGCGGCCAAAAACAAGTTTCAACCCCAACACACTGGGGGTAAGGTAAACAGTTTCGAAAAAGCAAGAAGCGACGAGCTTCACTGCATGGGAAACAGGTTCGTGATTAGATCAAAACCCTGAAAAGTTGAGAACTTTCCCGAGTTTTTGATGGGGGTATTGTTGGGCCTCATAAAATCCGGCCCAAACCTAAGTGAAGGGAAGCCCATCAGATGCAACATTGCAACATTCAAATTAACCTCCCAAAAGGGAAGGAGATTATCTTGGCATTTATAACAAATATCCTCAATAATTATGGGGAGAGAGGCAAGATCTTTGGCATTTATTCAGCCTTGGACCAACAGTCAAATTGACCAAATCAGCGGCCGGAAATCTCGCCCATATCAACGATGATATCGGGCACATTATAACGCCATAACTACAAAGGCGAAAATCAAGGGATTTCCTTAATCAATGGGCAACGGCTAATTAGAGGGATAGCAACACTATAAAAGGCAAGGAAGACACTCAAAGGAGGGGGACAATCAACACAACTCTGGACACACAACTCTCTACGCCCCAAAAACGCTCCCAAATTCATATGTTCTAAGGAGAAAGACATTTTTTTGTATCAATCCAAGTGTTCAAGCAATATACACACAAGCAATACAAACCATCCTAAGCATTCTCCGCATTTCCTTACGTTTATTCAATTTATGTTTGTGATTTCTTTTCGATTTACATCTTATTCGTAACTTGTAACGCGTTGTGACGACTTTGTGACTAGGATTCCCTCATCATAGCGAAGTAACACGTTTACGTGGTTAATTCGCCCAAAACATGTCCCCTCATAATTCACTAGTAGCCATCAACGATACACACAACAAATTCAAAGGAGATGTGCTAAGGCGGTGAGTCGGTGAGCTCAAGTTACTACTTTTAAAGGTTGAACTGCTTGAATAGATGTGCTAAGGCAAAGTTGAAGCCTATTTTTTGGTTGAGGGCACTGCCCATGAGAGTCGAACCGGTGACCTCTGGGTACTACCCTTTGAGGCTTAACCGTTTTGACTAAATGCCCGAAGGCAAAGTTGAAGCCTATTTAGCACAGTGTAGTTTAAGAAAATGAATTATCAATTAGTCAACAACGTTATCTAAAAAACTAGACAATTAAGACATTTTTATGTAATTTTTTCTCTGTAAAGTTACTTAGTGTAGACTACTCCATTAGATTTAAAAGCGAGCAGCCTTAAACTGTATTTGTGGACGAAATCAGGCACTACGCTTCAAGTGCGTTATCAATAAGCAACGCACTATCAAAATGCCATTTTATATAGATCAATAGTACGTTATCTGATCAGTATAAGATCAATCAAAAACTTAGATATTAGTCTGCGGAACAAGAAATAACTTTGAAAAGTATTTATGCTTCGGGATGCTCCATTTTCGGATCGATGATATGAATAAATTAGCCCGGAGTGCAAACAATCAAGCAAGATACTTTATAGATGATCATCAATTAAACAAAGCCCAATTTACATACCACTTGTCCCATTATTTAGTGGATCTGACAATCTTGTGACAATCTTGACTAAATATATAGCACAACATATAGATGTTGCTCAATGGAGAGTACTGTTGCAATTTGATCACTTTGACGTCGGAAGATGGAGACTAAAAGAGCAAAGCATGGTAGCCCAACGATCTAGATTCGGTTTAAGTTAAGACCTATTTATATTCAGCTCATTCGGTCATTCCCTAAACGAGTCAAGCTTGAGGACTACTGGACTAGAAAACTCGACTCATTTGTTCGAATGAAGTCGTTTACTCGTTTATATATGGTTATGAACAAGTAAGAAACATTGTTATCATATCATAATCATCATCATCATAATAACTATATACTAAAGCGGAGGTTATAAATAATAATTAGTACGACACGTGTTAACTTTTTCTTGGATCGTATCACTCATCTTTATTAAAATAATCTAATTGGTTAAAATTTGATTATAGACCCCAATGTATATAAAATATGAAAGAATATATATCTTTGAGACCATACCTATAAGGTTTCCTTAAATATATAAATAATTAATTTTACTATACTAAATTGGATATTAGAATAATAATATAGAGCAACATATGTCAACTCCAAATAAAGATATAATTATTCAACCAAAAAAAATAAAGATATAATTAGATTAATAGTAATAGTAAATTAAAGATATAATAACCATTTGATTAAATCAATTTGATTGTTTGACATTGAAGTGACTTATGTTTATTAGTTAAAATTTTTATTGTAGATTCTACATATATAAAAAAAAAATTATATACATAATTTAGATTTTTTTTCAAATAACAATAAAATAATTCTTATCATTATAAAGTAAATAAAATTATTGATATAAACAAGTATTCAATCTTTATACAAAAATTATAATCCTCCACATCTTTGTTTGATAAAAAGAATGTGTTATAACAGAAATAATCTATCATTAAAACAAACCCTATAAAAAGCAAATTTATAGCAATACAATATTTTATAATATTAAACTATTCTTTTGAATAACTTATATAAAATTTAATGGGAAAATTGTTAAATTAAAATCGTATCTTCAAGGCACAAGGACTAATACTAGTACATTTACTATAATATAGTATAAAGCAGAACTCACGTTTTTGTTAAAATTTGCTTCACATAATCAAGATTTAATAAAATAATGATTTTATTTTTCATATAATGTTTTCTAAAAATAACTCAAACATTTACTTAATATTTTATCCAATTTCTTTATATCTACTTGATATTTTAAAATTTTTTTCCTAACATGGTTTTTTAAAGATTATATCCTTATATGAATAAAAACAATTCAAGTGATTTTTTTTGATATCTTAACAACTTTTAGTTATTAATTAGTATTACATTTTTCTCATTATTAAGTCTTGAAGGATAGTGAAAAAACATTTACATATGTCAATAGTATATTGAATAATATAATATGAAAAACTGAACAAAATTAACATTATATTACTAAAAGTACATATGTAGGTCAATATGTTCGGTCTAGGGTCTATCGAGTTTGGATTATAAATTATCGAGTTAAAAGCGGATTGATGTTAAAATTAGATCTGGAATCGATTAATTCAGATTTATTTTTAAATTACCCGTAAATGGTTTAAGATTTGTACTAGTTATACATAAGAGTATTTAAATAAGGGTTCGGATCCGGTATGAATGGGTCTTAAGGTAGGAAATAGGAATAAATCTCAATCGTTGATCACGTGCAAAAAAAAACAACCCAAAAAACTCATGGGCATATTATTCGGTAATTATTCGCATATTATACGCGTTTTATTCGCGATTTTTTTGTTTTTTTTTTGTTTTTCGTTTTTTCCGCGATTTTCGGAAAACTAGCGCGCGTCCAAAATTTGTTCAACTCTATGACCGATTTGTTCAACTCTATGGTCAATTTGTTCATCTATATTTATTCAACTCTATTACCCATTTGTTCAACTCTATGGTAAATTTGTGCACCTATGTCATATTTTATAGCAATCGAAGTTCGTATAATTTGTTTCGCTTTGGCAATTTGTTCACCTTTATGGTTAATTTGTTCATCCATATATGTTCAACTCTATTGCCAATGTGTTCAACTCTATGGTCAATTTGTTCAACTCTATGATTATTTTGTTCATCAATATGTGTACAACTCTATTGCCAATTTGTTCAACTCAATGGTGAATTTGTTCATCCATATTTGTTCAACTCTATTGCCAATTTGTTCAACTCTAAGGTCAATTTGTTCAACTATATGGTCATTTTGTTCATCAATATGTGTACAACTCTATTGCCAATTTTTCCAACTCTATGGTCAATTTGTTCATCCATATTTGTTCAACTTTATTGCCAATTTGTTCAACTCTATGGCCAATTTGTTCAACTCCATGGCCAGTTTGTTCATCAATATTTATTCAACTCTATGGTCAATTTGTTCATCCATATTTGTTCAACTCTATGATCAATTTGTTCATCAATATCAATATGTGTTCAACTCTATTGTCATTTTATTCAACTATATGATCAATGTGTTTAACTAATGATCATAAACAAATTATAGATACATTCCAGAAATCATTTCAAACCACAAGTACACAAGTTGATTCAGGAGGTGAAAACTTCATCAATTCATCTCCATTATATTGAATAAGGACAATTGAATAGTCAACTTGATCTTCCACTAATTCCAATTTCTTGCTACATTTTTATAATCAGCACAGCAAAAGAATCGTAGCTTTTAGTTCAATCAGTGGTGATGCAATTGAAGTCCATGATCTTGGAAGTAGGAAACAAAATCTAAACTAAAAGGTGTAGGTAACAGAACTTGCCAAATACACAATCAAAAACCTTAATCCGACTTCTAGCACGAACTTTCAAGAAGCAGCTTCAACAATCACCTAGTTTACCAAATTGATTCAAGTACAGCCGAAAACATAATCAATTGCAACCTCACAACCGAGCAAAGTTTCAAATCATTAGACTGATCTATTTAGAAACAAAATATGAGAATCCTTCTCCTGTCGAGCCACCATCGACGCTGAAACACACAACAAATCTAAACACAATTCACAATCAACATCAATTTCTTCCAATCCAGATCTACAAACAGAATTGAATTTTGGCAGTGAATTGAATTGAATTTGAATTAGAACCGGTCGATTCGTGCGAGGACGTTTTCACGGAGCTATGGTTTTCATGTAGCGGAAAGGCGAAATTGAGCTCGAGCTCTTCTTCTCAGACAAAGAAGATGCCAACGATGAGAAAGGCGAAGGCGAACACGAGCTCGATCTGAAGGAGCTGACGTTCGCTATGGTTTTCGATCGTTTGAAATTGAGCGACCGGTTCACGGAGAACAACGGACCTGACGTCTTCTCGCCGTCGTACACCATCCACGTCTCTACCAAACTCAATCTCCGTTCAATTCAATCAGTTCACACACAAATTCAGCAATTTAAAACCTAGCTTTTCGAAATTCGAAATTTCAGATCCGGAATCAGATCAATGAGGTTGCGATTGAGGTGCGCATAGTGAGGATCGGCTTGCCGTCGGCGTCCATGAGGAGGATCTCGGCCGAAACAAAACCCTAGCCGTCTACATGGCAGACCAATTGGAGCAACAAGAGACGGTTCCGATGCCGAAAATGCCCATCCTCACCATGGAAGCTCTGGATCTAAGCACAATCATGGCCGAGAAGTCGTATTTCGTCGGCGGCGGCGAGATCGTCGTTCTGTTGCAACAAGCGTCGGCGAGCGATTTAGGCTTGGACAGAGGGATCGCGAGAGAGCAATCGACTGCCGCAGCGCAAGAAGAGGGAGGCAGAGAGGGCGAGGTCGGCGATGAGGACGTGGGGGAAGAAGGCGAGCTAGGAGGAGGGGAGGGCGGAGATGCAGATACGCGAGGAGAGAGCGGGGCCCAACTTCTTCTTTTCCTACCGTACAGATTGGGCGAAAATTGACCGTATAGATTGGGTGTAATAAGGGTTGAGATTCATTCTTAATTCCTACTGGAAGACTCCTTCTTATAGGAGTCTTTCTCTTTAAATAAAGGTATAGTGGTCTCTCTCTCTCTCAATGTAAGTTGAGTTTTATTTTAGGACAAATGATTTAAAATAATCTTAAGTATCAACTTTTAATCAAAAATAATCCCAAGTTTTAAAATCATTACCAACGATACGAACTATAAGAAATTTAACCAAAAACGATTCAGAAGCCTTTTCTGGCGTGTTTTTCGATATATGGAATCGTTGATATGACGATCGAAAAATTTTCGACCAAGTGTAAAATATCAAGTTGTTATGTCTAATTTTCGATTCTTGCGTCATCCATTTCACCGGAAAACTCGTTGAAAAACGCATCTGAATCGTTTTTAGTTAATTTCGTAATAGTTTATATCGTTGGTAATGATTTTCAAACTTGAGATTATTACTGTGTTGATGTCTCGTGTTTCTTTCTTTCTTTGTGGTTCCTATTTGTTGTTTTGTGGCTTCACAGATGCTCCTTTAGCTTCTGTCATGCTGATCTTGCAAAGCTGTCTATAATCTCAAACCTACATACCCTTGCTTCAAGAAAGGTGAGCCCCAAGCCTTGTCAAAAAAGGCCCAAACAACAGTTCTGCTGTGTTGAGTGACAGCGGAAGGATGGACAGAACCCATGCAACAAGGGAAGGCATAAATGGAGCACAGTTGACAACACATATGGACTATGTATGACCATCTCACTTAATAACTGGTATGTAATTTGGAGACCCCTTTTCAAGCTAGGATCAATGGCATGTTGCGTTAGTTCCTGTGTTGTTGTAGTAATTAGGAATCATGAAACCCTTCTGATAGGACTCCCAAACCATGGGGCTTCCTCTATTGTACTTGTAGTGATAGTGTTTAATGCCCTTTTGTACAAGCTCTGTTACAATTTAGATGTTAATGAATGGTCCGGTGATCTAATCACCTGTATAACCGTTCTTAGTACCGATAATTGCCTTGATGTGTTGATGATTACAGCCCTTCTGAAAGGTGTTGCATATGCCCGTGATCAGCTGTGTAAGAAAAATACTATGGGGATAAATCCCACCAAGCAAATCAAAGCAGATAAAGGGATTTCAAACCCATATATAAAACGCTGTAGAACACAGCATAAAGGAAAAACAATCCATTGGTTATCAAACTATCAATGGGGATTTACAAACCCAAGGAGAAATCCACTTCTAAGGAATGCATCTGAGATCTGTGGATCTGATGTGCATGGGCTTTCACTGTCGTATGTATTTGTTTGGGCAATAATTCAATGTTACTCAATAGCCTTGTTTAATAATTCTGCTAAGCTTTGGTGAACTAGTTTTCAAGATTGCTATATGATCTCGAACATATGCAATAGCCGATCAAACTGGTTGCTACTACAAATAGTGTCGAAAACCGCTGTGACCCAGCAATCGAGTGTTACAACACAAACTCTAGGGCCAAAAACCCTCTCATACAAGGTTATTAAATGAAGATATGTTTATGAAATTGTAGAGGCTTAAAAAAACAAAATAGATGGACGGAGATAAACGCTCTATGCAAAACCGAGCAATTTCAAATGATTGCATTAGTGGAAACCAAATCTCCACAACCCCCTATAACCCAACGATGGTCCAAAGCGGGTTTTGACTCTCTTGAATTCATCTCATCTATTGGTCTTTCAGGGGGCTTAGTGGTTGTTTGGAAAAGCCATCAATTATTGAATGAATCAATAAACACAAATCATAAAGACGAGCGATTTATTGCTTTCAAATACACAAATTTGGATAATCATAAGGAACTGATTCTTGTGTTTGCGTACGCCCCACCAAGAGCCTAGGACAAAAGCCTATTTTGGAGTAAAATCAAGGGTTTCATAAATCAGACTCAGCACCCTTGCATGGTAATGGGGGATTTGAATGAAATCCAGAGCCCGGATGAGAAACAAGGAGGGGTGATTCCCGCTGTGACAAGATTCGAGAGATTAACTAATTTTAAAAGAGATTGTAACCTTGTTGACATTCCTACCTTCGGGAATAAATTTACTTGGAGGAGATCCAAAGAAATAGATGACAATAACACTTTCGAAAAACTTGATAGAATATTAGTGAGTGATCAAATCATTCAATGGTTCCCCTCAATTTCAACAAAGATTCATAACTTTTCCTCATCAGACCACTGTCCGATTTCTTGCGACTTACCAACCGAAGGGAACATTAAAGCCCGACCATTCAAATTCGAAGCAATGTGGACATACCGGAAGGATTTCCAGAATATTGTTGAACAAGCATGGAGGCATAACCCAAGTGGATCGCATATGTTCAAGCTGGTTAAAAAAACGCAACTTCTCAAAATGAAAGCCAAGGCATGGAACAAAACAACTTTTGGAAACATTTTTTATCAATTCAAAAAAAACGAATGATGAGTTGTTAAAAATTCAAAAAGAAATTATAGAACAAAACAACCACCAACTTATCCGGAAACAAGAACGGCTGAATAAGAAAAGAGAATGCTTGATTCAATTCCAATTCTCATATTGGAAACAAAGAGGGAAAAACAACCACCTAAACTTAAACGACAAAAATACCAAATATTTCCATCGTATAGCGAGTGGAAGGAGAAATCGGACAAACATCCGCGAGATAACATCTACAGACGGAGTTCACATCACTGGTACAGGAAACATAAAACAGGAAATCCAGAGAGACTTCCAAAACCGATTCAAACATATAGAAATTAATAGAAGAAAAATGATTGAGTTAACTCAAAATATTCAAAGTGAAATAACATTGGAAGAAAACCAAAACATCACCAAACCAGTGACCAATGCTGAAATTAAAACAGCAGTTTTCGATATTGATGAAGACAAGTCGCCTGGACCGGATGGGATGACGGCATGTTTTTACAAAAAGTATTGGCATATAGTAGGACCAGATGTTATTAAAGTTGTGAAAAGCTTCTTTCATTCTGGCAAACTTCTCAAGCAGATCAATCATACTTTATAACCCTATTGCCAAAATGTGATAATCCAAGCTCAACAAATCATTACAGACCAATAAGCTTATCTAACACTATATACAAAATAATTTCAAAAATATTAACAACAAGACTCAAAAAGGTCATGGGAAAATTAATACACCCAATTCAGTCAGCATTTATTGCAAATAGAAGCATTCATGATAACACCCTTATAGCACACGAAATTCTCCATTCATTTCGGAATAAAAAGAGCATGGGCGGATGGATTGCCGTCAAACGGGATAGGAGAAAGCGTATGACCGGCTCAGCTGGGAATTTCTATTTCATGTTTTACAAAAATTCGGGCTCCACCAGAAGTTCATAACTTGGATTAGAGAATGTGTCGAGACCGTCTCATTCTCAGTCTTTGTAAACAATGGTCCAACGGAACAATTCAAACCACATAAAGGTCTGCGTCAGGGTGATCCATTGTCACCATACCTTTTTATTTTAGCAGCCGAAGTGTTTGCCAAACAACTACAAAGGGTTAACATGGATCCTAAAAGCGGAATTGGTATTCAGATCTCTAGGGTAGGAACCAAGATCCCGTTCCTTGCTTATGCAGATGACATTATCATTTTTTCTAAATCAAGCAACCAAGCCTGTGCAAATATTAAAGGTATGATTGAGGACTATTGTAGGCTTCCGGGCAAAAAGTCAATCTACACAAATCAGCCTTTCAAACTACCAAAAACATAACCAATGCAACCAAGAATCAAATTAAACAAATCCTGCAAATAACAAACACCGCAGCTCTTGACAAGTACTTTGGGTGTGCCCTTATCAATGAACGAGTAACCAAGAACACATTCAATGCCTTTACATCTAGAACAAGAGATCAACTAACCAAATGGAAGGCTAACACACTATCCTAAGAAGGAAGGAAAACACTCATCAAAGCAAACCTCTCTACACAACCTAACTATTTAATGCAGTCGTTCTATCTCCCCAAAGCAACACTTGATGATCTCGACAAGATTAACTGTCAGTTCTTTTGGAACAAGGATAGTGGATACAAACCACTTATTGGTTGGAACTCCATTTGCAGGCCCATCAGTCATGGTGGACTTGGAATTGCTAAGTCAGAGGAAATAAACCAAGCACTACAAATGAAACTATTATGGAAACTAATTGTTGACCCTGGTAACCTATGGGTTAAGATTGTGCACGAAAAATACCTAAAAACAAATAACCTATGGAACTATAAAAAGCAACAAAACACATCATGGCAGTAGTCCAAACTAATGAGCCTTAAGGATCAGTTCCTCACAGGTTTAATGTGGCAAGTTGGAGACGGCAAAACCATTCGTTTCTGGAAAGACAATTGGATTCCCAATTGTTGTATAAAGCCAACAGAAGAGGCCAAAGACACAATCAACAGTGAGGAGTGTGTAAGCTCCTACATCCGAGATGACAAAACTTGGGACCTAGAAAAGCTTAGGCAAATCCTTACACCGGAAATCGTTGATGAAATTGACAAGGTTATTGTCCCTGTCAATAATATCACAGACCGAATGCTCTGGAAACCCAGCAAGAATGGATGGTACTCTACAAACGCTACCATGAAATGGATTCAAGATAACAAATTAAGTCAAAAAATCGATCTTGAATGGATATGGAAATTAAACATTCCACCAAAGCAGAAAAACTTCATTTGGAAAATATGTCGTAATGGACTGCCTACTAAAACTAGACTTGCTTCGAACCACGTTGCGGTCCCACAAGGCTGTTGTTTTTGTAACTTACCAAATGAAGATGTTTTTCACCTCTTAATAGAATGTAGGCATACATACAATGCCATAAATGCACTGAATCCTGATCTAGCCCAAAAAGTGAGTCAGTTAGACTTAGGAAACCGCCTTCCGATGGTGTTTATTAGTGATTTGCGCTCTCTTTTAAATAAAACTCAACTTGAAACTCTGTTTTGCCTGTGGTGGTGTACATGGTACCTCAGGAACAAAAACATCTTCAATCAAGGAAATCAACTACAAATAAATCCTAGTACCATCCTCGAACTTACCATAAGACAATTGGATGACTGGAAAAGAGCCAATAAGGCCAAACAAGCAAGCAATGTCGATCATTTTAAGGATCATGAAGTGATAAAGCAAAAGCAATGCAGAAAGAAGGCGAAAGGGATCAAACCCACGAATGGCTATTTCAAACTCAATTTTGATGGGGCGGTTAATTGTGATGGATTTTCTTCCTTTGGTTTTGTGATCAGGGACTCCAGAGGCCGCATTATTTCTCTGGATGGTGGTTTTCTCGGACGGCGATCCGTTGTGTTTTCCGAAGCTGTGGCTCTTCGGCAGTGGATTATTGAAGCCACTCGGCGTGGCATTCCCCGTTTGATGATTGAAGGTGACAACATGCAGGTGGTAAATGCAGTGTTGGGGGATCGGAGTTGTCCATGGGAGGTGGAGCTCATTCGGTCAGACGTTCAGCTGTTGCTTGGCAAGTTGCAGAATTGGGGCATCCGACATATCTTCCGGGAAGCCAACAGAGTAGCAGACCACATAGCTGGCTCGTTTTGCTGTGTTTCTCCTTGTACTTTCGATTCTGATCCGGTCCTTAGGGACCTCATCCGTCAGGATGCTCTAGGATAGCCCCAGGTCTGTGGGGGCTAACCTAATTTCTTTCCTTTGTCAAAAAAAAAAAACACTTGAGATTATTTTTGGTTGAAAGTTGATACTTGAGATTATTTTAAATTATTTTTCTTTTATTTTATTAACTTGTATCATTAAACCGTTTTTTTTTTTTTTTGGACTAGTTTCACAAAAGTCTGTGAAACTTGCCCTTTTAGGCCCACTATATAAGACAGGCCCAATCAACATAGCAAAGTCGGCCCATACAACATTGGCCAATTCCAAATGTGGCATTTTGTTTAGTTGATGAAATGCTCAATGGTGCACTTGTAGTTTTACAAGCTTCCACCTAGTAGACGACAGTCATAACAGAGCTTCAGCTGTGATTGTATAAGACACTATCAAAGTTTTGGTCCATTTGGTGGTGCCTCAATCCAGGCCGAATGAGCTCGAATTCGATATTTCTGATCAAGGTAACCAGTCCCGTATCAACAACTCCACTAAGCCCCTAAACCCATGTGGCTAACTGGGTACTAGCTTGTGAAAAATCAGTCTCATTGTAAAAGCTATTCGTCCTCTAAATTTTGCGTCCATTAACCAAATTATTTTATCAAATACTCCTCAATAAGGGGATGTTGCGTGCAATTGTAAAAGCTATTTTGTGTCCGCTTAGTGGCATGGTAGCTAATAATACACACTAGTACATCAATTGTACCACATCTCCGAGGCTCCGTTCGGGAATCGTAGTTGAAGCTGAAAGTTGAAGTTGACTTTATAACGGAAGAAAGTAACCGAAGCTAAATTGGTTAGCTGAAAGTAAGAAAAGGTGATATGGATGTTCGGGAAGTTAACTAGTAGAATCCCGAAAACAGTAATAACAAATGACAAAAATACCCCTAAATCCATTAAAAAATCATTTCCATTTCCACACACGTGACTTTCACGTGTATCACCCCTCGTCCCCATATGTGTTGCCTCCAAGCTCCCATTTCCACACTTGCCCGAGCTCCACACCGGTTGCCCTATGTTTCATTGAGTATCCTCACCCTCCAGATCTCTCGTCGTTGTCTATGTAGTTGTGACCGTCGTTGCCCAGAGTCGCTCGCCCCTCCAGATCCATTGTGACCCCGACCTGGACAGCACTCCGCCGGCACCGACGAGTGAGGTCAAATTTGCCCCGAACAGCACTCTGCCGGACTCGACGTTGAAGGGCCCAATTCTAAATCGTCGTCGTCGGGGTTGCCAGATCTGAGAACTTGCAACGAGAGCAAGGGCGAGGAACAAAGGGCAGGGAGCGAGACCAAAAAATCACAAGGGTATTTGCAGGAAATTAAAGTGAGAGTATAGCAGCGGACGGACCCCCCGAAAAATATTACTCTCTCCGTTTCATAATAAGTGTCGTTTTAGCTCTTAACACAGTTTTTAAGAAAAACAATCATTCACTTTAAAACTTACAACTTTTTCTTAATCTTACCACTCATTAAATTTTTTTACCCAATGAATGAACAACTTTAGCCAACAAATACACATTCCAATAAAAATTATCATTACTCACCACTAATAAATCACTTTGAAAACCTAAAACGACACATAATATGAAACAAATTTTAAATGCTAAAACGACACTTATTGTGAAACGGAGGGAGTATATTGGTACATTCAATGGTGAGCCACTTCATGTCGGATGAGTTTGAAATTCGAGAACTTTGGTTAATGAGTACCAAACCTCTAAGCCCATGTGGGTACTAGCTCATGAAATATCAGTCTCATTGTAAAAGTTATTTATCCCTTGAATTTTCCGTCGATTAACCAAATTAATTTATCAAATACTTTGTGTCAATTTATCTTAAGGTCTATATATTGGACGTTCAGTTAAGTCTTAAGTTCTATATTGGACCTTTTTTCAAGTCTTATACCACAAGATGATCATACAAGGAAAGCCAATTCATACTCGACCTTTTCATTAGTAAGGGTCTGACAATCTTGACTAAATTGAACTTGATCATTGTTAAATTTTATATAATATAAAACATTGTGACAACAACCTAATAAATGGTTACTAGAAAAATGAATTACAATAACATATCGTCTCAGGGATAGGAAACGAAATAAACACAAACTTAAACATTTATGTTTATCGATATTAAAAAGGATCGACTAATGTCGCCTCATAACACATTAAAAGTCATCACATATGCAGGACAACAAATTCAAGGAGGACATCCGAACATACATCTTCAACGAGTACATAAGTACGTGCACATAACACGTTTTATTCTGAATACGACAACAAGTATCTTATAGATATACATATAGATTTTGATTTAATACTTCGTATAACATGTCTAGCACGGCCTTCGACATTCGCAACGATCCCCATGGTCACCACTGACGCACTGGCCATCGGGCCAACCCTCCCTGTTACAAGTTTTTTGGCATCCAAAGATGCAAACTCCATGGTAGTACTTGCTTGGCTTCGCGCATGTGGCTCCTTCGACTTCTACCATATTGTTTCCTATCCCTGCATAATTGATTGATTGATTGATTAGTTTAGAATTAAAAAAAACTCAATTTTTACTTCTAGAAAAACTTCCGCTTGTTACAAAATCTTATATGTGAAAGTATTTGATATAAGCTCTTGAAAACGTACACGTACATATTCAAATGATCGGTTTATAGATCGACTTGATATATAATCCCATGTTAAATATAGTAGATTATAACCAATAATACATCATAAAAATGGTGATCCAAACAGATCCTAAGTTCAAAAGTCGAGTAAGCTTAATGAATTTACCTGAAGCAAATACGATGAAAACCAAAAGCAAAAGACCAAAGAAATTCTTCCCCATGTTAGCCTTTGTTTTTCTTCCTCTTGGCTCGATCGTATGAGTAGCAATGTACTTAATTATGTTGTGCTGCACGGAAGTATTTTGTGAATAACACTTGAAATATTCGGCCCTATATATACGGGATTAGGTGCACTAAGAATTCCGAACTCCAAAGTAATGAGCTCATGTTGGACTCAAGTCTATGACCTCTTAGAGCAACTTCAAGAGATTTGCTAAAATTATCTTCAAAATAGAAATCTAAAACTCATAATCTTCATAAAATATTTAATTTTATTTCAACAGTTTCTCTATTTTTATTTTTATTTTGGGATCTAATCAACAGTTTCTCTATTATAGAGAATAAAACATTTAATATCTCTTTTTAAAAAACCTTAAATTGTTCTATTAGAAAAAGAAAATAAAAAGAGAAAATATGATTGGTTGAATACATCCCCAAATATAGGGAAGAGTCTCCATCTTTTTCCTCCCTTCTACATTTTAGGAAATGAGATAGAGAAGCTCTTGGGGTGAAAATTGCTTCAAAATTTTCAATTTCCACGAATATGACGAGTTTAAGAATTGATGGGTTCATTAAGTAGTCAACAAACGTTATCTAAAAACTTGACAAAGTTGTGCATCTGGTTTTGACGGGTGAGTCTCTCAAAGAGAATTTTTTACATCCACTGAAGTTGAACCACAAACCTCGTGAATTTTTTTTTGGTCAACGAGAGCCAAAGCTTTCAAGGTTCATGTTATTAATTAGAACGTGGCTGTTGCGCCTAAGAGGCGAGGGGTGGTCTTCCCCCTAACATCGTCACTAATAATAACTCTAGTACAATCGAGAGGATCACTAAGATAATGTAGACCGAGGTAGAAGGAAAGAGCGAGAGTGGCAAGGGAGTCCGCGACTCAGTTCGCTTCTCTATAGACGTGGAGGAGCTGGACCGTCCAATCCCGGCGAACACAAACCTCATGAATGTGGAACAAACCACTTACAACCGGAACCAACTCTCTTTTATACAATTATTTATATACCATGCTTCAAGTAACCTGTGGAAGCATGTTGAAATATGTTTTTCACATATGAGGTTGTGAGATTAATATACTAAATATGTATACTTATGAGATATTAGTTCTATTATCGGTTGGCTTTGGGATAAAACATACTAAAATTATACACTAGACTTAGGTGTATGTATGATCCTAGTTCTTGGTCCACAAGCTTCAAGAAATAATTAGGTGTATGTATGATCTTAGTTCATGGTCCACAAGCTTCAAGAAATAAATTATTAGGTGTATGTATGATCCTACTTCATGGTCCACAAGCTTTAAGAAATAATTAGCTGTATGTATGGTCTTAGACTCCTCCTAGTCCATGGTCCACAAGTTTCAAGAAATAAAATCTACTGTCTTATCTAAAGTACGAATTTGTTCCACCTTTCGCCACAAGATTAGGAAAGTATTAATTTAACTAAATATCTTCGAGTTTGTTTTTCTCAATAATATTACTTATTAAACATAATCATATCTTGTGCAAGTAAAAAAAAAGTTACTGATACAATTTACAACTCAATTCTAGTTAATTACCTTTTTTTTTTACCAAAGATAAAATTCAGCAAAATCTGAATATTAAATTGTCACTTAGATTAGATACTAGGGCTCAGAGAGCTCTTATAAGGGGATTCATATGCTTCATCCCTAAGAAGACTGGTGGGGGATAGAACCAGCAACCTATCAGACTGATACGGAGGAATAAGTGTTGGGATGGTGATTAATCTCAATAACGATCCCAGTTAGTTTTGATGATGATTGAACACTTGTGAAGTATTTAATGTGTTTGCTAAGTGTTTCAGGATCAATTAGGATGAATTGAGCAGGAAACAAAAGCGGGATCAACCAAGCGGGATCAACCGACAGAAACAATATCATTTTAAATAATTTGTGTTTTACTAGTATCAACCAAAAAAAAGCATGTAAAAGTGCATTTTGAATTTTTTATACTTCCTTTGTCCCATTTTGTTTGTCCTATACACATTTTGCGGTTATTAAGCAAGTGGTAAATCAAATAAGGTGTCTTATGAAGATTTGTGAGATATGTTAGTTTTGAAAGATTTTATCTTGTTTCCCAAGATAAGATAAAATCTGATTTGGTTTATATTTATATTTTGGGAAATTCCTCTTGGTACCCCCGAGGTTTCGACTTTTCCTCTTGGTGTCCCATGAACTTTTTTTTTCCTTTTGGTGCCCCCGAGGTTTACAAATAGTTCTCACCGTAACCAAAAGTTAACATTTATCACTTTTCCATCCAAAAATAAAAACAAAAAAAAAAGCTAAATTAAATGACAAGAATATGAGCACATATCCGTGTAGTGAAATCTGGATATTAGGTACCAATCAAATTGGAGAAGCCCTCAGACTACAAATTGACAACATAATAGTGACAGTCAAAACAATCCCTAGACAATAACAAAGGCATTCGCAATCCATCATACAAAATAGAGCTAGATGACTAAACCCTAAAAATTCAAAGCAATGTAGAAAAAAAACAGAGAAATCAAATCAGAGATTCACCTGGAGAGCAGAGTGGAGAACGAGTCGCCCGTGGGTGGTGGACCGGAGGCCGGAGGTATGCTGGTTGACTGGTGTCGGAAAGGCGATCGCCGGCCTGAGATCTGTAGAAGTGGAGATTGGAGAAGAGGCAATTGAAGTCTGGAACGAGAGAGACGATAGAACAAGCTTTTAATTTATTTTTTCGTTTTTTAAAATCTTAAAAATAACCCTGAAATTTCAAAAACTACCCTAAAACGCATATAACTTTCGTTTTTTTTATTTGAGTGATAAATGTATTTTAACATGTATTTTAGTTTAGCTTTTTTTTTTTAACAGAAATTCTTAATTTTGGATGGAAAAGTGATAAATGTTAACTTTTGGTTACAGTGAGAACTATTTGTAAACCTCGGGGGCACCAAAAGGAAAAAAAAAGTTCGTGGGACACCAAAAGAAAAAGTCGAAACCTCAGAGGTACCAAGAGGAATTTCCCTTATATTTTTAGGGAATATTTCAAGTTATTAGTATAGATAGGAACCGATGTATTAGGTAAAATTTTACCTAAGTTGAGAGAGTGCATTTGCTTTGTGCGATCGTGATAGAGAGACACACGGTGACCTTAGTCGAGTTGAGTATGAAATTAAGGGTGTGCATCGACTTGTTCTTGCGAGTTGTTAGAGGCATCCGACATTGAGGGATATAGATCCTGGTTCTAGGAGTTGTGTACACCTAGGAATCAAAGTCTGTGTTTGTAAGTTTGTTTCTGATTAATAAGAAAAACAAGTTGATTTGAAATCGTTTGTGTTCATCTTTTATTTACATGATTCATTATTCTGCTGCCCAGTTCGTTGATCCTTCTGGAAGATCAACGTCTGTATTCTCACACGTAGATCCTACAATAAACAACAAGCCAAACATAAACTTAATGTCCTCCATGTGCATTAATGTCAAAACAGATAGACTAATGTCCCCTCATAATTCACTAGTAGCCATCACAATACCACAAATTCAAAGGAGATCATTCAAAAATATCTTCATCAACTACGTTATCGGACTGGTGACCTCACGAAACTACTATTGAAGACTTAACAACTTAACTAGATGTCATATGTCAAAACTGAAGCCTATTTAGCACGGTGTAGTTTAAGAAAATGATTTATCAATTAGTCAACAACGTTATCTAAATAACTAGACGATTAAGATTGCCGTGTAGTTTTTTTTTTCTATAAAGTTACTTAGGGTAGACTATTAGATTTAAAAGCGACACGTCCTAAAACATATTTGTGGATGAAATAACGTAATACGCTTCAAGTGCATGCATTATCAATAAACAACACATGATCAAAATGCCAAATTATATAGATCAATATATAGTACGTTATCTGATCAGTATAAGTTCAATCAAAAACTTAGATATTAGTCTGCGAAATGAGATAACTTTGAAAGCCTTCGGGCATTTAGTCAGAACGGTTAAGCCTCCAAAAGTTGTACTCAGAGATCACCGGTTCAACTCTCATAGGCAGTGCCTCAACCAAAAAACAATGAGATAACTTTGAAAAGTATTCATGATTCGGGAATACTCCATTTTCGGATCGATGATATAATAAATTGACGCAAAGTTCAAACTTTAAAGCTAGAAACTTTATAGATGATGATCATTCAAGCAAAGGCCAATTTAGATACGACTTGTCTCTATAACTAGTGGGTCCGACAATCTTGACTAAATAGAACAACATTAATAGAGCAACATAGTAGCCCTATTTAGATGTTGCTCAATGGAGAGTACTATTGCAATTTGATCACTTTGACGTCGGCAGATGGAGACTAGAATATTTAAAAATATATGTATTTGTGGATGAAATCAGGTACTATGTTTCAAGTGCCTTATCAATAAACAACACTGACGGTTTCGGGCCGAATCGAGACATTAATTAAGAACGAAGTTGATCACCATAGAAGGAAAAATGTGTTTTCATTGATTTTGTAATAATCTCACAAATCGAACCCGAAAAATCATCAACTCTTCGGACCGAATTCCAAACCGAAAGGTCCCAAAAAACACGCCTACACCACCTATATAGGCCATTAGCCCTATTTTGCATGTGGTTAACAAGTGGTAAATGTGCGACAAGTGTCAAGTGGGTTCGACGCCAAGAGTCGAAATGCAGTAAGGGTTGTTTGGCTAAGATGGGGGGTGCCACGATAAGGGGATGGCGTGCGGGTGCCTAGCGGGTAATGAGCCGACCATTATCTATGTTGGTAGCGAGAAAAAAATGGGAGTACCATTAAACACATCAGAATGCCATTTTGTATAGATCAATATTAGGCTAGCATATTATTATAAGATCAATCAAAAACTTAAATATTAGTCCATGAAATACGAAATAACTTTGAAAAACAAATTTGATTCAGAAATACTCGATTTTTGGATGATATGAAGATCATGACCGAAGTCCAAACATTAAAGCTAGAAACTTCTTAGATAATGATCATGCAAACAATATACGACTTATCTCATTAGTGGATCCGACAATCTTGACTAAATAGAACAACATTTAGATGCTGCTCAATGGAGAGTACTATTGTAATTTGATCACTTTGACGTCGGAAGAGGGAGACTATATAGAGCAACATAGTATCCCACCAACCTAGCTTCGATGTTCAGCTCAGTTAAGACTTGTTTATATTCGACTCATTATGTAAATGAGTCAAACTTCGATGCAAGAAAACTCGGCTCGTGTCTTCAGAACTAACTCGCTTATATATGTTCATGAATGTTGGATCCAAGAAATTCTGGCCATATGGTGGTCCAGAAGACAGCCCGTTAGGAGGAAAGGCCCATCACCCGGCTGCATCCGGATGAATGAAGATCTATTATGTTGGCGCTAACATATAGAGAGAATCCAGGGATCCGACAAGATATGAAAGAAAATATCCGAAGATCTATGAGATATGATAGAGAATATTCAGAGAACTGTTAGATAAGATAGAATTATATCTTGTATAAGAACGAATATCTACCCATAGTCTATAAATACATCGTTTCACCCTCAAAATAGGGGGGATCAGATATTGGATAGGAGATCAAATCACACAATGTAAACCCTAAAATGGTGTACCATGTTTATACACATTCATACGCTTTTCACAACAATACACACACTTTTCGTCCTTATTCTTCTTGATTTATTTCGATTTAAGCCCGATTTAGGCTAGGTTTTGCCTTGGTAAATTCTAGCTCAAACATTATGGTGCCCACCGTGGGGCTGAGATCGATACAATCATCGAAGGTCTAAATTCTCGATCTTTGTCGATCAAACAAGACAATATCAGGACCGGAAAACACCCACCCTGACACTCCTATTATTGAGAACGACCAAAATCCCGAAGATCAAAGCACCAGATCACGGGACGAAGAGATGGTAGACTTCCGACAAACACCCGGAGTCTCCAAAAACATTGAGTAATCAAAGAAGCCATGAGGGAGGTGATCGTCGCCAACATCGGTGATCATCGGACCAGAGCAAGGGGGTGATGCAATGAAAGGGTTTGATTTGCAAGCATCAAAGCACTGTGCTTCGTTATCTCATTGTCAAGTTTATGGACAAGGAGAATTTTTTTTTGCCAACACATCCTCATAGAGAAACGCTCCCAAGGAAAAACAAAACCGCCTTTCCCTGCCCCCCGACGCAGCAACCAAGCCCCAAACCACGCTCCAAATCGAACGCCGAAATCGAACCCCCCTTATCAAATCTTTAGCATCCTCTTTTGTCTCCTCATCTGCAATCGCCAATTGCAGTCAGGAAGAATCATTATCTAGTTGTATTTCGAAATCTCTTGACAAAGAACACCACAAAACCTTTGCAAGTCGATGGCCTGAATCGAAAGAGGCGAACGATTAAAACCTTGCGCCAGCCTAATAGGAAGGATGGATCTCCTAGTCTAGTCAAGAAGAAGAGGTTGCACAATCGGCGTGGCTTTTTCCTCAAAGAGCCACACACAGTTCTGGATGTAGGGTTCGTGCAACGGAGACACTGTTCATCCGTATGGGAGTGGGGGATGATGGGATCAAGGGTGCGATGGGCAAGAGAGCGACAATCCCAAGTAACACTCCACTTGAAAGAATCATGGGGGGATTCGCTATATCCTCTTGTTTCCTTAAACTTCAATTTTCTTCATCTAAGTACTCGGTGACTGCAAGTATGTTAGCATATATTGATGGGAAGATTAGCATACCACCATCTCACCTTGTTATCAATCCTAAAGCTCAGCTTACTGTTTTTATTGAATTTTTTTCTAGGGAGTTCTTTTGCCTGCTAAGTTTGGGAGCCTAAAAGTAATGATCATGGAGAATGGTAATAAGTTCTCTAAATCAGTTTGTTGTTCTAATGAGAACCTTTTGTCTGAACAATTAGAAAACCTGAACACTGCTAAAGAACTAGAACAACTGCCTACTATGGTTGAAGAGACCTTAAAGAGTAGTGCAATGAAGAACCAATTTGTCCTATTGAGGATTATGATTGTTATGAGCCCCTGACTTTCCAGAACTGTAACAAGAGTGCAAAAATATGGGGATAGAAGGCCCCTAGTTGATGTTCTCTGGCATGGAAGACAATACACTAGTATGATGCCGCTCGTATGTGCGATGCTAAGCTGGAATGGGGCTATCTATGACTCCCGTATGTATGGAAGTGATTTGTATGATCTATTAAATCTCTATATAATGTCCATGAATAACTTCAAAACCATGGGGATGGATAAGAAATGCTTGAGTAGGCTCACATGTGTTTACGGCAATGACCATCGAAGTATAAGATCAAGTTGCCAAATGATTATGTTTCGAATGATTTTTCTCCATTGAAGATATATATCGAACTCAAATTATAAGATTTGCAACAATGGAACAAAAGCAAATTCCTTTGTTATTGATGCTACTTGTTTAAGTCTCATTGGAAAATCCTATAACTACTTAGCTTTTGATTGCCCACTGTTGGTGCATAACTTGTACGATAGATATGCAGGGTGCTGTTGTAACATGAAGGTTGAGTTGGTGTTAGGAAGAGACCAGCTTATTGATATTGTGGACTTGCTTGGTGCATATGAAAGAAAAAACATATGTTGTAAGGACAAAAAGAATCTAGGTCCATATTATGATTTTGAAGTAAAAGTGAATTGTGTCTTAATTGAACACATTAAAGCAGTATATGTTCTTCCTTCTTATGCTATATATGAAACCCGAGTATTTATTTGTGTGTTGGAAATTAAAATAACATGTGTTCAGTGGATTGAATAAATCATATACACCCTATATAGGAAGTCTCATCACGAAAAATATTGACGTTAAACCTTCGGATTACGCTCAGGTATATGACCAGAAGTTGCAATATCAGTGTAAAGGATATGGTATTCTATTTTGTCAACTATATTAGATATCTAATACAAGGCAACACCTAACTCGTTGGAGTTGTTAAGACCACACATAAATATGAGAGCCAAATGAAAGTCGCGTTTTGGAATAGTAGAGGGATAGGTAGAAGATCGTTTTGGCCAGAAATTGACTCATTTTGTAAAATTGAGCGTATTCAAATATTAGCAATTGCAGAAACTAAAACAGATAAATTGCCAAGTGATCAAACATGGAAACGTGCATCATTCGATAATATTGTGTGGTCTCCTGCTGAAGGAAGGGCAGGTGGTATTTGTGTGTTGTGGAAAGAACACCAATTTAACAGTGAATATGAAGAAATCTTGGTACACAAGCCTAGGTACATTATATTGAAATATGTAAACCACCTCACATGATATTCTTTAGCGTTGGGTTTTTATATGCACCCCGAATGAAAACAAAAAAGATGAATTTTGGCGTGAGTTTTCTAATCGTCTGAATGACACTCACCTCCCTATTATTGTGCTAGGTGACCTAACGAAATCCTAGAGTACACAGATAGAAAAGGGTGGTAATACCCCTACAATTGCTAGGTTTGAACGTATAAGAAATTTTAAAGACGATTGTGACTTGCGAGACATACCAACAACGGGAAATAAGTTGACATGGAGAAAGAACAAGACAGAGGTTGATAACATATATGAAAAATTGGATAGAGTTCTTGTAAGTGAGAACATTCTTCAGTGGTTTCCGGAAATCCGAACACATAATCATGCATTTACATCATCTGATCATTGTAAAATTTCGATAGAACTTATGAACGGGCACTTAATTAAGGTGGGTCCATTTAAGATGGAGAAAATGTGGTTAATGAGAAAAGACTACCGGAATGTAGTAAAGCAAGCATGGAGGGCGAATTTTCAAGAGTCCTTCATGCTCCAGATAATGAAAAAAACTCGGATATTAAAAGAACATACAAAACAATGAAAACGCAGGACTTTTGGAAACACCTTTGAACAACTCAAGGAAATTGAAGACACTCTGCTTGATTTGCAAAAGCAAATAATTGTATCCCCGCAACCAGATCTTATCCAAACGCAACTTCGGTTCCTCTAGAAAAAAGAATGCATTCTTCACTTCCACAAAACTTATTGGAAACAAAGGGAAAAGACGAAGCATGTCAAACTGTCTGACTCTAACTCGGGATATTTTCACAAGATAGCTACAGGAAGGCGCAACCATAAGGCCATAAAGAGTATTACGCAAGTGATGGAACTCAAATAATGGGTGAAGAAAACATCTGTCGAGAAATCAGAAATGAATTTGCAGAAAAGATATACTAAGGAACAGATTAATAATTCAACTCTTGAGTAATATCTCTCCTCATAGATAACGAAATAACAACTGAAGACAATGCTTACCTAACCAAGCAGGTAACTAATGAAGAGATAAAGAATGCAGTCTTTCAAATTGGCTCGGATAAGTCTCCAGGACCGGATGACATGACATCGGAGTTTTATAAAAATACTGGGACATTATGGGTCTAACTGTAATCAAGGCTATCAAAGGGTTCTTCCATTCTGGAAAAATTGTTGAAACAAAGTAACCACAAATTTATTTCTCTTCTTCAGAAAAATGACAAACCAATCGACAACAAACGAATATTGCCCCATTAGCTTGTGCACAACGGCTTATAAAAACATTGCAAAAATTTTGACAGAAAGACTAAAAAGGGTAATGGCCAGATCATTCACCCACTACAAGGAGCATTTGTAGCAGGACGAGCAATATTGGACAATGTTCTCATTGCGCATGGAATCTTCCATTCGTTTAGAGGAAGCCAGGCAAAAGTTGGATGGCAGTTAAACTAGATATGGTAATGGTAAAAGCGTACGATAGGGTGGACTGGTCTTTTTTATTTCAGGTGCTCTTGAAGTTTGGCTTTGATGGGAAATTTGTAGAATGGATCCGCTAGTGCGTATGCACAATATCTTTCTCAGTTCTGGCTAACAGTGGACCCACTATCCCACTTAATTCAGAGCGAGGGATCAGACAAGGTGACCCGTTATCATTTTATCTCTTTGTAATTGGTGCAGAAATTCTAGCAAGAAAGCTACAAAAGGTGAGTGAAAACCATTATTGAGGACTGGTCTTTTTTATTGGTTCTCCAGTATCAAGAGGGGGGACGAGGATACTGTTCCTAGCCTTCGCGGATGACATAATTATATTTGCAAAAGGGACTTACAGTGCTTGTAGTCTGATGAAAAACATTATTGAGGATTATTGTGCGGCTTCAGGTCAAAAGGTAAATTACCACAAGTCGATTTTTCACACTTCTAAAAAGGTGGGAAATCAGCAGAAACAGAGTATCAAACAAGTGTTAGGAATTAACACAATGACAAATTTAGAAAAGTATCTCGGGTTCCCAATCATTAATGGCAAAGTAAACAAAGAAATATTCAATTCTACAGTAGGAAATGCTCAACGACAACTATCAAAATGGAAAGCCAGTACTTTATCTCAAGAAGGTCGGTCAGTCCTAATAAGATCAAATCTGGCTACAAAGCCAAACTACTTGATGTAAAGTTTTATGTTGCCTAAGCATGTGCACGATGAAATTAATGTGATCAATAGAACATTCTTCTGGAATAAGGATAGACAATATAAACCCCTGATAGGATGGGACAAAATATGTAAGTCAAAGGCATATGGCGGATTAGGGATAAGGAAAGTGGGTGATATGCACAAGGCATTACAGATGAAACTGGTGTGGAAAGTCCTCACAGAGCATGACAATGTCTGGGTCAAAGTGGTGAAAGAAAAATATTTACGAAGGAACACGCTTGCAGAATATAGGAGTAAACCTAACACATCATGGCAATGGAAAAATTTGATTAAACTCAAGCGGAATTTGAGAAAGGTCTTCGGTGGCAAACAGGAAATGGAAAGTCAGTAAATTTCTTGACTGATAACTGGGTAATGCAAGATCCGTTGGAGAAGTTTGTAAACAAAAATGTTATAGAGAATGTTACCATTAAAGTGGAACAATTTATTTCAACAACAAGAGAAGGGAAAATAGACACATTGAGAAGACCGATCCTTATAGATCCTTATAGATATAGTAGATAAAGTATTATTGATACTGATTCCATGTAATGAAATAGAAGACAATCAAGCAGAAATTGATGGTTTTCAACAGCGTCAATAGTGAGTCTAGTAACGAAGGAGGATGCGATGAATCCGAGTCCAAATGATTGGATCTGGAATCTTGACATCTACCCAAAAATGCAAAATTTCTTAAGGAAATTTGATATGAATGGTGGTTTGTCTAGGGCAACAATCTGGTGGTTCGTTGTTGGTCGCTAGAGAGCCGCTAGGCAACAACTAGGTGGATCGGACCAGTACTTACCAACATGGACGCAAGTCACGCAACCTCTCAAGTCGATCCTTCCGGATCATGTTTTCCATCCTTCGTATACTAGTTTCGTTCCTTTGTCTCACAGTTCATTCTGTGTTTTTCTTCTCTATTCTAAGGGTTCAGATTTTGTTTATATCGTCGTTTGATTACAATTTTTCTGATCGACCGCTAAAGAATAGTCTTTCCTTTTTGATTGCGCATCTTATAAGTATCAACCTTCCATACTTATACATATTTGTTGTTCAGTGGTTTCAATTGCTTGACATGCCACCTTAATCTGGATCGTGGGCGACGACACCGACGAGCAGGATAACGAGAGGCACAAAGCGATCGGCCTAGACGCGCCCATCAGAAAGAAGGTACCGAGCAAATAGGCATCATAGCCGATCTGCTCTTAAGAAATCACCAGGGACTGCAACTCATGGAACTAGAAGAACCAGATGGCTTCGACGAAGCTCCGTTCGCTCGTTGGATAGCCGACGTCGAGATTCCTAAGAAATTCACCATCCCGAGTATGCCCACATACAATGGGACCACAGATCCTGACAAACACGTGGCAACCTACAAGCAAAAGATGATGACAAGTGTAGTCCCCTACCACTCCAAAGAAGCCATGATGTGCAAGGGTTTTGGCACAGCCCTAACAGGGCCAGCCCTAACCTGGTTCATTAATCTCCCACGCGGGAGCATTCAGTCCTTTGCGGATCTCTCGGATACTTTTCGCTCTCAATACGCCAGTAGTCGCTAGTGTGAGAAGCAATCTAGTGATCTCTACAGGATATGCTAGAAGTCCCAAGAATCCACCAGAGAATTCTTGGACCACTTCAACCACGAGAAAATCTCCGTCCCATCCTGTGACATAGCAACTGTAGTAGGGGCACTCAGGCAAGGGGTAATCCCGGACGGTGGCCTATGCAAGGAACTCACAAAACACCCTTATGCGCCAACTTTGAGGAAGTCCAAGCTAGAGCCTCGGCTCACGTTCGATTGGAGGAGGATAGGAAGCAGCGAAAGAAGGTAGCAGAGCCAGAGAAGCCAGGAGAAAGACAATCGTTGAACCAGCATCGGTCATTGTCAGCCCAGAGCAGCAGACAAGGAAAGCACCTCCAATACAATAGAAGGTCGTCAATGTCACATTAGGGCGATCGAACACTTGCGGTTTGTCATGCTCAATGACAAAGCGACACGCTAAAGAGAGTAGATTTGGCCGACCCCAACCATCGGGGCACGCCGTCAAGAAATCTCTTGGGACTTCTTGCTGAGACATACCATGATAGCCTCGTGATATCCCTACACATTGGGAATGTACTGAAGAAGAGGGTGGTAGTCAACACCAAAAGCTCCACAAATCTGCTCGACGAAATCGATGTAGAGAATCTTGCTGAGACATACCATGATAGCCTCGTGATATCCCTACACATTGGGAATGTACTGAAGAAGAGGGTGGTAGTCAACACCAAAAGCTCCACAAATCTGATGACGCTAAATGCGTTGAAGGAGAAGGGCTTGTCTAAAAACGACATTCACAAGCAATCACCATATACTTGGTGAGCAGGACAATGGCATCCGCCGAGACGCTACTCTCCAACGGAGAGACTGATCTAAACGGTCGTGATGTGCTCAAATAAACTCCTACTTTACTCCGAGTCACATAACATACTTGTCCTGACAAACTACCCGCTCAGAAAAATCATGCAAAAGCCAGAATTCTCAGGAAGAACGGCAAAGTAGACCATCCACTCAAGCGGGTACGACATCATATAATGAACCCTGGAGAGCAGTCAAGTCACAAGTGCTCGCTGACTTCGTTGCCGACTTTACCCCAACCCTCGAGGAGAGTGCGAAAGAAGAAGTATTGGCATCGTCCCTCGACGAGCTCTTAGACGAATGAGTACTGAATACCGACGGAGCCTCGAACGCAAGGGATGCAGGTATCAGAGTCGTGCTAAAGTCAGCAAGGGGGAAAGGATAGCTCAAGCGGTCATGTGTAATTTTGACGCCACCAACAACAAGTCGGAGTACAAAGCTCTTATCTTTGGACTGGAGCTGGCCGAGGATATATCCATCGAGAGAATTAAGGTACGAGTTGACTCTTTACTAACCATTAACCCAATATTGGGCATCTTTAACGCCAAAGATGACAGGATGGCAAGTTACCTCAAAGTGGTCAAATCTTTGTCCGAGGAGTTCGAGCAAATTGAGTTCGAGCAAGTGCCTCCAAAGAAAAATGCTTCGGCCGATGCCCTAGCGAGTTTAGGCTCAACCCTAGACCCCGAAGAGTACGACAAAATATCTCTGGTTCACCTACTGTAACCCGTGATAGCCGAAACACCAAAGACCCAGGTCGTTGAGCCACCATTAGAGCCGCACAGCCGGCCCACTCTAGATACTGTCCAGGTCCCAATCGACCCCCGGATCAAACAAGCGTTGGACGAAACCATGCCTGGAATTGATCCTAAAAGGCGAAGCACCAATAGATAGGATTGAGGCCAAGGCCTTAAAGTCCAAAGCAGCACGCTTTACAATCCTAGAGGGGATCCTCTTTCAAGAATCGGCCTCCGGCTTTTTACAACGGTGCGTGGAAAAGGAAGAGGCCGAGAAGATCATGAGTGAAGTGCATGATGGAGACCACGGGGACGACACTAGGGGTCGAAGCCTAGCCAACAAGATCCTTAGACAAGGCAGGCGAGCTACCATATGGGCTCCAGATTGATCGCAGCACCCCAAAGGGCGCAACAGGCCAAACGTCATTCTCCCTAGTACACACTATACACGGATGTGAAGCCGTCTCCCAATCAGAGATTAGGGTGCCCACTGCCAAGTACGGGCTCACCACCACGGACAGCAACGGATGTGAACTTGAGTCAGATTTAGACAATGTCCAAATACTCAAGGAAACGGCCCACGCCCGAATCGCAAAGTATCAACAACAAGTGACATGAAGTTACAACAAAAACGTGGCAATACTAATCTAGGAGCTAAGGGTCATCTTGATTCTCCACTAGTAATCCACCAAGAGTTGGGTTATCCAAACCAGGAAACGACAGCTTTCTATAGAGAAGGTCGCATAAGCCAGTAGCTCTCTAGACAATCTCTAAACATCCGTCAGAATATCCCCAAAGAAGTTGAGAAGATAGTTTCAAGGCCAGACCTTGATGGTTGCGAGAAGACAACAGGGGGTCATTTCGTCTAACTACGACACCCCTTAGGCTCCGTTTGCTCGGGGAACAATCCAAGCCGATCACTCACTGTTGATCGCTAAGAAGCCGCCACATAGAAGCTAGACAATCACCATCTAGTCAGTCGGTATCTAGGAGCATCAGGAGAGAAGATTGACGATGACGACTTATTGTCACGAACATGATCCAATCGCCAAGAAAACACAAGTTTCATCTGTATCACTCCTAAAAACTATTATTTTACATTATGTTTTCCCTTCACGGTTTCATATAAACAGACTACTAAACTAAGCATTTAAGGATCATTGGGGAAACCCGTGATCACCCCTTTTTAACTCCTTAATTATGTACTACTCATCCATGCAAGATGCTGATTGCCAACCATGGCTCGAATATAGTCCCAAGGCACTATACGCCAGCATTGACTACAATGCTAAGGTACTTATTTTACTCGTTCTCGTTTTGTCCCACATTATATAGTTTCTTCCCGCTCGATTGCGAAAAAATGCTAACTAAAGTTGAAATCAACTCAAACACGTTAAAGTGGGCACTGCAACCAATGCATGCAGCTACATAACTCCGTCTTAGACGAAGTCGCTGTGATATCACGTCCACAAAAGTAATCCATAAGTTGATTACCCCCTTATCGGGATGGAGTAGCTCTAGAGTATACTCAAATAATGGCCATATTGCGGGACGCCTATCACACCCACATCCTAAGAGTAATATTATGGATCCATTGCCAGAATGCGTCATCCACGAATGGCCCCTAGCAATGGCCCAATACCAAAGGAAGCCTAACCATAATTTGCAAATCACGAACGGCCCTTTGAAGACACATATTGCCCAAACGCGAGTGCAACCCAACCAGAGGCGCACAATCATTCATATAAACGAGCACAAAACTCAATACGAGTAAACAACACGTCCCCTATTAACGAGCGACGTTTCTTTGGACATTCTCCAGATATTTAATCATATTAACATTCTAGCAATGTTGTTTGATTAAGTGCAGCTTAAAATCAAGAGGTCGTTCACGCCATACAAGAGCAACAAAGTACAATAACCCTCCAAAGAACAAACATACACCCAATCAGGGGTTTGCATTCATTCACTCAACGAACCTAAATTAAATGAACGACAAGAAAATCAGCAAAGTTACTCATTAGTGGCTGGGGACGTAGAAATCTGCCTCGTCTGAAGGCTCCTTTCCATCGTCTTCCTTGTCCTCCTTGCTAGTTATACCGGTATCATTGCCGATTAAATGCACGAGAAGATTCGCCAGAAATGGCTCGGATGAACTCGCTGACCACGAATTAGTAATTCTTTAGTCATTCTCTGGTTAACGAGAGTCTTATCTAGCCATACCTAGCTAGCAGTCGATCAACGCACGAAGTTTGCAAATAATCCTACGTTCAAAGAATCATTCTACTATCGTAGGGTTAACTTAACCTCTTGAATTAAACCATTCCTTAAGAAGGAGGCTGGGGTCTATTATTGCCGAAGTATCAAGTACATCAGTCGCCTTGTCCTCATGATTGATCGTTCCGGCATCATCTTGAAGTTCCTCGTCCACCAGAAGAGAAGATCCTAATGCTGGGGTACCGAGTGGGTAATACTTGGCAAAGTTATTCTACTGCACTAGTAAGTCCCAGCGATCATTCTTCCCATTAGCAAAGTCTTGAAGAAGCTCGAGGCGAGGCTTCGTTAAATACTAAGCAACCGCACCAGTTACCACGTTGACCAAACACTGGGTCACCTTCGCAGCTTCTCACAACTTCACTTCCTGAGTGCAGTAAAACTCATTGAGTATTCGCTAGCTTGCGCGGAGAATCTTCATCCAGTACTTTAGACGACGAAGAATTCGATCAGGTTAACGACCAAGGCTACACAACTCTGATCAAACCAACACTAGTGGCAAGCCACTTCAGTCAGAAACTCAATTGCTTATATCAGCGGAACACTCTCGTAGATGACGAAGAAACCTATCGAAGGCGTGAAATCCATCTCGCCCGTCTTGTCACCTCAACGACCAAAATGAATTTGGGATATTGTTGGACCCAAGAAATTCTGGGCATACAGTGGTCCAGAAGGCAGCCCATTACTAGGAACAGCCCATCACCCAGCTGCATCCGAATAAGTGAAGATCTATTTTGTTGGCTAACAGATAGAGAGAATCCAGGGATCCATCAAGATATGATAGAGAATATCCAAAGATCTGTCAGATATGATAGAGAATATTCGGAGATCTGTTAGATAAGATAGAATTATATCTTGTATAAGATAGAATATGTACCCATAGTTTATAAATACATCACGTAAACCCTCGAAAGAGGGGGGGATCAGATATCGGATAGGAGATAAGATCACACAATTTAAACCCTAGAACGAGGTACCACATTTATACACATTCATACGCTTTTCATAGCAATACACACACTTTTCGTCCTTATTCTTCTTGATTTACTTCGATCTAAGTCTGATTTAGATTAGGTTTTGCTTTGGTAAATTCTAGCTCAAACAATGAACAAGTATGAAGCTCCATGGTATATTGTATATAATATTTACATAAGGGTATAGTGGTCTCTCTCAAGCCATGTAAGTTAATTTTTACTTCATTACTAAGGGTCTCACAATCTTGACTAAATAGAACTTGATCACTGTTAAATTTTATATATTATTAAACATTGTGACAACTGAAAACAACCTAAAGTAAAAGGTACTAGAAAAATGAATTACAATCACATATCATCTTAGGGATAAGAAACGAAATAAACACAGGCTTAAACGTTCCTGTGTATCGATATTGAAAAGGATCGACTAATGTCGCCTCATAACACATTAAAAGTCATCACATATGCAACACAACAAATTCAAGGAGGACATCCGAACATACATCTTCAACGAGTACATAAGTACGTGACATAACACGTTTTATTTTGAATACGACAACAAGTATCTTACAGATATAGATATATATTTTGACTTAATGCTTCGTATATAACATGTCTAGCAGGGCCTTTGGCATTCGCAACGTTGGTTGCTGTCGCACTGGCCATTGGGCCAACCCTCCCTCTTACAAGCTTGTGGGCATCCAAAGAGGCAAAGTCCATGGTAGTACTTGCTTGGCTTCGTGCATGTCGCTCCTTCGACTTCTACCATATTGTTTCCTATACTTGCATAATTGATCGATTAATTAATTAGTTCAGAATTTTAAAAAACTCAATTATACTTCTACAAAAACTTCCACTCGTTACGAAATCTTATATGTGAAAGTATATGATATAAGTTCTTTAAAACGTACACGTACATATATTCAAATGATCGTTTTATAGATCGACTTGATATAATCCCATGTCATATTATTTTTTTTTTTTTTGGTCGAATCCCATGTCATATTATTAAACAATGTCATGTTAACTATATTAGATTATAACCAATAACACATCATGAATGGTGATCCAAACAGATCCTAAGTTCAGAAGTCGAGTAAGCGTAATGAATACTTTACCTGAAGCGAATACGATGAAAACCAAAAGCAAAAGACCAAAGAAATTCCTCCCCATGTTAGCCTTTGTTTTTCTTCCTCTTGGTTCGATTGTAAGAGTAGCAACGTACTTAATTATGTTGTAATGCACGGAAGTATTTTATGAATAACACTTGAAATATTCGGCCCTATATATAAAGGATTAGGTGCACTAAAAATTCCAATGTAATGAGCTCATGTTGGACTTGAAGTCTATGACCTCTTTGGTCTATTAAGTAGTCAACAAACGTTATCTAAAAACTTGACAAAGCATACAATGTTTAAGGTGGATTAAGTAAAGAAGGTATGGTACGTGTGTGATCAACCTGCTACGTACAGTTCGATCCGAGTCGTGTATCTAATTTTAGCGGGTAAGTCTCTCAAAGAGAATTGTTTTACATCCACTAGAGTTGAACAAACCGCTTACTACCTTTGAAAGAGTGAAATTGTAGGGAAAGGATAGATACTCGTTGATCAGCTTTACATGAATATATAGAGTTACAAAGATATTGAGAATAACAAAACCCCCTAATATGATATATATGATCTTTACAAGAATGGAAGAAAACGATATATGCAAAATAATATCTTTTTTGGATATTACGATTAACATCCCTTGCACGGTCATGGTGGATGAACCAAAAGCTTGGACCGTAACCGTTGAAAGTGAGATATACCAACAATTTTGGTAAAGATATCTGCAATCTGATCAATGGAACAAACATGACGGACAATGAGATCACCAACCTAATGTCGAACAAATTGATAGTCTAACTTAATGTGTTTAGACCGCCGATGAAGCACAGGATTGGCAGAGGGGAAGGTAGCACTGAGGTTGTCACATAAGATTATAAGTGGATGATGAACTGAGATGGCCATTTCGTGGAGGAGCTCTAGTAACCATATGAGTTCGGTAGCAAAAAAGGTGATGGCACGGTACTGGGCTTCTGTATTAATTGGAGCGCGCGAACTTTCTGTTTCTGAGAAGACCAACTGATCAAGTTGCCGCCAAAGTAAACCGAGAAGCCATGTTGAGACCTACAGTCATCAGGATCGGAAGCCCAACCAGCATCACTAAAAGCAATGAGCCGGTTGTCTCTGGCTGGCCGAATGACAAGGCCATGGTCAACGGTGCCTTTAAGGTAGCGTGAAATCCGCTTGATTGCGTTCCAATGTAGGTCTGTGGGATTATGCATGAATTGATAGACCTGGTTAACAACGTAAGAGATTTCAGGATGAGTGATGGTGCAGTATTGTAGAGCACCGATAGTACTATGATAGACATGTGGATCTGGAAGAGGATCACCGTTCTGTAGGAGGCGAGAGCCAGGCTCGGCGGGTGATCCAATGGACTTAGCATCAGCCATCTTGCCGCGAGTTAGAATATCACAAATGTACTTCTTTTGACAAAGCAAGAGACGATCAACGGAGCCAGTTACCTCAATACCTAGAAAGTAGAGGAGAGGGCCAAGATCTTTGAGGGAGAACATAGAGTTTAGATGAGTCACAAACTATGAGATAAAAGGAGCATGAGAGCTTGTGATTATGAGATCGTCAACATAGACGAGGACATAGATAACGATGGAGCCGTGATGCTTGATGGACAGAGAAGTATCCGACTTGTAGGAAGAGAATCCATGATGGAATAAAGCCTGTTGGAGCTTCTGGAACGAGGCGCGAGGCGCTTGTTTTATAGAGAGCCTTGCGGAGCCGACATAGAAGATCAAGTTGATGTGACGACGTGAAGCCAGGTGGTTGACTTATATAGACCATCTTAGAGAGATCACCATTAAGGAAAGCGTTGTTGACGTCAACTTGTCGTAAATTCGTAATGGCCAATTTTTAGTAATGGCAAGACTAAGGATGAGCCAAACAGTAGTAGGTTTTACAACTGGGCTAAAGGTGTCAAAGTAGTCGACACCTTCTTCTTGAGGAAAACATTTAGCAACAAGGCGAGCTTTATAACGATCAAGAGTACCACCAGCTTTGCGTTTTATCCTGTAGACCCACTTACAACCAATAAGATTAGGACTAGGGGGTCGGGGTACTATGTCCTAAGTCCCATTACGAATTAAAGCATCATATTCTAACTGCATTGCATGTTGCCAGTTGGGATCTTTGAAGGCTTGAAGAAACGTTTTAGGTTTAGAAGGGATATGAGAGATAGGAGCAGGATGTTTAGTGATGAGTAATGTTTTGGGCTTTAGAGAATGAGTGCAAGAACGAGTGACCATACCATGAGATGAATCTGTAGTGGGCCGAAAATACGTGGGTGCTTGAGGATATGGTTCTACGATTGTCGGAGGTGCATCCAGCGGTGGCACTGGGGCGGGCTGCAAGGAAACCTGTGAAGGACTCAGATTGATGGTTTCTGCTAGCGGCTCACTAAAGGAGGGGGACGGTGTGGACAGTGCCGGTGTGACTCTAGTAGAGAACCGTGAAGTTATGGATGGTGTTGGTGAGACGCTAGTAACCGGCGGCTTCGCAGGGAGCGGGAGAAACGGTGTCGCCAGTTGAGAAGCCAATTGTAACATATGAAGAGGAACAAATTTGGTTTCTGTAGTAGGTTTTTCAGCAAACACACTATGTGCAAGAAATGGGAAAACAGTTTCATCAAAAATCACATGTCTAGCAATATAAATCTTAGAGGTGGGAACATGATAACAATTGTAACCTCTATGTTTAGGGTTTTAACCGATGAAGACTCACGAAAGAGATCTGAAGTCTAGTTTATTAGAGGTATATGGTCTAATAAATGGATAACACAAACATCCAAAAGATTTTAGCATGCCATAATCAGGTTGACGTTCATATAAGCATTCAAAAGGTGACTTATGATTTAAAGTTGGAGTGATGATCCAATTATTAAGATAAACAACAGTGTAAAAGGTGTTTTCCTAAAATTGTTTCGCGCGGTAAAGAAGCTTGAACAAGTAAGGCTAGGCCTTTCTCAACAATGATGTGATTACGTCTTTCAACATAACCATTTTGTTTAGGAGTATAGGGACATGAGACTAGCTTTATGCATAATACCATTTGTTTGTAGAAATGTAGAGACATTACGTTGTTCATCGCCCCAATCGGTTTGAAAAGATTTGATTTTCTTCGAGAATCGAGTCTCAACAATCTTAATGAATAGCTGAAAAGTGGCAAACACTTGAGATTTTATGGTTCAGAAGTATACCCAAATAAACTTAGTACAATCATCAGCGAAAGAAACATAGTAATGATTGCCATTTATTAAACTTAAATGAGAAGGTCCCCATACATCAGAATGGATTAAATCAAAAGCGTTCTTAGCATGCTCAATACGACTAGGTAAAGGCAAACGATGACTCTTGCCTAGCTGACAAGAACTACAAACAGAATTCAATTTATTGTTCAAAATAGGAAAATTGTAATGAGAAACAAGATGTTGCAAGACCGACTCGTGAGAATGAGCAAGTTTGTGATGCCAATAATCAAGAGAAGCATGAAAACCAAGAGACTCGAGGAGACGATGTTGAGCAATAATGTACACAAAAAATGCAAAATATATTAAAATTATCTTTATTTTAGTTCGACCCTCTCTTTTAACTCTTTTGATTAAAAGCAATATCGATACAAAATGTTTAATGTTTTTTATGATTCGGGGTGCACTCAATTTCATGGGTTGCTTGCGTATCTCTTTTCTAGAGAATCAAGCCTTACGGAGTCCAGAGTGTTTTATTTATTTTTGTTTGTTTTGTTATTTATGTTTGATTTTCATGCATCAACGGAATAAACCCGAACCCACCTTCTATGGAGGGTTGCTCGGACTCAAACCAACTATCATCTACACGATGCAAATTAGATTAAACCCACCTTTTAGGAAGGTTGTCTATTCTTTTCACTATCAAACATAAAGCTTAAAAGTTTATATATGTTTTTAATTTGATTTGATTTAATTTGTGACTGAATACAACATATTCATACTTTATGTCATATTTCCTACGTATCCATTTATATGATATGGAATCAAGTCAAACGTAGTTCAAGAATATATAATTTATTTTATATGAGATTTGCAACCGAATTTGACATATATATATATATATGATCAATACCAAGGTTCCTACGTAGTTCACAAAGAACATCAAGTCTTTACGTAAGATTTTAAGACATGATATACACTTTTTGTACATGACAAAGTGCTCGTATTATATTATATATACATCCCCACTTAAATATTAATTAATTTCATCAATTAATTTCTTTTTGGGGAAATTATTCGTATCGATCATCAACAAGTTTTGACATATATCAATACGGGATCACATACGGCAATGGATAATTATTATATATTATCGTAATGCCACACGGCTAAAATTTGCAATCAACCATGATTATTTAAACCATTCAAATGGGTGGCATTGGTTCAAAATGGGCGTCTCTAAAGTTAATAATGGGTCAGCCCACTTACATGATTACATCCCGATAAGAGGAAATATCTTAACTTGATTTTGAATCTATCTATACTACCTATAGTATAAAGCGGAGACAATGTCTTCACAAAAATTTGCGTCGCGTGTCATTTCAATAATAAAATATTCAGTTGGGCCCTCCTTTATACAAATTAGGTAGTTAGAATCTCATATAATCTTATCCCGTAAAAATTGATTAAAATTTACCAAAAATTATGAATCATCAATTATCACTTACAAAGAATTAGTTATAATTTTCTCATGAATATTACTATTTAATAAAACGTGATATTTATCATAACGTAATTTTTAAACAAATCCAACTTATTTATATTATGAGATGATTTACTATTGATAAAAAAAACTAATCATAATACGAAGATAAATATATATGATCCTATAATTTTAACATGATTATTGACATTACATATCTATATTAAATTGGATTTATAATCACATTACCCGTACATGGTACGGGGGTTAAACTAGTTACTATATACTAAAGCGGAAGCAAATTCTGCCACCATATTACACTACATCACCCCCTTATTTAAAAATCTATCTTATTAAGTCTTGATTTTATCATAATCTTATACATACTTAATCAATATCTATTATACTATATACTAAAGCGGAAGCAAATTCTGCCACCATATTGCGCCACATCAACATCTTATTTAAAGATCTATCTTATTAAATCTTGATTTTATGATAATCTTATACATATTAAATTAAGATATTAGTTCTATCTTAGAATTTGATTTGTTTAATTAATAATTCTATCCAAATATATTATATCTATCTTATCATGATCATTATACACACTTAATTAATACTAGATAATTTGGTTTTCTATTTAACTTACTAAATACTAACTATATCTTTATATTATAATATATTAATCCGAGTTTATATTTAACCTTATTGGTTTGATTAAATAAGGTAGTTTATGTAATTTCATTTAAATGCGAAAAGATTTGTATTAATTGTTAATAAAATGTCATAATGCATCTTATCATATGTCATTCTTCCACAATTATTTAAATATACATTTATGTATGTATAAAAAGTAAATATATAAATAAAATATATTGTATATATGACAATATACAAGAATCATGTCATTTTATAACCCAAAAAATAAGCGTCGTTTTAAAACAAAGTATACATATGATCATATTTGGAATTGTTATAGTAAATTCATACACAAAGCAATAAATAAATGAATAACATCCCCGTACAAGGTACGGGTCATCGGCTAGTGTATTATAAAAGCCGACCGTTTTCGAGCCACCACGTTGATTCTGACCCCGCTTGATTAGCAATTTTCTATTTTTTTTCTTTTTTCGTAATTATCTAATTTTAATTTTATCTTTTTTCTTACCTATCTAATATCTATCTTTGAAGGCATACTATTTATTTTTTAATTTCCTTAATTATCTAATCTTTAATTTTATCCCTTTTCTTATTCATCTAATATCTATTTTTCAAACAATATAATCTATTTTTAAAATTTCCTTCTATAAAAGATACATATTAATTAAATTATCTTTCAATTACCATTTTAATTATTTATGTAAGAAGTAATATAAGAAACTCGAATTTAAAAATGAATTTTAAAATGGAAGCCCCTTTTTCTAAATAATTATTATTTTTATCTTTGATACTAAATCAATTTATATTTATTAACTTGTAGTTAAATTATATATTATCACGTTCTTACTAACTTGGATTTTATCTCTCATAATTAAAGAATTAAATTTTTTCGATGTTATTTTAATTAATCTAATTACATTCTTTATTATTAATTTACATAAAAGATATTTTTTGAATTTTGATAAGATATTCTATCCTTTTTGATATATTAGTTTTCTTTTAAATCTCTTTATGTAAGAAGTAATTTAAAATATTTTAATTTAAAATAATTTTAAAATAGAAGTCATATTTTATGATCAAATAATTATTCCTATCTTTAATATTAAATAAATTTAGACTTACTATATTTTAATTAACTAAGATTATATCTTTCATAATAAAATAATTGTTAATTAATATATTTTATTTATTTCAGTATATAAAATTTTATATTTCTAAATTTGATATTACATTTTTTAATAATTTTAAATAAAAAATAAAAAATAATAGTAATTATATCTTATACTAAAAAATTATAGTATTAAAATTAAAAAATAAGATCAAACCAAAATAATCAGAAAAACACCTCATTTTATATTATATTGACAATGACTTATAATGTCTCAAAATTGTAATAATAGGGAGAATGATATATATTAACCAGTAGAGACAAATTTTGAAGGATGATAAAGTGAGTAAATTATATTTACTAAATTGTTCTATAATTAGAATATGTTTAATATTTATATAATCTCATACGAGTTGTACTACAAATCTAAAAATTAATCTTTTTCGTCTAGAAAAAAACAACATTTTCATATGCTAAAATTTTCATTATATGGTTTCACAGTTTGACTTAATAATAGTTTCATTATAAGGTGCTCTAGGGTCGTTCTTTTCATTATATAGAATATTAGCATGAAATGTATAATAAAAATTTTAGCATAATTTGGTTTCATCGAATATTATAACTTTTTAATTGTTAAATGATTGATTGAGAATATATTATTATGTAGATCACGGACTTATACATTATTATGCAACTTATATTTTAGTATGCGAAGCACAAGCTTGATATACCCAAATTAAACATACGGTTGTTTTAATCGTAGTACTTAATGAATAATATTTTGCCTCTATATAGACCAAAAAAACTTATTAAAATATAATATATTTTAAAGATCATAATATGTTATATCTAGAAAATATTAGGAAATTAATAGAAACTGTTAAATTAATTTCTAAAAATATAAGGTGGAGTGAGAATAAAAGTTTTTTATATAAATTTTAAAATTTTATGAATTCCAAAATTAAATAAATAAATGTTAGTTGTATGCTTCCAAATTTCCAATTGTTTTATTCAAATACGAAAAAAATAGAATATAATGGCCTATTGGTCTATAGGAATAAACAATAGATTAAATATTATTAAACTTCAGAAATTCAAAATTATTGTGGTGGCCTATTTAAGAAAAATAGAATTAAAGATAGATAGTATGACTTTAAAGATAAAATTGAAGATTAGATAATTAAGGAAAATAAAAGATATAAAGTTGTTATTATCTATTTGAGTTGGGGAAAAAAATCAAGTAGGGCCAAAATCAACGTGGTGGCTCGAAACCGATCGATCTTTATAGTATACTAGCAAATGACCCGCACCTTGTACGGGGTGTTATTTGTTTATATAACATCTAATCTTTTTATTGAGATTTAATATGATATGATAGTAAAAAATATATTTAGTATATTATTTTAATAGAATGAATATTTGGCTTAAATATAGTGGTAGAATTTATTACCATTGGTGATTTTTAAAAATACCATAATAAAATTAGGAAAAATAATTTATAATTAATATGTTATTTAATTAAATGGGTAAAATATTATGATTATAATTATAAATTATGACTAAATAAAAATATTTTTTAAATAGAACCTTTATAATACCTATATGTATTAACTAAATGAATATAATAATAAGGTTGAGACTTATATATTTGGATAGAATTATTAATTAATCAAATCAAATTCTAATATGGAACCAATATCTTAATTATGTACTATAAGATTTAGTAAGATAAATTTTTAAATAAGGGGGTGATGTAGCGCAATATGATGGTAACATTTACTTCCATTTTAGTATATAGTTAAGATAAGATAGATTACTAATAGTAATATTAATAGATATATTTAATAAAAAAAATATAATTATTTATAGATATACCATATATAATACATTACATAGTATATATCTTAGCTAAATTTGTTAACATAATATATTATATCATTACAATGTATATAAACTAACATGCTTTCACGTATTATACTATTATATCAATACAATGATATACTAACATGCTTTATTATATATGTGTATAAAATTAACATGCTTTTACGTAATATACCTTTACAATGATATATTAGTATGTTTTATTATATCTCTAAAATATATCTTTATGTAAGTAGTAGCAAAAATAAATATGGTAGAAAAAGATAAAATTTCCAATTCAATAAAGGATAAAAGAATTTATATAAAATATACTATTTTAATAAAAGGGGTGATGTGGCGCAATATGGTAGCGGAATTTGCTTCAGCTTTAGTAATAGAAGTAATAGATATTGATTGATGAATCGACTCAGAATCTAAGTGAATAAAATAATGATTTTATTTTTCAATTATATTTTTTAAAATAACTCATATATTTATTTGATATTTTATCTAATTTTCTTATATCTATTTGATATCTTAAGGTTTTTTCCTTACATGATTTACTTTAAAATATCCTTATATGAATAATAATGATTTAAGTGATTATTTTTTTGATATCTTAACAACTTTTCCTTATGAAGTATTATACGTTTTTCTCATTATTAAATCTTAATGGATAGTGAAAAAAGATTCATATATTAATTAATATAAATATGAAAAATTGAATAAAATTATTTTTAAAATTAATATTATATTAATAAAAGTACATATATATGCCAATATGTTCGGACTAGGGCCTATCGAGTTTGGATTATAAATTCTCGATTTAAAAAGCAAATTCATGTTAAAAATCGATCTCGAATCAGTTAATTTAGAGTTATATTTAGATTACCCATACATATTACGAGATTTGTACTATTTATAAATAATACAACAACAACATTTACGCAGGGAAGTCCCATAGACGCAGGATTTGAGAGGTCAAGATGATAGCATATCAGACCTAGATGGAATGCGCCAAATATCACTCAAAGGATACGGACCAAACCAGTTAACAAAACTAGACCGAAAAACCTAAAAACACCAAAGGAAACTAAAAACTAACACTAACACTAGAGCCAAAAGAAAAGAAAAAAATAGAAAAGCGGACTAAAGTTATCATCAACAGAAACTAGCCGCCTAAGTGGAGACTATCGGCTAACTCAAGAAAAACAAGCTCCACCCCCAAGTTGTCTCATCTTCTTCCTCTAACTCTCTCTTTACTCTGAGCCAAATCCTCTGAAATCTCTAACCGGATGAAAATCCTGCTTAATACGTATATAGGTAAACCAAATTTTTTTTGATTCGTTTTACAAAAGTCTAAAAAACTTGCTTTTTTAGGCCCACTATCTAAGGCAGGCCCAATCAACATATCAAAGTCGGCCCATGCAACATTGCCCAACTCCGAATGTGGTATTTTGTTTAGTTGATGAAATGCAGTATGGTGCACTTGTAGTTTTACAAGCTCCCACCTAGTAGACAACCTTCTAATAGAGCTATTTTGTGTCAGTTTAGTAGAGCATGGTAGCTAATGCACACTAGTACATTAATTATGGCATTATGCCACAACTCTAGATATTCAGGGTATATTTGGTAATTGTTCCAAAATAAGGGGACGTTGCGTGCAATTTTCGTTAATACGGAGTAATATATTCGCAAAAGAAGAGCAGCAAAAAGGAGCGACTTTTGTTCACATCCCTCATTGTTGCGCCCCTCATCCCACACACCCTTCTCAAGCATTTTGGAGCTCAAAACCAACGCAATCCCCTTCTCAAATTCCACAATTTCCTCTCGCCGTCTCTCCAATCTAGGGCTCCGATTCTTCCCTGCACTTTCCATTTCCCCCTAATTCGGCTCCAATTGGATTCAATTCACAAAGACGGAGATGATTCGCGCCTGAAATTTCAAGCTTCTCCGGCCAGGGTTTGGGGAAGAAGAAGAAGAGGGAGAGAGAGATCGAGAAGATGAACTTGAGCCGGCCGGCGGTGCATCCGGTGGAGGCGCCGCCGCTGACCGACGGCGCTAACAACCACGGTCCGACGGTGAGGATGAAGGACATTCAAGGCATGCCTGGCACTCATGGCAGCCTTCTTCTCCGAGTTTTCCAGTTCGTCTTCGCCGCCATCTCCCTCTCTGTTATGGCCTCCACTAGCGATTTCGCCTCCGCCACCGCTTTCACGTTAGACTGACTCTTCCTCCTTGTCTTGAATTTCATTTTTTTGAATGCTGATGATGCTGGTGCCAATTGGATGGCTGTTTAGGTTATTTATACTGCTACTGGTGTTTATCTGTGCTTAATTTGGGGGTATAAGATATGTGAGCGTCAAGATTGTATTGGCGAGTGTGATTGATTCATGTTAAGATGAACAGATGGAAGAATTGTTGATTGTACATTTTTGTGTTATTTTTACTGAAACAGATACCTGGTGGCTGCTGTTGGCTTACAAAGTGTGTGGAGTCTCTCTTTGGCTGTTCTTGATATATACGCTCTTATGGTGAGGAGGAGCTTCCGGAATTCCAGGATTGTGAGTTTCTTCACAATAGGTGATGGGGTAAGTTCTCTCATCAACATCTATGGTTTTGTGCTGTTAGTGCTATATCTGCTTATCAGATTGTTCTTCTAATGTTACAAGTGAAATGCAATGGTGGCAATTTATGTATTTTTTGTTGTTGATCAGTTCTCATTTCTGTTGTCCATCTGGTATTTCAAAGTTGATATGAGTTGAGCTTGAAATTGAAGTCTGATTTAGTAGCTGAAAGTGTAGTGGGTAGTTTCTTGGCTAAGCTAGTTGAATGTCGCTGGGAGAGAAATCCGATAAGATAGGGAGTTTGAGCTTAGTTTTTCAACAATTTATACCTTTTGCTGCGCACTTGACAGCTCTGTTGTCCATTCAGTATTCGAAAGTTGATATGAGCTCAAGTTAAAATTGATGTTGATTTAGTAGCTGAGTTTACAATGGTTATTTACATGGCTAAGCTAGGGAGTTTGAGCTTATTTTTAAATAAGCCTAGACAATCTTGCACATTCTACCATAAGGCATAAGCGAAAGATGTGATTCTTTGTTGTGCTGAAGTAAATTGTTATGCTTGTGCAGATCACATCAACACTCACCTTTGCATCTGCCTGTGCATCAGCTGGCATTACTGTCCTCATTGCCAACGATCTGAACAGATGCAATGTCAACCATTGTGCGAGGTTTGAGACTGCGACAGCCATGGCTTTCATTAGTTGGTTCGCTGTATCTCCGTCTTTCCTCTTGAACTTTTGGACCCTGGCTTCACGCTGACCAGTTTTAGTCGAAAGAGCCTGAGTGTTTTTTCACTAGTGAACATACCTTTGATTTAAGACCTGCCTTTTTGTTTGGATTTCACCGATGATAGTTTGTAAACATATCAGCTTGATTGCACTATTATAGATGTTAACCTTTACTTTTTCGATGTGCAGTCCTTGTACTATCTCAGCTTCTTATTTGCTTTGTTTGTATTGGATCTGATTAGTTTCAGTGTTTGGACTTCCTCCTATATGAGATTTTGTTTTTTTTATCCCTGTGTATCAAAATTGAATGATTCATCATAGAACAAAAGTGTGCAATTTGAGGAACTTGCTGTTTATTTGCTTGTTGGATCTGCTTAGTTTAGGATTTGGAATTTCAAAATATGTAAGGATTTGTTGTCTACATTCACTATTGACGCATCAGAAGTGCAATACGAGGGTATTGCAATTTGTTATTTACATTCACCATTTACCCTAAAAACTATATGAAATAACATTGATATAGTATTTAGCGCAATCGAATACCAAACGTAACTTCAGTGTTCTTAAATTTGGTTGCAAGTGAAATTTTACAGAGACCAGCATCTCAAGTTTTCAACCTCTCAAAGTCTCTAGCTCTTGCTTTACAGCCTCTAGTCTTTGAAGCAAATCCATGTTTTCCTGCATAACCATTTCATGATGATAGAAAATTGTTAACGGCCATAAGTTTGATTTTTCAGGTGAAATCATCTGAAAGTACTACAAGCTTAAAACCGAAGTTATAAGAATATTTAATAAAACAAACACATGATTGCTCTCAAATTACCTTCTGTAGCAATTCCAGCCTCTGGTTAGCATCGAGAATATCTGTTTTATTCGCACCGGACCCTTTGATCTGCAATGAAAGAAAGGTACACATGATCATTGATAAAGAGCTAAAACAAAACGAAGAAACAAGAATATAATATCAGATCTGATCCAACATATTTTAAGTCTGTACCATATTTCAGCTGAATTTTAGATATGAGAAAAAAAAAAAAAACTACTTAAACAAGTTCAATGTTCTACCGACAAGAGTAAGAACATCAGTTAATCACTCACAACAACATATACCCAGAACCGCATGAGCAGGTTCTGGGTCAAGTTTTACATGTCCTTACTCCGAGCAAGTCGAGAGGATATTTGCACTAGACCCAAAGAAAGCATAGTTGAAGTGCAAACAGGGACATAAATGAAAATCCACAACAAAAGAGACTGAGATGATCAATCAGCCAAGTAGCTCAAAATTGCAGTCATGTCGCTAGAACTTCTATGTTACAGTTCAATAATGTTTCCAAGAAGCCATGATAAATCCAATTCACTAGTCCTTGCATACATGCTAAAAACATCAAACAACGAAAACCACATTTTCAAAGAAGATGCAGATATACAAGTGACTCCAACATAGTAGCGACAAAGCGATAAGAAAATACCTCATCCAGCTCCCTCTTATATTTAGAAGCCTTCTCCCTTTCTTCATCAAACCTTAATCTCCACTCTGCAGATTCATCAACTGCCTCTTTTTGAGCAATATCAAACTGTCTCCTATCAGTTCATACAAAGCCAAAGAAAAACCAGTAAATTACTGAACAACATATAATCATGATTTAGTTGTATACTTGGCCAATTAATTTTAGCTCTACAAACACTCAGACAGTTCCATATGGACGTACATTCTCAAGAGCAAATTGCCTTTTTATACATCAAATCTCAACTTCAACCAAACATATTTTCGTCAAAACCCTAGAATCTCAATTCATGTAACTTCCTGGAAATCATACTTCGTACATTCAACCATACAATCATTAATGCATAAACGAAGCTCAGATTCTCAAAATTTCAGCTCGATGGAGCAAACTTCCTTCAAATTACTAACACACAAATGTTTCTCAGCTACACGTCAAATTGGAGATCAAATCAGACACCACAAACACGATCTAATAAATCCGCAATTGACAACGAAAGAAGAACAACAACAAGAACAAGAAAGCGCAGAGAGGGAGAACCTGATAAGCTCAGCTTCGTCGGAGGAGATCTTGTAATCGATGATCCAGAGGCGGAAGTAGACAGTAACACCGAAAGCCAGAGCCAAGAACAATCCGATGAAAAGCGATCTTCTCCTTCCCATAGCGCTCTTATCTCTCTTCCGACTCCTCTCGCCTCCGCCGGAATACGTAAGCTCGCCGACGCTCCTCCGCCCTCTCATTCTCCGGTGGCCACTGCTTCCAACATCTCTCGCCCCAGATTCGTCAGCCTTCTTTACTTCTCCAAAGTCCGAACCACGCTCTTCTGTGTTGCCTATTTTCCCGGGTTTTGTAAAATGGGCCGGATTTAGCCTTATTGGATCAGTCTTGGGCCTAAGTCGTTAATTGGGCCGGTTATAATTTGACGGGATTAACCGTAATTACCCAACCATAATTTGTTAATTACTCTCTCTGTATTGAGAGAGCGAAAAATGCATTCAAATAATTTTAGGGGTGTCCAAATGGTCTGGCCAAACGGGAATACTGTATATCTTTTCGGTCCAAACCGATGACGTAAATTTTACGCCGAGGCTTTTTGCACACTATTTTTTGACTTTTTGCACCACGCCGTTTAAAGGCGCCCGAATATTATATCAATTAAATTTTGCGGGAAAAAAGACAAAAGCGTTGTTGCGTCACCGGACGCCGGTGGGCGGCGTCACCGGGCGCCGCTATCTAGCGGCGCCGGGCGCCGGTGGGAGGCGTCGTGGGGCCTTCGAAATCTGTGGGTATCGGCGGCTTCCATGGAAGTGAAACGAGAATTCAGCTTCTTTGTAGAAGTTGAAACGTTATTTTTTTTGGGTTGAAGAGGTTTAAAGCGTTATTTACAAAGCTAATTGAGATTAGTTTAATCTTTTAATTTACAAGATAATTTTTTTCTTAGAGAAAGAATCGTACTCAGCAGAATCATTTTTGGTTAAAAAAGATTTCCTACAAAATCTAAAGATTTTTAATGTTGAAAAAGGAAAAGAAAAATATTAGACATGTGGACCAATAGGAAACTTGAAGCTGTACTTGTGTATTTCAATTTTCAGCGGAAACCGGAAAGCTAATTACATCGGTGGTCGCTCCTCGCCTGTCGTCGATCGTCACTCGTTGCTTGTCGGCCGCCGTCGCTAGTGGCTCCTCGCCCGTCGTCACTCCTCACCGCTAGGGTTCCGATCTCGCTCGTCGCTCGCTGCGGTTTTGTTTCCGCCCGTCGTCGCTAGGGTTTTATAACCAGACGCCCTGCCACGCCATCGAAGGGCGCCCCGCCACGCCATCGAAGGGCGCCCCGCCACGCCATTGAACGGCGGCCCACCACGCCTCCTAATGGCGTCTGTCGACGGCACTAAACTTTTCCGATCAAAATTTAAGTATTATTATATTTGACGCTTTGGAATGGCGACGCCTCTAAATGGCGTGGTGCAAAAAGTCAAAAACGTTGTGTGCAATAGCCAAATTTTAACACATTTGGAAAATGGTTTAGCCCGGTAAAGATCTCCGTTGGACCAACAATTTATGTATTTTCATTATTAGCATTATGGAATTCCTATATAAACTACGTTTTGATATGGTTTTGAATGTAACAGATGAGGTTCTAAGTCAATTATAAGTGTTAAATAAATTATTTTTTTCAAAACTTATACATGATATCCGATACAATTTTTCTAATTTACGATCTCGACCAGACCGAGATGGGACCAAATAAAAAATTTACAATTTCGTTATGGTCGAATGCTAAACTAGATTGTAAATTTTCGATCCTGTCCGGTTCACGTTTACCATTTGTCTGGTAGAGTTATTAAACGCGTGGTGACTAAGAAATTTTTCCATACGTTGTTTTGAGAATATCCCTTGTGAAACTAAATTGTGATTAAGGATTTTGTCCAAAAATAATTGTGATTAGGAATGCATATTTGCCCCACAAGAATGGGGATCCAAGGGGACCTGCCTCTAATGGGGCGGGGATTCCTCAACTTAGTGGGGAGAGGGGCGGGTACGGAGATCGGGTTTTAATTCCTCGACAAGGATGGGGTGGGGAGGAGGACGGAAAATCTACTATCCGTCCCGTTTAGTCCCCAGCTCGGTATTATTACTTTATTATCTGTATATATATAACTATTTAATTCATACTAAAGTTATAGGTAAAATATTATAACTTTTTTATATGGTGAGTAAGTAATTATAATTAATATTATTGATAATTTTGCATCGATGGATGATTTTAGGTAAAATAATATTATTAATCTTGTTTTTGCGTGGATATTTTTTAGTTTTAATATTTTCGCATGGGCGATTCTAATATAGTTATGGTAATTAATTATTTTTTGAATTTATCCATATATAAAATAAAGATATAGTTTTTTTTATTAGAATGTGAAGTGATTTTTTGACAAAAGTAAAAAAATAAAAAGGACCTATTATCATAACCCAAACCTTATGGATATTCCCCGTCGCTCTTCCCACTGGGGATGGGATAAGGATGAGAAGCAATAATACGAGTTGGGGATAGGGATCGGAACGGGAAATGTATTATCGGCTCTTGTCCGTCCCAAGTGCATTTGCCAATTGTACGTGCTACTCCAAAATCAACTTTACCCAACTCTTGAGGGAAAAATGGGCAATGAGATGGTTACTACTTTCTCATCATTTATTTTTCCTTGTACTTGCACTGCAAATACAGATGGTGGAATTATCCTTATCTTATCCTATTTTTTTGAATTATGGGATTATTCTTTTCACCTTTTGAATTCATGTCCTAACACTGCCAACTTTGAACCATGTCCTTACACTAGTTTCATCCGCCAACTGTTGCTCTATGTGATTAGACAATGACAAGCTTGCATGATTGTTGTTCAATGTGTTCACGGAATTATCATGATTGTACTATGTTCAAGCTTTGTTTATCGACTGTACGTATTTTATCTGTTTTTAATTGGCATCATTAACATTAATTACTCGTCATCGTCACTTTAGAGTTGGCACAAACGGGCGGAGTCAAGTCAAGGCCAAACTCAATTCAAGATCTAAACCTATGATTTTAAATATGAAGTAAGTTTTGAATCGATAAACAAGTCAAACGTTTATAACTTTGAATGTTTTTGTACACTAGATTAACTCAAATCTGATCAGGTCTACTTGAAAACACATTACATTTTGTGATAAAACGAAACTATACTAAATCAATGTTAGTGTTGCACACTCGTACAAATGAGCACAAAATTATATTTCAAATTGATTTCTACCTATTGTTAAATCTCGGTGGGCCATATATGACGTGGGGGTACACACGTTGGTTCGTGCGCATATGCGCGGTAGGCCCGACACATAAGCACATGAGGTTCCACCTTAAAACCAATTGACAATAGGGAGAGTAGCTCATGTACTTATATGGTGGGTGGTTTAGGTTTCAATTCCCGATGTGGGATAGTTTTAGTCTAACACCTATAAATATACTAAAAAAACCCGTAGATTTATTTGTGTTCAAGGAAGAAGTTAAGTATTTTTGTAAACAATCCATGTTGAATCTCATGTAAGGAATCTTTAATTGATTACAAATGCGTGCACTCTTATCATATCTACCTGTCTTTTTACACGGGTTTATTACATTATTATTTTATCTAAGCGAAGACTATGAGTTTAATTAAATGACACAAGTGGATCGAAACTTACAAAGACATTTGGCATCTAAAAATCACATTTGTAAAGTCAAAATCATTTACATTACTCCACTTGAAACCTGGTTTTGATTAAAATATTGTGGCTATGTGTATCTCTTTATCAAATCTTCAGACTACAGCGACCTGGACAGAAAAGAACTAACATTAATTATTATGATGTTGATTTAACTTAAATTCGCCGATAATGTAGCTTGATTTAATAACTACTCCCCGGCGAATTGAAAAATTGATCAAAATTAGTGCAGATCTGCTTGATATCAACAAAATTACTTGATATAATAATTAACAGCATAAGATCCTCATTGGTTCACATGATCTCACAAATCTCTCTACAACATTTGGCCTTGCTAGCTCTCAAAATGGAGAACAAAAAAAAAAGAAACAATTAGAAAAAGTAGTACAACAGATTGAAACTGGACACAACAATCCCTCTTGAATCCAAATTGGAAAGCAAAGCAACGAACATCCACCCCGAAAAATGTGGATTTACCTTCTCAGAAGTCAGCAAAACGACGAATATATCAGATTCAAATTAAACCGAATCAAAATCAATCTTCGAAGCCAGTTTGTTTCCAAATGGCATTCCGAACTCGCCGGAGATCTCGGCCTTTCAAAGTCCTGCCAACTCCTTCCTGAACGGAGAACGCCGCCACCATCCCGCTCCTCCTTGCCACCTGTCTGGCGGCGTACTCGTGTGGCGGAACGCGATCGTCCACGTCATCGCCGTCGCTTCCTCCGTCCGCCAAGTCAGCGTCCTGATCCTCTCCTCCGCCGCCAACGCCGAGGATCTTCGACCAGTCCGGTATGTTGACTGGGAGCGAAGACGGAGTGGAGATCGAAATCGCCGATTTCCGGCCGATGGATCTCTTCCGAGAGCGAGGCGCCGGAATCGCCGAGATGTTGCTCTGGTGAGGCTCCGGCGACGGCGGGGAGAGGATACTGGAGCGATCTTCGTCGTAGCTCCAGAGATCGGACTCCTGGAACTCGAATCGGCGATCGACGGGGTTGGAGAACTGGATTTGGGATGGGAAGTAGTTTCTTCTGGACGCCATTGGAGGGAGGGTTTGGAGGGTGTTTTGGTCAATTTTTGGTGTGTGGTTTGTTTTATTGGGATTGGTTACTTTGCTGGGAAATGCGAAAGAAAGGTGGTTCCGTGGCAATTTATAAGCGATCAATGGAAATGGATAAGGACAAGCTTTTTGAGTTTTATCCACTTAATAAATCTTGTTTATTTACGCGTGGAAATAATGACAAACTGAAGATATTTATTGTTTTTTTTAAATACATTACTGTACTTATTTTTCTCGAAATGAAATACGTTGCTTTAAATTGCGTCTGACATAACTAGACATCCCAAAAAAAATGGGTTGTCAATTGTGTGATCCAACACGAAATAGAATGGGGAAGTTTAATCTTCAAGAAATGAAAATGATGAAGTTATGTTTACACTAGAATTCGAGATTACTGAATGTTTTATTATAGAAGTTTAGTTTTAAAGTATGGAATCTTATTATATGTTTGTCAAAGAAGATTACGAAGGACTAGGGCATCATAAAGACCCTATAGTTTTTTTTTGGTCGAATAAAAACTCTATAGTTTGAAAGAGCGGTATAAATTTAATAGCTAGAGGAACTTTAACAGATAGGATGAGATGAGATCTTTGAAGGTAAGGGAAAGGGATAGTGTATGAAAAAACGAGATCTTAGAAGATCTTTTTTTAGTAAGATTTAAAGTATCGGCAAAATTTTGCAGTCTGATACATAGATAAAATTTCAACATCGAGAAAAATACCCATCATTAAAAAATATAATGAATAAGATTTTGTGAGAGCTTTGAAGACTTATGATGCGGTACCCATGTTTATGATACCAAAATGAATTAGCTAAAAATGACTAACACAACATTTTGTAATCGATAAGTGGTTGTTAAGATTTTACACGAGAGTACAATGAACATTGACAAGGCCCTTTTTGGACACAAACCTAAGCCGACTTAGTGTTTCTACCGCAATTGACAACTTTCCACGTTCGTCAGAGCTATAAACACATTCAAGTATCGTCAAATACAACCCTAAATGACGCAAAAGAACTTGAAATCAAAGACTTGAGAAATGTCCAATCAAACACACTCAAAGGAACAAGGACAACATGGAAGAGTTGGGGATATGGCTTGGCGGAACAATGGTATTAGACAAGAGCTTGGTTGAACTTTCCCTCCGGACAAGAGCTTGGTCGAGCACTCTTGATCAAATGGCAAGCCGCTTTGACTTTATTTCACCACCTTTAAACTTCCGTTTGTTGTGAATTATCTTGTTTTGAAAACTAAAAACTTATTTATGTTGTAAGTTTATTATTTTTAAGTTTCTTTAATATTTTTAGCGATAGTTCACTCTCTATATTTTTCTTTTGAGTTCATTGTAGCTCAATCAGATAGAACACATAGAGGTTTATAAACAAGAAATTTACTCTATAATAGTGAGGAACTTCTCACTAAAGATTGGTGAAAATGTGTGACACTTAGAATATGTTTAGTTGATAGGATTCAAATTATAAGTACTTTAAGTAAAATAAATTAGAGCATATGTATGAGATTTTTATTCCTATGAGCTTGAAAATTATACTCAACAAAAATTGTTAGGCCAAAATTTTATGACTAATATTGTTATGCAAATCAATTATAAGTTTTGCCTAGGTGCTTGGTAGTCCCCTCTCACCTATGCCTTGAGTGATCCATTTGGGATTACCTAGACAATTGTGCAGATCGTTTAAAACCGCTCTAGAGTATCCACAATGAAGAAATCTATCCTACCTTTCTTAAGCATTTGAAAAAAATGAAAATAAATAAAATGAGGGAATATGTCAATATTTCAGAGAAACCTTTCTTATTTTTCAAGCTTCACTCTTGTAGAAGAAAATTTCTATTCACCCGACCGAAAAAAAAAAAAGAAAATTTCTATGCACATTTCTCAATAAAGCTGATAAAAATTTATCAAATTTTTTATTTTTTAATGGGCAAGAAATCTTTATATTCTCTGATGTGGATGCTCTTAGTGTTTCTTAAAATGTCGTTTATGACATATGGTTCACCAATAATCTCACGAATAAATATCTCAAGAAACTAAAAAAAACTCCATCCAAAGAGATTATCAAAACTTAATACCACCAAGTGACCAACACTTTGCCTTCATCCGTAACAATAATCCTCTCTTAACATCCAATATTATTCTTATAAAAAACACCCAATATTATTCTTATAAAAAAAACACCCAATATTATTGACTCCAAATCTCCAATATTCCTTCAACCAAAAAAAGAAAAATCTCCAATATTCCATACTCAATAAATGCATTTTCACAATTAAAAACCTGAAGTCGGTCAAATTGTATTTGATTTTCGTCCAATAAAATTGGATATGACGTGTTGTTTTCATGACTCACGTGGCAAGGAAAATGGGTAACAATAATCGTCTCATTTGTCTTTTGTCCAATCTAGAAATAATGCACCGTTTAATTTTAGAAGTTTTTTTTCGGTTGAATTTAATTTTTAGAAAATTTTGATGTAACGTATTCAAATTATTGATATTTTTGCCTAATATATTTTTTTTTGGTGAAGATTATGTCAAATATATGAGCGTCCCCAATCTATACTATATGTTGAAGCCCGAAAATCTCGAACTAACTACGGGACAAAATTATTAAACTCTCGGGCCTTTTGACGCGCTAGAAACCGGCTCGTCTTGCTTCGAGCTCTCCCACCCCCCGCGTATTATTTTATTCTCTTTTCGGAGGCTTATAAGACTTTTTAAGGTCTTTCCCGTAAAATAGTGCGAGCTCCTCGGAGACTCTAACACGTCGGAGCCCGCCTTCGAGAACACGTCTCGGGACTCGGCTTTTTTCCGATCCCTCACCTCATGCCCCCTCCTTTCTATATATAGAAGGGGGAGGTGCTTGCTTGCAAGGCAATCTTCCGATATGGGAAGCATACCAAAATTTGCCAAGTAGCTCACAAGCTACTTATTACTTAATTAAGCACGTTATTAGCCAAACAGCCATGGCCTTATCGCGGTGAGGTACACAAAATTCCCTCCGTTACAACTCCGCCTCCGTATGTTCGACGTGGGATGTTACGTATATACATGTTGCCATACGCGTACATTTATTCATTTTTAGTTATTCGCGTACTTAGCGCGTTAAAAGCGTGCTTAGCGCTTTAATCTTTTATGTCAATAGTATTTATCTCGTGCACCAACGCGGTGACAGATCCGGGTATCAACACAACCCCGTGACTCGGATGTCCTCAGTCTTTCGGGGACAAACGAGGCACTCACTTGATGCGCATATCTACGGTCAACGCGTTGTTGTAACCGGCTCGAGCTGTGTGACCAGCTTGAGCACTCCTACGCGCATTGTGGGCGTTAGCGTACAACCCCAAGCGATAGCTTGGCAGGTTCCCTAACGATGGTTTTGGTACTTGATATTTTAAGGCTTTAAGCAGCTGCGAGAGGTGTAACCGTCTCGAGTGCGCCTACGTGCATCGTGCGCGGGCCAAACCCCGAGCTCAGCTCGGCGGTTTTCCTTGTAGGATTTGGATATTTGGGTTTATCGTGACTACGAGCGATGAAGTCAACTCGAGCGCGCCCTCGCGTTCAACGCGGGCCAAACCCCGAGCTCAGCTCGGCGATTTTCCTTATAGAATTTGGATTTTTGGGTTTATCGCGACTACGAGCGATGAAGTCAACTCGAGCGCGCCCTCGCGTTCAACGCGGGCCAAACCCCGAGCTCAGCTCGGCGATTTTCCTTATAGAATTCGGATATTTGGGTTTATCGCGACTACGAGCGATGAAGTCAACTCGAGCGCGCCCTCGCGTTCAACGCGGGCCAAACCCCGAGCTCAGCTCGGCGATTTTCCTTATAGAATTCGGATATTTGGGTTTATCGCGACTACGAGCGATGAAGTCAACTCGAGCGCGCCCTCGCGTTCAACGCGAGCCAAACCCCGAGCTCAGCTCGGCGGCTTGCCTTAACGATAACTATGGAGTTTTGATGTTTTAAGGCTTTATGCGAAACTACGAGGGGCGGAACCCAACTCCAGCGCGCCTATGCGCATCGCGCGCATTAGAGGACAGACCCAAGCGAGGACGGCAACTTGGGTTTTCCCTAACGACTGTGGAGTTTTGATGTCTTAAGGCTTTAAGCAACTAAGAGAGGCGAAACCCAACTCGAGCGCGCCTACACGCATCGCGCGCGTTAGCGGTCAACCCCAAGCGAGAACGGCAACTTGGCGATTTTCCCTAACGATAATTGTGGAGTTTTGATGTTTTAAACCATTGATAGCCTTCACTACAGCTTCTAAATCAGACTCCACAATCCAATCAAGAAAACCATGATGAATGCCCAACTTTAAGCCATGAACAATAGCCCAAAGTTCAGCTAGAAGGGTGTCACACTCCCCACAATTGAACACAATGCCATTGATAAATTGCCCATTCGAGTCGCGAAAGAACCCTCCCCCCCCCCCCACAACAGGGCTCATGTTGCTCTTAGACGTGGCGTCCATGTTAAGCTTGTAGGTACTTGGCGTCGGTGGTTGTTGCTGCCTATGGGAGCTTTCCTAAGCACTTCTCATATTAGGCGCCTTCAACCGCCTGTCGATACCCGAAAATAACCCGACCTAGACATGCGTACAAAAAGGCGTTTGCGGAGAGTGTGAGTGTTATGAAGAGGGTAATACGAGAGTGTGTCTTGGGGTGTCCAGTGTAACATCCCGATAATTTATAAGGGATTGAGGTGCTCCTCATGCCAACAATAACTCTTCTTTTTCATGGTTCGAGTGGTCAAAAGAACTATGAAGTTAAGCGTGCTAGGACGAGAATAGTACCAAGATGGGTGACCTCTTGAGAAGTTCTTAGGTTGGCATGGGATAGCGCTTCTAGGGCATCGTACCTTACAAATGGTATCCAGAGCCGACTTTGGGTTACGAGTTGGCTTGGCTAGAGGGCGGTCACTCGACCCAGGGGGCAGTCCTTGGGCCTTGACGAGTTCATCAAGTGCTTAAGTGGGGGAGATTGTAACATCCCGATAATTTATAAGGGATTGAGGTGCTCCTCATGCCAACAAGAGCTCTTCCTTTTCATGGTTCGAGTGGTCAAAAGAACTATGAAATTAAGCATGATAGGGCGAGAGTAGTACCAGGATGGGTGACCTCTTGGGAAGTTCTCAGGTTGGCATGGGATAGCGCTTTTAGGGCATCGGGCCTTACATCCAAGACAAGCCTCCTCGACTATCGACCACGACCCCGGATAGCTCGACCCATGGTTGTTTGCACATGGGAAGGATGAGCTCTGGAAGGAATCTCTTCAGTCTTTGTAAAATCCGGTCCTTTCTCCTGATGGCCTAGGACGCCTTATATAGGGGCGAGGAGGCACTGTAGTTGACAAGACCCCCTCTCATTGCATGAATGTAAGACGCTTGTCCCCCCAAGCCCTACGGTGTCGACACGTCACATACACATGGCGATTGATCGTCGAAGGATGTTAGGCCCCTCGGCCCGGGGTGGTCCGAATCGGGCAACAGCCAAACGGCACCGACGCCCCCGGGCTGCACTCCCTTGTCACGGCACGAGCCAACTGAGGCGCGTCCTTGGGTCTCCGACCGCGAACACCTGCCGCAGCGCAGGCCCCCGACCATGGCCTCTGTTGCGGCACAGGCCTTCTGATAGGCACATGTTAGGTAGTGTTTTAGGGCATGTTTAGTTAGTGTTTTTATGGTTTTTGGTATAGTTTTAGTTAGTTTTGCTAGTTTTCTTAGTTTGTAGAAATATTCGAATATCTACACTTTGTTGTGCCTTTTGATTGTAGATGTGAAGACAACAAGTGTAGAGGAGGTGAAGCCAAAGCATTGGAGAAGGCAAAAAGAGAGCCAAGCTATGAGATTAGCCCAAGAGGTGATGGGAAAAGCACACTTGGATCCGGACTATGTATTGGAGTTGTTGTTTCGACATCTCTTGCTTGTAAGGGCTGGATCTGGAGCTATGGTGGTCGGATCGATCTGATTTTGGTGTCATTGGAAAGCTAACTCGAAGAGCTACAATTCATCTTTTTACTCTGAGTCCAAATTCCAACTCGAAGTGGGTCAAAACAGCCTCTGAAGTGATACGTGACGACCAGTGTTGAAAGCGCGGCCTGGCACGAAAGCGCGCCCGCGCTTTAGAGGTTCATCCCGCGTTTCGAGACCTGAGTCTCTGCCGTGAAAGCGCGGGCAAGGCATCGAAAACGCGACCGCGTTTCTGGGTGCTTGCCCGAGTTTTCGGCCGTGTCCGAGTTATGTCCGAGATTTGTATGGGATTCTTTTTGGGCCTTTTGGGTTATCTTTTTAGATATATTTTTGGGAACCTTAGAGATATACAAATAGCTTTTGTTTTCTAGGTTTGGATGATCTTCATATTCTTTGACTTTGGATTGATTATTAAAGACTTGGAGAACAAGAACCCTATGGGAAACTTTGTAAGTTTTTCAATGTTTTTCAATAGCTAAACCTCTTTTGCTTAACTAGTTAATTGAAGTTGTGAATTTAGTATTATTGTGAGATTTGATTGTTCTTAATTTCTCTTGACTAGATTGTTTTCTCTATGCTTGATTGAATAAGTTTGATTTAGGGTTTTGTTAGACTGGCCATCTAATTGAATCTCTAGGTTGAATTACAACTATATCTTTCTAATTACCGGTCGGTGTTAATTAGATCAAAAGTAGAACCTTTAATCAACCTAGGACTGGTAGGACTAGTTGATTAGAGAAGAGAATTTAATTGCATGTTATTTAGATGTCTGGTTGCTCTGAATGCATGTTTCTATTGATGCTTGGTTCTTAATGCTGTTGTCAAATTGAATCTAGGAGGTCTCTTAGGTTATTTGATAATTAGGGTTGTTAGTACCGGTCGGGCTAATAACTAGAGTTGAAGTAGGATTAATAATTCCATGAAATTGGGTTATTAGTATTCCGCAATAGATTGGTCAAGGTAAAAAGAGAATTTTGATAATCAATGATCAATAATCAAGTTCGCAATGGATATTAACTGGTTGAGCATATTTCTCCCATATTTTACATCTCATCTTTGTTTTGCATTCCTTAGTTAGTTTAGTTATTAGATTCATATTCAAAACCCCCCTTTTTACTCTGAGTAGCGTAACAATAAACACTGAAACCTGAGTCTCTGTGGGATCGACCCTTACTTCCCTACTACATTAGTTGGGTTGTTTGGATTATTTTGATAGGTATTAAGGCGACTAAAATACCGTCTATCAAATTGGCGCCGTTGCCGGGGACTCGGCTGTTTTCTTGTGTTTATTGTTTTGTTACTCTTGTGTGGACCTAGCTTAGGGTCCACACCTGTGCTACTAATCTATGGCTTTGTTCGAATGTAAACAGTTTCAGGATGAGCAATTTCATTGGTACTTCGTTAGATTCCAAGATTATATGGATGGACTTGGTGCTCAGGGACTTCATATTAGTATTGGAAGTTTTTGCATGGGCATTATTGAGGGTATGAATCATGAAACTCTTGAGTTGGCTGAATACATGAGCAATGGACGAATTCTATGTATGGAACCTATGGAGTGTTGGGATTTTCTTTGTTATATGGGCCGTCAGTGTTTGTTGGTCGGATCATCTTCATCAATACTCCAACCTGATGAGGCTTGTGACGTTTCAAGAGCCCCTGAATTGAATACTCAAATGCATGTGGAGGAGCAATTCCCTACACATGAGTTGGGTAAAGATGGTGTCTTTGATGTTCCATGTGATACTACTCATCTCGAGGAGACCATAGATGAGCCTTGTGGAGTTTATATTGCTAAAGAAGAGGTCACCGAACTCAATGAGCCGATTGCATTCCTTCCCATCACTAATTCACCCGAAGAACCAAGTTTGCAGCATGATGAAAATTCTAGGGATTTCTCTGAGTTCATCTTGATTGAAAGTGGTAGTTCTGGTAAGAGCTTTGATTCATTTCATACATATATTGAAAAGCCACCACTTGATTCGCATTGGTTCGAGCATATGCCATCTTATGAAAATTGGGCTCATAGGTTTGATAAGTTGAAACGGTGTTTGACTGACATGTTATTTAAACTCAACTTATTCTTGTGTTATTTATGTTTCATTAAGATGAGCTCGCAGGTATTTGATAGGTTGTTAAGAGCATTGACAATGTCTGAGCCTGTGAAATTGTGCTCTCGTCAAGCTAACGACGTTAATGAAGCGCTTCTTGGGAGGCAACCCAAGTGATTAGGATAGTTGTTTTTGATTCTTAGTATTAGTTTAGTATAGTTTTTTTTTTTTTTTTGTTTTGTTTTGTTTCTAGTTAGCCCGGCGTACAGGTCTCATAACTCGGGTTGCACATATCATAGCTCGGCCGCCGAGTGCTTCCCATCACCACCTCAAGATCCGGATTACTCGACAACTTGGTTAGTTTTTCTTTTCTCTTTAATTTTACTTTACATTGGGGACAATGTAAAATTTAAGCATGGGGGAAGGGATTGCTTGCTTTGTCTTAGATTGCATTCATATAGTTGCATTTGCATGTTTAATTTCTTATTTTGCATTGATTAAAACTTTGAAAAAATCACAAAAAAAATTGAAAAATTGAAAAAATCACAAAAATATTGCATCTTAGGAACCAAATTTCCCAACTTGACCATTTGTCTCTCTAAGTTAAGAGTATTATCTAACCCATGACTAGCTTGTTTGGTTGAAGTTTCTTTGGATTGAAGCATGATTCTTTAAGTTATTAATCTTGATTATAGGATTGAGCATGCATAAGAAGTTAAAATTTTGAATTGTTTATGAAGTTCTAGACATATATGCCTTGTGAGATTATTTCGAGCCTTTATTGCATATTTGCATCTTTTTCTTGAGTGTATCGCTTTGATTGCTAGCTCTAGAACTTGCGTTTAGATATCTTTTTCAAGGCTACATTATATGATTTGAATGCATGACATTAAGATGATTGAGGCATGTTCATTAGCTCATATTATCCTTATCTACCTTATACATGATTCCTTTGTTTGATAATCTCTATTTTTGAGCCTATTAGCCTTATTTTGTAGCTCCACAAAAGTAATTCCTAGCCTTGATAAGCTTGACCCATCCGGGAATTAGGATTTAGCTAAAGTTGTTCTTTGTGGTATTATGGGAATGGTTTGAAAAGAAAGAAAAAGAAGAATGTTGGGTTTGAAAAGAAAGAAAAAAGATAAGGAGTTGGAAAAAAAGAAAGAAAAAATGTCTCTTATGAAAAGAAAAAAAAACAAAGAAGAAAGAAAAATATGAGAGACTGGATGAAGTGTTGAAAGAAAAATGATGACAAAGAGGTGAAATAAGTTGGTGGAAATATGAAGTTGATAGTGGTTTTTTGTAATTTGGGTTTTTGCTAGCACTAGTTCCCGGATTTTTAGCACCACATGACCAAATATTTCCCTACCTACTTGTGTATACCTTGACCCCATTACAACCCTTAAAAAGTCCTCATGATTTTTGTTGTGTGTTTAATCATTCGTAGTGGAGATTTAGAACACTGATGCAAGCCTAGGGTAGTCTAGCTTTCAAAGTTGATTTTGAGTGAAACACATATCCCTTAAACACTTGAGTGAAGAGTGTAAAACACATTACCTTGGTGAGATCTAGAATGGATGAATGATTTAATTTTGAAAGCTTCTATTCCATGTATGTAATGATGTCTTGTCAAGGTTTAACTTATTTGATGAAAATGTGGATTAATATTGAGATGGATGCTTGACTTGCTAGTTGTGGTGTGACTTTGATTTTATTTTTTGCTTGAGGACAAGCAAGGTTCAAGCATGGGGGAATTTGATAGGCACATGTTAGGTAGTGTTTTAGGGCATGTTTAGTTAGTGTTTTTATGGTTTTTGGTATAGTTTTAGTTAGTTTTACTAGTTTTCTTAGTTTGTAGAAATATTCGGATATCTACACTTTGTTGTGCCTTTTGATTGTAGATGTGAAGACAACAAGTGTAGAGGAGGTGAAGCCAAAGCATTGGAGAAGGCAAAAAGAGAGCCAAGCTATGAGATTAGCCCAAGAGGTGATGGGAAAAGCACACTTGGATCCGGACTATGTATTGGAGTTGTTGTTTCGACATCTCTTGCTTGTAAGGGCTGGATCTGGAGCTATGGTGGTCGGATCGATCTGATTTTGGTGTCATTGGAAAGCTAACTCGAAGAGCTACAATTCATCTTTTTACTCTGAGTCCAAATTCCAACTCGAAATGGGTCAAAACAGTCTCTGAAGTGATACGTGACGACTAGTGTTGAAAGCGCGGCCTGGCACGAAAGCGCGCCCGCGCTTTAGAGGTTCATCCCGCGTTTCGAGACCTGAGTCTCTGCCGTGAAAGCGCGGGCAAGGCATCGAAAACGCGACCGCGTTTCTGAGTGCTTGCCCGAGTTTTCGGCCGTGTCCGAGTTATGTCCGAGATTTGTATGGGATTCTTTTTGGGCCTTTTGGGTTATCTTTTTAGATATATTTTTGGGAACCTTAGAGACATACAAATAGCTTTTGTTTTCTAGGTTTGGATGATCTTCATATTCTTTGACTTTGGATTGATTATTAAAGACTTGGAGAACAAGAACCCTATGGGAAACTTTGTAAGTTTTTCAATGTTTTTCAGTAGCTAAACCTCTTTTGCTTAACTAGTTAATTGAAGTTGTGAATTTAGTATTATTGTGAGATTTGATTGTTCTTAATTTCTCTTGACTAGATTGTTTTCTCTATGCTTGATTGAATAAGTTTGATTTAGGGTTTTGTTAGACTGGCCATCTAATTGAATCTCTAGGTTGAATTACAGCTAGATCTTTCTAATTACCGGTCGGTGTTAATTAGATCAAAAGTAGAACCTTTAATCAACCTAGGACTGGTAGGACTAGTTGATTAGAGAAGAGAATTTAATTGCATGTTATTTAGATGTCTGGTTGCTCTGAATGCATGTTTCTATTGATGCTTGGTTCTTAATGCTGTTGTCAAATTGAATCTAGGAGGTCTCTTAGGTTATTTGATAATTAGGGTTGTTAGTACCGGTCGGGCTAATAACTAGAGTTGAAGTAGGATTAATAATTCCATGAAATTGGGTTATTAGTATTCCGCAATAGATTGGTCAAGGTAAAAAGAGAATTTTGATAATCAATGATCAATAATCAAGTTCGCAATGGATATTAACTGGTTGAGCATATTTCTCCCATATTTTACATCTCATCTTTGTTTTGCATTCCTTAGTTAGTTTAGTTATTAGATTCATATTCAAAACCCCCCTTTTTACTCTGAGTAGCGTAACAATAAACACTGAAACCTGAGTCTCTGTGGGATCGACCCTTACTTCCCTACTACATTAGTTGGGTTGTTTGAATTATTTTGATAGGTATTAAGGCGACTAAAATACCTCTATCACCTTCCAGGCCGGATCCACGGCCACGGCCTTTTGCCGCAGCACAGGCCCTCCGGGACGCGTCCCCGGGGACCCGACCACGACCTCATATTGCGGCACTATGCTCCCGGGGCGCATTCCCGAGCCCTTGGCCGCAGTCTCCTGTTGCGGCATGGGCCACCCGGGGCACGTCCCCAGGTCCCTACCGCGGCCCCGAGCACCCGCCACGGCACGGATGGGACCAGGGCGCGTCCTTGTGCTTTTTGCCTGTGTTCGTGTGGGTATAGCTGGTTTTAATGTCGTCATGTCGTTTCCTTGGCTAGGGCTCAGACCGTAGGCTATGGGAGGTCCGCGGGTCCTATAATGCCCTGTTGTTCTTATCTAACACCGCCTCGCTAAAGTATGTTGGCGGCGAGCAAAGTCGGGACTCGTCACCGCCAATAATATTCCTTAGTAATTAAAACCACAGTCCTTGTTAATCCATTGAGATCATTAGTGCCATCAAACACCAACCGGTTCTTGCCTTTCCAAGCATACCACAACAAGTTAGCAAAGATTGATGCATACCGATGGCCCTTCCGAATATTCATTTGTAGCCAAACGCCAAGATCTATGCATGTGAAGAAATTGGCTGATGGATTTTTGCCAAAATGGCCATCCAAGCATCAGGGACCTTGCCGCAATCCCTCAGCATATGAAGGCTTGTTTCTAACATATTGCATTGTGGACAAGCATCAGATGAAGACAAATGACGACGAGGATGGTTAGCATTGCACATTAAGCTATCATGTGCAAGCAAGTAAACAAAATTTCTCACCCTCCGCTGCACATTTAACTTCCAAATTAGTTTCTAGCTGAACTGAATAGCAATGGGGTTGGGTTCCTCATCCACGATCAGCTCCAAGGCTGATTTAGTTGAAAAACAACTAGATGGGGAGGGATCCTAGAATAACTCGTCCACTTGATCATCAAGAAGCTGAAAGACTGAGATTTTGCAACATATCTCAGTTGGTAAGAAGGCAGCGATCTCACTCCAATTCCATTGGCTATGGACCCAATACTCCACCACCTTAGCACTAACTCACACAGTTAGACCATGTTGTGTGACAAAAGTCTTAAGAGGCTTATCAACAACCCGACAATGAGTCTAGAAAAGCGCAGAGAATAGAATTTTCCATGAATATCATCACAAATCGCCCTTGGAATCATAGCTGATTGGATCGTGTATATAGGGATTCTTGCGAGAATAGAATTTCCCAAAGTTGTTCGCCCTACCATACATAAAGAGCCGGTCTGCCACCCTCCAAGGCATTTCTTTACTTTGTAGACGTTGAGACATTACGATGTTGCATTTATTTTTGGTTTAGAACTTTCAAAATTACTCAAATATACAAGACAACTAGCGTAATTGCCCGTATGTAGCACGAAACAATTTTTAAAATTTTCCTCTGTTGTAATTTATAATCGGTAATTTATAAACACCTTAGTAATTGTAATTACATAGATTAAAATTATTTACATGAATATTTTATTATGTAATACACTTTGTTAGATAAATTACTTTTTTTCCTCAAAAAATACACCTATAAAACATTTACACAAATAAGAGGGAAAAAATTGCTACTATTGAGGTGAAATTATTAAAGGTAGATTACCTCTATACTATTGGTATCATTTTGATTTCATTTCCTAAGTTTATATTATATATAGATATTTATTTCAATTTGCGTTAAAGTCTCTATTGCTTTTTATTACCAAAAAAAAGTCTCTTTTGTTTTTGCACTACTTTTTTTTAATCAGCCTAATTACTCGATAAGGAAAAAAATCAATGAATGACTTATCACGCATGTATTCAACATATATAATAAGGCTTAATATTATTTAAATAGTTGTACAAATATTACTTATAAACTCGTTTACTAGCATACGGTTTTTCTCGTAACAAAAAGCAACGTCATCCATCTAGCACCATCTGACAATGTAAAATTAAGAAATTCATATGAGGTATTGGGAAAAATAACTCGATCAGCTTCATATTTTCATAGTACCAAAAACCTATACAAATTTATCTAGTTTATTAATTGGGTACATATCGAGTTTAAATAAACTTTCTAGTTTCTACACTTATCAAACTTAAGTTTATTGTTCCTTTTACAAAATAAATACTCAATAACACTTATTTCAATTCATCCACATCTATTTTAAAGGGCCGATTTTTACATGGACAAAATGGCAAATTGGTATTAAAAAGTGGCATATTTGGACACTTGGGTATTTAAAAAACATGTTTGGACAAATGGGTATTATAGGACAAAAAATTGGACATTTTGGTATTATAAAAACAAAAATTGGACATTTAAGCTTTTTTTCGATTTAAAAAATCGACTTTTATTAAAAAAAAATCATTTTTGTTGAAATTGATTTTTTTATTTGACTTTAAAAGTAACTAATTCTCAATTTTTATTTAAAATTTCAATTTAAAAGGTTCATATGAAGTTAGCCACATATTATTAATTAAAATTTTAAAAATTAATAATTAAATATCTATTCCAAGCTGCTTCTAAATAAATATATTTAATGAAATATTTTTTTGGGTAGGAGCGGGTCGAGTCCGTATCGCCGCGGCGCAATTCGATGAACTCGTTATCCTTATTGACCTTATGTATGTATTTGCATATGAACAACATCAAATATATTTTTTCCATGATAAATAATCAATACATGTATTATAATTTATGATGATATAATCGAATTATTATTTAAAGAGAATTAAACTCTTATTTCATGGAAATTTTATTTATAATTTTTTATTATTAAATGTTAAATATTTGCGATTTTGATTTTTGCATAAGATTTGAATATAATTTTATTAACTCTAAATAAAAAAAACTAGGCTTAACCTAGAATAACTCAAAATTTTTGCTTTTTTAATACTCAAACGTCCAATTTTTTGTTTTATAACACTAATTTGTCCAAACATGTTTTTTAAATACCCAAGTATCCAAGGGTACCACTTTCTCATACTAACTAGGTGTACCCGTCGTGTCATGCACGACAATGACTCACGGCTCACGCTTTATATTTTAAAATTATTTTAATTATAAATAAGATATTAATAAGTAAAAACATATAATGAAAATTTTAGTATGTGAAAATGTTATTTTTTTCTAAACAAAAAAAATTTTCTTCAGATTCGTAGTACCACACGTATCATGTATGAGATTATAAAAAATATAAAACATATTATGAAATATTTTGAAAATAAAATATAGTTTATTTAGAAAAAAGGGGCTTCAATTTTGAAAATATTTTTTAAATTCGAATTTTTTAAATTATTTCGTACATAAATAGATTAGATGAATAGATAAGTTAATTAATTAATATGTATCTTTTATAGAGGAAAATTGTATAGAGGAAAATTATTTCGTAATTGAAAAGATAAGTTTATTGATATGTATCTTTTCTAGAGGAAAATGTTAAAGATAGATCATATTGCTTTAAAGATAGATATTAGATGAATAGAAAAATGATAAAGTTAAAGATTAGATAATTAAGAAAACTTTAATGACAAATATTATGCCTTCAAAGATTAGATTTTGGATAAGTAAGAAAAAAAGATAAAATTAAAGATTAGATAAATAAGAAAAATAAAACATATAAAATTATTAATGAAGTGGGGTCAGAATTAACGTGAAAGCTTGAAATTTTCCGGCTTTAATATATAGCATAGATAGATTTGACATTTTGACCATTTTTACACCAATAAGCTTCAACACCGTCAACATCAAACGCTTAGGTACCGATAAATACCAAATTCTTCAAACTCTAGAAACCCAAAAAATCTAGATGCCTCACCGAACAAGTAAGCAAGGCTTCCAATTATATATGTGGTGACATGTAAGTGGATAATAGGATAAAAACGTTTTCCTAATGGCGACAAAACTCATCGGCAAAATTGGATTGATCGAGCTGGTGAATGAGACGACACCATTCGTTATCTTTTTTCTATTAGCTGATGACAATCCATTATTGTACGTCAACATCGATGCCGACACTCTTAACCCCATAGTTTCAAATAATTTTAACATACAAATCTATAACCAATACATAATTAGTTAATATACTATCAATTATTGGGGCTATTGTAATATAAACAATTGTAATGGTTTATTTAAGTGTTATACTGTATTAGATAATTTATTACACGGTTTTTTCATTATATGTATATAAACCTTGAGTTCCTTGATTAGTTGCTTGACATAATGTGAAAAATGTATATAACCACCACTCATTATAGGACAATTCACAATATTATAGTTTTATATACGTGTACTCTGTCAACATATGACTAGAGAGGGAAGAATGGTGTTAGCCATAGAAGCAGGAAAGAAAGGTGAACAGAGGAAGAAAACAAGTTTCTGCATTAATTTTCAGAAGTTTGTTACAGCCCCTTTTTATATGAAGTGGGGAAAGCTGGCATGAGCCGTACAAGTAGTGGAGAGTGCACACACTCAGAATCATAATGAGAAAGAGACAAAATACATAATCAAAATAATATATAAACCCAACACCCCCCCTCAAGATGGAGGGGAGGAGTCCTGAATCCCCATCTTGGGCAAAATTGATTCTAAATGAGTGCCAGGAAGTGTTTTGGTAAGAAAGTCAGCCAGCTGAGCTTTGGTTGGAACATGAGAAAGGGAGATCAATCCTTCAAGAAGTTTCTCTCTAGTAAAATGACAATCTAACTCGATATGTTTGGTTCGCTCGTGGCACACAGGATTGCGAGCTATGTAAATTCCAGCTTGATTGTCGCACTTCACAGGAATTGGGGTGATCTCCTCTATGCCAAAGTCATCAAAAAGACGGCTGAGCCAAGCTAATTCAGCACAAACACGCCTCAAAGATCGATATTCCGCTTCCGTAGAGGAAAGGGAAACACTTTGTTGCTTCTTGGATTTCCAGGAAATCAGATTGTCACCAAATAGAATTACAAAACCGCTAACACTTCTTCTCGAGTAAGGGCAAGTGGCCCAATCTGCATCGCAAAAGGCTTGAAGTTTCAGACTTGGGTTCTTATTGAACAAGATAGCTTTGGATCGGGTCCCTTTTAAGTATGACAGCACATGAAGAGCAACATCAAAATGTGACTGACAAGGCGCCTTATTGAACTGGCTCAAGAGCTGCACTGAATAAGCTATGTCTGGTCTAGTGTTAACAAGAAAATTCAGCTTTCCTACCAATTGTCTATAAGGTAGAGGGTCTGTTAATGCAGCTCCATCTGAAGGAAAAAGTTTGACCCGTGGATCAAGAGGCGTTGCTGCATTATGTTTACCAATAGGGAACTCTTTAATCATCTCTGAGATGAACTGTTGCTGACTCATAAAGAAACCTTGAGGACATTTCTGAAATTCGATCCCAAGGAAAAAATGTAGCTCTCCCAAATCCTTGATCCTGAATTCTTCATTTAAGCAGTGCTTCAAAGTAGTGATTTCTGAATTATCATCCCCGGTTAGCAAAATATCATCCACGTAAACAGCTACAAACACCATTGAGAAACTTGATTTCTTATAGAAAAGGGAGTAATCATTTAATGATTGTGAGTACCCCCTCTTTTTCAAAAATGAAGAAAGTCTGGCATACCACTACCTTGAAGCTTGTTTAAGTCCATAGAGAGACTTTTTCAATCTGCATACAAAACTGGGATCATCAACCACAAGTCCTTGGGGAATTTTCATGTAGACTTCTTCATCTAACTCGCCATGTAGAAAGGCGTTGTTCACATCCAGTTGTGAAACTATCCAATTTCTCTTCAAAGCAACGGAGACAAGTGTTCTAACGGTGGTAAGCTTCACAACTGGTGAAAATGTTTCAGTGTAGTCTATTCCCTCTTTCTGTGTGAAACCCCTCACAACTAGCCGAGCCTTGTACCTATCAACACTCCCATCGGCCCTTCTTTTAATTTTATACACCCATTTGCAGCTTATAGCCTTCTTGTTCTTAGGTAGATGCACGATCTCCCAAGTTTTGTTTTGATCTAATGCTGCAAACTCGTCTCTCATGGCCTCTTGCCAAACATCAAACTTGCAAGCTTCATCATAGTTGTTTGGTTCAGCTTCTGGGAATTCAGAGGAAAGGCTTGAGTTTTGTGTGAAGGAAATATTTGAAGTCAAGGTGTGGCCACAAAACTGCAGCTGGTCAGCTTCTGTAACGCCACAAACATAGTCTGAGAGATAGGATGGTTGTCGATGTGATCTAGAAGACCTTCTCAAAAGAGGTTGTTGGTCAATTGTGTTATCATCAATTGTTGGAGGTTGTGAAGGTTGAGAAGGATGAGAAAAGTCTGTATCTTCATCAGGAAAGGGCTCGGTAGGGGGAGCATTAGAAGAAAAAAGGTCTTGAAATGAAGGATTGTGGTAAGGAAAAATAGTCTCATGGAACACAACATCCCGAGACATGAATGTTTGTTTAGTCTCCAAATTATAGAGTTTGTAGGCTTTCTTCCCAAAGGGGTATCCTACAAAAATGCATGGGTTGGCCCTAGCTTGAAACTTATCTCTCCCTTGCTTGAGAGTGGAGGCAAAACAAAGGCATCCAAAACTCCTGAGGTGATCATAGGGAGGCTTAGTGTGATGAAGGACCTCATAAGGTGACTGGTTTTTGAGAATTTCAGTTGGGAGTCTGTTGATGATATGTGTGGCCGTAAGAACACTATCTCCCCAAAACTTCATAGGCAACTTCGACTGAAACATCAGGGCTCTAGCCACCTCTAGGATATGCCTATGCTTTCTCTCGACTACCCCGTTTTGTTGTGGAGCAGCCACACATGATGTCTCATGTTTTATGCCTCTCTCAACAAAATAAGCGGAGGTCTCTCTACTGCTGCCCAGCTCAAGAGCATTATCTGATCTCACCACTTTCACCCTTTTCTCAAACTGAGTTTCAACCATCACTATAAAGCTCTTCAAAACAGAAAAGGCGTTGCTTTTCGCAGAAAGTAAATGGAGCCAAGTAGTTCTCGAATAATCATCAACAATTGTAATAAAATACTTGTGTCCATTATAAGTCATAGTATGATAAGGACCCCAAAGGTCTACATGAAGAAGCTGAAAAGCATAGGTGGTAGTAATACTACTAGAAGGGAAAGGAAGCCTGCTCTGTCTTGACTGAGCACAAACCAAACAGGGCAAGACATCACACTTATTGCCCTTAACAAAAGGTAAACTATTTAGCTTATAAAAGGGTAGATGTCCAAGTCTGGTGTGCCAAACAGGTACATCCACATGAAAACTCTCTACTAAATCAGCCGAACTGCTTGTTGAACTCTTAATTTGACTTGATTGAGAATCTGAACATAAGAAGAACAAATCCTTGCTTGTTTCACCAACCACCAGAGGCGCCTTCAAAGCTGGACCCTGCAACACACACCTCGTAGCAGTGAATAAAACTTCACACGACATATCCCTGATTAACTTTCCCACTGAAATCAGATTACAGCTGAAACTAGGCACAAACAAAACATCTTTCAGCAGAAGATCATTCAGCACTTTCACACATCCAACAATCTCAACCATTACAGTTTCCTTCGTAGGAAGTGAAACAACAAAGGGCCTTGACAGTTTTCTCTTAGACTGAAACAAATTCAAATCTCCACTCATGTGGCAACTCGCTCCACTATCAATGATCCAGCTGGTTTTTCTATCAAAAATACATGAAGTTAGAGTTGTACCTGCAAACCCGGCGAAATCATCATGAACCACTCCCTTCCCGGAGCTATTTCCTGTATTCAGAAGAGCCAATAGCTGAGAAATTTGTTCTGAAGTGAGCTCTCCTAAGCTTGATGCACCAGCAAACTTTTTCTCTGAATCCTGTCTCTTCTCTGAATCTGGTTTCTTACCCTTTTTATCTTTGTTATCTTTCCCATCCTTCTTGTCTTTGTTCTCTTTATAACCTGGAGGAAAACCAATCAGGAAAAAGCAACGATCAACTGTGTGATTGTCCTTTTTGCAATTCGTACAATAGAGGGATTTTCTTTCTCCACTTCCCCTCTGATTGTTTGGAGAAGGTCCAGAAACACTAGCATTAACACTCATTGAGGCTGATTCATTAGCTATTTGGGTCTGGCTTTGCAGCTCTCTTTGTGTTTCCTCTTGTGAAATTAAAGAGTAAGCTTGACTCAAGGTTGGAAGGGGCTTCATCATCAGAATAGAGCCTCTAGCTGTAGTATAGTGTTCATTTAGACCCATTAAAAAATGAACCAGCTTTCTTTCCTCATCATGTTGCAAAATCGATTGCAAGGAACCACAAGTACAAGGCGGGAAACAATGCACAGAATTTATCTCATCCCATAGAGTTTTCAGCTTAGTGTAATAGGTTGAGATAGAAGAAGAACCTTGGTTCAACAAGCTTAGTTCCTTCTTCAAAGCAAAGAGTTGAGCTCCACTTACTTTTCCGAAACGACTCAGGAGTTCTTCCCAGATTCCACGGGCTGTGTCTATGTAAAGCACACTCCTGCGAATCTCTGGGCTCAACACGTTCGAAATCCACATAATCACCATGTTATTGCATCGTTCCCATCGTTCAAACCGAGAATCAGTTCTCGGGGGTTTTGCAAGAGTTCCTGTGATGAAACCAGCCTTGTTCTTTGCTGAGAGAGCAGTATAAAAGGAGATTTTCCACTCGCCGAAATTTGAGCCATCAAACACTTGGGGAATTAGCACCAAGCCTGGATGGTCACTAGAATGAAGGAAGAGAGGATCGTTGTGGTCGATAGTAGTAGGAGCAGCCATTTCTGGGTTTTGAAAAAAAAATTGAGGAAAAGGGAACAGATGGGACTTTTCCGAATCGCGGAAGCACGAACTAGAAGAAAATTAAAAGGGTTTGTTTGAATTTTTTGAGCAATTGCTCTGATACCATGTCAACATATGACTAGAGAGGGAAGAATGGCGTTAGCCATAGAAGCAGGAAAGAAAGGTGAACAGAGGAAGAAAAGAAGTTTCTGCATTAATTCTCAGAAGTTTGTCTGTTACAGCCCCTTTTTATATGAAGTGGGGAAAGCTGGCATGAGCCGTACAAGTAGTGGAGAGTGCACACCACTCATTATAGGACAATTCACAATATTATAGTTTTATATACGTGTACTCTGATTTCAATATTGATCGATTAGTACGTGGACACTTTTGAATTAAATTCATTGTAAAAGAATCTGGCTATTGTAAAACAATATGCTCATTACTTTTACTGCAAGAAGAAGGTATTGTCTAATATATAATGTATGTATGTTTTGGAAATAAAATAATGCATGTATTTAAAATGGTAATGGTTGTAACAAATGTAATGATATATTAGCTAATGTAATGGGTGTATTAAATGTAATGGTTATGTAACGAATGTAATAGGTAATGCATTTTTATCTATTGTAATTGGTTTACTCAATTATGAAACCGTTATATTAGATAAACGTACCGTTACATTAGGCCTAATGCAACACTCCTAAGGTAATAGTCTAATAGACCAAAGGTTTAACACAATCGTTACATTAATAAATCTATGCAATGAATTTGAACCTTACGGTAGAACTTTAAAGCATTACAATAGCCCTCCCGATAATTGGTAATATATATATTAAAGTTTATAGTAATCATGCACTTACAATGAGTTTCTTTCATTGATATCTGAATTTTTGAGAGCTTCAGTATATAGAACGTGTCGTCATGATGCTTAACATCCATGAATATTCATTTGCCTTGGTTCAATGCCATTAATTAAACAAATAATATAATCTTTGGGTCATATTTTATACAAGTGAATAGATTATAGATTGAGGTGTATGATTCTGACACTAATAGTTACGTGTGTTGTAAGTTCACTCGTAACTTAAAAATCTAGTCAAATACTCCCACCGTCCCATAATATAAGGTTTATTTGAGCATTTGCACAATTTTTAAGAAAAGTTTGAAAAATGGGTAATTTAGATAGTTTGGTGAGGATAGTATGGTAAAAGAATAGGAGAGAAGGATAAAAAAATGTGTAATTTAAAAGATTTAGTGAGGGTAATATAGTAAAAGGAGGAGAGAGGGGGATAAAAAGATACAGTAGTAATTTAGATGATTTGATAAGTGTAATACAGTAAAAAGAGATGAAAGAGGGATAAAAAGTAGGTAATTTAGAGGTTTTGATGAGGGTAGTATAGTAAATTTGTTTGACCAAAAATGAAAAGAAATGGAAATGGGAAGATCATTTTGGGACGCCAAATAAGAAAACGAGCCTTATATTATGGAACGGAGGGAATATCTTTGAGCACGGTATCATATTTTTGGGAGCTACTAAATCAATTAAATCCCGCTTACAATGAAATAGTATACATCATTGTTAAGCATATATAGTTTAAGTCTAAGGTTTTCGTATTTGTAAGTTAAAATAGGAGAATTAGTTTTGTACGTGTTATGTTGATTTTTGTAGGTTCGAACGTCTCCACTGAGGTCTATTATAAATTCCCTATCAAATTAAAAATATAGAAATATTTTATCTATAAGAAGACTCGAGCAAAATCCCTTTAACATAAAAAACTGTTCAGATATCACAGACCAATTTGGATCTCTCCCAATATGGATGTGTCAAGTTTATGTCGTTAACTAGTTTAACCCCCGTACTATGTACGGGTAATATGATTGTAAACTCAATTTAATAAATTAATATAGATATGATTTAGTAAATATTATTATTTAATAAAGATTAAGATAAAATCGGAAAATACAATTATGAGTTTTCGTTTTTTTTATAATTTTGAAAAAGTCCGAATTTTAAAAAATAAATAATTAGACTATATCTATATTTCTTTTTTCTTTTTACGATAAAGATCATATTTTATTAAATAATAATATACATATATGTATATATTAGATAGATCTTCCTATAGATGATATCTTCCTAGGCGTTATATCTTAAATTATATCTTTATATAGATATCTTCCTATATGTTCTTTAAAATTATCAAATTATATATATTTATCTTTCTAATGTGATTAATGTTTTTTTATATACGCAAGTGCCCGATTGATTATTTTAATAAAGATATGACACGTGGCGTAATTTTCTGTGAAGAGTTTGTCTCCGCTTTATACTATAGACAGTATAGATTATTTGTGTGAAATTTTTAAATACTTAAAAAAAGTAGAAGATAGAAATATCATTGTATCGAATATAAGTTATTGAATTGGTAGAAAGCTCATAATATTTACAGACGGAAAAAATATATACAAAGACAATTTACTATAGTGAAACTAAGACTTTTTCTCCCACATACATTAAAATACATTATCTTGTATATTATTGTAAAATTTAATACCTTTGTATTAAATCCAACACTTATCATAGTATGATGTGTGATTATAAATAACATTTTCAGTTGGTTGTAAAGTATCAAATCAAATAATATAATCTTATGGCCATAGGGATACGTAGACATAGTTATTCCTTTCCGAATTTTCTTTTTATATCGGATGGTTATCATTAACTTGAGAAGAAACTAGAAACATACTTATGTATCTATGCGAGTTACTTTATCCAAAAAGAGGAAACGAGAATCATGTTGAAATAGTATCCAAATGACAAGTGGCAATCAAATTAACAATTGATGCATCTATGGGTGACGTTTTAATTTTGCCCCAAAGCTTGTTACGGAGTACTAGTTAGGTGAAAAGTATAAAGAATTATTACGTGATAAACTTGAAACAGTAGTTAACGCAAAAAAAAAAGTAGGCGGGGTTTACTTGCACAACAGATCCTCCTTATAAAACGACAAATTGTAATTAAGTAAAAAATACAGTTAAAATACACGTAACTTTCTGAGCGTTAATTCGTTCATAAGAGTATAAGACGAATCTAATTCGTTGTGCACTACTAGTAAACAAGTCAGGCCACGTAACCGATGACTAGGAGACATGTGGAACGATCATCGTTTCTATGTACACCATTACTTGCCCATCTATATAATACATTAAAAAGTTGTCTACGAAGTACATTTATTGTACATATTAAATTCATAAAATTAATTCATATTTTTTATTTACATTCAATTAGCAATCAATATCATTCTCTTAGCACAATGGTTTGATTACTTCATATGTAGTAAGAGGTTCAAAGTTCCAAATCCCATGAAGAACAACTTTTTACATATTTTCATATTTTCATAATGTGCTTGAAAAAAATCCCTTCCATAGTAATAGGAATTCTTAGAATTTTTTTTTGTCACAAATTACACTTTTATAATATAGTCTTGTATGTCAAGAAGGTAAAAATTTATACTTTAATTTGTTACAAAAATCTAAAATATTTGCATAGCATCTCATACCAAGCTAAGTTTTTTGCTTCCCCAATAGCTTTTAATTAATATGTATTTTAGGATTAAATCGATTTTTTTACACTACGATTTTATCACTGTTTGCATAAAAATTGACAAATTTGTGCATAAAAACTAATTGTATACACAAGAAAATGTAAAATTAAGATTTTCTATTGTAAGAGTTTATTATATATCAAGAGAAACCCACCACCAAAACTTTAAATAACAACTTAAAATAATAATTTCTAAAATTCTGTTGTATTTTACAATTTTAAACACCTAAAAAATATATTTGAATTTGGAATGTCTTCATTTTCTTACCATATATGCTAAGCAACAACCTCTTTTGAAAAGTTGTAACGTAAAAGTCTAGCCCTTGAATTTCTTAAGTACACCTAATTGATATTTATTAGTCATCCAATTAATTAATATTTACTATATATACATATCCATGTTACTAAATCCATCATTTTAAATGCCATTTAATATATAAAAAACATAACAGTTCACCATAATAATGCTTATTACCTTGAAAAAAATCCCTTCCATAATAATAATAGGAACTCTTAGAAAGAAATTACACATAAAATATATTAAATTTGTGCATAAAAACTAAGTGTAATCCCATTTAAAAAAAGCATCACTTGCATTACATTTATGTTGGGAAATCAAATATGCACATTCAAATTGCCTTTTCCGGAGCATTCCAATTGAGTCGAGAAGAGGCGTTTCAGAGTTTTTTGGTCAAATGACCATTAAAGGCTGGCGGTAGGGTAAATGACCATTAAAGGTTGATTTATACCGGATAGAAATAAACTCTGGCGGTAACGCTCACCCCGTTTTCCATGGGTATGGGTGGTTTTTCGACTCTTAGCACTATATATTGCGGCCTACCATCCATGACGAGAAGAACGATTACCCCACGGTCCCCACAACCATGGCAGCCCATTCCAAACCCGCCCACTCTATGCCCAACACCAACGACGAACCCAAATAAAGGAGTGGTCTTACTGCTGGCAACAATGACTACCGGGCTCGACTGGAACAACTCTCCGGCTACCTAATATATATGGTGACGAACGATGACAGGGCTATCGAAGGCTGCGATAGCACCACTGGCACTCAGGGTTTCAACGAAGGAGAAGAAGAGCAAAGAATATCAAGCCTTTTCGGTTTATCAATGGCGTTCATCTCTTTCGTTATCACTCTCCGCTTGGCAGGATTAAGAAGACAGTCCCTCCATTTTTGGCGTTTGTAGTTTCTCCAGATCTGTTTTTTTTAATCTCCTTTTTGTGGTTTTCTTCAATTGTGTCCTGCATTTTGTGAATCTAGGGTACGATTTCGATCAGTGGCAAATTAGTGTGGTTTCTACTTCGGCAATTTCCTCTGTACGGTTTGATTTTCAGCATATGATTGTGATCAACGGACTTGAGGGTGTAGAATTGTGCAGGCACTTTACATAATTATTTTGAACCATTGATCTCAATTAAGGGTTAAGATTTACTCAAATCCTATGCATAGAGTTGAGGTCGGGCTAACTCCACCGAACCCCAGCCGGTCATAATTAGTGCACCTGTGACCAATTCATATTGTTGTGATCCGTACGTACAGGGTCTGTCATATTGTTGTGACTTGGATTGCATATATACATATCTCATATTTTCATATATAACTCATGTGATCCAAGTTAGTGGATGTGCTGTTTGTATGGCCTTGGACCGGAATTATTATCAATATTCCAACTGTCTTTAAGGATGGAAGATATGCAGGAGAAAATGGGTCTAAGTTGAGGGATGAGTACAGAGCAAGGGGGTATAATGTCAAAAGGGTTAATCCGATCCTTTGTGGAACTTTGTCAAAAGGATGAGTACATAAGAATAAAAAGGCACTTATAAACAAAAATATACTAAGGAATACGTATAAAACTCATGTCCCGTGCGATAGCATGGGACTGTCATCACTAGTGTATACAAAAAGTCATGTTATAATTACTTAATTAGTGTTAATTAGGGTCCGTTTGGTATTCAACGGCGAAAACGAAAACGGAATGGAATGGAATGGAATGAACCTAGTACAATTATGGGTCACTATACATTAATTGAAAAAAATATTTTAATTTCAAACTTTGAAATTTGTGTGCCTAGAGAAGGGATGAAGGGAATGATTGAGGTGTTTTGTTACCCCACTCTTAGATTAGGGAATGATTGAGGTGCCACAAGGGTACCGCAAGCCTCCTTGCGGTAGTTTTTGAATAAAAATTGAGGTGACTCATCATGTATCATGATGCTAATGTGGACTAGGTTCGTTTCCATTCCATTCCATTCCGTTTCCGTCGTTCGATACCAAACGGCCCTTAGTTCGTGGGAATGTCTTCTTTTCTTGTTGGTATTGTATTGACTCTATCAACTCAGTGCATGCTCCAACTTCGAAACTATATCATAGAATACTACGTTAGCAATTATCTTTTGTTGGTACCATCATAAACAATAAACAAGGACATTATATTACACATATTAAAGAAAGAGTGAGTACATAGATAGAGGTTCTGTTTGGAGCGATTATGATAATAAACATAGATTTTACGTTTTAAATTTCATCAGAAAACAATAAGGATTCGAACCAAAGTTAGTCATATGACATTATGTTCTAGTGGCATTTTAGAAAAAATAGGATTCACGATTGGACGTATAGATTATGAATATTATGAATATTTTAGCCATAGACTTTTGCTAGGTTATATTTTATCACTCATCGTGTATCCTGAAATTTAATGAAGTTGTTGAAATCCTAGGGCAAACCAAACAACAAAAAATATTGGACGAAGTATGCCTTCAAAAGTTTTACTAACTATAGTAGGTAGTTCGTTATTATAAAAAAAAAAGTAGGTAGTTTTTTTTTCGATCAGAAAAAAAAAAGCCGGTTGGTCATCTATATTGTCTATAGTATAAAGCGGAGACAAAGTTTTGTGCGCCACGTGTCATATCTTTAATAAAATAATCAACTGGGCCCTTGCGTACATAAAAAAAACTAATCTCAATAGAAAGATAAATATATATATATATATATGATTTGATAAAAAATAATCAGCTGGACCCTCCTCTATGTAAATTAGGTAGTTAGAATCTCATATAACCTTATCCCGTAAAAATTGCCGAAAATTATGAATTATCCCTTACCAAGAATTAGTTGTAATTTTCAGATAAATATTATTATATAATAAAAGGTGATATTTATCGTAAAATAATTTTTGAACAAATTCAACTTATTTATATTATGAGTTGATTACTATTGGTAAAAAACACTAATCATAATACGAAGATACATATATTAGTATATATATATATATTATATGATTACATATCTAACTAAATTGGATTTATAATCTCATTACCCGCACATGGTACGGGGGTTAAACTAGTTCCTAATAAAAGTTTTAAATTCCCCGAATAAATAAGACCAAACCTAACTCTTCTAAATACGGATTCTGTAACCCATATCTTCAAAACATAGGCTAAAAAAAGTAATCTACAAAAAAACACCTATAACATAACATCTACCGTGTATGGTGAGTGGTGACTTATTTCATTTACCGTTTGCGACATACATGTTAAACATGTTCCCAGTACTAGCTCTTCCACTCCTTTATAATCATAAACCAGGAGCCCAAAAGGCCCATTTAAACGATCTGGCCCAACCAAACCCAACAACATCAAGTATTCCATCATTTACGTGAACCGTGTTAAACATATATATACACACACCACTCGCCGCTCGAAAAACCCTAATCTCCCAAATCAGAGAGCTTCACTCCAAACCCTACCGCCTCCCCTCCCATTCTCACAGCAATGCCTCCGAAATTCGATCCATCCCAGGTCGTCGACGTCTTCGTCCGCGTCACCGGCGGCGAGGTCGGAGCGGCGAGTTCCCTCGCTCCGAAGATCGGTCCACTCGGTCTCTCCCCTAAGAAGATCGGAGAAGACATCGCCAAGGAAACCGCCAAGGATTGGAAGGGCCTGAGAGTCACCGTCAAGCTGACCGTCCAGAACCGTCAGGCGAAGGTGACCGTGGTCCCGTCGGCGGCGGCGCTGGTGATCAAGGCGCTCAAGGAGCCCGAGAGGGACAGGAAGAAGACCAAGAACATCAAGCACAACGGCAACATCTCGCTCGATGACGTCATCGAGATCGCTAAGATCATGAGGCCGAGATCCATGGCCAAGGAGCTGGCTGGCTCCGTCAAGGAGATTCTCGGAACCTGTGTCTCCGTCGGCTGCACTGTTGACGGCAAGGATCCCAAGGACTTGCAGGATGAGATCACGGACGGAGATGTGGAGATTCCGGAGGCTTGAAGAATGTGAGGATCTTATTATTAATCTGTTTTTAATTGCTCTGCGTTTTGATTAGTCAGTATCTTGCTTCCTCCAGGATAGGAATGGTGGATTAAATTTTGTGGAGGTTTTGTATGGATCCGTGGTTTGCTGTTTAAGTTTTATTTACTTTTGTTTCAGGATGAGATTACACATTGACAATATTCAGTGCCATGAAATGCGTTTTTCGTTCTCGGCCGATTTGCTTTGTGTTTGTTGGTTGGCATTTGCGTGATCTATGCATGCTGCTGCAATCTTTGTTAGAATTAGGTCTGTGAATGAGGCTCTTCTGATGCTCATTTTGTCGGATGATGGTCTCTTAACTTTGTTAGTGTATGGTTTATTGAATAGGATGAGTGTGACTCGTTGCTATCTTTAGGATTATAATCTATGGCCCCTATGGGAGAATTCATGTAGTTTAGGTGCTTGCTTCAGTTCTCAGAAGTATGGATTTGTAGTAGCTTGCTTCAGTTCTCAGAAGCATGGATTTTTTGTAGCTTGCAGAACTAATTTTGGCTTATGGTCTGGGTTCCTGATGCATTCTTTGTTCTACATTATGCTGAAACGATGGGATTCTAGGAGTTTGAACAAGTTTTTACATATCAACGTCCAATTTTTACAGTTGACATTTCTCTGTTCTATGTTACCGGGACACTACCTTAGGATAGTGTTTTTGCGTTTTATATTGAAATGGGAATTGGACGACTTCCATCTTTAGGTTGATATCATGGAAATGGTCCGTTTGATGGTAATGGATATCTGCTGTGAAAGGCTTATTATGTAGGAGATGTGGGTGGTGTATAAGCCTGCTTTTCAATTGCAGTTTGGCCATGTTTATAGCATTAGAATGCATTGTGTTCAACCTGATATGTGTTTGATGCTGTAATCAAAATGTGTTTGATGCATAGATTGGTAACAGTTGAGATGGATTGAGAGCCTGATATTAGTTATGTTATCTTCTAATCTAGAGCTCTGCCAAATGAGTTTCAGTTATCCTGCCCATGGTAGACGAACTCAATATTAATATGCCAAAGATTTTTCTTCTAATCACTTGGAAAACATACAGTATGTTGATTTTAACACGCTTGAGATTAATGTTGCCCAAGTACCTTCGTTCATAACTTCATATTGTTGGTGGACGATGTGGGAAACAAACAAGTGCTCTTTACTTGAAGCACTTCCTCTATGACAAGGACTTGTACAAGCACGTAGGCTGAGCATACAAAAAAGAACGAAATTAAAGGGAACCGCTTTGACCTAAGTAGCCAAATCGAACGAAAATTGCAATTTCCATGGAAAATGAAACTGAATTCATGGTTGCGTAATCCACGATACTTGTTCATCAATATGGAGTCACAAAGTTTCTCCCTGCCTCTTGAAAATTTGCTGGCAAAACAGTACAACTCAGTCACATCATATTCATACTTAACTCACATCTTGTAGATAACACCCATCCAATCTAATCTAATGTAATTAATTAATAATATAGAGGTTAGATAGGCAACACGAAAAGCAAATCATAATGGATTTGGGCATAATAAGCCGGGCACACCACTCTGTTTCCTTCTTCCAATCGTTCTCTTCCTCTCTCGTGCAAATTGTAGGCGAAGAAGCTTTTCACACATTCCCCATTTCACGCCCTTTCGAACCACCCAAAGATTCTCCTTCCCTAATCATCTCTTCTTTCTTTCCCCCACCACCATTTCCCCTTTGTCTTCCACCCACTTTCCTCCTTCCTCATCTACCCTCCAATTTCTTGATCCCCCCTCTTCAGCTCACAATTCAGTTCACCCTGATCACCAAACACCCCAAAACCCCTTACAATCGTGGCCGATTTGATCCCTCTTCCTCCCCCCGATTCAGCATAACCCATGGGCAACGTCGGAAGCGGCGGCGGAAACGGCCGCCGGAGACAGAACTCCCGCCGGAGCCAACCCCCGCCGGCACACGTGGCGCCTCAGCCGGAAATCCCGGCCGGCCGTTACCCCTACCCCGTAACCGCCCCTTATCCAAACCCTAACCCTAACCCTAATCTTCCGCCTGGCTACTACCAACAGTTCCCGCCGGCGGGGTACTATCCGTCCCACCCGCTTCCGATGCCCTTGCCGGCGCCCTACGACCACCACCACGCCAATTGGTCCGCCGGAAGGAGCCCCTATGGGCCGCCCCCGACGCCGTTCGTCGAGCACCAGACGGCGATCACGATCAGGAACGATGTCAACTTGAAGAAGGAGTCGATTAGGGTTGTGAGTGATGAGGACAACCCTGGCAAGTTCCTCGTTGCCTTCAATTTTGACGCCACTGCTCCTGGCAGGTATATTGCAACTCCTGCTTTGTGCTTGTTTCATTCAAATCTAGTAAATTGCTAGTGTCTGTGATGCTCCTAGCCAATCTATTAGTTTAATCATGTGGTTATATATTGGATTGTATGCATTTGTTGTGGAGCTTTGATGCTGAATATTTTCAGGTGTTATGGCTACTACTGAAATGAAGTCCATCTTCATTCTTGTGTATTCTGCTGCCAATTGCTGTTTTTTTAAAGTGGTTATATTTGGGACCATTCTCAAGTCAACAATGAATGTGACATTATTGTTTTCCCTTCTTGGGAGTGCTTACTTCCCACATCTTATTCAAGTGGAAGTTACTTAATTTAGTAGGCCTGTTTTCGAAGAACAATTGTTAGTTGTGAATCATGTACCGTTTTAGATTGAAATTCAAGTTTACAAGCCTTTTTATGTTTTACCTGAAGCTGACTTGTTGATTACTGGTGTGAGCAGTATCACTATAATCTTCTTTGCAAAAGAAGGCGAAGACTTTCAGTTGAAGCCAATGAAGGAAAACATACTCCCACCTGTTACCGTTCAGTTTGAGGCGGGCCTTGCTCAGAAATTCAGACAACCGAGTGGAACTGGCATTGACTTGTCCATGTTTGAGGAGCCCGAGTTACTGAAACAGGGGGACATGGACGCGTATCCTCTGGCTGTTAAGGCCGAGGCTCGCCCACATCAGGAAACCGACTCCAACGGAAGCACCAATTCTCAAATCACTCAGGCGGTATTTGAGAAGGAGAAAGGAGAGTATCATGTGAAAGTGGTCAAGCAGTTTCTCTGGGTCAACGGGACGAGGTATGAACTACAAGAGATTTACGGGATCGGCAATGCGGTTGAGGATGAAACCGATGCTAATGATCCCGGGAAGGAATGTGTTATCTGCTTGTCTGAACCTAGGGACACCACTGTTCTTCCTTGTCGACACATGGCAAGCACAGCTTTACTCAACTGTATTTCTAGTCGAACGGTTTCTGTCTAGGCATTTTAGACATTCAACACTCTAACTTCTTTCATTCTTGTTTTGCTGGTTGTTTAGTGTATGTGCAGTGGATGTGCAAAGGTTTTGCGATTTCAGACAAACCGATGCCCGATTTGTAGACAACCTGTTGAGCGGCTTTTGGAGATAAAAGTCGGTAATGAAGCCGACACCGAAACGGATCCTAAGGTTGAACAGTGAAGGAAAACCTCAGCATAAAGTGAAGGAAAACCAACTTGTAACATTCTTTTGTATCCCTCTACCCTATCCCTTCATACAAAAGAGCCAAATTGATTTGTAATGAGTTGCTGATACCTTTTACATGCGTTTAGATTCTCACACTTGTCAATAAGTTTTTCTGAGTGCAGATGTTTGAAGTTGTGATAGAGAAGTTGATTTTGTGTGCACATATAGGTTTACATTGCAAAAATGAAGCGCCTTCAATCAGACAATCACACTGAATTAATACCTCAAACACTTGTCAATCTAACCTAACCTGTTCACGGAAACAGGGCACTTGATCCATAATACAGCAAGTAATCTATGGAGAAGCTGTTTGACCACGTCAACGGTCATGTTCGTATTTCCCCTGCTATGATCATGTTTTAGTGACAAGTTCTGGCCCGACCCGATAAAACCGGGCTGTAACTCTATCAAGTCCAATACCCGTCTAAGGAACGAATCCGTCGAATCAAACTCAAGCAACTCGAACCCAATTCTACCTGACACCCAAACGAGATCGAACTCGGCAACTCGATACACACGAAACCCGATTCAGCCTCAATTTGACTCAACCGAACAAACCCGATTCAATCGAAAATGCGAAAATCCATTTCAACCAGAAATCTGATTCAACCGACCCGAAACCCGAAACAAACAGGAAGTGGACAAAGCAAACTCGTTTGTTGAGCTGATCTCTAACTTCCAAGAGTTTTTTGAGCAAACTCTAAACAGCCAACAGGAAGTGGACAAAGCAAAACAGAAAAGCCTGACCTTTCGGCTTGTTGACTCCAATTCAAACATGCTAACATTAAATAAGTTCAGATATGAACAAGGTTTCAGGCATATTGGAAACCAGTGTCCAAATACACGGAAAGGGATAAGGTCAAATCCTAAAGACTCGGCCTTTCGGCTTGCTGACTTCAGAGTCATGAGTTATGACGTCACCGTTCGCCATTTTGACGCTCCAAAAACTTAAACCCCCCATGGGACTGACTCAGTGACCTGATCCTTATTAAAAAAGCCCTCCAAATCCAATTATTGCACCGATCTCTCTTTCCCCTTTCAATTTTTGCACTCTTTCAGAAATAAAATCTGGGCTTGGGTTTAAGGGCCTGAGAACAAATTTAGAGTCAAAATCGCTCTCTAAGAAAGTTAAGTTATGCTGAGTGAATCTGTAGAGTTGATGGAGAAAGTGGTTGTTCAACAAACTGCTCACAGAATTGATTCCCAACAGGTATTCTTATAATCTTATGTTTCTACTTTGATTTGATTTTCTCATCTAGGGTTTAGTTTGCTGGTGTTGAGGGAAGAGCTTGTCGGTGGGCTATTGATTGATTTGCTAAGATTTTGAGTAACTTTGTGCTTTTGTAATATGATTAGGATTGTATTTGACATATTAAATTCTGATGGGTATACATGATTTGAGCTTGTGAGATTTCAATGGATTTGAAACAGACCCAAATTCATGCCTAAAGTATTTATCAACTACCATCTGAGTTGTGTCATGAATATGCAGAACTTGCATAGAAAGAGTCATACCCAAATTCTAATTGACAAACAAACATTTTTTAGCATTATTAGAGGACTAGAATCATAGTTCTTTGTTGTTTGTATTTTCACAGATGAATGTGGCAAGTGAAATAACTGAAGAATCTCCATCCATTCAGCACAAGAAGCTGCCAAACCTTGTTGTAGAGATACCATCATCAATAAACCCTGGTTCTTCTTTGGAGAGTAATGTAAATAGTGTATCAATTGACATAGCTGAAACAAGTAGTCAAACAACAAATAGTCCAACCTCAAGAAGACTGAACATTTCCCCTAGTTCTTCGATCAAGGAAAAGTCGTCTTTCAAGGCCCTACTTTCTAAACTCAGTTTCAGATTTCAAGCTGCTACTCCAGAGGTTGACGGTGTGAAGCCGTCTATTTCAAGGGCATTCTCTCTTAGTCAGATTTTTAATAGTGGAGGATCATCTTTGCCTGATACCCCAATCTCACATTGCAAGACAGAGTCGTCTCATGGCGAGAATAAAAGAACGGATAGGCTTCCAATTCACCGTTCGCGCTCTGTCCCTGTGTTTGATAAAAACCGTAGTTTAAAGGAAGAACACTCGCTTAGTGGAAGGTTTCGGATCATTCCATCTACCCCTCGAGCCAAACAGGGCCCAGCTTCAACTGCAGTTTCATCTGTTAATACTGGTATACATGGCCTTGTTAACTCCTTATCGCAACAAATAGATTAATTTGATACAACTCCGTATTGTAACAAAATTTATCTTCCTTTGCCCATTTTCTAGTCGCTTTCTCCATGTCAGTTTCTTTTAAGAATAGCAAGATGCTTTCTTTTTATTTTTGGTTTGTAGGGTTCTGACATAGTCTTTGACAACTAATGTAAGAACAATGTTGTAAGATCAAGTGACAGTAAGTCAGTAACTAACATGTTTTCTTAGTTGTAATAATTCAGGCGAAAAATGTGATGGTGGCGGTGAGGACATCCCTGAAGAGGAAGCCGTGTGTAGAATATGCTTTGAAGAGGTCGGAGAGGGCTCAGAGACGCTCAAGATGGAATGCAGCTGTAAAGGCGAACTCGCTTTAGCCCACGAAGAATGTGCTGTCAAATGGTTCACTATCAAAGGTAACAAAATCTGTGAAGTATGCAAAAAAGAGGTCCGGAATCTTCCGGTTACTCTGCTGAGGATTCAAACTGCCCGGATCCAAGGCAGTCAGCAGACTCTGAATTACAGGCATGTATACCCAAACTCTGAATTGCAACGATTTTAGATGTTTCACCGTTTCATATTTAACTGCTTTTGTGGAAATAAGAATCCCAAATGTAGAATTTGGAGAAATTGTGCCTAGTTTAGAATCTTCATGCCTATGAACTTCCAATTTTTTGAGACTCATTTTTGTTTTCAGGGTTTGGCAGGAAGTTCCGATTCTCTTGATAGTGAGCATGCTGGCATATTTTTGTTTCCTTGAACAACTTTTGGTATGTTTAATAAACTAGGCTTTATTGTGCTGGGTTTTGGCCATCTATATCTCCATAATAACACGGAATGCTGACAAAAAAAGTGCTTCTGAGCAGGTAACGACAATGGGTTCTGATGCAATCGCCATCTCGTTGCCCCTATCGTGCATTTTGGGCCTATTAGCTTCAATGGCATCAACTACTATGGGTACTGTTTCGTTTTCTATCTAAATCTCAATTGTTTGTTACTCAATCAACTGATTTTATTATTTGCCATCTGAATTTCTGAAACTTGTGTTATAGTGAAAAGAGGGTCTGTGTGGCTATATTCTGCTATCCAATTTTCACTGGTGGTTCTATTTGCTCATCTCTTCCACTCCCTGGTACGAAATTCCCGTTTTTCGCTTGTGGTTATACATTTCAAATCATTTTGACTAATTCTCTGTCTTTATGGCTCCATTGATGCTGTTTAGCTACATATGAATGGAATTTTATCGGTTCTCATAGCTACCTTTCTGGGGTTTGGATCGATTATGTGCGGATTTAGTCTCGTAATCGAGATGTTGAAATGGCGAAGGGGTCGGATTCGACGAGCTCAGCCTGTTCAGACACCAGAAACAGCTAATGCATCTGCCACTCAAGCCTCACTGTCAAATCTTGCAGGGAACCCTGTTTGATGATCAAAACTCTTGAGTCAGCGAATTGATTCACACTATAGGAGTTGAGCAGTAGCTCTATTTTGTACAGACATTTTGCAAGACTTTCAAGGGCCTGTTTTAAATTGGGCTTTCTTAATTCATAGTGATAATAAAAATTAAGTTAAGCTGGAAACTTCACACCAACCTGAAATAATCGGCAAAAAGCTGATCCTCTCAACTAACTAATTTTTTTTTTCGGTTTTTTCAAATGGTTTAAAATAGTCCTATAGCAACTCACCAAATCCATTCCATGTAAAATCTGCAACTTCTTGATGAAAAACAGTGAGTTCTATCTTGCAAGTTTTCTTACCTCACCAGTCAGTATCCTTGCTGGCATATGAAAGCAATGTATGTTGAAAAGGCCATCAGGAAGCAACTTGAAAAGGAAACCACCAAACTAAATCATGTCAATTACTACTACAACAGTGTATCCCATAGAAGCCGGGTTCGAGCTGTACGCACCCTTATCCCGAGTGAGCCATGACTTTTCGCTTAAGCCGGGTTTGGGGTGTATAGTAGTGTGCACCCTCAAGAAGATGATGTGGCTGGGATTGCAAGCTTTAATGGTGTGCCCCATAAATCCCCACCACATAACCACTGCCTAACAAATCATGGGCATGCTGTGAAATTGGATCCAATCACCTTTTTCATAGCTTTAATGGTTGGCTTAAGAAAGGGCCAATACACCAGATTAGTAACCTCAGAACTACTAAAAGAAATTACAGAAAAACTCTTATTAATCCACAAACTTGTAGACATCCCTTTTGGATTTGATATGAAAACAGAAAACCATAAGGTGACATATGAACTCCACAGATGTGATACAACTCTCCTGACTAAGTTACCACAAGCCTTGAATCCTAAGCTACTTTCTTTTGAGGAACAAAACATGAATCATTCATTTCCTGGCCTTTCAAAAACTCCACCTCCAGACTTTTTTCCTGCTCTTCTAAGCAATCTTCTCAGATTAGAATGGCCCATTTCACCTAACTTTATTGCCCTTCACATGCCTACACTCAATAAAACCCCTTGCTCTCCAAAACCCACCTCCACAACGCATCCAAACTACAAGAAAAACCCAAGAAAAACACCAATTCAGTAAAAATGAAACACCATTTCCTGATTTCCATCTTTCTTGTATCCACACTCTTTACCACAATCTCAGCTCAGTCTCCGGCTCTAGCCCCGGCTCCTCCTGGCCCCATAAACATATCCGCCATCTTAGCCAAAGCCGGTCAATTCAGCACCTTCATTCGCCTCCTTCAGAACACGCAAGAAGACGATCAAATCAGCCAACAGCTCAACAACTCAAACACAGGCCTAACAATATTTGCACCCCCAGACAATGCATTCGCAAGCCTGCCAGCTGGCACACTAAACTCCTTAAATGACCAAGAGAAATCAGAGCTCGTCCAATTCCACGTCCTTCCTACAGGAATCCCTCTCTCACAATTCCAAACTGCTAGTAACCCACTTAGAACTCAGGCAGGAGACACTGGAAGCTATGAGTTTCCATTGAATGTGACAACAAATGGAAACACAGTGAACGTAACAACTGGTTTGGTTAATACAACAGTGTCTAACTCACTTTACAGTGATGGGCAATTGTATGTGTATCAGGTTGATCAGGTTCTGCTTCCAATGGAGTTGTTCGGGCCCAAGGCGCCTGCGTCGGCCCCCGCCCCGTCGGTGACACCAAAGACCAAGAAGGCCAAGTCTAGCGCTGGAGCCTCTGATGATGGTGGTGTGGATACCACAAGTGGTTCTTATGGAGGTCTGAAGAAGGTGTCATTTGGAGGTTCTTTAATGGTGGCTGCACTCTTCTTTGTGTTGATTTGAGTTGGGTTTTTGTTTGGATTTGCTCTCATGTTATTGGGATTATTTTATGTGTTATTGCTCTTGCTTGTTCTTTGTAAGTTTCTGCCTTCTCAATTGAGTGGAAATTTTGTTTTGTGATAATCGATTGATAACCATTGTTATGATATTTTAATGGCAAGTCAACCCTAGCTATTCACTTGAGTTTACTATATATAATGATGATTGTTTATTGGATCATTTAATGCAGAAGAGCTATCAATATCATTATTGCTCAATTACAGTTTCAAAGGCTTAATTAAGCCAATGACATAGGGATCAAAGTGACAATATGTAGCCATTAATCCACCTGTAAACATTCAGGTTTGGGAAGAAACATTTAACTTGCAATAACCCAGAATTAGGATTGCAGAAACCAATACATCCATGATCCATATGCCAAACTGATCCAAAATCTTTTGTAGGTAAGCTTAGTCAATGCAGTTATATGAATGGCAAGTTAGTAGTACAGTTTTCTGCCTGTTTGTTCATAAATTTGGATGTTTTTACTGGCAAGAAGGAAGTATATTTGAAGATCGGGTAAACACCTATCATCTGTCTGGAAGACCATACAGATCTGATACACTGATGACATATTTTTTTTTTGATAGAACACTGACGACATCTGATCATAATTGAATCATGTAAACTATTCCCTTGCAACTCTTTCGGAAGAAAAAAAAAACACCACATTCAGCAACTACAGCTGACAAGAGCCCTATTAAGCCTGTATCTCTCCCGTTAATTTGCATTGTCTCTGAAACTTTTCCTTCTAAAAATGAAAAGAGTTTTTCAATCCTAGTGAAAATTCAGTGTTCAAATGCTAATCTCTAAAGCAGGTTGGTATGCTTACAGCTCATTTAAAAATGAAACCCGCCACCGCCTCCAGGAAAACCGCCCTCAAAGTGAAACGTGTACTGTTGTCCACCACCACCACCACCAAATGGATCAAATCCACCGAAGCCACCATAGCCACCGCCACCCATTCCGCTCGTTTCTTCATCTTCCCCTCTGTCGTATTTTGTGCGTTTGTCCTCGTCCCCGAGCACCTGAATAATGAAGGCACATGGAATCTCTCCTTAAGTTAAAAGATCCATAAAAACTAATTGGCTAAGCAAGGAAAAATAAGATATGAACCTCATATGCAGCAGCTATTTCCCGGAATTTATTTTCTGCCTCTTCCCTGTTATCAACATTCTTATCTGGGTGCCATTGCAAAGCCATTTTCTTGTATGCACGTTTAATCTCTGCAACAGATGCGTGTTTTGAAACTCCAAGAATTTTGTACCAGTCCTTGCGTTTGCTTAGTTTCAGAGCTTTCTCGGCTCTCATCAATGCTTCTCGGATTTCCATGTCCTGTTCACATGATCAATTGCAGCTAATGACCAATTCCCCAAGAACATGAAAAAGGGCAATTGGATCAACAAATAGTGTAAGAAGAATGTAGAACCATACCTGGGGTGACTTTTCAGCTGCTTCCTTTATATCTTGCACAGCTCCCTCCCAATCTTCAACCAACAATTTTGCTTCACCTCTCTGCAAACATTTGCCATAAGGTAAATAATTTGAAGCAAAAACAAATGCCCAAGGGTAAATTACGAAGTTCAGCTGCAAGGTAGCAGTTCAAAGTGAAAAAGCACCTGAACCAGAGCTTCTGTGAGCTCTTCATCTATGTTTAAGGCATCTGTACAACTTTTTAATGCATCTTTTCCCCTACCAAGCTTGACCAAAACCTTACATAAGCCAAGATGAAGATTCACATTGTATGCCGTGTGATCAGGGTCTAATGCAAGTGCATCTTTATAATCCTCTACTGCAACTCGGAGCTTACCCTTGCTTGCATTATCTTCAGCCTGTGCAAAAATAAAAATGCAATCAATGTACATGGAAGAACAAGTATGGTAGTAGAAAGCAAGCAATGCACCCTTGACAGGAGGGACAAATTGGAAGTAACTTAAGCTTACACTTTTAGTCTTCTTGAGCAAATTCTTCAATCCAAAATACGCTTTCTTTAATCCACTATGCTCAGGGTCCAGTCTCAGACCTTTCTGATAATGCCTGAGCAAATACCACATGAAACAGTCAGCCAATAATGTTGCTTTTTTCATTTTAAACCCAAAAAAATGTTTATTTTTCAAGAAGTATAGCAATCCTGTGTAGACAGAACCAACCTTTTAGCAACTTCATGATCTGCAAGATAATAGTAGGCACGTCCACGTATCAACAGAGCATCTAGGTCATTCTCATCTTGTTTTAGGATATAGCCTGTCTCAGAAATGGCACCAGAATAGTCTTTTGATGCTAACAGTAATGTCACTTTTAGGTGTTTGGCCTGCAAATACATTTTACAACTGTCATGACCAATGCTTGGAATCCTTCTATTAACATCAAATCAATGATAATTTTCACCTGTGAGCAAGCAGGAGAGAAAACAAGAACAACTTTTTTAATATAATCCAGTGCTTTTGCAAAGTCACCAGCTTCAAAAAGATCTGAAGCTGACTGCATAGCTTTTTGTGCCTGGTGCAATTGGGAGAGCTCCTTTTCTACTGCTGCAGTTCCAGGTTTCAGTTCAAGATACTTTTCGTAATCAATCTCAGATTTTTCATACCTAAATCACAAAAGAATAAGCACATTATAACACATGAGGAAAATGCAATGAGAACCATAGATCTCGAAAGTATTGCAGCGGATAATCAAGGAACGAGCTCATTTATCTTATATGTACATCAATGACTTGTTCACATCAGCTTGAACTACAAGAGTGTAAGTTACAGAACAAGCGTGAAATTATAACCGACGGACATTTATAAACATGTTAAGTGTAAAACCTGCACAGCTGGCGTAGAACTGATGCACGGTGCCAATATGCCTCTGAAAGTGATGGACCAGCCTCTATGGCAGCATTAAGGTCATCAAGAGCTTCACTATAGCGCTTTACTTTAATATTTTCCGAAACTCTCTCCAGCAGCTTAGATGCATCTCCAGGCTGTCCATCTACATATGGAGACATGACTTATTCACACTTGAAAGTGACTATGGATGTAAATGAAAATTGAACACAAAGTACCATACAAGCCTACATTGAGAAATAGGCCATTTATTCAAATGACTGCTGTCAATTTAGGCGAGTGTACAGCCCTCGATCTTATCAGTGGATAGTTAACAGGAAAATGCAACTACGAATGTACTTGACTCCACTCTATATTCCAAGACCTAATTTTGATAAGAAAACTAGCAACATCTGCCAATTTCTGCTTGATTATACACTAACAGAAAATCAAAGACGTTTCCAATCTTATCCCTAGCTAGAATGTAGAGCAATGAAGAATGTTATTTTCACACTTTCCTAATTTTCCCTTGCCATCAGCACAGTGAAGAGTGTTGCTTTCAAACTATTCTGATTTTTTCATTGCCATCAACACGTAGATCCAAAATTTACGACAAATAAACACTGAGCTCCATCAGCAACAAAACATTAAAACAAAGCAATCAAATTTCGATTTCCGTATACGATTATCAATCTAGCAAGAACAATGCTGGATAAATCCACATTCTCCATCCATGAATTATACACACGAACAATTAACTTGGCAAACAGGAACATTAACTTCAATTGAAAAATAGACCAGAGCAAGACGGAATCAGATGTACGCGAACTGAAATCGAATCGGAAAACAGAAATTGAGAAGGGAAAACGAATCGAATCGAATCAAATCACCTAGGGCAGAGACGAGTGGCTGGAGGAGCAAAAACTGGCAGAGAATAACGAAATGGAGGATGAAAACCGTGAACAAAGCTCCTCGACAAGCAACCATGTCGATCGGAGGCACCAAACGAAGCAGATTTATCATCGCTATTTCTCTTTTCCCTCTTCTTTCTTCTCGTTTCCAACTCAGCTCATGTAGAATTGCGTGGATTGTTAATGGATGCCACGGATTTTGCAGAAATTCGAAAGAATTTAGAGATCAGCTTATTACTGGGAACAGAGCGAAGCAGACAATTGTTAGAATTGGATGGGTTTATTAATTTTCACAGGGAAGGGGAAGGAAAGAAAGTTCCCAATGGCGCATGACTGTCGACGTTGCCCCGCCAATAGGAGAGTTACACGTGTGTCGACGCAGAATACTTGGGTTCGGTCATATTCATCCCATTATTAAATTTAACTTCTCTATAATTACATTCTTAGTAATTTTAAAAATATCATATTAATCCTTCGACCAAAAAAAAAATCATATTAATTGATTAAAATTTAGTTGCTATCAAATAAAAAATATTTGGCTATATGGCATTTGGAAAATGCCATATTGTAAGAAAATACCACAATATGTTATATTTGCACACATGGCATAACTCATCTCTTCACTAGGTGATCGGCGTTGACCGGCCGTTGACCATCGTTGACCGACTGTTGACCGGCCGTTGACCGGCGTTGACTGTCATCAATTGTCACCACAAAGTGACAATATTCACACCTAATTGTCACCACAAAGTGACAATATTCACACTTAATTGTCACCACAACGTTACAATATTCACACCTAATTGTCACCACAAAGTGACAATATTCATATTAATTGTCTACACAAGTGACAATATTCACACCTAATTGTCAACACAAATGACAATACTCACACCTAATTGTCAATACAAGTGACAATATTCATATTAATTGTCACCACAAGTGACAATATTCACACCTAATTGTCAACACATGACAATATTCACACTAATTGTCACCACAAGTGACAATATTCACACCTAATTGTCAACACAAGTGACAATATTCACACCTAATTATCAACGCAAGTGACAATATTCACACCTAATTGTTCTCACAATTGACAATATTCACACCTAATTGTCATCATAAATGACAATATTCACACCTAATTGTCATCATAAATGACAAGTTCACATCTAATTGTCATCACAAGTGACACCTAATTGTTATCATAAGGGACAATATTCAACAATTAACTAGAAGATTATAGTAATCACGCCGAATAAGTATAGCTAAAACAAGACTTATGCACACAACTCCAAACTATCATCACAAATGACAATACATATCATCGCCAATGTTATCAAAGGATCTTCTTAATAACACCTAATTGTCATCACAAGTGACAATATTCAACAAATAACTAGAAGATTATAGTAATTACACCAAATAACATTACTAATTAACAAAATTCACCTAATTGTCAATTCAATCCACTTGGCTTTTGATATCTATAGAGTGAGGATGTATAGGCTTTCTCAATAGAACATAACTCTTCCACTTGGCTTTTGATAGTTAGTTTACACTACATTAGAGAGTATTTAATAGTTCAAACCCCAAACACTAAAATCAGAATGTTATAATTGATGAACTAAGCTACCAGGCCTATCAACTTTTATAGCATTAAACTAGATGCTTGTATATAAGGCGTATGAAGCAAAAAATCATCATTCATTACTAATTAACGAAATTCAATTTCGGCATTTTTGTAACTTATCAATTTCACATGTCTGCTCACCACCAAACAAACACAATGAAGACTGAAAACACAATGAAGACTGAAACCGAATCACAGGAAATCAAAGCAAACAGATTGAATCCGATTCCAAAAAATCAACTCCTCATCGATCTCACCAAGTCAAGCAAACGGATTGAATCAATTTCATGAGTACAACCATAGATCGTTCCACAGAAAAACTGAAATATATCCAAGCAAAAGCTTTCAATACTCACACAAAAAGACCGGATTCAGAGCAGAACATAGAAAGAGAGACAGAGATCGATTACAATTCTTGGAGAGCTTGTAGCAATTGGCAGCTTTCTCGTACAAATCGGCAACATCCTCCATAGATCGTTCCACATCGTAAGCCTCGCCGGAGATGAAGGAGCCAAAACCTCAAAATCCATGGCCGCCGCCGGAGGAAAAGGAGACATGGTCGTGGAGATGAAGGAGCCGCCGCGGACAACGGAGTGGAGGAGGAGGAGCCGACGATGACGGTGCCGTAGTACAGAGGATCGACGCCGGAGGTGGAAGGCTCCCGCTTCGATCCGGCCAAATCCTGCCTCGTCTCCCTCCACGAAGCATCCACCGGAAACCTAGTCCTCCACCACCCGCTCTCCTATAACCGGATTTCCGATTCCGATTCCTCCTGGATCGTCGCTACTCAAACCCTAGTTTCTAGATCGTACGCCTACAACAAAATCTACCACGATTGCGACCAAATCTCGCGTAGATTGAAGGTCGCTCTCGTCATGGAGTTCACATCTGGATCTAGATTCGTTGGATTGTGCGGATGATTGGATTCCGCCGGAAATTGTGAGCGCCTCCCATTGGACGCCGTGCTCAGAAGTCGGATTGAGAAGAATGGAGGCGGGGGAGAGAAAGCCCCGCAGAGATTTGTACGGAGATCTTAGTTTATTTTTACTACATTGCAAATAATGGGCACATGGGCAGACACGGGCAAAACACCACGTCAAGAGTGCCGTTTTATCTAATTTACTCTAAGATAAATCTTATCTTTGTGCTATAATAAATGTACTAGTGATAAGTGTGATAAAAAGAAATAAACCACATATATTTTAAAGAGTATTTTTTACCATTTGATTCCAGATTCTTTATACTCAAATTACAATTAACATGAATTAAATTTTTTTTTCTCTCTTTTATAATTTTGAAAAGTGTAACCAAGAAAAAAAACTTTTTTTTTTGAGAAAAGAAAAAAAACAATTTAGATTAAAGTTAACTAAGTATAATTTATATTTGTGCTAATGAAAACTATAAAGGATCATCGAATCTGAAAAATTTGACTCCAAAAGTTATAAGTAGCTTAGTATAACTTGTATTTGTGCTGATTACCCTAAATAACGGAGCTTTATGTAGCCTACCACTCCACCCTAACTAATAACGTTTGATCTTTTTTGACAAATATCACAGTGAAATAAACATAAATCCAGAAACATAACTCAAGTATTTACCATCCAACCAAAAGGAGAATCTAGCCTAATATTCAAACGATCCGCATTTGGTCCTTGGACTGACAAGTCATTGATACAAATGTCAAATATACACACATTTGTCCTGATCAACAAACATTCAACCTCTGGGTAATAGCACGGCAATCAAAAACAAGGATCAGCTCAACTTCAAAAATAAAGAAACACAAAGTAAAACGCCAATATATGACAATAACAATGGACAGCATGAAGAATGGATGCGTCTCTCTTCGTCGTTTACTTCTTCAATACACTGCAAGAGAACAATCATTCAGGATACAGATATATACTCCAAGCATTTATGATACAGCCTAACAAGCCCAAAAACATTTACTCTGTCAGAAAACAATCAAGGGTCCTAGTTCATATGCCAAACACTTATGATACAGCCTAACTGCCCAGTTACAAGATCAACAGACATGAACAACAGACCAAGGGAAGAAAGTTGTAAATTTTTGCTAAGCTGAACTTGGAAGTAAATTAAGCAAAATGAGCAGGTTTCAAGGCAGTTGTGTTCTTACTTGTACAAATATGCTGCAATTCCGAGGATTATGCACAGCAAAACAATATCGATGCAGAAATTCCTACTGGATCTCATCTGAATCAGAAACAATTTTTTTTTTTTGTCAAATGCTGTGAATACTGAATAGTTACTTCTGAATTGAAGAGTCTGGAAAATATGTTATATAGCTGACAACACTAGATCACCTGGGTCACAGTGTGTTTAAGTCTGACATTAGTATTCTTAAGGTCAGAAGATGCTTGGTCCACCTACAATAGGACAGATTCAAATTTGTCAATATGTATCAAGTTCTTCCAGTGTACTCCAGCATTGAAGTTTCATCACATCATTAGACAGCACAGAAGTTCAAACCTTGGAATCTATTTCATCCATCAAAGGAACTTGCCTATCCAACTCCTGCAAATAATACAATGCTAAAATAAGTGATGCTTTTCACCAAAATTTTACTAAACAGAAAGAAACTATCTTTGTTGTGAACCTCATTGATGTCCACTGCCATGTTTCTCAGAGTCTCCAAACCTTCTGATATCATGTCCAGTCCTTCATCCTGAACATACATGAATACATTAGAATCCAAAATTGTGATTATAGTAAAGGAGAAGCATAAAGCAGCTAATTATCTTCCAAATTGAAAAACAATCTGAACACAACTCACCTGTCTCAGTTTTCGCATTTCATACTCTTCTCTAAATTGACTCGATTCTGCACTATCTTGGAAGTATCCGTCATCGAGTTTCCCATCTAAAAAAACAAAAAGGAACAGGATGGAGTTTAGTAATCAACATTTAGGGTAGAGTTCCATCTGAATCATACTAGATTTAACCTATTACCTGAATCAAACTTAATTCCTCCTGTTCGACCGGCAGAAGAAGCCCAACCTCCGGTAGATTTTGGTCCAGCAGGAGCCCCATCTGGTATGGACTGAATTCTTTCAGGAAGCGCAAGGACTAAATCACTTCGGGCTGAAATTTCTTCGATAGAAAGCCCTTTGACCTGCAATTAAGTAAATGGAAAGCAAACCAACGATTACGACATTATTATATTACACAAGGGAAAGGTTAACTGCAGTTTATGTTCATCTTGCACTATGAATACTTCCAAACAACACCACAGAAATAACATTTTATGCATAGTAATTGCATTTCTATCTAATTTACACCATAAAAATTCACATACTCAAACTATGCAATGGTCATGATATTATCAATACATGTAAAAACTACAAAAGGTCAGTGTTTAAAATGGCATGGCGAGGGCCCATGGCGATGGCCCCCCCGGGTCACCATGGCGTGCATCGATGCGATGCGAACAACATAATTAAGTTCATTTATTGAACATTTAGAGTAGAAAAACAACATTTCAAAACAATAAATCAAGTTTTAATCAAACAGACGAAAGTTCAAATATAAAAAAAGCAAAATCAAACTTTAAAAATAGGAAAGTAAAATATAGGATGGACGGTTTAGGATGGTTTAGGAAAATCAATCATCAAAACTGGTCATCATAGTAGTCATTTTCGAGTATATAATCAATATCATCTTCATTCACTTCCGAGCCTGACTTGTAGGCTCCATCGTCTTCTTCCTCTTCTTCCTCTTCCTCTACTATCCTTATGGGTTGTGTTCACTAGGAAGATAACATACTAACTGAAAAGGATAGAATAAAAATGTACCAAAAAAAGGCTGTCAATTCAAAAATAACAGGAAAAAACACCGATGCAACGCAATTACACCATGGCGCACGTCATCGCATTAGGCCGCATCTGCGCCATGGCATTGCATCATCTATGCCCAACCGCAACGGGTCACCATGGCGTTGGCCACCCCATGGCGTGCCATGGCGCGCATCAGCCATGCATTTTTAAACACTCCCATTACATACCCCAAACAAAGAATACAAAACAATATATTTTGACATTATTTCAGCATTGAAGATGTGAATTAGCATACAACCTATGGGAAAAACATAAAACATTATTCCATCCTCTATACAAGAAAGAAGGATAACAGGTATCATATATTCAGCTGAAAACAAGTGCATTGACTAAAATCAAATTATTCACCAGCATACAGAACTCTATGAACTTCACATTTCTGTTAACAAGCAATCAAACATATTCTCAGAGGCACAAAATCATGATGCTAGAGCAATTAAACAACTACACATACAAACGATCAAAACTTGAACCCTAATTGGGAAAAAAGAAGGCAGTACTTACCCTCTTCTGAGCCAATCTCTGCAACTTAGGAACTTCCTCGAGTAGACGAGACTTGGCCCTGCGAATCTCAGCATTCAAGGCCACGACCGTCGCCCTATTCTTCTCACTTGAAGCCAATTCCGCTTTCTACGAGGCAAAGGAAGTACGTATTCAAAAACCCTAAATCAGGTCATCGAAAATTCCCAATATTCAAAACCCTAAGAGAGAGAGAGAGAGAGAGAGAGAGAGAGAGAGAGAGAGAGAGAGAGAGAGAGAGAGAGAGAGAGAGAGAGAGAGAGAGAGAGAGAGAGAGAGAGAGAGAGCAACGAGAGACCTGAAGAGCTGACTCAATCTCCTTCTCGAAGAGGCCGTAGAGGCGGGCGAAGGCATCGTCGCCGACGACATTGGAGTTATTGAGCTTCTCGACGTCGTATTTGTCGTACTTTTTGCAAATCGAATCTACCCTGGTGAGAATGTCGATCACACTCATCCTTCTCGGTCTTCGGAATCGAAAATCTATCGAATTACGACAAGGTGTTCCGATCTCCGACTCCGACGGGTGAGATGTGACTTTCGATCGGCAGGAGAGACAAACTGAGTAGTTGTCAAGTTCTCATGGATTTTCGATTTACCTGTTCTTTTTTTTCCAAAGAAAATTCCGGTTGAGGCCCCTAACGTAAGGATATTTCGTTTTGTGCCCTGATACTTTCCGGTTGATGCCTTGAGGATTGAACTTGTTTGATTCCTCTATAATTTTGGTCGAGGAGGGGTCTGTGATAAGCATAAACATGCACGAAATGAGCTCATTTGGATGTGGTCGTGGTTCGAGTATAGCTCCGCGATGCAAAGTAGTGATTAAGGTTATAAAATTTGTTCAGAATACTCTTAAAGCGCTAAATTATGAAATACGAACCCCAACTACATTGTGATTTGGTCTTGACAAGTAATATTGACCAGGAGCAAAATTGACTTAGAGAAGACCTATAACAAATTGGCCAAGTCGACCAACTATTTACACGGTTAAAATCAAAGTAGAGTCCATGCAATTAAATAAGAAAATGCAAAAAGGGAAGGATGGTGAGTGTTTCTCAAGCATCCTACAATAAATTGAAAAAAAGAAGTTATGTCGGATACATTTTCTCGACTTGTTGTATAATGTATAGGCGTACACAATCTATTGTAGCATAAATTTCACTCGAGAAAATAAAATATACTAAATTCTATCTTTTCATTTCAATCATCAAAATGGACATTTGGTCTAGTGGTATGATTCTCGCTTAGGGTGCGAGATGTCCCGAGTTCAATTCTCGGAATGCCCCATTTCTATTTTTTTCTCTCATTATAGTGATACTTTGGGCTCAACGCTCCTACATTCTGGGCTGAGCTTGTTAATAGGCCCATACATCAAACCTGTATTACGTCACTCCTCACCAACTCATTATTGAGTACAAAAATTTTGTTTTACTTTAATTTCTAAGAGCAGTGATTCCTCACAATTGTAGATGCTCTAAAGAATCATTTTTAATCCTCTTTTGCCTTGTCAGCCATGCAAAATCGAAAAAGAGAAATGCTTTTGTTTTTTATATTATTGAAGATCATACACGTAAGCTATTATTGGACATAAACCGTCAAACCTAACATTACATGACTGATTGCTGGCATAAAGTAATTATTATGCAAGGAAAAATAATTTATTAGATATGATTCATATTAATATTGATCAAACAAGTTGCATTCGATGAATTAGAATCAATTTTGGATTTTTTTTCTGTTTGATAATGGAAATTGGTGGAATGTCTATATCACCTTAAACAGCATATAAAAATGGAGAATCAAAATAAACCCACTCCATCCACAACAAAATATTCATAATTCTCAGTCATATTCACTATATAAAACTAACAAAATTGTACTATGATCTACCAATATATGCAATTTCCACGCATTTTTACAATCAACATGAAGTCTTTTATTATTTGTACGTAATAGGTTGTAAATTGTCGTTATGAATAACTATATGTAACCATGCCCATATTGTCAAAATCACGTGAATAGCACATTTTGCACTGAAATGTTAATTTAAGCTCATAAATTCACTCATGGACACGTATTACTCCATCCTTATCTATATTATCTAGTTATCCATCTAGCAATAAAATATGTTAGAAATTGTTGTAGTACTAAACTTTATTACGATGGAATGATTATGATGGTTTGAAACTTTTGAATACTTACATTTTCTAACATCTGGCCATCTGGGAAATTTCAATTAATACCCTTGAGTTTAATTGTATTATGTTCCGTGTCCAAGATCAGTTCTCCTAATTAATAATGCCATCGAGGTCTTAGAATTTTCTATGTTTGGTTAAATTTAAGTTTTCGTACTCATTTTCATGTTAGTATGATTTAACTCTTAAAAATAATCAAACCATCCTAATTCTAAATTCTAAAAAATCTATCGTTTTAAGAGGTATTTAACTTTTTAGGATATTGAAAACCATTTTCACTACGTCGAGCTATCATCTAATCTAATGTTTCTTTAACATTGCAATAATGAAGTAAACCGCATCCAAACAAAATCATTTGATCTTATATTTCAGCATCATGAAACCCCAGAAAAAGGCAAAATAAATACAGAGGTCCCTGTACTTGTATGTTTTTTTCAACTAGATCCCTATACTCTAAAATGTTCTATTCAATACTTAAACTTAACTAAAATTATTCTATTAAACACTAAATGTTGACGTGGCATAATTTGTGGGATTCACGCAAGATATGGGCGAGTGAAATAGATCTAGTATGCTGATTTGGAATTTTCTTTAATTAAACTTTTCAACATTTTTTTCCAAAAAACCCTTTGTCTTCCTAATCTACAGTACTATTCAAGAAAGATTCAGGCCGATCCTTGTACACAGTAGGGTACACACCACAAGTCTAACCACTCATTGCCATCTCAAACCGCCACCACCCATCGCACATCGCTACCCCCATCCCCATCGACATCGCAAACCGCTACTGTCCATGGCCATCGTCGATTGTTGTCGCCCTATCTGGTTGAGACTCGCCTGAATCTAGCCGTTCTCGGAAACCCTTCGCCGTTCCTCCACCAACGTCGGTAACCACCGTATCTGTCGATGGTGGTGACGATATCGTCTTCGGTTGTCGGGAGCTACGGCAACGGGCGTTAGCCTTCCGGTGGCAGTGATGCATGAACGAGGAGTTCGGGGACTTTAATGGCGGATTTCAAATCAAGGCGATTTAAGTAGGGGAAATAAGGGGCTTTTACAAATTTTATGACAAGGAATTCAGATATAGTTTCAATTTGAGAATTGAATTAAGAGATTGAGAGTATTTTGAGAATTAAGGCTCAAGCCCTAGGGGTGATCTACGGGGAAAAAAAAAACGAGGTTGAAGAAGAAGAAAAATGTGATTTATTTGTAATTTTATATAAAAGATAATGACAAATAAATAATTAATTTCATATGTGGCATCTACATGGATTTTATTTGGGTAAAAAAATTTCCAGCTAGGCGCGCCTGTAGATACCCATAAATAATGTGTTTGATAGAACAAAATTGTACAAGTACAGGTGCTCGACAGAATAATTAAAAGTAGGAGGGTCCGTTTGCCAAAAAATGACAAGTATAGGGGGCCGTACATGTATTTTACCCTTTCCCAAAGGAAAGTTGTAAGCGCGGTTTGTTTACACCATCTTATTCAAAATAATTGGGACCTTATAAATTTGATCAAAAAATCTTATTCAAAATAATGCATTATAAGTTTTTATTTTTCTAGTTATAGATAATTCACTCATTTCTTAGGCACAAATTCCAATACAAAAAATAACTTGTTATAGTGCATAATGAATATGCAGCTGAACAGACCAATAGAACAAACAAATCCAATATATTTTTTTTATCTTAACATTTTCAAAACCTTAGAAATATCAAAACATCCATAAACTAGGGCACACTAACCGCAATTTTCCCAACATAAAATTACTCCACGTTAACCTCCTTACCTATTTTGTGATTCCCCAAGGACAAAGTAGTCATTTGAGCACGTAAATCATGTGACACTTTTCGTAGGACCCATGCAAATATTTTTCCAAAAACACAATGACCACATTCTCCAAATTGTCTTCATATAGCAACAATGTAGGACCCCTCCACTTGTTTTTGATACTCTAATCACAGCCACACCATTAACAAATACTTTCATTTTTGAACTGGCAAAAAATGTCCTTATATACTTCTTAGACTTGGTATTATTGCAATACATCAAAACCAAACAAACCTCTCTCAAAATCTCTCTGTGATGACTCCATTAGAAGAAAGCTTCAACCCAAGCCTCTTGGGTTCCATGGACAATCTTTGGTTCCACAAAGTTGTTCTTTCCTCTGATCCCAAAACTTGCTTAGACAAAAGCCAAGGTGAATTAACAAGTCCTTGTTTATCATCGTCTTCTTGCTCTTCATCAGAGTCAAAACCATCATCAAACTCATCATTTGCGACAACAGAAAATTATTCCAATGATGATGATGATGATATTGTTCAAGATTTCTCTTTTGGTGTTCATGGATCACTTCCCACAATCCTTACCGGTGCTCGTCTTAAGGTAAAATCATTGATTAGTTGTCTAAGAAAATAGAGTCAAACTTGTTATTGATTGGTATATCATGGTATCAAAAAATCTCAAACATTAGATATGAGCATAATTCAATTCATACGCATGCCTGATATCATGATATGGATATTAAAAAAAAATTATGTCCACACTAGCATAAACTTGTTTGAAATTGGACATAAATAGTTGTAATTTTAAGCCATTTCTAAGCAAAGCTAGCTTCCAAGTTTGAAATTGGGCAATCCTAGCTTCTCATAGATCTTATGTTCAAAGCTATATTAGTTCAAAGCAATTTAATTCAAGGGCGATGACTAAATATTTGTTTTGTTCACAGTTTAAGATGTATACAAAGGATGAAGATGTTAACAAGGACATGCTTGAAAAGGATGAAGGAGAGAACGGCATCAAGGATTTGACATCCATAAGGCCAAATTTAGTTTCCACTCCGATCCGACGTCGCATCAAAAACAGGTTGAAGTTAGAAAGAACAATAAGTTGCAAAACACTAGCCGAGCTAGAGCAAGAAGAGGTCAAAGGGTTCATGGATTTGGGCTTCAGGTTCGAAAAGGATCGTCTCACCCCGAGGATGATGAGTGTCATCCCGGGCTTACAGAGGCTTAAGCTTCAAGACGACAACCACAAAGACGAGGAGGAGCAAGAAGAAGATAAGCAAAGGGTTCGGCGAGAAGCAAAGAATAAGCCATACTTATCAGAAGCCTGGTTGATCAAGAGGCCGGATTCTCCACTTGTGAGGCTAAGAGTGTCAAGGCCTTTTACAAGTGCTAATGATATGAAGAAGCATCTCAAGATTTGGGCAAAGACTGTGGCAAATTCTGCCATTCAAGATTCTTCATTGTAATTGTGAGGCTATGAATTTGGCAATGATGTGTATAGTTTTGTTGTCTGTGGTGGATTGATGGTGTAGAATATGAGCATGTATGTAGTTTGGATTCGGAGGGCTTGCAATCCTTGCCTGTGTAAATGGAAATGAGTGTTATGTTAGCTATTTGGTATACAATGGTTTGGGCTAAGCCCAATCACTTTGGGCCATCCTTTTAATCACGCTTGATGGCTTTTTATCCACCTAAAATAAACCTTAAAAAAAACATTGTCTTTTATCAAAAAAAAAAACATTGTCAATAAGGACTTGTAGAGATGCCAAAAGACAATAATGACTTGCTTAGAGACCTTAAACAATTTGTGACCTGCTACTTTGCTAGAGTTTCCATGTGTTAAGCGAAACTAACATTGTAGACTATATTACAAAACTGAACCATAGACTGTAACTTTCTAGTTTCAAATTACTATCATATAGACCTTAAACATCATTTTCACAAGTTTAAAACTAGGGCCAAGCTCGACCCGACCTGACCGAGGTAATTCGAGTTCGGCCCTCGATCCACAAAATTTTAAAAGTCAGTTTTCAATCTGGTTCAGTTTGTACCTACTGTTTTTAAAAGTCAGTTTTCAATCTGGTTCAGTTTGTACCTACTGTTTTTAATTAAAATTTAAAATATAAATTTCTCTAAAAAATAATAGTATTTGTCATAAAACTCATTTTCTATAATTTCTTTGTGTTATGTATTTCTATGAAAAATAGCTCGTGTATGGACCGAAAATGACGTTGCATGAAAAAATTATTTTGGAATTTAACTAATTTCTGACATTGCACATGTTAGTATGTTACTACTCACCAGCTAGCAAGTAGCAACTATACACCCACCCATAAGCTACTACCATTCTCCATACACTTAGTTTATTGGTTTGATTACACTAGTATTCTCACATCTCACATCTTTGGAATTTGCATTCTGACTAATCAAAGTAAAATCTCCACTCGTTGTTACAAGATAATATATTAAATTTATTTTTAGCCTTTTGTAAGATATGTCAATTTTTTAATTATGCATTCATTCATTTCGTTGCTGTCATTTGGCAATATTACTAAGAAAAGAGTGGCTCACAGAAGGGTGAAGTAAACAAATAGATGAAGTGAAGGTTACTTTGCAATCGCCATGCATTGACCAAAATATTAGCCTTTGTTTGCAATCAAAGCATGCATTTGTAAGAAAAAGGCTGAAAAAAGATACTGATTCAAACTTTAAATGTATTTTACAAGCGACACAGAAAAAGGTACACTTTCACATTTAAGCTTTTAAGTATGGTTGAAGGATTTGCAAGTGTTTTCAAGGGTGGTTTATCATATGCTTTGATCACTCATTCTCATATACCGTTAGATTTGAATTAGATACGAGTTTATTTTTGCGCTTGTGCAAATTATCTATCAAGTGGATTCGGGTGGGATTAGGGGATTACAAGTTATGATTAAATCAAGCGATTACAACTTATGATTACAACCTATAATGTACCATCAAGCGATTCCGAATGTCATAATTATAACCCACAATGCATGTCTTATATGTTACTTATAGATCTAATAATAGGCTTAAAAAAAATCTAGACACCTAAACTTGTCCATTTTAGTCATTTGGACACCTGACCTTTGAAACGGACTTATTGAGCACCTTTAACTTGTCAAAACTTACCTATTAAACACATCGTCCTTGATTACGGAGTGTCGTAATACACACGTGTTATTAAATGAGCATGATTAAGCGAAAAAAAGGTCATGTAATGCCAAATAATGTCTCTTTGTTTAATTAATTGTCACCGAAATTCGTCACTACATCGACGGTGTTCAATAGGTAGGTTTTAACAATTTGAGGTGTTAAATAGGTAGATTCAATAAGTTAGGTGCTCAATAGGTCTGTTTCAATGTCGCATATGAGCTTCAGATGACTGTATATGTTTAGCCTCTAATAATAACTTCGTGAATATACAAAATTCGCTCTTAAATCCTCCTTCACCCTATTATCGGTTTTTCACCCATTTTTCAGAATCGAAACATTCGACCCAAGAAGCTTATAAGTGACATTGTTGGGTCGAACAGAACAAGGAACTAAACAACCCGGGGCCCTCACCATTTACTTTAGGTGTCGGATGCAAAACATGACCGTTGGAAGTGCCACGTCATCACCCTCAGCCACTTGTCTTCGTCTTCACCCCCACACTCTTCCTCCTCTCAACAACACACGCTCACAGACAAAACACACAAAAAAGAAGGCATCTTTTTCCCTTCACTCTTTCTTACTATTATACTCCCCTGAATTTCAGTATTCCCACCATGAATAAATCCAAATCGAATCTGAATGCCCAGAGAAAAAACTTCACAATCCATTTTAATACCAATATTTTTCACCATGTCAGAAATGTCAAGCCAGCTCCTCTCTCACAGACTTTCCAGAGAGCTTTTGAGTGAACACCAATAAAACCAGTCCCAACTCAAAACAAACCCCAAAAAAATCCCCTCTCATCACAATGTTCCTTCCCCTATTTCTCCTAATCCTCCACCTCGCCGGCGCCGGCGCCGGCCAAAACTCCGGCACCGAATTCGACTTCGGCACCCTAACCTTAACCAGCCTGAGCCTAATCGGCGACGCCCACCTGAAAAACACGAGCGTATACCTCACGCGCGATCTTCCGGTCCCAAACTCCGGCGCCGGCCGCGCCCTCTATTCCAAGCCCGTCCGATTCCGGCGACCGGGAAACTCATTTCCGGCGAGCTTCTCGACGTTCTTCTCCTTCTCAATCTCGAGCCCAAACCCCTCCTCGATCGGCGGCGGCCTTGCCTTCCTCATAACCTCCGACGACCAAACCCTCGGCGGCGCCGGCGGGCTGTTGGGCCTGAAATCCCCTGATTCGGGCCGGGCCAACGGGTTCCTGGCCGTGGAATTCGACACCCTGATGGACGTGGAGTTCAAGGACGTGAACAGCAACCACGTGGGCCTAGATCTGAACGACGTCGTCTCGGCCCAATCGGCCGATTTGGGGGAGATCGAGCTCGATTTGAAGAGCGGAGACCTGGTCAACGCCTGGATCGAGTTCGACGGGCCCACCAGGAGGCTCAACGTCTCCGTCTCGTACTCCAGTCTCAAGCCCGACCGCCCTCTCCTCTCACTAGATCTCGCTCTTGAAAACTTCGTCAACGATTTCATGTTCGTCGGGTTTTCCGGGTCAACTCAGGGGAGCACAGAGTCACACGCCGTTGAATGGTGGAGCTTCAGCTCATCGTTTGACGGAGCCCCGAATTCGCCGCCTCCGACCTCCAATTTGAGTATTCCGGCGGCGAATTCAGCTCAATCTGGGACTCCGGCGCCGGCGCCGGAGAAATTGAGGTCGCCGGAGAGATTGACGTCGCCGGAGAGAGCTAAGAACAGGGGAGCAGTAGCAGGGGTGGCAACAGCAGGGGCGTTCTGTTTGGCTCTGTTTGCAGGAGCCCTGATTTGGGTTTGTTATGCCAGAAAGTCGAGATTTTCGAAGAAATTGGATCATTTCGGGTCGGATATAATCAAGAGCCCGAGGGAGTTCAGCTACAAGGAGCTGAAGTCCGCGACAAAGGGGTTCAATCAATCCAAGGTCATCGGAAATGGCGCGTTCGGGACGGTGTACCAGGGGGTTCTTGCGGAGACAGGGGAGATTGTGGCTGTAAAACGGTGTAGCCATACTACACAAGGGAAGGCTGAGTTCATATCGGAGCTGTCCATCATTGGGAGTTTAAGGCATAGGAATCTTGTGAGGTTACAGGGCTATTGCCATGAGAAAGGAGAGATTCTTCTTGTCTATGACTATATGCGTAATGGAAGCCTTGACAAGGCGCTCTTCGAGTCTAGAATGGTCTTATCTTGGTTGCATAGGAAGAAGATCTTACATGGTGTGGCTTCCGCCTTGGCGTATTTGCACCAAGAGTGTGAGAATCAGGTGATCCATAGGGATATCAAGAGTAGCAACATTATGTTGGATGAACAGTTCAATGCGAGATTGGGTGATTTCGGGTTGGCGAGACAAGTCGCGCATGATAAGTCCCCGGATGCGACGGTTGCAGCCGGGACAATGGGTTATCTTGCACCGGAGTATCTTCTCACGGGGAGGGCGACGGATAAGACCGACGTGTTTAGCTTTGGAGCTGTGGTTTTGGAGGTGGTTTGTGGAAGAAGGCCCATTGAGAAGGATAGGAATGGAAGAGGTAACTTGGTGGATTGGGTTTGGGGCTTGTATAGAGAAGGTAGGCTCTTGGAAGTCGCCGATGAGCGGTTGAATGGGGAATTTGATAAGGAGGGGATGAGGAGGGTTTTGTTGGTGGGTTTGGCATGTTCGAATCCGGATTCGGTTGTGAGGCCCGTGATGAGGAGTGTGGTTCAGATGTTGGCTGGGGAGGCTGAGGTGCCCTTGGTTCCCAGGGCCGTGCCTTCGGTTAGTTTTAGCACTTCTCAGTTGCTATTGAGCTTGCAAGACAGTGTGTCCGATTGCAATGCATTGTTGAGTAATGTGTCTTCATCCTCTTCCTTGGAGAGACAGCTCATTGGAGCTGATCCTGTTTGATTCATGGTTTCCACAACTTGTTATTGTTATTGGTTTGAGCAATGTGTATAGAGTTGGAGAATATTTAATGTTCGTTTGTTCATGAAGGAAGATGAAAAGATCAAAAGAATCTTTCTTCCCGTTTGTAAAGTTTGGAGATTCTTTTGTTCCTCGAGGCTACCTCAAAGCATCCTTTCGAATGAGATCTCTAGAGATCTAATTTTACCGCCGATGAGTTAGTGTGTCGGATACAAGTGTGACCTCTGGAAAGAACTTCCAAGTTTGTTTTGTTGTAGATTAGAAACATACAAGGGCATAAAATTTGTGATAGGATAAAATGGTGAAGAGGATTAGAATTGCAAGTGAGTGGAGGTTGTTGGAGATTGATGACCATGTTAAGGTTGTGGGGCATGATTTCTTTTGAAAGAATTTGTGGGAAAAGAAAGGGCTGGAAATGGATGGATGGTTGCTTTCACAAGTAAACCATGTACTAGTAAAAAAAGGAAGCATTGAGTGTAGCAAAATTCACAATTTTGTCAAAGTGACGAAAATAAAGGTGTACATGTGCTTCACTTTTTTGGTAGGAAGTGTGTGGTGGAATCAACAATCTTGAATTTAATGGATTTATGCATGATTAGCAACTCCATAATATGCCAATTCAGTGGGGTTAATGTAGTCATCCTTGTCAAATAGGTATTTTATGGGTTCATAACTTCATACAAAAGCAATTGTTGTACTAAAAAATGACACATTTTTAAACTCACCTAAAAACCAGTTCATATTACAATTTCAGAGTGGGGACAAGTGAAATTAATAACAAACAACAACCATTCTGAGTTGTACTTGGGCAAGACATGAACTGACTATTGCAAATGCTATACATATTGTTGTGAATAGTTTTGATTTATGCAAGAGTTTGGGGTCCACGCTAGCTAAGGAGTGAAAACAAGTTCATACATTCTTCTACCTACATAATTCCTGATGCAATTAATTTTAACTCACTACATATCATGCATGTTCAATGCAATAAACAGAGAATTAGCAAATTCGCAGTTTCAATTTACCTTCAATGCATGTTCAAGATTTGCTATAGAAGAATTATCATACTTCATGTTCACATATTCTTCTACCTTTAATACTAGCCTTGGCCGTTCAGAAGTCAGAAAAAACAATTACAAAGTGCAAGTTTCACCCATATCTCATAAAAGCAAACAGTCACAGATTCTTAATGCAGCTTATACATATATATGCAACAATAGTATGAAATAGAAATAGCAGTCATCATAACATAAGATGGGTTGTAAAGTTACAGCATAGGATGGGGAATTTACTCACAACACTAGCCATCATGCTGAGAGTTGACTGAAAGTGCATATTTTCATGGCAAGCTCCTAGCCATGGCCTGCTCCGTGGGAGGGATCATGGCAAGGACTGGCTGAGCGTTGAAGCTTGGGTGGGGTAGCCTGCGCCGAATTTCACGCCCCTCTTGGCAAAGGGCACATGGGTGGCAGAAGACGTGAAGAGCAAAGTCGAAGGCTGATTCACACTGCTCACGCTGGACGTCATCCTCCACAAAGCTCCCACAGCAGCCGTGTGAGCGTGCAATAGACTCGAAGGTTCCCTAATTGGCGTAAAACAACAAGAATGAGATACCGCTGGTTTTATGCTATGGCTTTATGATATGATCAATGATCAAAGAGTTAATCTTCTGAGGTAAGTCAGACAAGCTCTTAACTTGAGCAGAGGAGGAAAAGCTACTTACTTCAAGGTTGAACCTTCGACGTAAAGCAGTACGGCTGTTGTAGGAAAACCAAGGTGCTAAGCAGTTCCAGCCAAAAAACGAATGTCCAATCAGGTAAAGAGCCGCGTATGAGAAACAGTGGGTCGTGAAAGCCCTAGGCGCCGAGGTTAGTCTCTCGACATTGCTTCCATAAAGAACACAAGGAGCCACCGAGCCAAGCAGACCTGAGAACAACACATAATTGATAATTCACACAACAAAGTGACACTAAGCAAATAGGCAGGATGGGAGCTTATGATACTGAGGTGGGCATTGGGAATACTTTAAATGATCCTAGGACATCATAAGATTTCTGGAACAAGCCTTTTTGTAACTAAATGTACTTCTTTTATGCACACATGTATCCAAAATTGACCTGTAAAAAGGAAGAAACCTAGAGTTTATTGCTTCACAATCTTTGGGACATTCTAATGGTTCTACATTGAAAGAATTATAGTTCAACATCTGTCCCTGCACCAATCTACTAAAGCTTAAATCTAAAGATCATACAATTTTGCAGCTCAACAATCTTCTCAAATACGTAATTCCTCATCAACATGAAATTAGGGCTTTCCATCCCTTTCTGATAAGTATGATAATCAATAGAACTGCAGAATTTGATCCCCAATTCCGAGTAAAATCCAGGTGCTTCCAAACTAACCTAATCCAAAACCCTAGATTTCAGTTTCTATTCTAATGTATCAAAATCGAATTGCGAACAGAAATCAACAAGAAAACACTCACAAACTTCAAGATCGCTGCTGAAAAACTCGTCCTGGCGTCCCAGACAATGCGAAACGCCGGTCACCCATGGCGTCCGCCCTACAACTTCCCCGACCACACCAACCGGAACTCCATCGGCGGTCCACTCGGTCTTCTCCGGCGCTTCGAGAGGCGGAAACGAAGGCGCTTCCGACGATTTGCAGGGCGCAGGAGGCGATTTCTTCATTTCGCAGTTCTCAGGCTTCGATAACTTGAGATCATCGTTCAATGGCTCCTGATTAGCCAAAAGAGGGCTGGATTCTTCGTCTTCGGTGTTATTGTGGTGCTCGTTCTGGTTATCGGACGCCATTGATCTTCGAATATTGCAGATTTTGGAAGTGGAGAAAGGGGGGAGAGATGAAGGTGACGAAGAGAGATCGGAAGGAAGGGAGAAAATGGTTGGCACGAAGGAAGGCGGGGACTTTGGATTTACCGGTCTTGAGACGCGTTTTTTTTTTTTGAAGACAACAAAAAAACAAATTGGAAAAAAAGGAGAGTAATTATATGGTGTGGACGGTGCTAGAGCCGGCAGAAAGTGACCCGGACCCGAAATCCGAACCGAACTGACCCGATCCGAACCCGAAATTTGACCCGAACAACGAAAAATAAACCATCCGAATATGACCCAGACCCGATCTGAACCCGAACCGAACCGAAATGACCCGAACCGAAATGACCCGAATAAAATGTAAACCGAATCGACCTGAACCCGAAATGACCCGAACCCAAACTAACCCGAACTGACCCGAATCCGAACTGACCCGAACCCGAACTGACCCGAACACATGTACAATATTCTTATAAATATAATATGGGTAGTAAACCCTAAACCCTACGTCCCTACCCTAAACTCGAATTCATAGACGAGACGTGGACAATGGTCCTAACCCGAATATCTCGCCCGAATACCCGAATTATTTTTTAATAAAATTAAATTATGTATATATAGATATATATATATATATATATCTCTATAAAATATTATAAATTTAGTTCAGAACAATTATCTCCAAATTATTCTTGGGTTGTGGCTGTTATGGATGGGATCTCATTTATTGTCAACTGGCCCATAATCTTTATCTATGTATCTCCTTAGTCCAATAGTGTACTTGAATTAAATGAACTAGTTGTACCCGTCGTGCCATGCACGACTCGTGTTTTTGTAATTTTTTGAATATATCATAAATACAATCGTAGTGTGATATCGTATAATAAAACATTCGACATAATTTAAATTCATCGAATATTAGAAGTCTTTAATTTTTATATAATCGATTAAGAATATATTGCTATGCAAATCATGCACTTATATTTTATAGTCAATAATATACGTTATTTTGCAAATTATATTTACTTATATTTTAGTATGCTAATCACCAACTTGATATAATCAAATTAAGCATGTAGTTGTTTTATTCATAATATTTAATGAATATTTTTTTCCTCTATATGCGTGAATAAAGCAAAAAAATATCTTATTAATATATAATACATTTTCAACAATCAAGATATTCGATCAATTATAAAATATCTAAATTAAAATTTGAAAAGTTAATTCTTATTACAATATAAATTATATTTTATATTTAAAAACTTAAAAACCACGTTGGACGATCAAGATAAATAGATACTATTTTTATCTAATCTTAAAAATCGACTTTCAAGATAAAAATATATTGTTTACATTAAAATATAAAATATATTCTACCACAATTAATTCTTATCTAATGTTAGACCATGAAGTCATAGAAATTAAATATTATTGTTTACGTATTGTATTGTACGTGATACTTGTTTTTTGAGTCCTATTGTACATTTGTACGTGATACTATGAATACCTTATATCGTAGAAGAAAATCAATCAATGGTATATGTGAACGCATATTGGGTATCTTTTATAGAAGAAAATTGAAGATAAAATTATTTAAGAAATATAAAATTAAAGATAGATAGTATGACTTTAAAGATAAAGTTGAAACTTAGATAATTAAGGAAAATAAAAAGATATATAGGGTTGTTATAATCTATTTGAGTTGAAAAAAAAAAATTAAAATCTAGCGGGGCCACAATTAACGTGGATGCTCGAAATTCTCCGGCTTTAATATATAGTATAGATTAGGGTTGGAATTAAACATCCATCAATTTTATTAATGTATGAAAATGAGTTTAATTATTTTATGTCATTAAGTGGGCACAAGGTTTGGAATTGTATCGGCCCTGGATTATGTCATTAGGTGGGCACAATGGTCCACGACGTTGAATTTTCTTAATGGATGAGAATGAGTCTAATTATTTTATGTATGTATGAATGACTGAATGTGCCCGCAAGTATATAATACAAACTGTAATTAATAATTTTTGATTAACTAAGTAGAAATTACATCTAAATCTTTGTCAATAATATGTAGTAACTATGTTTTATTACAAGACACATTAAAGTACCCATTATAAAGTGCCCAAACTTTCTACGTTAAAAACTCACCGTTTCGGATGGTCTTATAATTTAAAATAAAATTGAATCCAAATAACACCCGAATCCGAAATGATCTGACCCGAAATGATCCGATTCGATGCAACCCGAAAAGGAACCGGACCGAACTAGACCCGAACCGAACAACATCCGATCTGAAATGACCCGAACTAACCTGAAATATTACGACCCAAAGCAACCCGAACCCGAACTAGACCCGAAGCCGAACCCGAACCGAACAAGACCCAAAATGACTGTTTGACCCGAATGGATCCGACCCAAACAACCCGATCCGAATTGACCCGAACAACCCGAATTGCGTCTAGACGGTGCTATGAAATTCGGTGCATCACAATCCTGTGACGTTGATTTTGCGCGTGATCGTTGTATGATCGGGTCAAAGTCAATTCGAAACGGGATTCCCTTCAATATTTCAATTTTTAATTTAATATTTATTTTTATAACTTAATATTAAGAAATTTACACTTGTCCACCATCTTAAAGCACAACTCCAAAAACCGTCCCAATTCATTTGAAGCTGATCAACCGATGTTTTTTTATCCTCAAGAGTTGTGATTTCGGAATTGTGTCTGGTTGAGGTCGAGATTATAGACAGGTTCATAAAACTTTCATTTAAGCGATGATAATGGCTCTGTTCGGTACTAGCGAAATGGTATCGTGCTCCGATAACAGGGTAGAATCCTCCAAGAAATAGCACCCTTGTACATCAAAGGAGACTGGATTCCACTAACGTTTTCTTTCTTCCACTCTCTGCTACCTGCTCAGCCGAACGGAGCCGATATCTTTGTGACTTGTTATTCACTCATGTGGAATTTGACCCGTATTTACCCATATAATACTAGTTATGTTGTTTCTCATAGGGACTTAAGGCCCCATTTGGTTTGATTACCGGGGAATGAGGAATGAGAATCAGGAATGAATGATTTCAATATGATGTTTGGTAGAGAAAATTCTGGAATCGATTTCATTCCCAAGAATGGCTCATTCCAAGACTGCAGACTAATTTGATTCCTGCCGAAAATGACCTATATCATCCATTCTAAGAATTATAATTGTTCATCTTCAATCCTAAAACTCCACAAACTTAAATTATACTTTCTAAAAGTCATAAACCCTTATAATTAAGAACTCTAAATCTTAAGAATTTTAAACCATAATTATTATGAATAGATCATTCTGATAGCATACCAAACAACATGTCTCTGAAATAGTTCATTCCGATTCCTGATTCCATTCCGATTCCTGATTCCAATCCGATTCCGGCAGTGTTACCAAATGGGGCCTAAGTGCTTAACTCTACTCGTCCATGGTTTGTTAGCTTTTGAGCGTCACTTAAGTTTTTTGCTTACTTGTTTGGAGCTCTTATCTTGTGTATTCATGTTCAATTGGTGACTTAGTTTGAGCTCTTATGTTATGTGTTCATCTTAAGTTGCTGACTTATTTTGTCTTTGACCCATTGAGAAAAAAGAATTACAATGTATATAGGTGACACAATGAGGCCTAAGATAGAACCGGCCCATTGAGGCCCAAATGCGATTTCAATGCATCACATATCAAGTCTACTTTGATTGAATCACCATATCATCAGAGCCCAATTTAGATGATATACTCAAAAGTTTATAATGCAAACAAAGACATTTCTAAGCACCAACAAAGAGAGGAGTCTATTGTGAAGATTAAACTCCTTCACTGAACAGAGAGGAGTTTGGAAACATTCACGTGAAAAGGGATAAACTCTTGGTCAAAATTGATTCATGCTACAGTGGGGGAGGGGCAAGACCAATTCCTCAGAGAAGAGCATTAGTCCTTGTCACCCTCTTTCCAACCTGGTAGTTAGTTGCCAAGGCTTAATTAACCGGGACTGAAATGTCCGATTACGTTATGTCTTTAGGGAAGCGAATTAAATCACTGACTCCCTTGCTAGGCTTGCGGCCTCCTTTCCGATTGGTTTTCATTCCATTTTAGACCCTCCTTCTATTATTCCTTTATTGGAGGATGACATTAGGGGGGTTTCAACACCCTGCCTTTGCTTGTAATTCCACTTTTGAATAGATTATCTTAGGGCTTCGATCAAAAAAAAAAAATCTTAGGGCTTTGCCCTGTTACCGACCCAAAAGAAAAAAAAGACTTGTAAGCTAATATACTTTTTGTTTCTTTGATTCTTAACATATGTATATAATGCAAGCATCTAATGTCGGATTCTTCACTTCTTAACATAGGTAAGAACAATGCCGAAGCGCTAAAACCAGCATAAGGGGGTCGTAAAAGTTACACGGCAAGGTGGTGTATATGAGATGGACCAGGTGGTCTATGAATCATGCCTACGATCCGCCCAGGCCTTGCTTGGACGCTACAAGGTACCAGTCAGTTGTGGCCCTCAAACCGGCTTAAGTGTCTGTCTCAAGCGCCTATTATGGTCGTTTAAACCTTTTACGAGCTAGGCAGCTACTCTCCGCCTAAAAGCCACCCGACATTCCTATAAAACTACCAACAGTAACTTTAGATGTAAAAGCCACTCTGAGGGTTATCCACATTATAGACTTATAGTCGTCACTTTAATGGCCAAGCATAAGAAATTAAATAGGAAATTATGACACCATATTAATACGGACAATGATTATTGTGTATATAAACTTTGTAATGCAGCGATGAAATCTCTTCTAATCACATGGTGGGCGCAGGGTCAAGGCGGTGCAAATCGTCTGTCCCAGCCTCCTTGTCCCATATGGTGTCCCAACTTTTTCTATTGGCTCAGGTAGTAGATTTAATTTTTTAATTTTTTTTGTTTGGCATGTAATTAGAATGAGCTCATTCTCCATTTCTCCTTCTACACTTCTATCTTCCTCTCCCCACATATATAATTGTAATCGCCCCTCTAAATATTAACAAAACAAGCTGAAGCTTCATGTGCATTAAGGTCAATGAATTTATTCATATGAAACTTAATTCATGATTTAAACATAAGGGTATAAATTCCATACTATCAATTGAATTAACGTGTTCATCCTGGTGAACTGAAATCTTGAGGAGAATCAACCTTGACCTTTAGTGGATACCTTAATTATAATTATAGACTAAGCACTTGCAATTACATAGAAATTGTCCTGATTATGATGTGGCTGGTAGTTGTTAAAGCTGAAACCGAAGTTCCAGAATAGCGTTTTGAAACCCAATTTGGCTAAATACATAGAAAAATCAAATTTAACTGGTTTTCGTAGGGTAGAGGTAAAGAAAAAGAGGTGAAATAAACCGGAAACTCTGAACATATAGGCATAGAAGCGACTCCAACAGGTCAAGTGAGGAAGATGAAGACGGATGAGTACTACATGAGAAAGAAAGGCTTTTAAAATAAAAAACTAATTTGCTATGCCACGTGGTCCAATAGAAGAAGTTAGGACACCATATGGGACAAGGAGGTTGAGACAGAGGATCCCATCCGGGATCAAGGGGCATATCAAAATTCAGTAATTCACCCACTATTTATGCCGACACGAAACTAATGAACCTTGGTAATAAACTAAAACCCTAAATTACTTGGAAATCGGAATAGATTCAGCCCCCAATTTTAAATGACAACTATCTTTGTCGAATACACTATAGGGTCAAACACAAAGCATCCAAACTTAAAACCTATGCCTGTATCCTGATTATTTAGATAAATATAGTACAGTATAATACCAAAATCTGAAATTTAACACTGAAAACCCTGTAACAAGGTGACAACTCCTCCAATTTGCATGCATCTTTTCCACCGAAAATTAAATGGGTAATTCATGCATTTTCACCTGTCCAAAGACATCATAAGTAAATATAGAGAGAAATTCAATTTGTGTTTACAGGGGTTCATCAAATGGAAGCCATAAGATCAATTGATTAAACAATAGAAGAAAAAAAGTGTTCTTGAGCTAAAAAAAAAAAAGATTGAAACTTTATGCAGTATACTAATTCTCCCTTTTCACTTGGCTTCAACTGAATTTCTACAAGAAACAGCAGATTCGAACCTCCTCTCCTTCCAGAAATTACTGCTCAATGGATCCCCTGAACACCTTGCTGGCTCTGATTTACACCTCTTCAACACCACAATCTTTTCTTCTCCCTTCTCATCATCTTCAATTGCTTTCTTCGAACATCCAACATTGTCTGTTTCCACTGCTTTCTCTTCACAAATCCCCAAATTGCCCTTACCTTCTCGATCTATTCTCGACTCTGCCACCGGAATCTCCGTAGTGATTTCTCTGTTCTCTTGCTCCCCTGTTTTTCGCTCCTCTGTTTTCGCCTTCTTTTCTCCCTCCTCTGTTTTCTCCGGCGACCGCCAAACTTGACTCGCTAAATACGAGGATCGATGCGGAGCCGATCTGCACCGGGTTAAAAGAAGGGCGTTCTTGGGCGGGCTTACCGACTCGCCCGACCCGATTACCCGGCCCGAACTCTCGGTCGGAGTGGACGACTCTTCCACTGCTCTGCTCCCAAACCGGTGCTCTCTGATATCATAGCTATCGCTATCACTGTCGGTGTAAATCCGAGCCGGCCCGAATCGATCCGATCCTCTTTTGGACGAATCGGATCTGACCCGGGTGCTCCGACAGCAAAAGAACCCGACCCATTTGCGCCAAATCGGCCAAAAACAGCTCTTTTTCCGGTTCCGGAGCCGGAATTTGCAGCTGACCGCCGGCGGTTTTCCGACCCAGAAACAGAACCAGTTGCCGGCGCCGGCGCCGGCGTTGGTGGACGGCCGGCGTTTTAGAGGCGGTGGTGGTGGGTTGACTCGGTGTTTGGACTTGGACGAGGATCGGCGGACTCTGACCTGGCCAATGCAGGTGACTTTTGGGGAAGAAGGCTCCTGGTGGGCTTCAATGGCGGTGGATTTCTTCCGGCGCGTGAAGAGCGGGGTGGCGCGTGAACGGGTTTTGGTGCTTTTGCTCGCCGGGTTGCCCCGGAGAAACCGCATTAGTGGAGCCGGGTACTTGTCGGCCCGACCCGGACTCGAAACGGCTTTGGGTTTGGGTTTGCTCTCCGATGACTTCATTTGCTCTGAGAGAAAGGTTTGGTTTTTTTCTCTCTTCTGGGTTTTTTATGGTGTGTGTTTGGTGTGAGGGGGAGGAACAAGGTTGTTCTGTAATTTGTGAATGGCATCTTCTTTTTCGTTTTTCCTTTTTCTTTTGTGGGTAATCACAAGAGTGTCAGGATTGCATTGATCTTATCTATTTTTTTAATTCTTGGTTTTATTGTGTTTTTATAATTATAAAGTTTTTTGCACGGATGGGTGATTCACATACTTAAATTTAATAATTAGGAGCTTGAAAAATGCCAAATCCTCTATTTGTTTTGTCAATTCACCATGCCATAGAAGATACCAAAAGCCACATAACATGTAGTACATGTTAGCCTCCAAGTAGTCATTTTTTTGCATGAGGTAAGGATTTGATGTATCAAGTAGGTTGTAGATCAAGAGGCTGAAGAACACAGTAGTTCAACAGATGTTAATTTTGAGCAAGAGATGCCACATCTAAAGTAAAAGAAATCTTAAGAGAATAATGTTCATCTTTACTTTTCTCCTGTTGGGCAATAATTCATAAACTCTTAAGAGAAAAATGTCTACAATTAGGAGTAGAAAATTACAGTAGTGTAAGAGATAAGGTACATTCTAATGTCAATGAAATTAGTCCCAGAGTGCATTAATGAAAAATGTCTATAATTAGGAGTAGAAAATTACAGTAGTGTAAAAGATAAGATACATTCTAATGTAAATGAAATTAGTCCCAGAGTGCATGAATGTGCATGATATGCATGGACAGAGATTTATTTTTATTTTTTTTTGGTAAGAGGACAGAGATTTATTTTGTTGTATTGTTTGGAGGTACATGAATGAAAAGTCATTTGACATGAGAAAAGTGGGGCTTGATGTGATTTTTGGAGTGTCAACTGTGAAAGCTGGTCCAGCCCAGCAACACTGTTTTGAATTGCTATAATAAAGGGAAAACTTGCAAACCAACCAACCAACCAAAGCACACATCACATTATCACCCCAATTCAGACATGTAGATCAACTGAATTCTGAGGACTTGTCAAAGGAACGACAGGACAAAGAGGCTATAAATTTAAGCAAGAGATCTGAAAAGGGTAGTCTGGGTTGTTGATGACAACACCAGAAAGTTAGAAATAATGGAGGTTATAGATTCTTTTGGAAACATGGTTCTCCACTGTAAAACGGGCAAAAGGCAAATCTCTATACCAAATTAGATTTCCGTGGCTCCACAGGACCACATCTGTTTCTATGGCCTTTGTTTTCACCAGAGGAAAAGATATATACATTATCAAATATCTGAGTTCTAACTTGAGGATATGGTTGACTTGTGTGAAAAAAGGAGGTTATACATGGTGGAGGCAAAGATATGGGCCAAAACACCAAGAGGCAGGACAACAGATGCACACAATTTTATAGAGATATAAAGGAAAATAATAAACTTATTTGAGTCATGAGATTCAAAAATGCCCAAAGATGAAGGTTACAAAGTTTACACTAATCATATGGCTCACGGTTAATGAAGATGCTTCAACTGATGGTTGTTGTACTGCATATTTGACAACCAAATTCTGATGAAAACTAATGTAATTACCGCAGGCATTGGGCTTACAGGAGCGATAGAGGACGTGGATATAGCAATGCCACTCTTTGCATGCCATCATCTGATGAGGGATGCATAGAGATGAAAGTTTGTTGTAACAAAGAACAAACTTGCAAATTTGGCATGCTTTTTTAATAATGCATGTCTGAAAGCAAGACTAGCAGAAGAAGGTTGTGTCTAGAATCATGAAAATTTGATCCACATCACAAGATAAGACATTAATCATTGCAGCCAAAGCATAGCAAAAGGAGCAGGAAACTTGCCTGAGGTAGTTGGGCTTGTGAGACAGAATTCAGCCAGACACTTTAGGTAACTCCATCAATGCTTAGAGCTCATCTTGTACCAAAACTCATGTTATGTAGCTTCAGATGTGCAATGAACTAGGCTTGCTTTTCATATTTAGGGTTAAATAGATCTTTTCCACATAAATTTAGAGTTATCAGCTCGAGTTATACAGCAGAAACACACTAAGATGTCTCTAGTTAAATAACCATAGTCAATTGAGACCCATGTAACATTTGCAGTGCCAAATATTGGATTTCCACAAGGCCCAGGGCTATCGTAACAATATACGCCCATCGTTTCATTTCTTAGTTTCCTTCAAAGTTGTACACGTGATAGTATTTGAATAACAAAATGCTTGTCAAGAAGAAGGATTAGTAGGTATTGGTTTCCTGTCTGGCCATGACTCTACCTTCATGAAATATTTGACAGGGACAACACCATCAAAGCCTTCAGTAAGAATCACCCGATTATCTGAAATGTATATCTTCATTCCATCTGCGCACACAACACAAACAACAAAGCTTGTTCATTTACCAACGAACGAGGAAAATTCGCAGATTCTGAGAGTTCAGCCAAGCATTACCTTCCAAAGCCTTTTTAACGTCGAGGAAGATTAGCACATTCACATTCCGCTTCATTCCTGATAATGTGCAAGAAACATGGTGTTACTGCACACAGATCATTCAACTTTTAACTACGTCAATCTGTATGACTATATTACTGTGAAAAGAATTTTTATTATTTCCTTCTGTTTATGCTTTAGAAATTAACAAGACATTTTAACTTTTTTGACTATACAGGAAATTGGACAAGATTCATAGTGCGTAGTTAAGAATCTTAATGCAAGGAGAAAGATTATACCGCTAATTACTTCTCCATCAGTTGGCAAGCCAGACGAAAAGTGAACATGCAGCCTATTCATTCTCTTGAGACCAGACTGGAGAATAGATTCTAGATTTCTTCTATATGTTCCGTGTACACAGACTAGCAAAACAAAGAAAAATGTATCACATTAAACAATTATCATGCTAGAAGATAATGATTAATCTCAATTGAGAAGAGAGAAGTAGACACTGAGGTCTACACTGAAAGAGTACTTCACAGTACGATTGAGAAAGGATCGGTTTCAACAAGCTTCAGTTTCTTACCAGATACTTCTTCAGCAGAAAGGATCGGTTTCAACAAGCTTTCAGTTTCTACAGTCTGAACAAGCATGATAATCAAGTGAGAACAATTTCATCTTTCTCAAACACAAAATACAGCAATTGCTGCTAGAACCAATTTAACAGAGCAGAATGAATGAATTTGAAAAGGAAAAACAACAGCTGATCCTGCTGATCTATTGAAGGTCAACTTATGCAGGATGTAACTACAAAGTAAGCTATAGTTGTACGACTTGTACTCATTTCAATTCAATAACTGCTATAGATACCATTCAGCATACGCCAAAGTTTTCTCCGACAATTCATAACCTTAGCTTTTCCTGAATGTAAAATGTGGAGGCAACAAGGATTATAAAGCACTACGCACCGTTACTGAATGTCCTTGGTTTGCTCGTATCAACAGCTCTCCGTTCTCTTCCAAAAGACTAAATCTCTGCTTATTATCCCTCTGTACAGCCTATATACAATACACAAATCCGTGAGATAACTGCATTCAGCTGCATTACCTATACCATATAGCCCAAATCACCAACACTGAAGGTCGTGAACATGATTTGCAGACTCAAACTACCAATAAAGCCAATAGAATATCTCTTTCTTTGCAACTATAAGAATCAATGCACACTAATCTAAACAGAAAACCAAAAAAAGAGATAGAATGATGCAATCTAGCACTTCACATATCACACTAGAGCCCAGAATACAAGTTTATTGGCCATAAGAAACAGCTTAAAGGAAATAGAATGATGCAATCTAGCACTTCAAGCTACAAATAGACTAATCAGCAACACTTAAAGCACGAGAAGAGCAATGTGTGATAGAACGAACCTCTCTGATGTCATCCACAGTATGCGATCTCAAAGGCACATTGGCAAAAGTTTTCAAATCCAGCTTCAACAAATCCTGAACCTTCACATAGCCATCGCTGCGCATATCCAAGTTGAGCTCAGACGCCATATGCCTCAATATACGAGTCCTGCGACCAATTCCACAGAAATCAAAAATATTTTCCGCTTCCAAACCTAATTTCAGCTCCCAAATCGAAATTAAATCAGTTCATACATAAGTCTACCAAGCGCATCGATACGATTGTCTCCGCCACCACGGCCTCCACGACCTCTCGACCTGTCCCGATCAGTCGAATCAGAACTTCCTCTTCCCCGGCCGCTACAATCAACAACGGCGACTTCAGATTAGCAACGCTCTCTCGACGGTAAGTACTAAAGAAGAAATTTCTAGATAGATAGAATATGCGAGAGAGAGAGAACCTACGAAACGATTGGCCGGAGGAGGAGAAAGAAGAGGTCGGAGTAGCGCTGTGCATTCTCGGGCGGAAAGTTGAGGAGACGAGTCCAGTGAGAGGAAGAGAAGGGGAGGTTAATGGCGAAGAAGAAGGGAGGTACAAGAAACGAACGATTGCAGAAGTTGCTCGATACGCCCACATTGAGTTTGATTGACCCGATTTTTGCCAATTTGACCCGGTGAAATATTTAATCTATAAATATATTAAAGCAGGAGAATTTCGAGCCTCCACGTTAAATCTGGCCCCACTTGATTAACAATTTTATATGTTTTATTTTTCCTAATTATCTAATCTTTAATTTTATCTTTTTTCTTACCCATCAAATATCTATCTTTAAAGCCATATTATTTATCTTTAAATTTTCTTTAATTTTCAAACTTTTAGTTTTATCATTTTTCTTACTCAACTAATATCTATCTTTGAAACAATAATACCTATCTTTAAAATTTCCTTCTATAAAAGATACAATACATATTAATTAACTTAACTTTTCAATTCTCTTTTTAACCTATTTATATATAAGAATTAATATATAGTATAGATTACGGTTGATACACAAATTAACAAAAAAAAATGATCATTACCCGTACATGGTACGGGTCTTCAACTAGTTTTGGTAATTTACACAAGAACCGCCGACACGTCGGCACGTCGCCAACAATTTGGTACTTTTTTTAATGAACATAAACCATAGGAATAGGTCCGCTAGTTTTCTGACCAGGTCCAGTTCGGGTTTAAGCCAAGCCTAAACCACTCGATTCGCCGGTTTTTGGGATCCAATTCAGTTCTAGTTTGGACTGGTTTTGAGCCGGTTTGGAATTGGCCGAACGGTTCAATTACTCTTATTTGCTGGGTAGCATGTGGAGTGTTGGGGATGTCGAGAGATTTTTCGGGCAATAGAAAGGCAGTAGCTTGGTGGAACGACGAGGTATAGGAAAAGGTTAAGGCGCCTATAAAGCGTGGGTTCATAGTATTGATCCTGAGAGGGGGGCGAGATTAGACGAGTACAAGGTAGAAAAGAAGGCAACCAAGAGAGCGGTGGCGGTCGCTAAAGAGGAAGCGTTTGAGAGCATGTACACAACTCTGGATGAGAAAGTGGGAGAACGAGTCTTGTACAAATGGGCAAAAGCGAGGAAAAGGAGAAGCAGGGACATTGACAAGGTGAAGTGTGCTAAGGATGAAGATGGACGAGTGTTAGTGGATGACCTGCAGATCAGACATCGGTGGGAGAGGTATTTCCGAGAGCTTCTAACCGAGGGTTGTGTGGTGGAGGAGAGGCGCCTTTGGATAGAGAAGACCAAGATAACTTCCTTTGCTTTCACAGACGCTTCTCTCAAGAGGAAATAAGGGTCACAATCCGACTTATGGATACCAAAAGAGTAGTAAGGTCGGATGAAATCCTGGTGGAGGTTTGAAAGTGTTTGGCAGGAAAAGGCCTAGAGTGTTTAGCTGTCCTCTTTAATGTTATATTCCGGACAACCAAAATGCCCGAAGGGTGGAGGCTTAGTAAGTTGGTCGCGGTTTGTAAGAGCAAGGGAGATGTGCAACAATGCGACAATTATAAAGATATCAAACTGCTCAGTCATACAATGAAGTTGTGGGAAAAAGTGATTGAGCTGAGGTTGAGGAGGCTTGTCAAGGTGTCAGAAAACCAATTTGGCTTCATGCCCGGGAGGTCGTTTATGGAGGCTATTCATTTGTTGAGGAGGCTGATACATGAGTTTAGGGAGAGGAAGAAGAATTTGCACATGGTTTTCATTGACTTGGAGAAAGCGTATGACAGGATACCGAGAGCATTGATTTGGGATTCCTTGACAGCTAAAGAAGTAGCAGACACGTTCACAAGAGTAATCAGAGACATGTACAAGGGCTATATGACTAGTGTGTGCTCCTTGGGCGGGGATACATAGTACTTTAAGGTGGAGGCAGACCTCCATCAGGGTTCAGCTCTAAGCCCTTTTCTTTTTACGTTGGTGATGAACGTGTTGACAAGGGATATTCAGGAGGGAGATCATGTGGTGTATGTTGTTTGCGGATGATATAGTTTTGGTAGATGAGACTAGAGCTGGTGTCAACAGCAGGCTTGAAGTTTGGAGGGATAAGTTGGAGTCTAAGGGTTTCAGACTAAGCAAATCCAAGGCGGAATATGTAGAGTTCAGGTTCGAGCAAGGGGTAGACATAAGTGAAGATGTGTTGTTAGGAGGGGAAGTGGTGTCAAAGAAAGAGAGCTTCACATATTTAGGGTCAGTCTTACAAAGAGATGGTGGTTTCGACGAGGACGTCACTCATCGGATCCAGAGGGGCTGGTAGAAGTGGAGGGCAGCATCGAGGGTTTTGTGTGATAGGAAGATTCCGTTGAAGCTGAAAGGAAAGTTCTACAGAATGGTGATCAGACCAGCCATACTCTATGGGGCAGAGTGCTGGGCCGCCACAAAGGCACTGGAACAGAGGCTTTTAGTTGCTGAGATGAGGATGTCGAGATGGATGAACGGGCAAATGTTGTTGGACAGAATCTAAAATGAAGTGATTAGGAGCAGGTTGGGGGTGACTAACTTAGAGGACAAGCTTCGCGAATCGAGACTGCGATGTTTGGGCATATTCAAAGGCGGGACCCAGATGAGCCAGTTCGTAGGTGTGAGAACCTGGGATTGGGAGACTTTCGCAGAGGGAAGGGTCGACCGAGGAAACACTGGAAGGACAATATAAGACAAGATATCGGTTACTTGGGGATTTTGGCAGAGCTGACAGTTTACAGGGATAGTTGGAGGGAGAAGATTCGCGTGGTTGATGGCTAGATCTGATCAGACCAACACGCTTTGGTTTTTGGTTCTGTCTGACTTTGTCTCTATTTGTTTTGTGTTCTGCTTTGTTTAGTTTTGGTGCTTTGTATTTTGGTATGTCAGTGCCTTGGCTCTGTGTTTTTGAGTGCTTCATTCATGTTTTATTTGTTTTGTGTTCTGCTTTGTTTAGTTTTGGTACTTTGTGTTTTTGGTGTGTCAATGCCTTGGCTTGTATTTTTGAGTGCTTCGTGTTTTAGTGTGTCAGTGCCTTTGCTCGCTTCGTGTTTTAGTGTGTCAGCGCCTTTGCTCGCTTCGCGTTTTAGTGTGTCAGGGCGTTTGCTCGGGGTTTTTTAGTGTTTTGGTTTAGGTGCTTGGTTTTGGTTTTGAGTGCTTTGCAGTTGGGTCTATTGGTCAATCTCCTCTTGCGTCTAGCCAGGGATGCCACTATCTTGACCCCCAAATTCCCCGTAATTAGTTGTTGTTGTTACTTGTCCAAAAAAAGATATGTGTATATCAATATGTCACTCTGCAGCTTCATTCTAAAGATCATTTTTTCCAGTTTTCTTTCACTCAGAAGTCAGAAATGCATTGCAATACTTGATAATGAGAATACAAAATATCTTGTATACAAAAGGTTTATGGACTATGGTGAGTCCAAAATACTATATCTATTAAGGAGCTTCCCATTTCTGTAAAAAAAAAAAAGGATAAAAAGATCAGACGAGATTTTACTAATTTTAGTAATTGTTCAAAACCAAGTCTGCATATAATGATCATTATGACGCTTTGCCAAAGTAAATGGGCACAGTTCATAAACTACCAGCCACTTTGAATCGAGCCATCTGCAAAGAAATGAAGGCAAAAATGTGTTAGATTTATGCATTGGGAGCTATGAAAGACAAGATCTAGCTCATGAATTAGAGCTGAAAAATAACATCAACCAATTGCAGTTTGGATATATTAAGATGCAGTTGTGAAAACATCAGTTAAACTTCAATAGTCTTTACATTAACACACATTAAGCTATCAGTAGCATCTGAATTCAAATTTCAAGCCATAATAAACTCACATGAAGACATAGAACAAAAGGCACAAACACAGAGCAAGTTAGAATACAGACATATATCATCAATTCATGTTATGAGGGAGTTACGAGTTGCATCAGAATTGAAGCTAAAAAAAGTCATAATTGAGAATGCACCATGGAAACTCATTTGAAGAAAGACGATAACGGATTAAACAATTGCTATCCTTAATGAAAATGCCATGGCTTTGCTTTACATCAATAGGAACAAGTAACTTTAATTTCTCATTTCAGCTAAAGAAACCTCAAAGGAAAGCATGGATATTCATACAGCAACATTAGATTAGCGCCAAGTCCGAAATTTCAGCATTGAAAATGCAAGAAGATTGACAGTAATCCAGATAAAAGCATCCAACATCCAACACAAAAAGCATCAATGTTTAGATAAAAGTTCTATATAGAACAAATACATAGAGGCTAGCAGAATCTAGGAAAGCCTTAATGCAGATACTCAATTAAACACAAGCTCAAGAAAGGCAATTCACATTAAAGAAATGCTACAGTTAAAAGGATACAAAGCACAAGCTTCAGTAGAATAGCATCAAGCATACCGGAGATCTCAAATTGTTTGCTGCAAAATAGATGATCTATTCATCCTTATTAGTGACCTCCTTCCTGGCAGCCCTGGCATTATCATACTCAAACCTCATCACATCAGGTATGTGCGAGGTATCCTTGATACACAGCCTCCTTCCGATCTCACTCTCTTCAATCACGCTGAAATAGTTGACCAGCCGACCGTAAACGACATAGAACCAGGCCGCTCCGATCACGATTCCGGCGATGGCGCCGGCGAAGACCTGCACAACGGAGTGGTACCCCAAGTAAACCCTAGAGTACATGGTGAGCACCGCCATGGTCCAATTGATGAGCTCGAAGACGAAATGCCTCACGCCGCCACGGGAAACCCTAGCTTTCCGGGAGCTCATGAGGGAGAAGTAGGTGGCGAAGAAGAACATGAATTGCGAGTGCGAGGACGGCCAGCCATGGGAATCGCAGGCCTCGAGGAGCGCGCAGGTCACGGGACGGGCCTGTTGGACGGTGGTTTTGATGAACTCGTTGATGATTTGGGAGACGACGAGGCCGATTGCGAAGAAGATGCCTTGGAGATCGCGACGGAAGATGAAATGGGAGAAGAATCCGGCGAAGCTGATGAAGACCGGGACCAGGGAGATCCATGCGAGGAAGAGGCCGAGCCGGTCGCCCTTTGTGTAGCGGACGTGTGTTAGGGTTATGGCTTTCAGAGGTGGATTCGCCATTGTTGTGGAGGATTGGAGATCGGAGGAAATTGGGAGATTCAAAAATCGGATTTGGAGTGTAGAATTGCGGATTGTTGAATTCTGATTGTTTGTGCTAATGTTGAATCTGGGATCGTTGACGGACGGCGGAAACGAAATGCTAAAATTACAGATTTACAGGGGAGAAGATCTGCCATGGGGAGTAACACGTGGATGAAGATTAATTTCAGCTGAGCTATATCTGTTTTGTTTTTAATAAAATAAAATAACGTATTATCTATCATAACGAGGTCAAAAGCTGACCCGACCCGTAAATCCGACCCGAATTTTCTGGGTTTCAACCATAAAATTTGAACTCAAAACCCATTGTGATTTGTGAACCCGAACCTAGTAAACCCGAAAATTTTTGGGTTAGGGTCGGGTCAAACCTGCTGGTTCAAGAAATCTATAAGGCGGAAAACTTAATTTAGGAATACACTATAATATAATGAAATGACAGATTGACGAGTAATTGTGCACCCAAAGGTTTTAATTATATTACAATATATAAAATTTATTTTAGAAAATCATGATATATTTATCACTAAAATATTTAAAAATAATATTTTGTTATTATATTTTATTATTTAAATAATATTTTATTTAAATTTTGGTCAAAAAATTGACACTCTTGACCCGTTGGGTTGATCCGACTCGACCCGACAACCCAAAGCGACCCGACCCAGTTTGACCCGTAACCCGATTGACCCAAACCCGGAATGACCCGACCCGAACCCGCCCGACCCGACCCGATTGACAGGTCTAATCCTCATATTACGTTAAATTTATACTATATATTAAAATCGATGAATTTTGAGTCTACATGTTAATTCTAGCACCACTCCATTTAAAATAATAAATTTTAGAAAAATAATTTTAAAGTCTTTCTTATTCTTATTAATTATCTATCATCCATCTCTTTCTTTTTCTAATTTCTATCTTTTTCAACTATTTGTTTAGATATTTTTATTTATAAATCAAAATTGTAATTCATTTTTTTAACTCATTAGTCACTCTAATGTTTTGTTTTTGTTGTATTTTTATAATTAATTTTTTGTTTTTGTTTAAAAAACATAATTAATTTTTTAACGCACGACTAACGCTCAAGAGCATAAACTTGTTGTTGCAGAGATGAGGATGCTTAGGTGGATGTGTGGCCACACGAGGATGGACAAGATTAGGAATGAAGAGATCCGAGGCAAGCTTGGGGTGGCTAGTATAGAAAATAAACTGTGGGAAGCAAGACTGCGTTGGTTCGGTCATGTCTAGAGGTAGAGTCCCAGACGCAACAGTTAGGAGATGCGAGCGGTTGGATTTAGGGGCTTACTGGAGGGATAGAGGTCGTCCGAAGAAGCGCTGGATAAACAACATAAGACAGGATTTCAGGTTTTTAGGGATTTCAGAGGAGTTGGCGCAATGCAGGAAGAGTTGGAGGGAGAGGATCAGCATGGTAGGCAACTACTCAGCTTGCTGGTGGAGCCAAGTGGAGCCGTACATTCTTTTGTTGACTGTCAGTTTTTTGCTTTGTGGGCTTGCTCTTGTATAGCTTTGTTATATATAGCTTAGTCTTTTTATTCTTTATTCGTTTTCTTTCTTCTTTCGGTTAGCCTTCGTACTAGTTCTGGTTAGCTGCTAGTTTTTAAACCTTTCGGACTAGGTTGTTGAGTGTTCCGGTCGTTGTCCTTTGTATCGTTTTTGGGCGCATTTCATCTATGTTTGGAATGCCCCGCCTTGACCCCCAGATCCTGCTTTTGCGGGAGTTCCCTGAGTATATGTTGTTGTTGTTGTTGTATATTTATAATCATATACATTTGTTATATTTCCCTGTCAATCTTTTTTTGTCTCATAAAATTAAAATTTAAGCTATAGATATCTAAAAATATCTTTGGAAAATATCATAAAAATATATAAACTAAATTTGAGTTATAATATTCAATTATAAATTATATTGATCTATAACTCTACTATTTATTAAATTAATTATTAATTTATAAGATCTATTAAAACATTCATTTGATTTTAAAAATTATTATTACCGATACAAGTCTATTTTTCTAGAATATTTATTTAAATAAGTCATAATTAAATTAATTTTAGATTTCTATGATCATATAAAAATATTATTAATTACAAAAATATATATGTTGATAAAATATTTCACATGAAATTTCATATCGAATCACATATGGTTTTTTAAATTAATCAAATACATTTTAAAATAATATGATTGTGTTTTATGTATACTTTTTATTTAATTCATATTATGTAAAATTTAAGTTTAAGTTTATTATTAACATCAAATCACGATTTTGGATTAGCAAAATATTCTAACGATTTCGGATAAAAAAGATGATATCGATATCTAATTTTTAATAATATTATTATACATTCCTTTATTAATTGAGTAATAAATCAAAAAGTTATTATCTATCGTGTCCCGTACAGGGTACGTACAGGGTGTCAACTTCTCATTGGACCGCATCACCCATCTTTATTAAAACAATTTAATTTGTTTAATTGGTTGAAATTTAATTATAAACCTCACATTAGAACTCTTCTTCTCTACTTATTTCCATTTAAACTTATAGATATATATTTATTTAGTTATATTTTTAACCTAGAATCTATCTAATATGTAATTTATCTTATCCTTTCCATATACATTAATTGTAAAACTAAAGAGAACAATACAACATTGCATTAAAATAAATAATATATTATAATCCTTATCAAAAGAAGTATTAAAATAATAATTTTAGAATAAAGATACTTATTAATAAAAACAATTGCAAGTATTTAGTCTTTTCTAAAAATTATAATACTACAAATCTTTGTTGCATTAAAAGAATATCTTATAATAGAAATAAATAATATATCATTAAAATAAATATCATAAGAAACAAATTTAATAAAAATAATACAAGATTTTATATAAAACTATTCTTTTGAATAACTTTATATAAAATTTAGAGAAATATGTAGTAAACCACCCGTTAGATAGGCGAATGTACACTGAACCACCCATTATACAAAAAGTTTGTTTTAAACCACCCAAAATTTCAATTTCGTTAACAAATAGCCACCCAGAGGCAGATTCCGTCAGTTTTTCCGTTAAATCCCATTATTTGACCTTTTTACCCTTTGACTCTTTTATTTAGGTTTCTTCTCCCCAGTATATGTGAGTGCAATTGACGTTTGACCCTCACAAGCACCTTTACCTTGGCCGCCATCTCCTCAGTCCGCACACCAACTTCCTTCAACGCTGGTGACACCGCCATCTTCAGCGCCAACACCATCGCGATCGCTATCGCCCTGGAGACGTTCCATGACGCCTCTGCAACACTCGGAAGCCAAGGCTCCACCATCATCACCGCCCTCTGTAACACTCCCTTGAGAGCTTCTCCCCCTCTAGCGAAGCCGTAATTTTCGCCCTGCCGGACTCCGCCAACTCCCCACTAGGCCTAGAAATTTCTCCTCCGATACCACACCGCCCTATCCTAGAACCTCCCCTTCCACGACCTCCACCTGCCCAAATCGTCGAACACTTGCCTTGCAACCGCCGTCCCCAACAAGAACCCACCTCACCAAAATCCATCCTCGAGAATGCCGAATCGACATCAACAACGCCCAAATATCGCACCCGGATCTATTTTTTGACGGATCCATCTCTATCCACGACGTTCTTGTGCCCTTCAGGACCATCAATTTTCGAGAAACCCAACACTACTCGCCTCAATCGATCGGTTAATTAAGTCAAACGACAGTAGCGGAAGAAACGAAGGTTGGTGAAGCCGAGAGAGCAGATGTAGAGAGACGGTGACGCTCAGGCTTCCGGCGACCGGTGAGCATAACCCACTCGATTTGTGATGGGAGAGAGCGGATGATTTTTTATTTTGTTTTGTTTTATTTTGTTAAAAATGCCCAAACCAAATGGTTAATATGCAATATTTTGAAACAATTGAGGGCAAATTAGTAACTGTACAAAATCTAACGGCATTTTTGACGGAATCTGCCTCTAGGTGGCTATTTGTTAATGGAATTGAAGTTTTGGGTGGTTCAAAACAAATTTTTGTATAATGGGTGGTAAGTGTAAATTCGTCTATTTAACGGGTGGTTTAGTTCAAATTTTTCTAAAATTTAAAACAAGTTTTTAGTTAAATAAAAATCTTGCATTTAAGACACGGAAACTAATACTAGTTAACATACTAAATTTGTCAAACTCTTAAAATTTAGAAGGAGAGATTATATCTGAGTAATTAAAAGGACAATGAATGCAAGTAATAAATTTTGAATTGAATGAGATAAAATAATTGTTCTCTACACAAGTTCTTTGTATATATGAATTAATAAATAAATAATAATAAACACTTAGTTTAAAATTTACAAATCATTCCTATAACTAGTTAGCGATGCCCGTCCGTTGGACGGACGAAAGGCGTAAGCTTTTATTGTGTTGTTTCGTAATGGGTCGTTGTTATTCCTGACAATTTTGTTGTATAAAGAACGAAATATTGAATAAGGTAACATTATTACTTAGTAAGGGTATTAGTTAGGATAGTGGTTTAGTGGGTCGAGTATAGTATATAAGTAAGCGTTAATTCATTGGACGGGCGCAAGTACTCATGTTTTTAGTCAGATAGAGGCACCAAGAAGCTATTACCCATATCGAAAGTCTACAAAAGGCCCCGACAAAGGAGGGAGTTAAATTGACCTTAATTAGCCTTCCCCTTAAGTATATATATCTGCCACAAAAATCTATATCTATTATCTGGCCCCACCATGTTAACTCTGGCCTCCATATTAAAGCCGGAGAATTTCGAGCCTCCATATTAATTCTGGCCCCACCACATGTTAAATTCATTATAAATCAATTATCTATTCTCATATATATCTATCTATTTACCATATATTGACATATCAGAATAATATCTATATCCATAATCTATCAAAATTTTTTTTTGATATCTATCAGAATAATATAAAAAAAAATTAACACAATTACATGAGCTATTAAACATTAAGCTAATTAATCGCCTAATCCTCCACCGGGCTCCACGTATCAATTGTTTTGATCTATGTGATCATACTGTGATCTATGTGCGAATCAATTGAGCACGTCTACGTTTTGATCTAGATTTTATTCAAAACAATATTAATCAATAAATAAATGAATTTTCGACCAGTAAAATATTATTCTATCATAGATATAATTATAGACCCACGTTATTGAATAATACAATTATCTTATTATTCAATATCTCACGTTAAAAAATTAGCACAAAATCCCACGTTATTGGATTTGTTTTTTTAGTTTGATCAAAAAAGTATCTATCTATTTACCATATATTGATATATTATGTATATCCATAATCTATCAAAATAATATCATATATATATATATATCTATATTGATATATCAGAATAATATCTATATCTATAATCTACCAAAATCTATTACTATATACTAAAGCGGAAGCAAATTCTGGCACCATATTGCGCCACATCACCCCCTTTTTTAAAACTCTATCTTATTAAATCTTGACTTTATCATAATCTTTATAGATACTTAATTAAAATATTAGTTCTATATTAGAATTTGTATTGTTTAACTAATAACTCTATCCAAATATTTAAATATCTATCTTATCATTATACACATTACATAGATCTATCATAAACCTTTTATTTTCAAAGTATTTTTTCCGTTACAATCTATAAATCATAATTATAATATTTTACCTATTTAATTAAATATCATATTAAATCTTAAATTATTTTCGTAATTTTATTATGGTATTTTTTTAAATCATCAATGGTAGCAAATTCTATCACTATATTTAAGACAAATATTCATTCTATTAAAATAATATATTAAATACATTTTTACTATCATATCATATTAAAATTTCAATAAAAAAAGTATATGTTATATTTAACATATATATCACTAATATTGCATATTGATTACACTTTAGAAAAAAAAGATATATTTCTTAATCAATATATACTTCTAAACCTGAAGCAGTTAAGGGCAGTTTCGTCAATAAGAATTTTTAAACCGCCCATCCTATTTTTAATCAAGTGATTAATTATGACAAATTTCTATCCATTCATATCTATCCATAATACAAATTTCTATATCCATAATACAAATTTCTATCCATTCATATCTATACATAATTAATACAAATTTCTATCCATTCATATCTATACATAATTAATATATCTATCCTATTTTTCATTAAGTGATTAATTATGACAAATTTCTATCTATTCATATCTATATATAATATATCTTGATATCCTATAGCCTCTATATATACATATCAAACACAAACACGTAATTCATACATGCCCAGTAGCCTCTGCGTCTTGATATTCTATAGCTCTGTTATTGGCCTTCTCCACAGGTACGGTAGTCCTATTTGTTTATTGATCACGTAATTAATTGATGGCCTAATCCTTCTCTACTTTCTGATCGTAACTGTTGGATTTATTAAGATTGGGAGTCTATTAATATTTGTACGTAGTATGACAAGGTTAGATTAATATATGAAGTGAATATAATTTGGTGTACGTAGTATGACAAGGTAGTGTTATTTGCTACTATTACGTTTACACAAATATTTTTGTGTCATTAACAATATTGAAAACATATCTTTCTGTTACGTACATATGTTTTTTTTACGTACATATTTTTACATATCTTTTCGAATGTATATGTTTTGAATATCCAGGGGTTGATTTGTTTATTTTTGAAGGAACATTGCATCAACTATCAATGGCTACTTCTATGAATTTTATTGGTGATCTTGATATAAAAAAGAAGACAAATTGGAAGTTACGTGTTCGGTGTATTCATATGTGGAATGCTATCAATTTTCGCGATAACAATCGGATTGTTGGCAAAGAGATGATCTTCGTAGATGAGAAGGTTTTATTTATTTCCTCGAATTCTTTAGTTTGGAAATAGTTTTATTTTTCTTGGGTATGATCATTATTAATTTTTTTTTTGGGTTTTTCAGGGAGATAAAATTAATGCTTTTATGTACACAACAGTTGCTGGCAGATTTTCACATATTGAAGAGGGTGAAGTTTTTTTAATATCAAACTTTTCCCTAATCAAAGTTACCACCACTGGGTTTAGATACACACATCTTCCTCACAAAATCATGTTTTACAAGAGTACAAATGTCAAACCAATACACCACAATTCTATTCCACGGACTTCTTTTTCCTTTGTTGATTTTGATCAAATCATCAAAAAATCTCTCGATGTTGATTACTTAATTGGTAAGTAATTTGTTTTTTTGAATGATTTTTTAAATAAAAATTAAGTATTTTTTAGGTTCTCATTGTTTTTTATCTATTACAGATGTCATTGGACAATTAGTAGGAATTGGAAGTGTTGTTGAATCTACCGTGGAAGGTGACTCTTCCATGCATAAGAGGCTAGATATCAACATACAAAACTTAAGGTACTTTTAGTATATAAGGTCATTCCTATTTTGATCTACAAGCATAAATTTTACGTTGGATTTAATCTTATGTTATTGTCTACTTTTTATTTCATATAGGAACGAGGTCATCATATGTACTTTGTGGGACACCTATATCGATCAATTTCTTCCTTATATTGGTACTACAATTGATAACCCCGTCATTGTTCTAATACAATTTGCAAGAATACAAAAACTCAAAGGTAATATTTAAAAAATAAATGCATAATAAATTATTTTATTATTATTTATTATATTTAACATGTTTTATTTTGTTTATATAGGTCCTGATAGATTGGTCAATGCTCGTGGTCCTACTAGAATTTTTATTGATGACCCTCTTATATCGGAGATCGTTGAATTTAAAGCTAGGTAAAATCTTATTAATTAAAATTTTGATGGTTATTAATTTATGTTTCATTAATTTTAAATTTAATTTTTAATTGTAGCCTTATCAAGACTACGGATCCATCTGATCTCAAGAAGATTACTCCAATATCAAGCGGACCTGCTCCTATACAATTTTTGGATGTTAAACTTTGGAAAACAATTGATGAGATATTTGACATCAATGAGGTATTTATAAGCGGTTAACTATATCTTCCTCAACTATTAATTTTTTTGAAAACGTTTATTGTATTCACTTTTTTATATCTAATTAATAAAAGTTAATCAAGTTAATTTTTGATATGTTTTCAGAAATGCTACTGTGTTACTATTGGTACTGTAGAAGATATTGATGATAGTTTTGGATGGTACTACAATTCATGCAAACAATGCAAGAAGAAAGTCAAACAAGATGGTGGTGAATTTTGGTGCAACGGTTGCAATCGTGCTGTCAAATACGTGATTCCAAGGTACATATAATATTTATAATTCATATTGATATATTTATAATATATATATGTTACATATTATTCTAAATAATTTATAATTACAGGTTTAAAGTTACTTTGATTGTTAATGACGGGACAACCGTGGCATCATTTGTTATATTTGATAAAGATGTTCAAAAATGGGCTGGAAAATCTATAACAACACTTTTAGACTCTATCTCTAAGGTAAATATTTAATTTTTGATTTTTTTATCATTCATTTGAGTATATACTATTATTTCTGTACGTATACATGCATTTACGGTTGCATGTAAAGTCAAGTCATCCTTATACTTGGAAAAACGTAATCTTTTATCTCAATTTTTCTTTTGAGCACCCAAATATTTTTTTCTTATTTGCATTCACACGTAATTTTTTTTCCTGTAACATAGTTTTCATTATCTCAATTTTTTTGAGCACCCAAATATTTTTTTCTTATTTGCATTCACATGTAATCTTTTTTTCCTTAATCTTTTTTTTCTTTTTTGAACGTAATACATCTGTTAACATAGTTTGTTAAGATTACATTTTTTAAAATTAGGGAGCATCTTATATATATGGATAATAATATTGTTATTTCTTAACAAAATCTTATTAAAGATAACCATATCTTATATTCATTATTAGATATTATATTTACAGAATATGTATAAGATTTTGTTAAGATTACTGTTATTCAATTATTTTCTTTGTATAATATATTCCTATATTTTTTTATTTGTTATTACAGGATGATAATAGTAGAGAAGTACCATAAGAAATAAAGCTGTTTATCGGAAAAACCTTTTTATTTAGATTGGAGATCGATGACTATATTTTGGAAAAAGCTGAAGGCCCGAAAGCATTCACTGTTTCAGGGTTGACCGACGATCAGAAGATGATAGACGAAATGAGACACTTAATATCCCCTTCAATGGTACGTATTAAACATTCACAACATTTATATTATGTTGCCATAATGTAAAGTTCTAAACGTATATACTTGCTATAATATAACTATGCATTGATAAGTTTTTTTATAACAGTCCAATGCAGAATCATCTTCTCCTAAAGCAGACTTGGAGCCGAATTCAATCTCATCATCTAAGCGTCCTTATGAAGTCATCAACGTCGAAGATCAACCAAAAGATAAAAGTGATGGCCAAATTTCAAAATCCCGTAGAAAAGTTATCAAGGGAACAAATAGCTAGAGTACTATGATTTTATGTTATTTTCTTTTAAGGTTGTTATTTTGTGATTGATATTTCTTTTACCAGATTTTTTTTTTTTTGAACCTCTTTTACCAGTTGTTGATTAGTAAACTATACTATTTATCTCATTGAGTAATTTTAATTATATTTTTATCTGGAAAATATGTATAGTGCATATCTAATTTGACCAAATATAAATTAGTTGCCAATCATATCTAATTAGTTGCCTTAGTATCCATATTATCAAAGCATATCTCCTTTCAATAAAAAAAGGATAGACCCTAACCAACCAACCATAACTCAAAATAATACAATGACATTAATAAATAGAATATATGATAGACCATAACCTAATTAATATATTCAATGGGCTAAAATAATTTAATACATACCACATATACAATGATATTATATCCGAATATATCATTATATTTGTAAAAGTGATATTATATTGGTTTATAATTTAATATATCCAGTGGGTAAGGTATTTTAATTAGGCTTATAAGATCTTACATAGTTGCCTTAGTATCCATGACATTAACTCATAATATGTATAGATTATAATATGATCAATACGTAAAACGTAACATAATAAACATGTTTATATTTTTGGATGCGTATACTTTTTCTGGCTAATAAACATGTTTATATTTTTTATCCATATATAAAACGTAACCTAAATATATTGATACTGTATAAGATTTTGTACATAGTACATAATATACGCACGTACTGACATACATATGAAACGTTAGGGTTAATAAATGTGCATGTGAATTATGCTGTGAAACTTAGATAGTACGTAAGTATACGTACGTCACACGTACAATAAATGCAATAAATGTCGTATAAAGGTTGACGTTCGACAACATATGCAGGCTGACCTTCGGCAAGGACCCGGAAACCCTCTCCGTCGACCTCCCAGAGAACCCATTTGCAGTGGCGTTCGACTCAGCAACCGAAACCACCCTCCAGAGGCTACTCTACCCGGGCTTCCTATGGCGGATCAAGAAGTTCTTCAAGCTTGGGATCGAGAAAAGGCTTATGACAAGCCTCGGGATAGTGGAGCGCTACATGACCGAAGCCCTCGACGCCCGCAAGGAGAATCCCTCCGACGACCTCCTCTCACGATTCATGATCAAGCGTGACGTCACATGATATTATATTGCTAAAAAAAATTTATATGATATACATATGGTATAATACATGTTACATGTAACGTATATAATTGACTCCTTTAGGTTTAAAATTGTGAGTATTGATTTTCTAAATTTGGTTGCAACTTTGAATAATCAAATTATTGGAGAAAAAAAAAATAATTTTCCAATGCGTGAATTTCATGCCAAGACACTTGGAGTAACTAACGTCATTCATAAATAAACTTTATTTAACGGTTCAGTATTTTTCTTTTCTTATTGTCCATTGTGCTATTTTATTTAACGTAATTACAAAATTATTGGTTTTATATATTTACAGGCTTACGACTTAGTGAGGAGCAATTGCAAAATTATGCCCTTGCTGAGATTGAAAAACTCCTACAACAAAATGGTGGAGCTCTAGAAAATTACCCATCAATGCCTTCGCCTGATCAGAGCTTGGTTTCAGACGGTCTTAATAAGCTTATTCAAGATGAGCTTCAATATGATAGGAAAAAAATGCTTGATGAGCATGAGGACTTAATTTCAAAATTTACAGATGAACAAAAAGGTGTGTATGATGAAATTATGCAAACAGTTGATGGAAACCGTGGAGGTGTTTTCTTTTTATATGGATACGGTGGCACGGGAAAAACTTTCATATGGAGATCTCTTTCTGCTGCAATTCGCTCTAGAGGAGAAATTGTTATTAATGTTGCTTCCAGCGGAATTGCTTCCCTTCTTATTCCTGGTGGTAGAACAGCTCATTCGCGCTTTCAAATACCTATTCAGGTGCATGAAGAATCTACATGTCACATAATACCAGGTACGGACTTAGGTGGATTGATATCAAAGGCAAAGCTTATAATATGGGATGAAGCCCCAATGGTTAATAAATATGCCTTTGAAGCGCTGGACTGAAGTTTAAGAGATGTTATGCGGTCTTCAAATCCAAACAGCTATGAACAACCGTTTGGGGGGAAAGTTGTAGTGTTCGGTGGAGATTTTAGGCAAATTTTGCCTGTTGTGCCCAGAGGAAACAGACAAGATATTGTGTATGCTGCAATCAATTCTTCTTACTTATGGAAGTATTGCAAAGTACTAAGACTGACTAGAAACATGAGGTTGCAGCATGGATCTACAGATTCAGAAGTTCTTGAGGCAAAGAACTTTTCAGAATGGATATTGAGAGTTGGGGATGGGATAGAAGGCGGTCCTAATGACGGTGAAGCAACAATTGAGATACCTTCTGATCTACTAATCACTGAAACCACCAATCCGATTGCAACTGTTGTAGAAACTGTATATCCATCTTTTACTGGTGTTACAAATCCTCAAAAATACTTCCAAGAGAGGGCTATTCTTGCACCAACTCATGATGTCGTTCGTCAGGTAAATGATTACATGTTATCTCAGCTTCCTGGAGAAGAAAAGGTATACCTTAGCTCAGATAGTATTTGCAAGTCTGAAGATAACGGTGCAGATCATGGCCTAGTTTATTCGGTGGAATACCTAAATTCAATCCAATGTTCTGGTGTGCCAAACCATGTGTTGAGACTGAAAGTAGGTGTTCCTGTTATGCTAATCAGGAATATTGATCAATCTTCAGGATTATGTAATGGTACAAGGTTGTTAATCACAAAGCTTGGTAATCATGTGATTGGAGCAAAGATACTTTCAGGAATCAAAGCCGGGGACGATGTTCTTATACCTCGCATGTTGCTTACACCATCAGATACTAAATATCCATTCCGGTTTCAAAGGAAGCAGTTCCCTTTGATAGTTTGCTTTGCTATGACCATTAACAAAAGCCAAGGGCAATCGCTTTCTCAAGTAGGTCTATATCTTCCTAGACCGGTATTCTCACATGGTCAGCTATATGTTGCAGTATCCAGAGTTACCACGAAGAAAGGATTGAAGATTTTAATATGCGACTCAGAAGGTCGACCGCAGAATACAACTACGAATGTTGTATATAAAGAAGTCTTTCAGAACTTAATATCTACAGGTATAAATTCATTATATTTGCATTTTATACACAAATAATAACATACATAATCCAATATTATGAATTCTCTATATCCAATTTCGTGATTAATTTTATAAATAATATTATTATTCTCATTTCTTGTGATTTAGGGACCCTCATGGAAGGCCAACAACAATATTCAAGTAATTGACGAGCTTCATGATTGATTTTGACCTATAACCTCTTTGAAGCAAAATAACATGTCCAAAAACTTCATCTTTTTTTCATTTTAGATGGAAAACTTAAATGTTGTAACCAACATTTTTTACATATTATGTGCTACTGTTATACTTCATCTTGAATAATGATTTAATATTTAATACTATACTCTAAAAATTTTTAAATAAAACATTTACACAAAAATAAATATCTATCAATTTTAATTACAAAGACCCCCGGGCAGGGCCCGGGTCATAAACTAGTTAAGATAATAATTCGCTCACATTTTCATTATATTTTTATATACTTATTATCTAATTATTTTTTCAGAAAAAATATCCTATATATATGAGATAATTTGGTTTTCTATTTAACTTATTAAATATTATCTATATTGTTAATATTATAATATATTAATCCGAATTTTATTTAAACTTATTCATTTTATTATATAAGTTAGTTTACGTAATTTAATTTAAATGTCAAAAGATTTGTATCAATTGTTAATAAAATGTGATAATGCATCTTATCTTATTTCATTCTTCCTCAATTATTTAAATATATGTTTATGTATGTATAAAAAGTAAATATATAAATAAAATTTATTTATATATATGATGATTTACAAGAATTATGTCATTTTATAATCCAAAAAATAAGCGTCTTTATAAAACAAAGTATACATATGATAATATTTGTAATTGTTATAATAAATTTATACACAAAGCAATAAATAAATAAATAATACCCCCGTACCAGGTACGGGTCATCTACTATTAATATCCTATATCTATAAACTATCCAAATTTTATCTATTTATACAATCTAGAAAGGAATTGAAAAAATTGACCACGTCTGCCTTCACAAAAACAAGTTTATACAAACATGACTTCGTAAAAGTGAGAGTTTGCTTGGACAAATCACTATATCTATAAACTATCCAAATTTTATCTATTTATACAATCTAGAAAGGAATTGAAAAAATTGACCACGTCTGCCTTCACAAAAACAAGTTTATACAAACATGACTTCGTAAAAGTGAGAGTTTGCTTGGACAAATCAGCTCTTCTATTCTCACTTGGTTTATTACACAGTAGGATGTATATTGATTGATATTGATCAATACCAATTTGCCGTAAGTACCAAAAGCAGATGAATTGAATTGGGTATCTAATAAATGGATACAATATTTTTATAAATCATGATCATCTCTATGATATAAATAATTAACAACCTTTAAAACGTAAAGTTAGTAGAGGGAGCCTGAAAAACACCAAAGCATAGATAAAACACAATATTGTTTCTAAGATTTTTTTAATTCGTCATAGATGGAGCCTGAAAAACACAAAAGTTTAACTCTTACGAATATAAATAATTATATCAAGGTTGAGAGGGGTTTCGTATCAAAAACAATTCCAAATGTAAATCTTCTAATATACAAAGGATTGAAAAACATATTCAACCAAAAAATAATTGATTAATATAAGTTCGTCTGCACAATAATATATAAACGGTCAAAAACCCGTACAGGGTACGGGTCTAAAACTAGTAATACTAACTTAGAATGGTATATAAATACAGTAAGTCTTTTCCAATTCAATTGATTCAACTTACGACTCATCATCATCCGAAAGCTTCTCAATGCTACCCGATCCAACGGACGATTTCTATGTAACATATGTATTGATTCAACTTACGACTCATCATCATCCGAAAGCTTCTCAATGCTACCAGATCCAACGGACGATTTCTATGTAACATATGTTTCAGCAACACTCACCTCGATTTGTCCTGTTTTGGGATGAATTAATTAAACTTGAAAATTGTTTCTTGATTGGAACCTCCACAAGTTGATCAATGTTCTAATTTACACTCTAGTAACGGCATATAGCACCATTACTCCATTGGATCACCTTACGATTTCGTGTTGAACAAGTGTTGGAATCCGGTGGGCCCGATACCGGAGAGATGATGACGGAGGGGGCGACCGTCGTGCGCAAATAGGCCTGACCACATAAGCCCATGAGGTTTCATCCTAAAACCAATTGGCAATGGGAGGAGTAACCCATGTACTTATATGATAGGCGGTCTAGGTTATGAATTCCGATGTGGGACAGGGTTCCCAGCAAAAATATGCATTCAAAGGATCTAACAAAAGAAATTAAACAAAACAGACGGTTTAATTAATACGTATTTGGCCCTTAACTAATCTTCACCAATGCACAATCTACAACAATTTAGGAACAGTAAACCCGCAAGTGCGACTATGCCGACAAGAAGAGCAATTGCAATGAGCAATGAGTTCTTCAAGTTGTGCAACGTTGCGTACGGCGGCGACGGTGTACTCTCAGCTAGCTTTCTCCCGTAGTGGTGGCCGTTCGGCTTCATTGTTGTTGTCGTGGCGGTGATTGAAAGGCACATATAGAATTACCTTGTGGCGACGGCGTCGACGGCAGAAGCTTCTTCGTCTTGATCCCATCGGCTCACGGTGCCAACAGGAGGAGCTTTACGTGGAAGTCAAACACTAATATCCTAAGCACTAAGCCACTCAATGAGCAGAGACAATGTCGTGTCAGAGAAGACCATCGTCGGCAGCTTCACCACCATACCGCCGGTGAGCCTCGGCAGAACTCCAACGGCGGCGTAAAGGCACTCGTTCCGACGGAAAACAACGTCGACGTCGCCAAATTCCGACCACCGGAGCCACTCATGTTACATTGCAAACAGTCCAAACACCTTCTTAAGGTCCGTCGTTCCTGCCTCTTGGGCCGCCAACGCCTTTATTGCTCCGCCAACGCCGACGAGTTAAGCATGAAGCTCGGAATGTACTCCTGGAGCAGATCAGCGACGTCCTTGAAGCGGTGAAGGTGGAGGAGGCAACGAACCTTGACCTTGAGGGCCGATTCGTGGCTCGGCGAGTGAGTCGGAGCCCAGTGTATGTTGGCTTGGAGGTGTAGGGGTATATATATATAGGTTTTGGTTCAAGTGAGGACTACTCTTATGGTAAGGAGTGATCTCATTCATTAGATTTACCTCCTTATTATATAATGAACGGTCCAGATTTTTTTTTTAAAAGTATTTTCAGGATAGAGTTTTTTTTTTTTTTTTTTACGAAAACGATATTTTTTTTTAACTATTAGCTCAATTTTTTGTACTATGAGTTCAACTTTTATATCTTTTGAGTTCATTTTTTGTATAATTCGATTTTCACAAAAATAAATTTGTTTTAGTTTAATAATTTATTAATTCAAAAATATTTTTTCTGTAATACATAAATAAAAACTAAAAAAAATAAAAAAAACCTTTCTTCACAAATACAATGATTATAACCCTGAAATGTGGTAGTTCAATTTATTATGTTAAAAGTTCAATTATGTGTACTAGAAGTTCAATTTTGTAATTTGTATTTTGTACGGGTTCAATTTTTTGTATAATAAGTTCAATTTTTTCTTAGTGTTAGTTCAATTTTTATTAAAGTAAGTTCAACTTTTATATTATTCGATTTTTTCGAAAATGAAAATTAATCAAACTTAATTAAAAAATTAAATTTTTTTTTGATTTTTTGAAAAATACAAAAATTAAAATAATATGGACCATCCATTATAAGGTAAGGAGGTAAATCCAATGGATGAGGTTACTCCTTACCGTAAGGGGTTGTCCTTACCATACGAGTAGTTCTCACAGGAACCTAACTCTCTATATATATATATATGGTGTAGGAAGTGAAGGTGAAAGACCTTTGAGCAGTTTGGAAGTTGTATTGTTTACTTGCAATTCACATAGAAGTTGTACTGATCATTTTCCTAAAGATTGTTTGGAGGTGAGGTGGTTCATCAAACTCAGTTGGGAACCGAAAAATCTATAAGAGCATCTCCAACAGCATCTCCAAATTCTTGGAAGATGTGAATTTGGAGATTTTTGTCCTAATTTTGGCCCCAATAGATTCTCCAAAGTGATCTCCAAAATGGAGAAGATCTCCAAAATGGAGAAGATTTCTCTACTTGCTCCATATTGTGAATTTGCAATTAATGTTTTCTTTTCCTTTTATCTTTTTGGTTAATTAAATGTAAAAGGTTACTTTTTCCTACCTCTTTAACTCTTTCATCCAATCATGTTTTACTTCAATAAAAATTGATTCTCCAAAATGGAGAAATTGTTGGAGTTGGAGCAATTTTCTTTTGGAGAAAGTAGCTATTCTTTCCCCATTTTGGAGAAAATTTTCGAGCATCTCTTGGAGATACTCTAAACTGATTCACTTGTTTAATTCTTCAAAGCAATGTATGTGGGGTGGAAAGGTTTTCCTTTGTTTTTTATTTGTCAAAAAAATTAAGTCATAAATGCCACCCTTAATAAACAACATTTATTCAATGTTGAAACCCAACTTTAACTCACCAACCTAATTTCCTTCACTTGAAAAAAAAAACAGCCTTAATGATCAACATTTATGTTATTGCAGAACCCAGTTTTTCAATAGATATAGATAGATGAAATTAATTCTTTAATCACTTGAAGATTCAACTAGTGTCGTATAACGTTTACTTAGTTTTTAATTCTAACTCCAATCATGAACGATGTGTTCCTCATATTAAAACACATTTACGTCTTTTTATATACATGAACTAAACTCATAAATAAAATTAATCACTTAATCAATTTAAAATTTAATATATACCTATATTGCAATTAATTATTTAATCAATTATAGTAACTAAGTTTAAATTACAATAAAAAAATGGGAATTAAACAAGACACTTAATGAAATATGTGACTGTGTTTAGTGAGATCCAGCCGAGTTATTCACGATGTTTGAAAGCCCAGATTTCTCACTAAATCACGTTGAGTGAGGACTCACAAAATGACATTTAGTGAAATCCGCTCAAGTTTTTTTTACCCGAAAATGCTCACTAAATCGCGTTTACTGAGATTTTCACGAAATTAACCACATTTCGCGAGTGCAAATAGTTGAATTTTGGAGTGCAAATAGCCTCCCTGTAGCTATTTTGGTTGTTTTCATGACCGCTTCTCACACTATAATTACCATTAATCAACTGATCAAGCAATACAAAATACATAATTTTGTTAATATCTTGTAATATCTAGTTGTTCAGATTTACGTGTATTTGATATCTAGGTGATTCGGCCTATTTTGTATGGTTTAACTCTTGTATTTTAGAGTTGTATTGAGTTTGTTTAGGTTAGAGTGGAGCATTATTGTAATATCTAGGCCGAAGACACAAGAATGCAAGAATCAAGAGGTTTTAAGGCGTTTTGAGTTGTCTGCACGACACCACTTGCTTGCGAAGGATATATCTTGAGCTACAGAGGTCGGCAGTGGTGGAGCCAGAAAAAATTTAAAGGGGGGGCGAAGTCGTTTTGTGTATTTTTTTTTTTTGATAGAAGAGCTACTAGCTCGTTTTGTGTGTTGATAAGTAGGACAACACATTAACATGATATCTTATTTAAATAATAAATAATTTTAACAGATGTAAATATTAGTTTGTAAGAAAATACTTCTATATAATAATAAATACAAATTTAAGTATGTTTGAGGAAATCAAATACTTATGTATAACCTAACAGGAAACAATCTATAAATAAATAGTTAAATGTTACTATTAAGTATTAACTATTTACATTTAACATTAAAATAAGTGATAGTATTTTAAACTTACTAATGAAATTAACTAATTAAGTAGAAAGTATAGTTTAATTTATCTAACTAGTTAAATAAGAGAGTAAAAAGAAGCTGATAATGTACAAGTAGAGTCAGTGAACGCTCAAAAGAAGTGTATTTAAAAAGGATGCTTTCACTAGGTTTCGAACTCCCAACCAACTGAAACGTGGGAGGGCACGGCACCACTATGCCAGAGACTTGTACTGGTCTTCATTCGGAATTCACTATATATAACAAATAATCAGAGCAGGTTCACTATATACAACAGTATAATCAGGGCGGGAGAGAGAGGGCGGGTGCCCCCCTTCGCCCCCCCCCCCTCACTCCGCCACTGGAGGTCGGATTGAGCTGATTCCGGTGCCATTGAAAAGCTAACTCGAAAGGCTTCAATTCATCTAATTACGCCAAAGTCAGATTCCAAGCCGAAAATGGTCAAAACAGCCTCCGAAGTGACGCTAGAGTCTGTCCGAATTTCGCGACCGCGGTGGGAGAAGCGCGACCGCGGTGGCTGCCGAGATGACCAACTCTATTCTGTCGTGCAAGCGCGGGCGCGGTGGCGACGACACAACCGCGGTGATGCCAAATCCGAAGCGGGCCGAAATCTTTCTATCTTGTTTCTTTTTCTATATTTTGCCTCTTTATTTATCTATCTCGGGGAGCTTGTTCCTTGGGCTATATAAAGAGGAGTCTGCCCTAGGTTTTAGGTATCCATTAATTCATTATTATTTTCAATAAATTCTTTAGTTTAGTTATGGAGAGCTAGTCTCCTTGGGTTTGTTCAAGGAAGAAGCTCTGATGTATGAACTCGTGAGGTTTTGGTAATTGATTTCTATACGTTGGTTGATATTTATTCTCTTGTGCTTCATCTTATGAATGTTTATTGTTTCTCTAGGAGTAGCTAACCTATTGAATTAATTTATGTTCTACTGTTTGATTAGGTTTAGACCGTGGACAAAACTGATGTGTGAAAACAACTTAACCTAGATCTGTTGTCTATGCAACTAGGATTAAGAAGAGAATCGATTGTTTTATCTTACAATTGACTCGTAGCTTGATTGTTTGATATTATATCCTGCACATCCTTGTTCTCTATGCTAATTCTAGGTTTAAGCGTCCTTGCCTAGAGTTATAGAATTGCTTGGACGGTGGACTTGCGATTGTTAATGATCAGGATATGAATTAACCATAGGTTTGAATGAAATCAATGGATGAATCTATGATCGAGTGATTATTTCATGAGTGGATCTTTTGAATGAACTTGTTTCCCTTATTTGATTGTTTGTTTGTTTGTTTTGTTTTCTTAGGTTAGTTTAGTTTAGATATCTCTTTGATTTCCCCCCTTATCTTTAGTTGATAAATATATTAATACTAGAATCCTCAGTTCTCTTGGGTTCGACCCCTTACTTGCTTACTATACTAGTTTGTTTGTTTGAGTTATTTATCTTTGATCTTGGCACGACGATTTTAGCCGAGTCACTAGGTTTCTTATATAGTAAGAATACAATTAGGGATTGATATGATTCTCTCTATCTTGTAATCTAAGGCCTTAAATAGGCCTTCTTCCTATTCAATAATAACTACAACATCATACATAACTCTCATAAATTTCACATTGGGGTTGAGCAAAGCTGCGGTTTCATTATTATAAATTCAAAAAAGTTGTTATATAAATTTTCAACAAAGCTAAAGAAGATGAGAGATCTAAGGACTAACCTAACACAAAGGAGAAATTTACAACAAAAAGAGGTAGATTGAGCTTCAAGAGCCGGATAGCAACACTAGACGTAACTTGTTGTCATTATTAGCATAGCTAACAAACATTCTTTTTATACTATTTTGAAAACGTCAGTTTCTAGTATTTGAAAATGAACATAAGCAAGCAGCCTTTTTACAACTTGGAATGTATCAACAACTTAGGAGCTTTAGTTGATAATTATAATAATACTAGAAGCCATAACTCTCTTGGGTTCGACCCCTTACTTGCATGTTATACTTTGTTTGTGTGTCTGGGTTATCTTTGATTTTGGGTACAACAATTTTGCCTGAGTCACTCAGCCTTCTCCAAATCATTTACCTCAGCCATCTCCAACTCTTCTTCCTCAGCCTTCTTCAACTCTTCTTCCTCAGCCTTCTTCTTCTCTTCTTCATGTTCTTCAACCTTCTTCTCCTCTTCTTCCTGTTCTTTAGGCTTCTTCTCCTCAGCTTCATTCTCCTCATCTTTCTCCTCAATTGTAGGGTCATGCTTCTGGACGGCTGTAAGGTTTTGCTCCTTGGCATCAATACCTATCATTGGATGATCCACCATAGGATGATATGGTAATGGCACCAAATATACATAGCTTTGTGCCGACTGCACAGATCACTCCAAGGTCGGATAGTGTATCCTCTCACACCATAAACTTTGAGCAACAACTATGAAATTTCTGAATACCTACCTCCAAGTGTGAGGTTGAGGTTGAGGTTGGTCCAAGTTATCGTTCCCACCGTCGTTCCCACGACTTACGGTCCCTCCCAACCATGCACCCCATGAGGCAAACCGAGCAAGCATGTTATCATAACCGTTGCGCAATAGAGAGCTCACTTTAATGAAAAACCAAATGGCATAGAGTATGTCAAGATCTCTACATTGTTGTGTGGAATGGATTCATGTCTCGTGACTTTTCATTTTTGGTGGCATCTTACAAGGTCTTTTGCGTTTCATTATTCCATGATTTAATAATTCAAAACTCTTGAATTCGATTTGAAGTAATGAAGAAAAAACATTTTACATACTTTGGTTTTATGGTTGGGTTTACTGTTATGTTCTTTTTGTTTCACTTTTCCTATAAATAAGACGCCTAGGATCATTGTTACTTTGTTAGGGACGTCAAGAATGATCTAAAACTTGTATTGGAGAACCTCATGTGAGCGTTTGAGAGTGATTCTCTGGTTTGGTGTGTGTAAAAATCTTATCGACCCTTGTTGACAACACAATAGGACAATGGAGCTATCGATAATCGATATTCTATGATTCCATATAGCTCTTATAGTAAAAATCTTATCTATTATATATATATATAACCACTAAGGATTAAGGTCTTCTCATTGCGCCACCTCGTCATTTTAAACATGCCGCTCCGAGAATACACCATGTCAGATTTTGCAACGTGTCATCACCATATGAACCCGAATATTTATGTTTTAGTTTGAAATAATTTTATACCATTAAAATATTGACACGTCATTTACACATCATATTAGCTATTGTCACGTCACTTACACATTACATTTTAAAGTTATATATAAATTTAAATTATTTATACATGTATTATTAAGAATAATAATATAGAGTATTAAATTTTTTATACATATATAAATAACTTAAAATTTTATATTATTAAGAATATAAACTTTGGAGCTTAATTTAAGAAAAAAATTAAGAATAAGATCAAATTTAAAGATCCAGATAAGATCAAATCTATGTCTGTTAAAAAATCGATCTCACTTTATCCTCTACATTTTTAGATAGTATATATGCGAATTTGTTTTTTTTCAAACAATTTTTTTATACTTTCTAAGATTACAATCGAAATCTAGGTTAGAATAATGAAGATTTGGGAGATATTTTAAATTTTGTCATCTTTATTAGTTATTTAGTTTACATTAAATATTTTGCCATTCCATTTATAGTATTTTAAAATAATTAAAAATTATCTCTTATATCATAAATAAGTTACTCTATACTATATATCAAAGTTGAGACTTTCGAGCCTCTATGTTAATTCTGAACCCACCTCATGTGAAACTAATTGCAAACCAATTATATTTTAACAGTTATATCCTTTTTAATTTTACAATTAAAATTTTTCCATATGTCTTTATCTAATTACCATATATATTAATATACCAATATATATATAGAATAACGCTATAGAGTACCTAGTGAGTTATAGTTTACTAAGAGCCATAATCTGGATCATTGGATCGATTTTGATTTACGGTTGAGACTTAATAAAAAAAAAAAAGGTGCAAATTAATTATATGAGGGAGATGCACCAGATTAAACCAATATTGAGAAAATATCTCCTTCTTAATTTAAGGATCTGATTTGATTTGCTTCTCTCTTCCCATATCTCTCATTACTCAAAATTTTCATAGCCGTCTCTTACTCTCTTCATCTTGATCGATCCTGTGCTAATTTCTTATGCGTTTGAACCACTCAAGTGTTGGCAACTATGAATTCCCCAATTCTTTCATTTGTTCCCTGTAATCAAGTCATTTATTCAATTCGTTTCTGCATATGTATTTATATATACACCTTCCAATTCTTTGTTGTTCAATTGGTAGGAAAACGCACAAAACACTTGATTCATGTGCTAAGTTATGATCGATGTGCTAATCAAGTAATTCATTGGATCAACTTTGGATATTTTTTTGTATTTTCAACATCATCTGGTTCTCATGATCCATGACTTGAATTCCTATTCAGGATTTATAGAGTTATAATACATTCATTCTATGTTATTAATTATTAATGTTTGACATGATTTCCATTGATACCATATTTCAGAGTAAGGGTAGATGGTCAATTCTCTCAAAGATGAAAAGCAAGAACAGACGTCGGTTTCTCAAAGGTAGTGGTTTTATTTTGAGTTAATTTCTTATGCATTATACTTTATGCATTATATCTTGTAATATTATGCAATATAGACTAAAACCTTTTGACAACCCCCTATACTGTTATGCAACTTGTTTAATAAACTTATTAAATGATACATAAATACACGTTTTTAGGTTAATTTCTTATTCATTATACCTTGTAACAATATGCAATATAGACTACAAATTAAATAGCTAAGTATTATGCAATATAGACTACAAATTAATTGACGTATGAAAAGGTATAAATGACAATTGACTTATGCAGTAGGTTCTTCATACTTATGCAATATACGTTAAATAGGTTAAATATGGATTGATTTTATTGTTATTTATCATCGTCAATTGACTTATTCGTTGGTACATGAATCATAGTTGCGAGAATTGTTATTCACGTAAGCATGTTTAGTTATTCACCTATGTGTGCTCTGTTATTACTAGTTGTGAGAATTGTTAATTACTTATACATGTTTAGTTATTTACTTATGATTGTTTTGTTATGCAGTTATTCAAGAATGACGATCAAAGATGTATAGATAGGCGGAGGTTGAAGACCATGATAATGATCAATTTATTTCCATTTATGTGTACTTATGCAAATAGATAAACGTAGTTATTGACATTCATTGTAGTATGTACTTGAGATCTAAGTACCCTCATTTTTTTTCTTATGCAATGTATTACATTAATACATGCAATGTTCATATACGATAATTATTTTTCCTATTCATCGTCATCTTAATGTGTAATTATGCAACTAATGATCAAACGTTATTCACATGAAAATGAAGAATTATGACCCTATAAATTTTCAAATCAGCATATAGGTGTTATTATGCAAACCATTATACACACTTATGCAAATTGTCATACATTATTATTAAAAACGGAAAGCACGTAATAAAAATCTGCTAGTTAAAATTCAAATTTTGAATTTGAATTTGAAATTAAAACCAATCAGATTTCACCCTCCATATTTATCTCTTATTTTAATTTAATTATTAATGATTAACACATCCTTAAATTTAGGATGCGTTCGGTTTAACATTTTTTATGTGCTTATAAGCACTTGAGTGCTTATTTCGTAAAATAAGCAGTCAATTTCTCTGTTTGGCTGGAAAAAAATTTAAATGCTTATAAGCACACTATTGCTTATAAGCAACAAAAAAAATAATCAACAGGATACATGCTTATGGGTTTTAAGCAAAAAAAATCAGCAAATGCTTATCTTCACATTACCCCTCCTACCCCCACCCCCTTCGACCAAAAACTCGATACCCTTCAACCCTTTCTTCACAGCCCACCGTCTCCTCCGATTGCAATTGGACGCCGCTGGCCACTCTCGACTTCTCTCCCCACCGCATCTCCGTCGCCGGCCACTCTCGCTTGCCTCTGGCCACAGCCCAACAACGACGCTGGAAACCTCCGGCCACATGGACAACGACACCCAACCGTCGATGCCGGGGGTCCAGGAGGTTGAATCCGTCGGCAAATTGATCGATTTTGAACCAGAAAAAGTCGGAGTCGTTCTTGAGTACGGAGGCGAGTTAGGAAGACCAGGAGCGACCCAAATCGGCGGTGCCGACGAAAGCCTCGAGGAGGATGTTGGCGGCGACGAGGAAGGCCACGAGGTCGCCGAGCTTGATGCGGAGGAAGGAGAAGGATCCGCCGGCGACGGGGACGTCGACGGAGAACTCGGCGTAGGTGAAGACGGAGAGGAGGGCGGAGGAGCCGGCGACGGCGTAGGAGAGGGCGATGGAGGGGCCTACGTGGAGGCGGGCCTCTTGGCTGGTGAGGTTGAAGATGCCGGAGCGGAGGATAGAGGCAAGGCGGCTCGTGTGAGAGAGAAGTGAAGGAAATAGGTTTTTTATTTTCATTTGTTTTTTTTGTTTTAAAACTGTTCTAAGGGCAAATTTGTCAAAACATATCCAACTTATATAATATCAACAAACCGTCCAACCAAACACCCTATTGTTTATTTCAGATAACAGCTTTCAATTTCAGTAACGAATATCAGCATTTTATATCAGCATCAGCAATCGATCAGCATCAGCAATCGATCAGCATCAACAATTGCTTATTGAACCGAACGCAACCTTAGGAACTTCTAAATTTAGTTTCAATTTGAAATTGTAGGATGATTCACCCCAATTTTCCTTATTATAAACCCTCATTATCATCCATTGATTTGTTTTGATCTAACGATCAATATTAAGGCTCTCTAGTACTCCTCTATATCTACTTCTCCTGAGCACCCTCCTATATATATATAAGCAGTAAGGTTTGGAGCCACCACGCTGCGCCACATGGGATATTTCCACGTATCGCTCCCACATTACGCCACCTAAGATTTCGCCACATGTCATTATATCGTTAAGCCACGTCATTTTTTAAATTTATAATTAAGCCACATCATATAAATTTATACATGCCATATACATATCACATCCATAATTTTAAATTTTCTATATCAGGTTTATCTACAATTACAAATTATGTACATATTAGACTTTAAGAAGTTCTTTCGACCAAAAAAAATACTTTAAGAAATTCAATATTTTCATATCACGTTAATGCATAAAATCAAACATTCTCTATATATATTTAAAAGCAGTAAGGGTTAAAGCCTCCTTATTCGCCACCTAGGATTTTGCCACATGGCGATCCGACATTAAGCTACGTAGGATTTTACCACGTGTCATCTTCATATTAATATAAATTATTTCATTTTTTGTTTAAACAATTTTATTATATTAAAATACTAACATGTCATTTACACATCATATCATATATTGCCACATCACTTACACATCGTAATTATTAAATATAGATTTTTTTAATTATTTATACATATTCCAATATCAATTTCAAACCATAAATTTGCATACTCCTTCCTATTATACATAATATTGATATCATGTAGTATGATAGTATAAATTGAGATTTTTCATTTTAGTTTTTTGCTATTTTGGGATTGATACGATATACTATTAGTTTAATTTGAGATTTCTTTGGGATATTCATTATATTTAGGTATGGTCTAATCAATTTTCTAGACTAAATCTTTTAGTTCCCATACAAACTTTATTGTGATAATATTTTTCAAAAAAGGAAATAAGTAAGATAAACTAACGCTACTTAAAGGTAAATATCTTCTTAACAATATTTTTTCTATTTTGAAATTCACATATTTTAAAATTCATAGCAAGTATTAGATATCAAATTATTTTATTGTCTAATAATCTAGGATTCTTGCATTTCTAGAAAGTTTGCTTAAACTAACAAATTACATATTTTAATAAAATTATATGCATAACATTTTTTAATTTGTGAGTTCCTACCAATTTTCTTTATTTAAAAAATGTGCCATATCTTCAACAAATTTTAGGTTTTGGTTAATATTGTATATTGTTCCATTTCATAATTTATTGTATATATTTACCATATGCCAATCACTCCTTAATTTTCATAATTTACACATCATTAATATTTTTCCATACCGAGTTCAATTATTTCTTTACCTGCTAATTTCGGTCGGATTTCAACCTAGATATTTTCGATCGATTAGGACCAGTTTCTCGATCCAGGTCAGATTTTAACAACTCTAAACCTTATTAATCGAAACTTTAGTTTATGAAACAAAAGCATTTACATAAATTTGTCTTAGATTGATAATATATCTATCCAAATGAATCAAATATTTCTCATACGTATCAATTACATGTATACAATTCGTTAATTGTTGTTATGATTTTTTTAGAAATCGTCTCACAACGAAGCAATATATAGCCTAGTTTATATTTATATAAAAATAAAAAATGCTATTTTCAATTAATTTATATGAAAAGTTTATCACTTATATTTATTAAAATCCCGTGCAGGGCACAAGAATTAAACTAGTAATTTCTATATACATAATCTATCAAAATAATATCCTATATCCACAATCTATCAAAATAATATCTATCTATACAATAGATTTATCTTAAAAATATGTCTTTATCTAATTACCATATACTAATACATCAAATAATATCTATATCCATAATCTATCAAAATAATATCCTATATTTATAAGCTATCCAAATAATATCTATGTATACCATACTAATTAAGAAAGTATTTAGAGTATACCCTAAAAGAAACTATAAATTAGCACATGAATGAATTTATCTACATAAAATATATAACTTTATATATTTATCTTAAAAAATATGATTTTAAGTTATATGGTAAAATTATATATTTCAAAAATATTATTTGTTAGGACATCAGTATTATAGTTATTTGTGTAAAGTTTGATAAGAAAATATGATATATTGGGACATCAGTATTATATTTGTTATATTTTATATTTTATGGTGGTTTTTAAGACAAATCAAGTATTGTTATTATGAGAAATTTAAAAATAAGAAAATATTCTATGATCAAAATTTATATGGCAAAACACAAGTTAATTTGGATTAAATATAATAGTACTATTATGGTGTATTATATTACTAAGTGGAATTAAATGCGTATATGATCAATACTATAATGTATTCAAAATATTTTAATATTTTAACATAGTTTCTTTAATATGGGAGACAAATCAGTCATGATTCCTATATAGAACTTTTTTATTAGAAGTTATCTCTAATACTCATTAGATATTTCTCCATGGTAGTATAATATTGTAAAACATATTAAAAGTTATCTCTCATATCATGAATGAGTTCATTTCTTTAATGTGGGAAACAAATCAGTCATAATTTCTATATATAAGTAATCATTTACGAGTAAAGGTTTATTCTCCAGATCAATATTTTGTTTAGTTGTAAGATATATATATATATAGATAGATTCTGTTTTATTGTTTTATCTTTGACTTGAAACAATTTTCTCTTAACAAAAAGACTAGTTTATATATTTAATTAATATATTTTTCTATGGCTAAGTGAGTAATTTTTATCCAAAAGTGCATCTAAAAATATGTGTATATATGTTTACTTGTACGTATCTATGATTAGACCTGTCAATCGGGTTGGGTCGGTCAGGTTCGGTTCATGTCATCTCGGGTTCGGGTGGGTAACGGGTCACATGTCAATCGGGTCGGGTCCTCGCGGGTTTTTGGGTCGGGTTGGATCAACCCAACAGGTCAGGAATATCAATTTGTTTACCAAAAATTAAATAAAATGATATCTAAATAGTATAATATAATAGTAAAATATTATTTTTAAATATTTTAATAATAAAATATAACATAATTTTCAAAAAAAAGTACATATTGAAAAATATTATAAACTACAATAAATCGGGTCTGACCCAATGAGTTTGGATATCAACCCAACGGGTTCGAGTTTCAATCGGGTCAGGTTGAAACTGAGTCACGGGTCTAAATTTTCGAGTTTAAACCCAAAAATTTCGGGTCGGGTTTGTGGGTCGGGTAAGCTTTTGACAAGTCTACCAATAGAGCTAGCAAATTCTAACTCGAACCGAAAAACCGACCCGAACTGCCCGAAATTGTCTGGGTCATAATTTACGGTTTTTTAATCTTTTTTGTGATGTGTTCACTATTTTCTCTTTAGGGTTTAGTTTCCTCATTTAGTATGGTTATAGTGTATCCTTAGAGCTTACCGTAGAAAAATCAATTATGAAATATTCTCTATCCTAAATTTTAAATTTTAGACAACTATTTAAGTGGTGTAGATGATATTTCTACCCATGTAAGAATCACCCTATTACTTATACCCATGTAAATTTGTGAATTTTACAAAGCCATACGTTAATTATGAGTACTTGAAAATTATAAGGGCGAATTTCTACCCACGTAACCATCCATAAAAAACTCTGTTTTGCACAAGACCACCCATAAAAAACTCTGTTTTGCACAAGACCACCCAAGGCCACTAATTTGGTAGTATATATATATATGTCCTATTGAGAGGTCGTTTGGTTGTTACGATATTATTTAAAATCACAAAAATCGAACCAAAAATCAACTACCATGACCAAAGAAGAGTGCATCCTTCCTCTCGGCTTCGCCTCTTCAGACACTCCTAGGATATACATTAATATCTATCTTCAGACACTCCTATGAGGTTCTTTTACGTCTAGAGGTAACGACTAAAACTACCTTAGGATATGGTACTACGAGCTCCTTCCTCGGGCCATTGTTTGGGTGTGCAATCGTGACTTTTTTCGCACCTTGGGCCTCTTCTTCATGCTTCGATTGGATTCAACGGCCTGATGATCGTCTCCAAATTAGTATAGGCTCTTCGAATTCCTACAATCCTCTTGAGGTACAAATTCTAATTCGCCATCCTTATACAACAAAAGGTCATGGATGGTCTTGTGAAAACATGATTTTCTTACCTAAAATATCAATTTTTACAGTTTAATTAATGCACAAATCCATAATAATGTACGTGTTAATGTTCAAGGTAGACGTACCTTTCAAATATAAGTTGTTAATGTTCTCTAATTAAGCTGATTAGTGCAGGTATAAGTTGTTAATGTTTTCAAATATACGTAGTAAAGTAATAGTAATTCTATGCAATACTTGTGCTAATAACTGGTGTTTACTTAGTCTCATCGATCAATACAGGGATTAACCCAACAATTCTTCTCAAAATCCTCACACATATATAGGGAAAGTATATATCTACAAAACTATCTTGTTTTGTACTTTGTGGAAGTATACCAATTGTAATAGATGTAGGTATTGGGCAATAGCCAATAATAGCTAGTTTCAACAACAAGCAGAGGTTTCTGTTTTTACAGCCTCGAACGTATCACTGAACCAAGAATCTCCTGTGGGCCAGAATTTTCTTCTTCTTCGGGGGCGGGTTCGGGGTTCTCCTCATCTTCCTGGGCAGCTAATTGATCAATCACAATCATATGCTCCTGGGCAGCTAATTCAATGCCTACCATATGGTCCGCCGGAGCATGGTATGACAATGGCATGAAATAGTTTCGTGCCGGATAGTACACGCTCTCACACCATAGAGTTCGGATTGCGGCCATGAAATCTCTGAGAGCTTGCATCCATGTGCGAGGTTGATCAACATTCTGGTTCCAGCCATTTACTGAGTCTCCAATCCAACTGCCCCATGAAGTGACCCAACCCACCCCAGGCTGAATACACTCAGTAAAGATATAGTTATATCCTTTGCATAAGACATTGTTCACCTTGCGGAAAACCCAAATGGCAAAAAGGATAGCCAAAATCAGCACGATTATGTACGGCAGATAGGGTTGTACAAAAGCTTGGATGAAATCGGAGATAGGTGTGGAATGATCGTCTTGAGTGATGGAAGATACAGGGGCCAGTAGCATGAACAACGCAAACAACACTTTCTCTTGGTTCGCAAACAAACCTCCACCTCCACCTCCACCTCCACCTCCACGGTTGGAAACCTTAACAGTTCAAACAGTCAACCATTATCCTCTTTTGTAAGCACACGCGGAGGCATACAAAGGAGCGACTAAAATGCAAATTCCTAATATGAAACTATAGTGTGACTAAAGGAGAAAGACATGCCCATCCAGGATCGAACTAGCGAGTTGAGAACCGCTCAAAACACTACTAGCTGATTAAAAACAAGACATGGTTTATATCAATCAGATTCTAGACAAACAATCTAGAAAGAAACAGGCATTCACAAGTATATATCCTATCTCTCTCTCTCTAAGGCATTTTGACATGTGAAAAGGCAGCATTTACTTCTAAAGTTCAGTTGTTTCCCACATCATATGAAGCATTACTACCTATTAATCGTCAAGTTATCTGAACACCAGAGATTTAGTGATTACCAGTTTAAATTCCTAAAAAAAACAAAAAACAGATTTAGTAATTACCAGATTAAATTCCTGGGAGTTGTCATCTATCCTCCCGGATCTGTGATAGATTGTCAATCAAAACCACATGTTATACACATCCAAATACTTCTGAATAAAGTCATTAGGCTGGAGAGGACTTACTACCACCAATTTTCATCTAATTACATTTTTTAAATGATAGATTTCCACTCTAAAATTGTGATTTGAAAATAAATTGAGCAATTTCAATTTTTTAAAAAATAATCAAAGAATTCGGCCATTTATCTCATAAGTTTGGAATTAAGCGGTAATTACTTTTCAACATTAAATCATAGCCTATGATACTTGTATATATAGTTATATGCGAGATTTTCTTTCCCAGGTTTCCCATTGAAATTTCTATGTAGAATAGCTAAAATTACCCTCTAGATCTTTCGGAGAGGGAGTTGGTGAAGAGGGCAAAGGCCGTGGAGATCGATCGAGGTCAAGACTCAAGAGTAACATGTGTTCCATTGTTAGTATACGATATTTAGGATATTAGATGCAACTAGGGGTGGCAATTCGGATAATCGGTCGGATTTCGGTCGGATAATTCGGTTTCGGGTGATTCGGATGTGAACAGTGACGGATATGAACGGATAATCGGGTACATTTCGGGTCGGCTCATATCGGGTCGGATATTCAATTTGTCGGATAACTCTAGGTAGCGGGTTATAATCGGTTAATTTTATTCGGGTTTCGGTTGAGTCGGTTTCGGGTTAAGTCGGATTTTTCAATTTTCGATTTAATCGGATATCGGTTGAAACGGTTTTCGGTTAAATCGGTTTCGGTTGAATCGGTTTCGGCTAAATCGGTTTCGGATGAATCGGTTTCGGCTGAACCAGTTTTTATTAAATCAATTTTTGAATTGAATTGGGTCTCAATGGAATTGCGTCTGTAAAATTAGGTTTTGATACTTCGAACAGTGAAACAATCTAACGATTTAACTATATTTTAAATAATATGGATTCAATATATAAGTGGCATTCTTAATTATTTATATGAGATTAGATGAATAGTATAGAATGATATTAAGAGTTATAATATACTATGTTTGTTTAATTTGATCGTGTGTTTTAAAAATAAAATAACAATCGATCAATCTTAGAATCAATCAATTAATGTTTGACAAATGAAAAGACAATAAAATAAATAGATGATCAATCCACACGTAAATATTGTATGATTACATTATCTCTTATATTTGCATGATCTTGTACATTAATAATAAATAAGAATTTATATTCTTTCAATTTATGCTTTTGGAAACTCAAAAAAAATATAAAATTCCATAATGATATCAATATATTGATGAATATACATACACAAATAAACAATATCCTTATAATTTATTAAATAATTATATTTTTATGATGAATGATGATTTGATATCCAATAGCTCTAAAACTTAGCAACAATTTATAACTAAATGATTATATAATCTTTTATATTCACATGATCTTTTACATTAATAATAAATAAGGACTTATGCTCTATGTCTACTATGATAAACTTCGTATATAGCATTATAACTACTTTTAGTATGACTATGGCTATAATGTATATACATATAATAAAAATACTCTTACATTTATTAAACAATATATCTTCTATGATGAATGATACTGGTATCTATTAGAGTATGATCAATAGTTCTAAAACTCATTAAAGTGGTGTTAATTCATAACTAGATGATTACATAATCTCTATATATGTATAATCTTATACATGCATTAATATTAGATAAGAATTCAACTTATATTGTTGAAAACTCAAAACATGAATATCGATGAAACCTCATATTGTTATTAGTATGATTAATCGATCATGATGAATATATATATATATAAAATAAATATTATCTTTATATTGTATTAAACAAATACTAATGATAAATAATGATATTGGTATCCTAGTTCAAGAACTTATTAAAATGATTTGAAGTTGTTACTATTTATATTCCCATGATTTTATACACTAACTAATAATAAATAAAAATTTATACTTTAAGATCAGAAATAATAATAAAATATGATATTTTTAAAAAAGTTATAATTTGTAATAGTATGATAGTTAAATAATTATTATCTATCTTTTCATTTATTTTAAATTATGTTTGATATCGCATTAAAGAAATAATATACAAATACAATTGAGCTAACTTTTACAATAGAAAGCTAGAAACCAAGTTAAAAATTTTCAGAGGGAGGCCAAAATTTTTGGCGGAATGTGAAAGTTTTACCACCTAGAAAATAAAAATTTTAAAATTGAAAATTTTAGAAAGCAATTGGGAAGGTTACTCAAAAAAAGGGCAAAGTTTATTTACCATAAAATCTTTTACAGTATACACCTAATACACAGTAATTTTTCAACCCTAGCCAGCGAACGAGCGCCGCCTCTGGCTCTCTCTCTGAGCCCTCGCTTCTACCGGCGTCCAATACGCCTCTCCTCGCACCGCCTCCGGCTCTCTCTCTTAGCCCTCGCTTCTACCGGCGTCCAATACGCCTCTCCTCGCGCCGCCTCTGGCTCTCTCTCTCAGCCCTCGCTTCTACCGGCGTCCAATACGCCTCTCCTCGCGCCTTCTTCGCTCTTGCAACCGCTCAATTCCTCAAGCTCTTCACCACCTGGTGTACGTACGTTTTGATCCCTTTCCCCCAGTAAAAAAAATGTTTCTGTGAATCCATTAGTGTATACGAAGAACGAAGTACATTAGATTAATAGTCTGAAGGTGATTGATCAACACAATTTATTGGTTCTCTCCTTTATTGGTTTGTCTGTAGTAATGGCTCCTTTTTGGGGACCAATTTTTGGAACTGGTTTGTAGGCATAAGGTCAATAAAATTTTAATTCACCCACTTTTTACATTTTTTAAGAGAGAAATATGTGGATCCACGCCATTGTCTTGAAGCTGTTTAAATTGATTATTCACTTATTCACTGTAGTTGAAGCTATTAGCTAACGATTAAGATTCTTAATCAAACAATTATGCTTAATTCGGGCCCTAGCTCACTTCTTTTCAAAATGATTTCATCTGGTACTATTCAATTACATTTTAAACATAAGATTGCTTGTATATGATATGGTTTTGTACTTTATATCTTAGATTGGTGTTTTAATTTTTATCTAATATAAACTATCGTTTGGAAGTCGGATATCTGGTTTGTCCTTTATATAAGCAAATGTCTTAAAGTGTCATATGTTATTATGTGTATCTATTTTTTTTATCCTTATTAATTGTTATGTCACCCATCCACGTAGAAGAGTCATGATGTAAAAATAATTTAATGGAAAAAAGAATTCATAGTGTATATTTATTTTAAATTATGTTCGGGTTGTTTCGGATATCATATATAATTATCGGGTACAATCAGGTTCGGGTTGTTTCGGATGTCGGGTATAATCGGGTTCGGATTGTTTCGGGTTTCGGATATAACTCGGTCGGGTATTTTCGAGTCGGGTTATTCGGGTTTCGGTTTGAAACCGGATTAAGATTTTCGGATGTAATCGGGTTCGGGTCATTCTTAATCGGGTTGATTATACCTCCGGGTCAAATTCGGTCGGATTGAGTCGGTTTCGGATTTTATTTGATAAACAAAAATTTCGGGCCTCGGTCGGTTCTCGAAACTGTAACACCCCGTCTTTCCGACAAGGCGTTACTCGGTAGTAGACCTCACGAGGCGCTACGAAACTGGTTCGACAATAGAACATTTGGATCTTGCAACGCGGGCACGGCGAGAAAACATTGAAAAACATCCAACTTGTATTACGAGGGAAAACTTTTACAAAACAGATTATGATCCCAACTCAACTCAAGGCTAGTAGTTATGAACTTCCCCAAACCCCAAGCACATTAACTAATAACTTACAATATGAAACTATACAAGGTTATTCCAACAATGACATAAATTAGAATAGGAATAACCCTTCCCAAGACTCCAAACCATTCTATGACCCGCATCGCCGCTTCGCACCACCAATCAGTCAAGTCCCTACACGGATTCCTGAATACCTGGAGTCTGAAAGAAATGGTTCCCCGAGGGGTCAGCTACTATTCTAATCCAAGTCAGAAAACATACAGTACTAGCAAAACGTTTCAAAACGAGTTTCTAAGGTCAGCAAACAAGTCCGCAATCACACACATAGCTCTAGTCCAGTCCTAAGCCCAGTTAGTCACACACATTCAAGTCACTAACATAACCACAATTATAAGTCCTCTTACATACACGTTCACAAGTCCACGCATTCACACACACGCACAATATACACACAGTACACACCTTATCCTGCGCCGAGTAGTGTTAACGGCCTCCACCGTACACTGTCCCGCGCCGAGTAGTGTTAACGGCCTCCACCCACACTACCCACATCTAAGGCATCCTCCAGCCAATCTCCGTTCCACACACTTCTAACCCCTGGTCGAGTCCCTACTAGAGCACTCGCCAAAACATTTTTATAATTTTTGAAGGGGCTCTCCTTGCCATACGACCATGCCTCTAGAAGTCCCCTTCTCCTCGAAAATCCGAGAACAAGGCCGTACCGGTAGATGCCAACACACAGAAAACGCGTGAAAACTTTTCATACGATAAAAACCTTTTGAAAACCAGTTGCACGCAATATCACATACGATCACACACACATATATATATATATATATTAATAAAAACATTTTAGTAAGATAATATTGTAGGGACTAATTCCCCAAAACCAATTCTACGAGCACAGCATGCAATCCAACAAGAAATGAATAGAACCACCTAGCCGAGCAAGTCGCAGAACGACTTACCTTGAGATCGAAGAAATCCTTATAACTTCCCAAAAGATCAACAAGAGCAACTAAGAGATTCCTGGATAAGATTTTATAAGAGTACAAGAATAAGAACTTGACGAATACTCGGACTGGAATCGACTGCCTAATTTAATTAAAGAATCGACGACCCGAGACTACCAACGACCTGTATCCCGCTCACCACTAGCTAGTTAACACCAATCTTAATTGATCCTACACTCCCCAAACATATACGTAAACACCAAATTCAACACCACTCACCACAAAACCTATTGCTCGATTACTACCATTATGTTGACCTTGACCGCTCACCACCCCCTTCTTTCTCTACGCCAAAACTCATCCTGATCGTAGCCACCCCCGACGGCAAGCACGTACCCGATCGACCCTTCCTAGCAACTTCCCTCTACTTCTTTTCGCTCTCCCCAGACCATTGCACTGCCAGCCGCGGCTCCCGGTTCTACCCATCCAACCACTCTCTCACCCCTCCCTAACCCACGTGACCATGCCCCACGTCGACGACCCGACACCGATGAGAAAGAGCAGAACAACGGGGCTGAAAACTCACCGAGGAATTGGACGAGGATGAACACGTACTCTAGGCCGAGGAATTTTGAATCAAATACGGATCCCGTGGTGTAAACCGCATAAACTCAGGCAACTTCTCCACTTGTTCTGGAGTAACCCCCTTTGCACCTGTCCTGTATCGCCACGCGTCTACCCTAAGACTAAGCTCCTGCACAGCCTTGTCCAAACTCTTCTCCCTGACTAGCGCTGTTGTGAAACACCACCAGACACTCCTGTTATCGCAAGGAGGAAACGGAGGCCGTTCTCGCAGCTCGAACTGCTTCCTTGTACGGTCAACTTGGCTCAGCCGTCGCCCAAGCGCCTTCAGCACTGCCGCCTTCCTCGTCCGTGGGAACCTGTCGCGTAGCGTCGGGGCCTTCAGGCTCGAATCGTGTTGGGCGAGGATGAGATCGATCTCATCCTCGATATCCGCAGCCACACGGGTCAGATCCTGAAGCCATTTTCTTATGGCTGTGTTGTTCTTGGACTGCTGCGCTTGTGCGTCGGGTAAGACCAGGTTGATTGCGGCTAGGGTTTGCGCAGTCGATTCGAGCTCGTCCTTCACCGTGCCTATCCATTTGATTTCGTTCAGGGTAGAGGATTCTAGGGTTTTAATCACTCTGTGAACGAGCCCGGAAACGTTTTCTGCTGCCATCATTCTTTGATTCTTCCTTCTTAATTAATCATATATCTACCTGGTTGCAAGCAGAGAAACCATTATTAGGATTGAAAATACCCCCTACTACTGATGTAAGCGAAAGACCGCAAGGCAACCCTAATTGGGGATTTCAATCCACTCGATCAGGAGCCACAACAGCACAAGTGCGTACAAGACCCTAATCAGGAATGAAAACAAAAAACATGTTCGTAAATCAAAAGGGTAAAAACAGAATTTGATTTCGAGTAATCCAGTATTGCCTTACCTATAGCTATGGAGGAGCGATACCGTATAGGGAATAAGGAACTGTATGAAAGTGGAGACGAACTTTTATTGACGATGCATGACCTGGAGTTTCTATATATCAGAAAGATAGATCATGTTTTCAATTATTTTATCGAATTAATCGCCTAAAATCTATCTATTTGAGGCAATACGTTCAAACCGAAATAAACTTTAACACTAAATTGTACGGTTGTACCCTATCACTTCCTAATTAAAACGATATCTTTTTAGATTTTAAAATTTTCATAATATTTTGACCAAAAAAATGTCATAATATATCTTATATATATTTAATTAATTAATTAATTATATCATAGATTTTGAGTTGTTTTCTATCATAATATGTAAATATCAATCTTATAAGTATATCCATAAAATTGATAAACAGAAATATCCTAAACTTTTTACTTTTATAAATTATTTTATTTACTTAAATCATAATATATATATGGATCATAATTTTATCATTAAAAAATATTTTTTTAACGACTAAAACTACGTTATCGTTAATTCATTATGATAATTACTTACTAAAATATTATTTTAATGACTTAAATCTTATCGTAATCCTAAACTTTTTTCGGTCTTAGGTCGGGTTCTTTTTGTCTAGAGGTAACGTCTACAACTACCTTAGGATATGGTGCTATAAGCTCCTTCATCATGCTTCGATTGGATTCGAGGGTCGGATAATCGTCTCCGAATATAGGCTCTTCGAATTCGAACAATCCTCTAACAAATCCCAAGTCGCCATCCTTATACAAGAAAAGGTCATGGATGGTCTTGTGAAGGTATCCGTTTTTACGGGTGAGATAATGCGAAAATTCATAATTAGTGGGGGGTTGCGTGAAATTCATTTTTTGAAAAAAAAAGAACATTAAATCAAAATTAGTACTTAATCTGTCCCATAATATTTGTACAACTTTTTATTTAGATTGTCCCAAAAAATTCTCCACTTTCTAACTTTTTTTTATCACATTTTTCTTACTATATTACCCTTATTCAATCTCATATATTATCATTTATGTTACCCAACTTTTCCATTATTTTTATCACTTTTTCCTTTAAATTATAAAACTACCCTCATCCAATCTTATATAGGTGAATTTGCAAATATGCCCCTCCCAATACAAAAATGTTCTTGAAACGACAAAATAGCGAAGCATGCTGTTTTGAACGTTTTTGCAATAAAATTTATATTATTTTGTATTTTCTTTTAAATTAAAATTTATTATAATTACATTAAAAATATTCAACCATAAATTCGGAAAATTATTTTTAAATACAGAATTAAAAAAAGAAAAACATAAATATTAAAAAAAGATTTTGGAAAAATTAAGATTTTTTGGGAAAAATTCAAATATTGTGGAAGATATAGTTAAATTTTTTATCCAATCATATCGTGAAACATTTATACATGGGTATCGTTATTATCGTCGTTTCCATATATATGCATGATTTTCGAAACTAGGGTTCATCATAAAGCTAGGGTTTTCGAAGATTGTTCGAGTTCTACGCTATGGGTGAGATGCATCCGGTCACGCTCACTAGAAAACCTATCATGCACAACAAATTATCCTGTCACCCTTTTGTAAAATACTATCTTTTTTTTCTGTTAAAAACATGTCGTGTTTCTTCTAAAAAACATTGATTTTTCCCATCTTTCACTAAAATTTATTTCTAATTACAACCGGATCCGGTAGGAATGATTATTATGGTAGGAAATATGAATGAATCATAGCCATTGGATGAGGAGAGATCAAGGGCTCAAGAAAAAAAAGGGAAAAAAACGGCACGGGCGTATTTTTTGGAAAACGACACGGGCGTCCAGATTTGTGCAACCGTATGGCCTATTTGTGCAACCGTACTTGTGCAACTCTATGGCCGATTTGTGCAACTTTATGGCCGATTTGTGCAACCATATTTGTGCAACTCTATTGCTTATTTGTGCAACTCTATGATCAATTTTGCATTCATGTCATATTTTATAGCAGTCGAAGTTTGTATAGTTTGTTTCGCTTTGACAATTTGTGCAAGTCTATTGCCAATGTGTTGAATTCTATGGTCAATTTGTTCATCAATATTTGTGCAACTCAATGGTCAAATTTGTGTAACTCAATGGTCAAGTTTGTGCAACTCAATGGTCAATTTGTTCATTCATATTTGTTCAACTCTATTATCAATGTGTTGAATTCTATGGTCAATTTGTTCATCAATATTTGTGCAACTCAATGGTCAAATTTGTGCAACTCAATGGTCAAGTTTGTGCAACTCAATGGTCAATTTGTTCATTCATATTTGTTCAGCTCTATTGCCAATGTGTTGAATTATATGGTCAATTTGTTCATCAATATTTGTGCAACTCAATGGTCAAGTTTGTGTAACTCAATGATCAATTTGTTCATTCATATTTGTTCAACTCTATTGCCAATGTGTTGAATTCTATGGTCAATTTGTTCATCAATATTTGTGCAACTCAATGGTCAAATTTGTGCAACTCAATGGTCAAGTTTGTGCAACTCAACGGTCAATTTGTTCATTCATATTTTTTCAACTCTATTGCCAATGTGTTGAATTCTATGGTCAATTTGTTCATCAATATTTGTGCAACTCAATGGTCAAATTTGTGCAACTCAATGGTCAAGTTTGTGCAACTCAACGGTCAATTTGTTCATTCATATTTGTTCAACTCTATTGCCAATGTGTTGAATTCTATGGTCAATTTATTCATCAATATTTGTGCAACTCAATGGTCAAATTTGTGCAACTCAATGGTCAAATTTGTGCAACTCAATGGTCAAATTTGTACAACTCTATGGTCAAATTTGTGCAACTCAATGGTCAAGTTTGTGCAACTCAATGGTCATGTTTGTGCAACTATATGGTCAATTTGTTATAAGAAAGCCTACGAATTAGGCCCTGACTCCCTCCCATACATTGACAACTTACAAATGCTAGTAGTAAGTTGGTTAACTCCAAGAGCATTAGTCAATAATAATTCAAATCCACATAAAATGGCAGGCAAACACGCACTTGTAATCTGCACAACAATTCAAATCCAAACTCAAGATTAGATGGAAACCCTAGCACAATCAACGAGTAGCACAAAGAACAAAGCAGACCTACAAATAGGAGAGATCCAAGTTTTGAATCTCTTTACACTTGATAGCGATTAGCTCAATTAACACTAACCACATGAGAGTTGGCTGTGAAATTGAGATTGATTGGCTGAAAAAAAAAACAAGACCTGTCTTGAAAAAGAGTTAGCTGCGAAATAAGGTTAGTTCAAGAAAAAGAAGAAGAAAAACGCTGCTCATTAAAATTGTGTGTTGCCTGCAACAAATCCAAAAGCTTAATCCTGAAGATAGGCTTCTGAAACCAAACGACTTGGACAAGCTTGTTAATCGATCCATATGAAGAAGACGGACAAGCTTCTGAAACCAAGCTTGCTAATCAACTTGGAAAACCAAACGAAAGGAGGCAGGCGGAAATGAAGAAGGACAAAACAGGAAGAAAGCAGGCTGAGCCACCATCGGCGCCGGCCGAGTCACGAGCTCCTTCTCCGGCCTCCGCATCTCCCTCTCGGAGAATCCTCAAATCTACAGCTTCTCTGAGATCCGAACCGCCACCAACAATTTCAAGACCAGGCCGCTCTGGTCTCGACGGAGGCAAGGATGACCTTCGCACCTGTTCGACGCAAGACGAGACGTCCGCCATTATCACAACCTGTCAATTGAAACCTCGCAGACTCCTGAAACCTCTAAGCGACGAAACCACGGAGAAGGCGTCGCCGGAGGAGACGAATCTAGAGGAGCCGTTCACGGTGGATCTGGCAGAGACGTAAGCAGAGGCGGAGGAATCCAATGGCGAGCTCGATTTCGTCGGCCATGGCAAGCTCTCCTCATACCAGCATGTCGCCTTCATCTTCGCTCTCTAGTAATTCGTCGTCGATTGCAGATTTCGCCTTGGGGGAGGGATCGAGAGGGAGCGGTCGATGGTGGTTCGGTGGCTCTTGTCGTCGAAGGAGGAGATCCGATGAGGTAGATGAAGGAGGCGAGGAAGGCGAGCGAAGACGGCGAGCAATTGGAGGACGGTAGGAAGAGAGCGAAGACCACGATTGGATTTGTTTTTCTTTTACAATTTTTTTTATTTGTTTTGAGCGAATCTCAACCGTACATATTGGTGTAATCCAATGGTAGAGATCTATTCCTATTTCTCACCCTAATAATCCTTCTTACATGATTCTTTCTCAAATTGAAATATACAAAAAAAATATATAAAATAAGAAAATAGTTTTGAAAAATTAAGATGTTTTGGAAATAATGAGATATTATGAAATATATGGTTAATATTTTTTGCCAATAATATTGTGAAACATATATGCATGTGTATTGTTATTATGGTCGTTTCCATATATATGCATGATTTTCGAAGCTAGAGTTTATTAAAAAGCTAAGGTTTTCGAAGATTATTCGAGTTTTGCGCTATAGGTGAAATGCATCATGTCACCCTCACCAGAAAACGTGTCATTCACAACAAACTATCCTCTAACCCACCAACGGTGCGTTGGCGTAGTGGTTGCGGAGCTACGCTTGGTAGGACGACCCTTACACAAGGTGCAAGGTTCGATTCCCCGCAACGTCGTTGGGAGGGAGGTAAGCCTTAACTCCGCTCTAACCCCCGGTCCGGACGTAGGCCCATGGGCTAGTAGCCCAATGGGGCCGAACTGGACGGTGGCACAGCCATGTGAACCAAAAAAAAACTATCCTCTAACCCCTTTTGTAAAATACTACGGAGTATCATTCTTTTCTTGTTAAAAACATGTCGTAGAGATGCATCATGTCAACGTGTCATCCACAACAAACTATCCTCTAACCCCTTTTGTAAAATACTATCATTCTTTTCTTGTTAAAAACATGTCGTGTAATTTCGGGAAATATTGTTTTCCTTTCTTGTAAGATTTTGATTTTATCTTTTTAATTTCAAAATGGATAGAAAGTAATCTCGAAATCTTGATAAATATTAAAATAACTATAAAATATTTTTATTTATATATATTTTCAAATTGGGATAAAAATAATTTGTTAAAATATCTTATTTTTTAGAAAAACATATTAATAAAAAATAGTTTTTGACTTTTTAAAAATATTTCATTTTTTTAATTATTTGATACAAATTAGTCATTTTGGGCATTACTACAATATTTTTAGGTATTTTTGCAAATCGAAAAAACAAGGTCATACTTGCAAAGTGATTATCAAATAGGGGCACGGAGTACTAATTTCTCTCTTATATATATATATTACCCTCAATTATCCATCTTTTCCATCAACTTTATCATTGTTTTAAATAATTTTCTTTTATAAAATTATCCTCATTTATTCTTATATATCATTATCTAACTTTTCAACTTTGTATTGGTTACTGTGTCAACCTATACTACTATAGTATAAAGCAAAGTCAATATCTTTACAAAAATTTACATCACGTGACATATCTATAATAAAATCATTAGTTGGACCCTCCTTTATACAAACTAGGTAGTTAGAATCTCATATGATCTTATCCCATAAAAAATATTTAAAAATTATCGAAAATTATGAATTATCCCTTATCAAGAACTACTTGTAATTTTCTAATAAATATTATTATTTAATAAAATGTGATATTTATCATAAAGTAACTTTTGAACAATTTAACTTATTTATATTATGAGTTGATTTGCGTTCATTGGTAAAAAACATTAATCACAATAGGAAGATAAATATATATATATATACATGATCCCATAATTTTAACATGAAAATTAGCATAATGGTGTTACATATTTTGAAATCAATCTTTTTTTTAATTAATACAAAAAAAATCAGAATATGGCAATTTGACTATGTCTTACCATATTAATTACCAAAGTTATGTAAGGTAATAATAGTCATATTATTTTTATATTTAATTACATAAACTTACGTACGTATGCTAAAAATTTAAAAAGCTTACAACTTTGATTTTTTGTCTTATAATACATAAAAGGTAATATGTAAATTTAGATAAATTAAAATGCATTGTGTACTTTGAAATCATTCCTTTTTAATGAATATATTAAAATATATGTTGTTAGATAGATAGGAAATACAATTCTAAGATTATTTTTTTGGATTTTTTTTATAATATTGAAGTAAACTTTGGATTTTTTTAAAAAATAATTAGACTATATCTATATTTCATAATTTCCTACCAACTAAAATTTAAATTTTCTCTCTTTTCAGACAACCATTGAAAGATAAAATCATGTAAAAATATTTAAAGCGATATCTATATCTATATACCTATATTATTTCTTTTCGAATAAGTTCATAAAACATATCTACGTTAAATCGGATTTATAATCACGTTACTCGTACATGGGATGAGGTTAAACTAGTTGCACTTTATTGACAAACAATTTGGGGCAGAGGTAGTATGAGAAATCCCTGTTTGATAATAATTTTGCAAATATGACCTTGTTTTTTTTCGTTTTGCAAAAATTCCTAAAAATATTGCAGTAATGTCTAGAAATATTACATGAATACCCAAAATGACTATTTTTTTCAAATAAAACAAAAAAAACGAAATACTTTTAAAAAACTCGAAAATTAATTTTTATTAATATTTTTTAGGAAAAATAAGATATTTTAACAAACAATGATAATATTTTACAAAAGGGTGACATGATAGTTTCTCGTGGATGACAGGTCGTCTAGTGAGGTTGACAAGATGCATCTCACCCATAGCGCAAGCCTCGAACAATTTTTAAAAACCCTAGCTTTGTGATGAACCCTACCTTCGAAAATCATGCATATATATGGAAACAACGATAATAACGATACACATGACATATGTTTCACAATATTATTGAATAAAAATCTTAACCATATCTTTTAACAATATCTCATTGTTTCCAAAAAACCTTAATTTTTCAAAAATATTTTCTTTTTTTATATTTTCTTTCTTTTTTTTATTTTCAATTCTGTATTAAGAAATAAATTTTAGTAAAATATGAGAAAAATCAATGTTTTTTTAGAATAAAGAAAATAATTTTTTAACAAGAAAACAATGATAGTATTTTACAGAAGGTGACAAGATATTTTGTTGTGAATGACAGATTTTCTAGTGAAGGTGATATGATGCATCTCACCCGTAGCACAAAACTCAAAAATCTTCGAAAACCTTAACTTTGTGATGAGCCCTATTTTCGAAAATCATGCATATATATGGAAACGACGATAGCAACGATATACATGCATATATGTTTCACAATATTATTGAATAAAAATCTTAACCATATTTTCCACAATATCTTTTTCCAAAATTCTTAATTTTTCCAGAATTTTTTCTTATTTTTTATTTTTGAATTATGTATTTAAAAATAATTTTCAAAATTTGAATATCTTTAATATAATTATAATGATCTTTTAACAAATTCCTATTTAAAAGAAAATACAAAATAATATACATTTTATTGAAAAAATGCCCAAAACATAAAACAACATGTTTTGCTATTTTATCGGTCTAAGGACATTTTTGCAAATTTAATAGCCACGTCATCGTACTCGTAAAACCCTCCCATTCCGTCTGGCCGTAAAACCCCTTGCCAGAGCTCCACGGGAAAACACAGCCCAAAAAGAGGAGGAGAGGAGTTGTTGCCCGCTTTGCCCTAGTTCTCGCACTATCCACAAATCTCCAATCCTTGCATATCGCGAGACATTTCTCTCAATCGAGTGATTTGAGTGAAACCGATAAGCAGCCATAGATCTCACTTTCTAGACCTCGCCTCCGAATTCTGTCTCAATGAGTAGAGACGCTTCCTTCTTGTTTGCCGGTATCAAATTCAACCGCAAAACCTTCGCCAAGGATTTCGAACTCTTCAAGGTAGATATTGATTCTTATTCTAGACGTTTCGGTTATGGCTTGGCTTGATCTCAATATAGTAGCGATTTTAGGCTTGACACCTTGGAATACAATGGATGTGTTGTAGTTTATTGATTCTTAACATAGCAGTATATACATGAAATTGATCGAGACTGAGATGATTGTAGGTGAATGGAAACTTGATTGTGCATCTCTGAGTTTAGCATGTCTGTCATAGAAGTACTATGAAAAATCTAGGAAACTATGAAGTATGTGGAATTTGGGATGCATTTCATGGCATTTGTGTCCTTTCTGATTGCATGGGTGTAGTTTCAGTGGTGGTTCTGTTCTTGTCTCACTTTGGTTATCCATCTTGCATTCAGGAGAAGAAGGAAAGTGAAGATCTTCAAGACAGTTCGGCTGTTACTGAGGCGAAGAAAGGTGAACCAAATGAGGGGAAATCTTCTAGTAAAAAGAGGAAAAGGAAGACGGCAGCTAATGGTGATTAGATTTAGTAGTTTCCCTTTTGACATAAATATGCAGTTGATACTGTTAACATGATCTGACATTCGTTTTTTTGATGACATTTGTTCTGGATCAGTACAAGGGTTCAGTGTTTTTAACACTTCAACCTCGCTAGATAAATCTGAACATAATGACGAGGTTGAGGATGAGCTCGCTATGAGAAAGAAGGAAGTCCATCGGCAAATTATGGTGCTAATTCTTTTGAAGATCCTATCAGAAAGCCTTATTTTCACTTGTGCCCTTTCTTATCTTTGCACTTGCTTGGTGTTTTGTGACATATTCTGAAGCTTCCTTTGGCTTTATTATGTTTTTTATTTTAGAATGATGCCATTATGCGGAAGAACCATAACATTCATGTCACTGGGAGTAACATTCCATCTCCACTTCAAAAATTTGAAGACTTGAAAACTAGGTAATACACAAGGCTTAAGATTTTCAGACTCATCAAATCCATAAATTGCTTTTGAGTCAGTCATTACCGTGTTTGCTTTGAAACCCATGACTTCCTTTTGACTGTATGATACTATTGATGACAAATGTGCTTTGTACAGATACAAGTGTAAGAAGTATCTACTAAGAAATTTTGTGGAACATAAATACAAGGAACCGACTCCAATTCAAAGGCAGGCTATTCCAGTCCTTTTATCTGTATGATCTTCTATTCTGTCTATCTTTATCAATCCCTGGTGTTTTTTGTCTGGCATCTATCATCATGATACTAGCTCTCAATTTTTTTGCATAACTGCTGAAAGTTTTTTAACTTTATCCTCACTTCTCAATCACTCTTTTTCTATAGGGGCGAGATTGTTTTGCTCTTGGACCAACCGGTTCTGGCAAAACCTTGGCCTTTGTATGTCCTATGCTGATGAAACTAAAGGTATTTATGAATGTATTAAGATGTTACATAATGATTATCCATCAAGGGTTTACTGTGTGATACAATTCTATTATTCTGATCCTTTTCATTTCTTCAGCAAGGTCTAAAAGATGGTGTTCGCGCTGTCATACTTTGCCCAACTCGGGAATTGGCTGCTCAAACCACGAGAGAATGCAAGAAGCTAGCTAAAGGAAAGAAGTTTTATATCAAATCAATGACCAAAGGCCTTTTAAGAAAGGCTGACTTCTCAAAAATGCCATGTGATATACTGATTTCAACACCACTTCGCTTGACATTTGCAATCCGCAAAAAGAAGCTTGATTTGAGTAGGTCAGTATAATAGATGAAGCGATATACATAGTTAATTTGCTCACTGAGATTGTTTAGACTTTGGAAGGCATGCCTTCTAGCTACTCTCAACCAGTGCTGAACTTTAACTATCTTTCTTGACGAAGAAGAAGAAAATATGAGCTACTTCATGGCACACTTGTGTCTATATCAGAAAATATCAACTTTGGTGTGGTTCTTAACATGCAGCGTTTAGGATCAATTCTTGAAAAGAAAAAGTAAATGTACTTATTGAATGCATAATACGTCCTATATGATGTTGTAAAGCTAGATAATTGGCTCCCAAATATATTTGTTAGTAAGAAGGAGAAAGCCACTGTTATTTGTGGCCTTAATTTGACCTGAGATGCTGTACATACCGATTATTGCTATTGTGTATTATGCATGGCATGTGTTTGAGAAATATAAGAATTTTTCATGATGTGAGTCTGACTGTTGAAGATTCTTATAGGCTTATACAAAAAAAAAATACTGCTCCCAAAACAATGAAAGCGAGAAGACTGAGGATAATTGGTCTTGGCTTTTGGATTAGGATAAAACCACTTCATAGTGCATTTTGTTAATTTATAGTTAATAATAGATTCAATATCACTGTCACCCCTGGAAAAATGCATTTAGATGATGTTGAAATTGGCCATGACAATAGAATCTCTTTATAGAGCATTTGTAAGTGTTACATGGAATTATTTCTTTGCTGGTTACTTTTCATGGTGCACATTTATGAAATTATAACCAGTATATGAAGCTGGATCTGCTGCTCACCTATCTTGCACAACATGCAGGGTTGAATACCTTGTTCTGGATGAAGCAGATAAACTCTTTGACCGTGGATTTGTAAAGCAAATTGATCGTGTGGTCCAAGCATGTTCAAATCCTTCAATAATACGATCATTGTTTAGTGCTACACTACCTGATACTGTGGAAGAGCTTGCAAGAACCACAATTCCTGATGCTGTTCGGATTATTGTGGGCAGCACGTAAGATTAAGTCCATCTTACTTTGTTGATCTTAATATTGGCTTAACAAATGCATCTGAACCTCATTATTGGGACTAGATTTTTGCTGTTGTTATATCGAGCTGTTGTGAGAGTTTATCTTATATCGAGGAACTGGGAACATTGTTTTTCAGATTATGTAGAAACTTTCCTAGCTGAATTCTTTCTAAGTTCTGATGATGAGAAAAAGTAGTATCTTTGAACTGTTCATCTCAGTGATCTACTGTCTTTGTTTGCATATGATGTATCTATTGTTGTGCATGGTCAGCTTGTCTTAAATGTTGTGTTCTTTTCCTTTTGGTTTGATTGAACAGTTCTTAATATTCTTGAACTGCCTTTCAATAGGAATTCAGCTTCTGAGTTTATAAAGCAGAAGTTGGTTTTTGCTGGGAGTGAACAAGGAAAGCTTCTAGCACTTCGTCAAAGTTTTGCCGAGGTATAAATTCTAGCTTTAGCATAAAGTTGCTTTCTACATCAATGATTTGTCAGATAAAGTGTCATGTAGGTGTAATTTTGTTGGAGATGTCGCATTGTATCTTGCAAAATTTCTTCATGCACCACGCAGTTATTTTTCATAATTGATATTACAATTATGAAAATGAATTGACGTTATCTTGAAACAGAGTATTGCTTTTAGATGTATGGTTGGAAAATAGAGATTGTAGCTTTTAGATGAATGATTTGTCAGATAAATGTTTTGGATATGAATGTAAATTATGATGAGTGCTATTTAAACTTGAAGCATACTACGGCTAGAGATGGAATGTGTATTTTGTTGACTGTTTCTAGTGGGCAATTATGATGTGTATTTTTTATATTAGAATTTTCCACTTACATTGCCGTTATTGATATAATTTCATTTTTTCACTAGAGCTGGAATCCACCTGTCTTGATCTTTGTACAAAGTAAGGAACGAGCCAAGGAACTGTACCAAGAACTTCTACTGATTGACATTAAAGTTGGTGTAATCCATGCTGATCTCTCCTTGGAACAGGTAATTAGTTTTTCCTTTAAGCTTGAAGCTGGTTTCAAATCTAAGTTCTTCACTAGAAAATAATTGCATTAGTTCGACGAAAAGTGGCAGGGTTGGGAGATTTTTCAGTATCATGAGACTGTACATCATTTTGATTAGACAGAGTTGATATACTATCTTTATTTCTAGTGGCTGATGAATGCTTCCATCTCTTTCTAATCGAGTTCGTTGTTTTGATTATTCACAGAGAGATAATGCTGTTGATGATTTTAGAGCTGGAAAAACATGGGTTTTGATAGCCACTGATGTCATTTCTCGCGGAATGGATTTCAAAGGCGTCAACTCTGTGATGAATTATGATTTTCCGGAGTCTGCATCTGTTTACATTCATAGAATTGGTACTTGCCTAAACTGAACTCTCCTATACACGAATCCCCTCTCTTGTGCTCCCATTTTCTTTAATACCCTATTCTCTGCTTGGCTAAAACCTTGTATCTTCAGGACGTTGTGGAAGAGCCGGTAGGAAAGGTGAATCTGTTACATTCTACACCGAAGAGGATGTACCGTATTTGAGAAATGTAGCGAATGTAATGGTTCGATCTGGGTGTGAGGTTCCGTCTTGGATCTTATCATTGCCTAAGAAGAAGTGGAAGAAGCACAGACCTCGCAGGGAAAATATTTCTACTGCCTGAAATTGAGGATCAAGAGGAGGCAAAACGATTTTGTTCGTTCCTTGGCGCCTTTCAAAGGTCATAGAATCATATATTTCATCATCTTGCATTGTGTTTTAACTTCTTTTTTTTGCAGTGTAATCTTATTACTTATTAGGAACTTTTGGTGTTTTGTTGAACATGGCCACTGTTCTTTCGTTTCCTGTTTGATTTCGCAGTAGCCAAAATATACTTGTTTCTCGCATTTGCTGTATACTTGTTTCTTGCCTCTGTTCTAGATGAGTTTCTTTTTCTATATTTGATTTAGATTAAAAACTATTACTGAAGTGAAATATAAATGAATATAGGAGATCTCATTGGAAAAATTCTTATTTGACAAGTTGTTTATCAAATTTGGCCACTTTAGTAGTTAGAATTATAATTTTTTTTTTCGGCCAATAGACGCGTTCTTCCCACGAGTTTTGTTGCTCTCTATTCATATGGTAATTTATGATTCACTTTTGCCCATTGATTCATATAATAGTGTGAAAAGATGGAAGAACTAATCATTACTAATTATTAGGTTGTTAATCACATGCTTAAATCCGTCGACAAAAGGATCACCCTAGAGGATCATTTCATTGCTATTAAGAATGATTCACACTAGAGGATCATTTCATTGCTATTGAGAAGGAGTCAAATCAGATGGTTATATTTCTCAATCTTTTCGACCTTGGTTCAAACCTTTTAATCTACGTCATTCTTATTTTTTTTTTTTGGTCGACTACGTCATTCTTATTTAATTTACATGTCGTCACTGAAAGAGGGTTTTCGGGTTTTATCTCAAAAAAGAAAGAAAGAGGGTTTTCATGTACTACTACCAGTTGACATTTGATTCGGTGAAAACAAAAATCACTTCATCTTCCCCATAAGCTCTTTTCTCCATTATAAAAATGGTCAAATAGATTCAGGGACATGTCATTCATACTAAATGTACTAATCACCCTCATTCAAAATTCACATTTTAGGTGGTTTGCACACATCTCTTAACCACCATTTGGTGAAGACAACTCCACAAGTCACCCTCTTTCCTTCACACCTTAAAGCTTTCTTTTACTTAAAGAGACGACTTGTTGAAGCAACCGTCCAACCAAAATCAGCAAAACATGGCAGATTCCTCAACCTCGCAAAATATAAAATTGCCAAATTAGTGTTAGCTAGTACCAATCATTGACCTCTTACCCTCTTTTGTCTTTCTAAAAGAAAAAAACCCTTTAAAAAAAACTGAACAAATTGCAAATAAAAGAAACTCCACAAGAACACAGAAGAACAAACAGATCACCTTTGATCCTTCCGATTACCACTTCAATTTTCTAGCTGAATTCTTTCTCCAAAACAGTTCTTGTTTCTGGGTTTTTCCTCTTTTACTTAGAAGAGAAAAGGGGGGTTTCAATGGAGAGACCAAAGAAGAAGGTCCTCATGTGCAAGAAGGCCTTTATACATTTCTCCTTATGCTTTGTCATGGGATTCTTCACAGGCTTTGCTCCAATGGGTAAACCTTCATTTTCATCTAGCCCTTCAATAGTAAACCTTCAAACCCAAATCCAATTAGCACCAAAACCCATTGAAGAGTCACAAAAACTAAGCACAGCACAAACACCACAAGAGCAACAGATCAGTCTCAACAGAAGCCTAGCAGAAGCCAACAAACATCATGTTAAGCCATCAGAAGAGAGAATAGATGACGAAGATGATTCGTTCGATACGAGGCCAAGAAGGCAAGTGATTGTGATCACTCCGACGAACGGTAGAGACCGTCTAAGAGAGGCGTTGCTGAGGAGGATGGCGAACACTTTGAAGCTGGTCAAGGCCCCATTGTTGTGGATTGTTGTGGAGTCAATCTTGGAGACGTCGAATGTTTCCGACGTGTTGAGGAAAACTGGTGTTATGTATAGGCATGTGGTGGTCAAAGAAAATTTCACCAATGTAGAAGAAGAGATGGATCATCAGAGGAACTTGGCTCTTAATCACATTGAGCATCATAGGCTGAGTGGGATTGTTCATTTTGCTACTCTTTCAAATGTTTATGATCTCAGCTTCTTTGATGAGATCAGAGCTATAGAGTAAGGATTCTTCTCTCAATCTTTACCATCATCTTCCCCCTTTTTTACTCTTATAGTATATCTGTCAATCAAATACATAAAGAGTAAAATGTTAGTCAATATGATTACAACTAACCTTAGGAAAAAAAGACTAAGATCTATGATACCAAATGTTGTCATGATTCATGTTTTTGTGGATTAGAAATTCTAATATTTGAGTGATGGAAAAGAAAGGGGGTTGGTAAGGCTATAGCTGGAGAATAATTGCCCCACAGCTTCACCAAACCTTAACTAACTCTGTTTTTCAGGCCTTGTTTGGTTCAATTTTGAGATTTTAGTTTTCAAGCCTTGTTATTTTCTTATAGTAAACTTAAGTACTTGTTCTAAGTATCTCCTAAGTTACCTTAACTGTAAAAAATTGTTACCTAAAATATAAAAACCGTCGAAAAAACCATATGGGGAAAACCTTTCTAATGATTCTTTGCATTGCAGGGCGTATGGAGCATGGCCTCTTGCTAAACTCACAGGAGGGAGGAAGAAGGTTCGGGTTGAAGGGCCGATTTGTCAATCTTCGCGTGTAGTTGGATGGCATCTCAAGAAGGCAAATGATCAAACAGAAGAAGAGCTTCAAATTCCAATCTCAAACTTTGCATTCAACAGCTCAATACTTTGGGATCCAGAGAGATGGGGTCGATTGTCGCCAACCCAAGGCACCAAACAGGTTTGTCTTCATTCTTCTTTATACTTGGATGCATCTTGTACATGTTAGTGTCACGCTCCGCGTTCCTCCCGCAAATATAGACACGGGGCACGTCACCCCGGCGCGGAGCCTAGGTGATTCCAGAGGCTTCCGGGGCCTTCAAGATGAGGCCGGGACGCTCCGGAGCCTTCTAAGGGCCGGCACGCCTCAAACGGGGCAAGGCGTGCCAGGGCCGGCACTTCTAGAGACATCTAGGAGGGCCGCGCCCCTTGCGGAACAAGGCGGGCCGCTTCTAGAGAATTCTAGGACGGCCGCGCCCCATTCGGGCACAAGCGCGCCCCGGGCGGAAACTTCTGGAGGGGTCCAGAGGCATCCCGCCTCTTCCGGGCGTGGGCGCGCGCGGGTGTGCCTTCCGGAGAATTCCGGAGGGGTCGCGCCCTATCTAGAGGGCGCTAGAGAGGAACAAGGGCCGGCGCCACACTGGGACATTCTGGAGAACTCTAGCGGGGGCTAGATTTCTCTAAGGGGCTTTCATGGGCCAACTTTTGTAGGGAGAGCTCTAGATGGGTCTAGAGCCGTTTGTATCTAGAATATTCCGATGTAAGGGGCGGCCTCCTCTATAAATAGGCCATGACCCCCATTTGCCAAGGCACATCCCGAAATCCACCAAGCCACATACACTTAGGCACACTTGTAAAGCTCTCTTGTAAAACCCATTTGTAATACTCTCTTGTGTAATACAAAGTCCTCTTTCCCACAAAAACCATCATAAATCGTTAGGGGCAAGGCCTGACTTAGCCAATCGAGCGTGTTCGACTAGCTAAGGGCCGCACGAGTTAGAGAGCGAGTCTCAACCCGTGACAAGTGGTATCAGAGCATACGATCCAAGGGGAAATCAATGTCTAGCCACGACGGAGGAGCCTCAGAGGCAGGGGACCCTAGCACCGCATCCCAGTGGGGAGGCAAGAAGACTAGGGGCGCCTCGAAGGATCGTGTGACTAGCGTTGAGGATCGACTCGAGCGAGTGGAGCTGTCGATGGGCAAGATGCGCGACTCCATCGAGGACGCAACCAAGGTTGGGGAAGACCTTGAATCCTCCATGGAAGAGCTCAAGGGGGAGCTGCTGCGCACACTCAATGAAGCCAACGACAAGCTTGCCAAGGAGAATGCCGTCCTTCGGGAAGCCATGGGGGCGTTGCGCGACGAGGTTAGCCAACTCAAGAGGGAGCTTGAGGCATGCCGGGCAGCCATGGGGGCGGGCATGATCGCTACAACCCAAGCGCACAAGGTAGAAATCCCGAAGCCGAAGCCGTTCAAGGGGGAACGATCGGCGAAGGACGTAGAAAACTTTCTCTACGGCATGGAGCAATACTTTGATGGTGTGGGCATCAAGGAGGACGAACGAAAGGTAAGTACCGCTAAGCTTTATCTTGAGGATACGGCTTTACTTTGGTGGAGGCGCCGCACATGTGAGAAGACCGGAGGGTCTCAAATCAAGACTTGGGCCGAGTTTGAGGCGGAGTTTAACAAGCAATTCTATCCCGTCTATGCAAACAACGAGGTCCGAGCCAAGATACGTCGACTCACACAGCGGGCCACTGTGCGCGAATACGTCAAGGAGTTTTCCGAGCTCATGCTTCAAGTATCAGACTTGGCCGAGACCGAGGCATTCTTCCAATTCATGGACGGTCTCAAGCCGTGGGCCAAGCAAGAGCTACAAAGGCGCAACGTGCAGAGCTTGAACGAAGCCATGAGCGCGGCAGAGTCGCTCATCGAGTTCAAGAGCCGGGATAAACACGACTCCTCCCGTAACAAGGGTAAAAGTGGGGGAGATGAAGGTGAAAGCGACTCAAGTAGCGACGAAGAGCGCACATCAAAGCCAAGGAGAAAGTCCTCGGGAGAGCGGGACGAATCGGAGGACGACGATGGGCGTCGTTCCCGACCAAGATGGAGGTCCGGAGGGGACCACGAGAAGGGCAAGCGCAAGGAGAGGAAGCCGCTGGCTTGCTTCCTCTGCAATGGGGATCACCTTGTGCGGGAATGCCCACAAAGGGGAAAGCTCAGCGCAATCATGTCCTCGAGGGATGAGGATGCCGGGCGAGAGACGCACCATCGGCTAGGGGCGATGACGTTGAGCTACAACAAGGGACGTGACGAGGGGTCGCCAAGGCCACAGGAGCGATCAACCCAAGGTCCAGAGAACGCCGGGATCCGCGAAGCAGCACAGTCTCCAGGGGAAGAGAGACGTGGGGTGCTCAGCTTAGGCGCGATACGGTTAGGGGAGCGACCAAGGGAGGAAGGTCCAACGTCCGAGGCACGGGGCCACGACAAGAGGACTTCCAGGATCGACAAGGGGTCGAGACGCCATGAGGAGACAACGACCAAGGGGAGCGATGGTTTGCCTCGAGGGGAGGCGCGACAACCATCCAAAAAAGTCGAAGTCAGAGATGGCGCAAAAGGGGACATGTCCAAGGTGGACGAAACCGAGGCGACAAGGGCGTTGCACGGGGCAACCATGACGGGACAACCGGACGAGACGAGGACTTGGGAGCCAGACGAGGCACTCTGGCCCCTCAGCATTCGGGTCGAGGCAAACGAGCGGAACGCGACGAGGGCGTCGCTAGATCCAGTGGGGGAGGGTGTCACGCTCCGCGTTCCTCCCGCAAATATAGACACGGGGCACGTCACCCCGGCGCGGATCCTAGGTGATTCCAGAGGCTTCCGGGGCCTTCAAGATGAGGCCGGGACGCTCCGGAGCCTTCTAAGGGCCGGCACGCCTCAAACGGGGCAAGGCGTGCCAGGGCCGGCACTTCTAGAGACATCTAGGAGGGCCGCGCCCCTTGCGGAACAAGGCGGGCCGCTTCTAGAGAATTCTAGGACGGCCGCGCCCCATTCGGGCACAAGCGCGCCCCGGGCGGAAACTTCTGGAGGGGTCCAGAGGCATCCCGCCTCTTCCGGGCGTGGGCGCGCGCGGGTGTGCCTTCCGGAGAATTCCGGAGGGGTCGCGCCCTATCTAGAGGGCGCTAGAGAGGAACAAGGGCCGGCGCCACACTGGGACATTCTGGAGAACTCTAGCGGGGGCTAGATTTCTCTAAGGGGCTTTCATGGGCCAACTTTTGTAGGGAGAGCTCTAGATGGGTCTAGAGCCGTTTGTATCTAGAATATTCCGATGTAAGGGGCGGCCTCCTCTATAAATAGGCCATGACCCCCATTTGCCAAGGCACATCCCGAAATCCACCAAGCCACATACACTTAGGCACACTTGTAAAGCTCTCTTGTAAAACCCATTTGTAATACTCTCTTGTGTAATACAAAGTCCTCTTTCCCACAAAAACCATCATAAATCGTTAGGGGCAAGGCCTGACTTAGCCAATCGAGCGTGTTCGACTAGCTAAGGGCCGCACGAGTTAGAGAGCGAGTCTCAACCCGTGACATTAGTACATGACGATGTTTGAGAAACAATTAGAAGTGAATTAGTATACTTTGTCATTATATACAAGTCTTTGTTGGATAAATGGTATACAAAAAAACAGATTACTTGAGCAAATAAGTAAGTTTTAGCAGGTACAGGTTGTTAGGAAGACTCCTACCAAATCATTTGTCTCGTTTTATCAATTATTCATTTTTTCTTTATATGAATATGACACATTAAATGTTTACAAGAAAGTGTTTTATCCCCCCTCTTGAATCTTTGCTAAAGAATTTGGAATGTTAATAAAATGATCCAAGAATTGCTGAATTAAGAAATCTGTTGGCATCAGAGGTGTCAAACAGGTCGGGTCGGGTGGATTCGGGTTCGGGTTGAGTACGGGTTCGGGTCAATCGGGTTACAGGTCAAGCCGGGTCGGGTCTTAACAGGTTATCGTGCGGGTTCGGGTCGACCTAACAGGTCAAGAATTTGAATTTTTAATGATTATTAAAATAATATTATGATTAAATAATAATATTTAATAATAAAATATTGTTTTTAATAGATTTTTATAATAATATTTTATTTTATAATAGGTTTTATGATAAAATATATTATAATATTTACAATATAATATATTTATTCTACATATATATTATATATCGGGTCGGTCGGGTCGGTCGGGTCGGTCTCGGGTTTCAACTCAATCGGGTTCGGGTTAATCGGGTTCGGTTTTTTTCTTTGCTTGCTACTATTCGGGTCGGGTTTCAACCCAAAAAATTTCGGTCGATTCGGGTCGATTTTTCGGGTCGGGTCAGGTTTTGACAGCTGTAGTTGGCATGTATAATAACTTCAAACCACTTAAATAATTTGGAATGGAATAAAAAAACAGTCAAGAAAGAAGGTACATAAAATTATGAATAAATGTCAGCTGAAATAGCACTGTCACGCACATTTCTGTTGCAGCAAATAACAGTATTTTTCTAGTGCAGGACTTGTTGAAATTTGTGAAACAAGCAGTTGTTGAAGATGAGTCAAAATTGAAAGGGGTCCCACAAGAAGACTGCTCAAAGATCAATCTATGGCAATTCCATCTCTCAACCAGAGCCAACAAGAAGTAATCATCACTTCACTCTCAGGTGAAAATTTGAGATTTTTACAGTCAAGACAGGTTAAAGTGAAAGAATCACAAACAGGGAAAGTTCATGGAGAAAATGAAGACATCATTTCCACCTTTTTGGTTTGGTTCATCCTCCTTTTGATGCATACTGCGGTCCTAGCAGAGTCAAGATCCATTTTTTTAGTTTTTCTTTTCTTGGTTTGACAAACATTGTTTAGATTCTTGTAGAGGAAACCAGTTTCTTCAACATTGAATTGAATATGATATATCACACTCATTTACACCAACGATCCTAAAGCTGAAAATTGGTAGGATCATATGATCATAAGATCCAAATCTTGATTTTAATAACTTGCTGTAAATGTTCAAAGAGTGAATTGACAGGTCTTTCTTCCAGATTCTATTAACAAGATACTTGGATCATTCTAAGCATATGCATGCATGTAGCCAAATAACTCGTCAGTCTCGCCTAGATACTATTACCAAAATATACCATCTAATCACCACATTGCCTAACTCTTCCTGCATTTAGAATCTCTACTATAGGACTATTTACCTATAATCCAGCCTCTCTGCAAACAGTCTAAGAAGAGTAGTGACAGATTTACAGCGTTTCGAATACGACCAAGGCATGGACTGTTAACCCATTGCAGAGAGATAAAACATTTTGTCGAATCAGGGTTGAAAGAGTGGATCCATATTGTTGTTGTAAATTTCAAACAGCTTCTTGTGGTGGCGTCTAGCAATGTCCCTACATTTATCCATGCCTACCGGATTCGCTCTTTCAAATTCAGCCAGTGTTTTCTTCATCACGCCTTCAGGATCCCCGTCTGTAAGACACTTACCTAGAGCAGCAATATCCCTGACATTTTTATGTAAGAACACTATCATGTCAGTTCTGAACAGATTGAAAGAAACAAGTTTGTATGGTATGCAGTGAAACGATGATTTTCCAATCAACCCAGAAAATTGTAACTGAATCTTCAAATGATTATCAGGCCAAAACATGTATCCACCTAATATTCTCAATCAGAACAATCACAGACGGGTCAGATGACCACAGTTATATCATGCTGACTAATAGAATATTGATGCGCCAAAAAATAACAACTTACTCCCTCCGTCCCATTATTTCCTTCCCACTTTCCATAAAAAGTGTCCCAAAATTTCCTTCCCATATCTATTTCTTTCCATTTTTGGATTGCTAAATTTACTACAATACCCTCACTACTTCCTTCAAATTACATACTTTTTATCTCCTTTTTCTCTCCTTTTACTATATTACCCCTACTAAATCCTTCAAATTACCTATTTTTTATCCCTCTCTCCTCCTTTTTACCATCCAATCATTATACTACCCACTTTTTACCTTTCTCCTTAATTCTTGTGCAAAATTTGAAATGGGAACGAAATAATGGGACGGAGGGAGTATAAAAAGTCATACCATGCATTTGGCCTGAATATGTTGTTATCATCAGTGCCATTCTTCCAAACACCAAGAGCCTCTTGCTTTCGGTAGAGAGCACAAACGGATTTCATGCAGAGCTCGCCATTGGTGGTAAAAGCGTTGAACATCTTTGAAGCTGACTCCCAAAGTTTACCATCTTCAAGGCCATCATTTTTGCATCTTTTGGTTTCCACTGGATCCATTACAGGACATGAAACAACTTCTAGTTTTCGCTTAGGAAATGCAAAGTTTCCACGACGTTTAGGGGTTGATGGCAAAGCAACAGAGGAACTTTGTTTCACTTCCTCTTGCTTTTTCTTTTGCTCTTCATGTTCATCCTCATCTTCGTCATCACTGATCTCAACAATGGGAGTAGTTGGTAACTTTGGAGTATATGGCGCCTCCTTTCCAACATCAGGCACCATAGAGCCAAATGATGCCTTACTGGGGTCATGCCCTCTCATCTGTATATCATCTTCTACAGTCTCCTTCTTTGGCTCAATGAGCGATATACCGACAGATCTTGAAGCTGTAAAAAAAAAAGGACAAGGAAATTTCATAAAACCCTTGTGCATAGCAGATAGCAAACAGCAAGACAAACTATACCCACACAGGAACATCTTTGTGAAAGACAGCACTGTTAACAAATGAAGAAGTCGCTCCTTGACAGAGACAAAACTATTCTTTGTGTAGGATAGAAGTTTATCACTTTGAGCAAGATCTTGTGCTGAGCATTCCCAGACAGATAGAGATTTAGTGAACAAAACAGACATTCAGTAAAACCGAGAGCCTGAAAATCCCAATACTCTTTTTTTTTTTTTCAGCAAAAGGGGTTTCCCCAACCTTAATAAAAAATTAGAGGCCAGAAGAGTTATGGATGCGCGGTGTGGCCCTACCCGCAACATCCTCACATAAGATACGCGAAATACAACTAGGGGGCTCCACCAACGGGTGGTAGCCTAACGGAAAATCAAAAGCAAGTTTAGTGAGGGAGTCGACGACCATATTCGCTTCCCTGAAAATCCCAATACTCAAAACAGAAAAGTCAGTTATTACGTTCGGGTTTGAACAGCTATTATATGGAAATCTAAAGGAGCCTGACCTCAAGTAAGGAATGAGCTAAAAAGCATGTCAACAATATCCTTCACAACTCACTAAGCAAGGGATCGGCATTGAAGCCAAGTGTCCCTATCTATTCATTCTGTCGTTCCTAACGCACCAAACAAACAAATCCTGCCTAAAATGTAAACAAATTAATTTCAGGAAGCATTGTTTAAATGCTATAATCACACTCCTAACTTGAAATTTTCCAAATTGGTCAAATAACATTCCACATCCCATATGCTTTGAATAAACCTTAAAGTCCTGCTTGTCACGCAGGATTGAAATCAAAAGGGAAACAAATTTACAATCCACAGCATGAATTCCCAACAGCAACTCTCATTTTCTCTAATATAAATATAAGCCATCTTCCTTTGTGAACAGAAACAAGTGCGCGTATGATTCAAGCTAAAAGGAAACACAGATCATAAAATTTAGGATAATTGAAGTAGTCAATCACTATAAGACATCAGACTCACATTCATACAATTAGAGATCAGTAATATATCCATATTGAAGCTTTTCATATACCTGAGTTCGGCAACTGCTCATCTCTCTTCCGCTGAACCATTCCTGTATCCGGTGGCATTCTTAAAGTCTTTTCGGCCTTGCCAACGGCTCGTTTCTCAACTGCATATTCCAACTTCATGACATTAGGCTCACATCCATACCATACTATCTGTATTGGAGCATCAAAGAGTTCACATTATACAAACTAAAGCATTTCTTATACCTGAGTTCTGCAACTCCTGATCCCTCTTGCTCTGAACATTGGAATCCATTCCTGTATCCGGCGACATTCTTACAGCCTTTTCAGCCTTGCCGACCGCCCATTTCCTAACTACATTTCCAAGCTTGATGACATTAGACTCATATTCATACATATTATCTGCATCTAAGCATCAAAGAGTTGTTCGCATTGTACAAACTAAAGCATTTCCTATACCTGAGTTCTGCAACTCCTGATCTCTCTTGCTCTGACCATTGGAAGCCATTCCTGTATCCATCGACATCCTCAGACTCTTTTCAGCCTTGCTGGCCATCAATTTCCCAACCAAACCTTCCAGATTGGTAACCCGATCTCCCAACTCCTTCTCGATCTTCATCTTCTCCTTCACCAAAGCCCCAAATTTCCTCTCCATCTCCGAAATCGTAAACTCCTTCTTCTTCAACATACACCTCAGCTCCTCAACAGCCTTCATCTTCTCCACCAATTCGCCACCTCCATCCACTCCTCTCCTGACAGCCAGCAGGTCGATCTCCATCTTCCTCTTCTCAACCTCCAGCCTCCAACACTTCTCCTCACTCCTCTTCGCCTCTTCCTTCCATTTCCTCTCCTCCGACTCAAAAGCCTCCCGAATCCCCCTATACTTGTTGCTCAACCTCTCGAACTTATCCTTCAACCTCCCTTCCGTCCCGCTCATCGACACTGCCTCCTCCTTGAGCCTGATAACCTGCTCGTCCTTGTCCTCCAACAGCCTCCTGTGCTCTCGAACCATCTCCTCTAGCACCAAATTCCGAGCTCCGAGCTTCTCGTTCTCCTCCTTCACCCGATCGTTCAGCGCTTGGAGCTCGAAGAATCGCTTCGCCAAATCCACCGGAATCTCGCCGTCGTCGACGTTCTGCAGCTCCTCCGCCTTCACGCCTTCGCCGTCCGGCGGCTGCAGAGACGAGGCTGGCTCCGATGGGGACGAGATGTAATTCGCCATGGAAATTGAGAGAGGGGAGCTAGGGATTTGGAGGGAGAGATTTGGGGGAAGATGAACAAGAAGCGTGGGAGATGAAGGGGCGAAAAACACACACCACGATGGTTCCCGGTAGCAGAGGCCTCTCTTGCAGTTGTACCAAAACGGCAATATTCGAAATATTGAACTTTAATTGGAGGAGCCATTTTTCTATTTTTTTATTGCAGAGGGAGGTACTGGGGCCCACAGCCAAGAGGATGAAAACTTGCCGAGTAAGTTTGGCATTATAAATAAAATAAAATTTAAAAGTGCATAAATAATTTGGCAGTACAATAACTATTTTTAGCATCCAATGAATTTCAAAGTAATGTTGATAAAAAATACAGTAAGGTTGTTGAGTGTACTCTTTGATAGTAAATGACATTTATTTTCCATGATAAAGCACATGTTAATTGTTATCAAGGTCTGATGACACTTGTTAGGCAGGACATTATGCCTTTTTTTGGCTAAAGATAGTCGGACTCTCATGAAATATGATTAAAAGAATGATTAATTGTTTATAAGGCCGGAATTAGCTATATCCATCCTACGTCGTCAAATAAAAGGATAACTCTTAAATGGGACTCAACTAATCAATGAAACCTATAAGAAAGGGTAAGCGTAGTAGCAAGGGAGTCACTGACACGATTCGCTTCCTTGAAAATATGATTAAGTTAAATTATGTATTCGCGACTGAGAAAGCTTTGACACTCTAAAACTGGGATAGAGAGAGTGGTTATGACTAATGGGGTGTTAAATGCGGTGGATGCCAAGTTCGGTGTCCGACTCAACTTTGACTTGTTGATAGTCCATGTCCCAAGCAAGACATATGCCATACAAAATTCCCGCTCGAAAGTTTCAAGGCGGAACTTCGGGGAATTTTGATGTTATGGACAAACCCTTGTAATGAAGTACAGTCGCGCGTTGTTCCATAAAACCGGACATTATTGCTTACAGAGATAACACTATGATGTCCAAAGAACTATCTTAGTAAAACTCATGATTTATTTAGGCAATAAATTAAAATATCAAAACTTTATGGCACATTGGCGCAATTTCGAGGGGAAAAAAAGGAAGTTGGCTTGATTTTTTTTACTTCTCCAAGTTCCGGCCAACCAAACGGTCGGAACCCTAACTCGTCTCACCACCTCTTCTTCCCCTCTCTCTCTCCGGCGACTTGCGAATGGCGATATCAGTGCCATCCTTCCGGCGACGAACTTGCCCAACCTCACTCACTTCTGTTTGTCTCGTAATCAGGATCTCTATTAATCTTCACCACATCTTCTAGTTCTTCGAAAGCCTCGAAGATTCTAAGGTAACAGTTTCTTCTTCAAATCGTTTCATTATTGTTCTGATTGTATTTATGGATAGAGTTTCTAATTCGAATTCGCCAGGACAGTATATCGTTGGTACCACACTCTGCATTGATTGGAAAAAACGAGTGAAAATTTTTGTATGTAGTTAGAAATTGGACGGTAGCAGCAACTTGTTGGATGTGCAAACAATGTGATTTTTGTTATTAATTGGTAGCATGAAATTTCTCTTTTTGTGATAGTGATCAGATCAAAAATTGAAGAATGGAATTTATGCTGAACCATTGAGGATTATCTGGTTTTAGTTTCAATAGAAATGGCAAATCATGCTTCGCAGTTTAAACATGACAGCTCACATTCACAGTGATTGCTCACATTTTGTGTTGTGCTATTGTAAATTTTTTTTTTTTTGATAAAATGCTATTGTAAATTTTGAAACGTATGTAATGTAAAAATGTTAGAATGCTTGCACAATTAACTAATTCGCTCAACTCACTGATCCTTGCTTCTTTTTTTCTCAGTTGCATTCTCCACTCAGATTTCTTTATCATGGACTGCAAGATTAGCCGCCATTCAAAGTTCAAATTGAGGCCTCATAAACATATATATGCTAGAAGGAGAAGTGTTCGTTCGCCTTCCCAAATGGCACCGAACCATTCGGTGAACTCAGCCTTCAAACATTGAAGGCTGGTCTAGGATCCGCTAACTGGGGGGGGACTTAAAAAATCGACAATATGCTATTATAAGCCACGTTAACATACTGCTCAATTTAAGGCCAAATTAGTTTAAAATAATGTTTATTTAGAGTAACTCTTCTTCTTTTTGTAATTATATAAAGGCCTTAATAAAAGATAAAAAAATATAATTATAACTATTTAATTAAATGAGAAATGGATTTCAATCATAGAAATGTTAGTACATATTTTTTTCATGATAGTAAACTTTAAGGGTTTTTAGATAATAAATAACTATCTCATTGAATTAGGGTCACCACAAGTATTACTTGAGCTCGTCTCATGATACTACCATGAGTGCTCAACCAGTGAGCTGATGCGCCGAGCGTATAAATAACTATCTCATTAACAAAACATCACCCACCCAACCTTGTTTTTCAAATTAAAATATTTCCTATGCATGTTACTACAGATTTTAAATATGAGGAAAGTTGGTCGAAATGCAGAAAAAAAAGGAAAAAAAAAGTGAATGCAAATGTTTCAACTGACCCCTTAAAACAAAAAGAAAAAAAACAGAACTTCAATGACGTCGTATAGAATTCGTAAAAAATGCCCCTTCTTTTTCAATTTGCCTCCTGCTAGCCCGCCGCCTTTGAAGACTCCATCTCCGGCATCTCGGTCGGCGGCTCCTCCATCGTCTCGCAGCCCATCCTCACACCCCACCGCTCGCTCTGTCTATCCACAGTCCGTCACTATCCCACTCCGCTCCGATCCGCCTCTCTCGGATTCCGTCAAATCGGCACCGCCCCACTACGTTTACTCATTCCTCCGACGCGATGGGGGGCGGCCGCCCCCCTCCGCACCCCCTGGATCCGCCGCTTGAAGTTCAATGTGTCACCCTACCAAGATCTGCTATGTGCAGGTGTCACGGGTTGAGACTCGTTCTCTAACTCGTGCGGCCCTTAGCTAGTCGAACGCCTTCGATTGTGCTAAGTCAGGCCTTGTCCCGATGTATTAAGATGGTTATTGTGGGAAAGAGGACTTTGTATTACACAAGAGAATATTACAAGGTGTTTTACAAGTGTGCTTTACAAGTGTGCGTATATGTCTAAGTGATGGTGGCTTTCGATGGATTGTGGGATGCCTTCCCAAATGTGGGGGTGAGGCCTATTTATAGTGGTGGCCACCCCTTACAAGGAAGATTCTAGATACACAAGCTCCTAAACCCATCTAGAGCTTTCCTACAAACTATGGCCCATGAAAAGTCCCTTAGAGAAATCTAGCCCCCGCTAGAATTCTCCGGAGTGTCCCCGTGGGGCGCCGGCCCGCGCCGGCCCTCTCTAGCGCCCTCTAGATGGGGCGCGGCCCCTCCGGAATTCTCCGGAAGGCACCCCCGCATACGCCCATGCCCGGAATTCGCTGGGCGCCTCTGGAAGCCTCCGGAAGCGTCCCGCTTGGGCGCGTCTTGTTCCCCATGTGCGCGGCCCATCTAGATGACTCTAGAAGCGGCCCGCCTTGGCATGGCTCGCCCCGCTTGAGGCGCGCCGGCCCCTAGGAGGCTCCGGAGCGGCCCGGATTAGTCCCGAAGGCCCTGGAAGCCTCTAGAATCACCTAGGCTCCATGCCTGGGTGACTTAGCCCGTGTCTAATTGGGCCGAAGGAACGCGGAGCGTGACACAGGCGCACGCCTCCGACCCCTGCAACAAGTGCACGCTCACCTAATCGTGACAGGTCTCAATCATAGCCTTGCACTCTTGACCAAGCTCACCTCTCTGGCCTGTGCTAGTGGTGCTATCCAGTGGCGAAGTCGTGGTTCTTCTTCGCCACTAGATAGAGGAAATTAATTATTATGGAGGAAATTAGGCAAGGGTTGCAAAAATCGGCATATTAGAACTTGAAAGTGTCAATTATGGTTTTTCCTTTATTTATTTATTGTAAATAAAATTTAAAAAGAAAGAAAAAAACGTAATTTACTTTACTTAACGGAGAAAATGACGTTTTTTGTTAAAATGGGTGGTTAAATACACATAATTACAAGTAAGGGGTGGTTAAGTGTAGAAAAAATATAAAGGGTGGTTAATTGTAACAAGTGTAAAATAAAGGGTTGTTAAATGCAATTTCCTCTTGATTTTTTTAAAACTTCTCCAGGTTCCCGCGGTCGGAACCCTAACTCAGTCTCTCTTCTCTCGTCTCTCGTCTCTCCACCTTTCTTTCTCCTCTCTCCGGCAATCGATGAATGGCATGACAAGCTCTTCGAATTCGCCAGGGCAGTGTATCAATTTTCCAGATTCAACCTCCAAGATGCTTAAGATCTCCAAGGTAAGCTCTTCACAATTTCGATTTCTAATATGTTGTGCGAATTGTTGTTTAGGCTGTTGTGCGAATTGTTGTTTTGGGTTTTGTGCGATTTGTGTTGTGCGAATTGTCTTTCAGAATTGTTGTAACCTTTTCCTTCTTCTAATGATGTTCACTATGAAATTTACATATGAAAACAACACGTTAGGGCATACTAATTGGCTTTAGAGCTCAACAATTGGTTACAAACAATTATATGCTTAACCACCGCAAGCTTGGCGTCTGGTTGCATCATGAATTGTCTTTCAGAATTGTTGTAACCTTCTCCTTCTTCTATTCAGACTTTGATGTCTGTAAATGTGACACAACTTTTCTAGCCTAATTGCTTACTTAGCTTTAGGGTCCATTTAATCTTTGCTAAATTGATGTGATATGATGCTTCCTTATGAACGGGGTGTCGTGCTTGATTTAAATGAATGGTAATAGTTGCAATTCTCATAACTGTAAATGAATAATCGCTTCACGATAAACTGATCCTTGGTGTTTTACCCTAATTCACCTCGTGCTAAGGTAGCGTCATAGAAAGGGAGTTGGCGACACAATTCGCTTCCTTGAAGACACGATTGAGTCGGATCATGTACTCACGACCAAGAAAGCCTTGACACTCTAAAACCAAGATAGAAAGAGGGTGGTTGTGGCTAATGGGTTGTTGAATGACGTGGATGCCAAGTTTAGAGTCCGACTCAAGTTCGACTTGTTGATGGAACTTACTACATGACATATGATTATTGGTCCTCTTAAATATAATTGCAACCTAGAGAAAGTTTTTTAGATCACTACTACTTAAAATATAAATTGTTAAATTCACCAAGTAAATCCTTGAATTTGGGCAATGTGTCCTATAACTTATGAAACTGATAGTTTCAAACCAAATCGAAACATTAATTAAAAACGAATTTGATCACCCAAGGAAGAAAAATGTGTTTTCATTGGCTTTGTAATAATCTCTCTAATTGGACCCGAAAAATCACCAACCTTCCGAACTGAATTCTGAACCAATCGAAGTCCACCAAAAATCATCCCACACCCCCTATTTATAAGCCTTAGCCTTTTTTTGCATGTGTAACACATGACAAATGTGAGAAAAATGGCATATGGTTTTGATGTCAAAGTGTCAAAATACGGTAATGGTTGTTTGGCTAAGAAAGGTGTCGCAATAAGAGAGTGGCACGTGGGCACCTAGCACGGTAATATGTCGATCATTACTTATGTTGGTAGCGAGCAAAAAATGAGGAGCACCATAAGGAACAATAACTCATAATTGTTTTTATATATGCAAATCAATTTTAATAAAATTGAAGTTGTGTGGAATCAATCCACCTAGATTTACATTATTTTTTAAATCAAGATATAGCCAAAATAGCTTAACACTCAATTGTTCAATTTCATTAGGTTTATACCTCTAGAATTAAGATCTGGTAAAACCTTTAGTTATAGTGAAACGAGTGCAATAATATCAGCCATTAGATTGATTGTAATTAATGTACCAAATTTGGGCTCCCTGGGGTCGAAATTAGTGTATTACACCAGGTTAATTCCCTCATATCACATTATCTCTCCAAATCAAATAATATCTTTCCTAATATTCCAAATCAAAAAAAGTCCCTGGTTCAAGATCTCTTTAAAAAAAGTTCTCTTCCATCTCTCAATTTCCGCCGACACTATTTTCTCTCTCGTTCGAAAACCTGATCCAACTACTACTTTGAAACCCGAACTCAAAAACTGGAAGCGAGGAATCGAAGAAACCTTCATCAGACGCCTACAATTATCACATCTATAACGAGAGGGGCTTCACTCCGGCCCACAAAATCCAAACCGGTCGCCTTCAACCCGTCTTGTGTAGTTTGAATGTGAGTTTTAGCTTTTTATTGTCTCCAACCCCTATCTATCTTGGCTTCTCTACGGACTTAGGGGTTCTTGTTTCAATTTTGACTTTGTTTTCATTTATTTATTTTTTGATAGAAGAGCAACTGGCTCATACAAGCAAACATTAGGCTACCAGACTATTACAAGGCCAGCCTAAATCATCACAACGGATGATCTTAAAAAAATGAAACAGCCCGGGCTGTTGACTCAACAATCCTTTAAGCTAGATTACAGATAAAGAAGGCAAGAGATTTACTGAAGAGGAAAGTCTAGAAATAAGATTATTGAGACCACTTGGATTAACTTGTCTCTTAGCAAGAAAATCAGCCGCTTGATTGCACTCCCTGAAACAATGTAAAAAAACCACGTGAGGAATATGCGAAACAAGATTTCTGGTGTCATTAATTATAGATAGGATTTCCCATGGTATTTTCCAAAGACATTTTAAAGAATTGATAACTGTTAAGTTATCGCCTTCGATAATGAGTTTCGAGCATGAGTCTAAGTTTATGTTTTGGAGAGCAATAAGTAAGGCTGAGGCTTCTGACTCGACTACAGATAGGGTCTTTAGTTGGGACCTTCCACATTTTAAGATCTGACCAAATTCATTCCGGAGAATAAATCCAGCGAAAGAGGAACCATTAGCATATTTAGATGCATCAAAATTTATTTTTAGGAGGTTTTTTCCAGACCCCAAGCACTTTTCGGCGAGGTCTGGACACAGGGTTTCTTTTTATGCTGGAGTTAGCACTATCCCATTCAAGAGACTGTGAAAAAGCTAATTCGGATGGAAGTCTAGCCGGATTTATTCTACTTGGGTCGAACAATTTTGCGTTTCTATGTGCCCAAATGAACCACCAGAGGAAGCAGAGAGGGTTACTGTTATGATTTTGTTTAAAGGTTGTCTGGATGTTGAGAGCAAAGGAGTCTGTAGTGGTAAGATGAAATGAGTATTTTAGCAGTTTTTCTAGCCGGGCAATCATTAATTGGGTGAAAGAACATTCAAAGAAGAGATGATTAAGGCTTTCGTCTACCTGGTCACATAAGGAACAACGGTTTGGGACACAGTTTACAAAGCGATTAATTTTATCAGTAGTTGGTAAGCAGTCTGCACAAGACTTCCAGAGGAAGTTTTGAATTTTTGGTGGTAATTTCGTTTTCCAAATCCATGAAGTATTGTTGTTAGGTGTTGGGTTTTAGGGGTAATTAGTGTTGAGGTTGAATTGACCGAGAAATTCCCATCAGCCGCGGGAAGCCAAATGAGGCGGTCCTTTGCCTGAGTAACGGGAATTCTTATATGGGAAATAATATCAACAATTTGGGATGGGAGAATCTGGTTTAAGGCGTGTAAGTCCCAAGTGTAATTAGAAAGGATAAATTTGGACACGGTCATATTAATATTAATGTTATCAAAAAATGAGATTAGCTCAACATTCGGTACCCAAGGGTCGGACCAAAATTTAATGTTGCTGCCATTTCTAACCATCCAAAGGATCCTTTTGAGAACTGATCCCCAATGTTAAGAAGTCGTCCAAACTGCCGAGAGCAATTGTTTTTATTATAGTGAAATATGGATTGGTTATTAAGATATTTTTCAGAAACAATCCGCACCCAAATATTTTCAGGTTGAGAGACAAGTTTCCAAAGTAGTTTCATTTGTAAAGAGAGATTGATGTTGAGTGCAGATCTCAAACCAAGACCGCCCTCCTCCTTTGGAGAGCAAATCTTCTCCCAGCTAAGGAGGGGATGATGATTAGTGTTAAATTTGTTCCAGAAGAAAGATTTGGCAACCTTATCAATTTGGTTAAGTATTCCTTGAGGAAGAAGAAAACTTTGCATTAGATAGTTAACTTTACTTAGTAAACAAGACTGGATAAGAATAACCCGTCCTGCCTGTGAGATGGAGTTGGCCTTCCATTGGGAAAGCTGTTTTTTCAAGTTTGTTATGGTATTGTTAAACATGCTATTCTGAACCCTTCCTTTCAATATAGGGATTCCTAGATATTTTTCCATCGAAGATGTAACCTGAATGTTAAGGATACTTGCAAGAGAAATAGAGGTGTCCCGTGAGATATTTGTTGACGTTTGAAAAGAGCTCTTATGGTAATTAATGGAAAGTCCAGATAAAAGAGTAAATTTTTCCAGAAATTGTTGAATAAATTGTACATTCTCAACCGAAGCTTGTGCAAAGATGATCGTATCGTCGGCAAAGCTAAGGAAGGGGATAAGAGTACCATTTTTGACAAGTTGAATACCTACGCGCTTGGAATTAGAGTTTGCTTCATTTTGGAGGGTTCTAGATAAGAATTCCATTGCAAGTACGAAAATAAAAGGAGCTATTGGGTCTCCCTGTCGAATGCCACATTGAGGAGAGAATTCATTTCCGGGTTCATTATTTACAAGCACAGAGGCCGAGGATGTTGTGATACAAGTCATGACTAGGCGAATCCAACCCGGATCAAACCCAAACCTAGAAAGAATTAGCCGAATAAAATTCCAATTGAGTTTATCATAAGCCTTTTCAAGATCTAGTTTTATGGCCATTGTAATATCCGGGTTTCTTTTCCGCGAAGAATTGAGATGTTTGGCTCGCAAACTACTCGGTGTTCAAGTAAAAAAAAAAATAAAACAAAAATAAAAATAATAGTGATCATGAAGAAGTTAAAAGTTAACCTATATAAATACATAACGAATTGAAGTTAATCATAAAGAGCACCTAAATTTATAGTAACATTATTAAATAACCTAAATAAATTAATTAAGCAAGTACCCTAATCTATATAAGGGAGCTGTTGATTAGCATCCATCCCAAAAACACCGTCTTCAACTCGAACGTGTGCAGCGCCGCCAATCCAGCCCTTTTCCTTTGTCCGCACACCATCGTCCCGGTGGATGCAAGCCCGCCAGCCTTCGCCTCTTGTAATTGCAGCCGTGGACGTCACCGCTAATTCTCGCCTTCTCCTTCTTATCGCCGTCAGAGCCGCTAAAAGGGACGTCGTCGCCGTCCCGGGCACAGTGCTGTTCGCCAGTGAGTAACTTCCCTAAAGCAATTTCTGGTTTTTTTTTCCTTTCCTTCACGGTGTAGTTAGCCGGTGAAATTAGGGGTCATGTTGAACCTAGTCGATCGATTCCGGAGTGGTTAGAACGTTTTGGATTGGTTTTGTTATCTTGGTGATCGGTAAAAACAAAAATAAATTAAAAACAATATGTATACTGCTTTTAGCAATGGCAATTAAGAGAAGGAAGACGGAAACGTGAAAGCTAGGTGGAGGTGGAGTCAAAGTCAACCTAGGTGAGTTTTGGGGTGAGGTAGTGCTCGTTGGTGTGAATGTGCGCCGATTTGTTTAATGTTTGGAAAGCACTAAGTTTGCAGATTGGGAACTAAAACGTGGGGAGAAGAATTTGGTCAAGTCAAGGTCAATGTCAAAGTGGGAGTTGGGAATTGGCGAATTGATTGGGTTCTTTGTTCGGGTCATTATCATTGTTTTAGCTAGTAATCTCCTTAATTGAGAAGAGTGCGTTTAATATTATTATCGTTATCGCGTATAGGAGATCGTTTCGTTCCGGACCCTTGACGTTTCTTATTCATAAAGGATCTCTTCATTTTCGAGGTAAGTCGATTTTCGACTTGCTCAGCCCTGTTCTAGCCTGTTAGGGTTGCGTGGTAGTTATGAGATTGGTTTTGGGAACTAGTCCCGATCGATCTTTTAAAATGTTTTGATATGTGTGCTATGTGTAAATGATTTTGGAAACCTGTTTTTGAAAGTTGTGATCTATATACGCATATTTTCGTCGTCGTTTTCTCTATGTTGGGCAGCGCTCCAGTGGAGGCTGATTGTGGATGGTTGTGATGGGATGGACGGTTGGAATGAGGATGGATTGTTTATTGTGGATGGTTGTGATGGGAGGGACGGTTGTCGCGTGCAGTGTTGAGGCAGTGCTGCAGCATAGGTAGCGTAAGGTATGCGGTGTTGAGGCAGTGCCCAAACCATAGGTAGAGTTTCTGATTGCGTGTTTTATGTGGAATTGATTGAGTGACTAACTAGACCTAGGACTGGACTAGAGATATGTGTGTGATTGCGGACTTGTTTGCTGACCTTAGAAAAACTGTTTTGAAACGTCTTGTGACTTCCATGTTGATTCTGACTTGATAGGATAGGATCTGACCCTTCGGGGAACTATTTTTTTTCAGTCCAGGTAATCAGGATGCCATGATCAAGCCTTGACGGAATGGTGGTGTAGAGTAGGGACGCGCGTGTCATAGATTGTCGGGTGCTGGGGGTTGCCTCTGCTTTCTTTATCTGTCTATCTCATGTTCTTAAGTGATAATGCGGTTGATATAATGTTTTGTTGATAAACTCTTGTTGGGTTGTGGGAACTTTGCTATTGTTAAGTTGTTGTATGGGTTGGGTTCATGATATTTCATCTGAATTATTGTTTTTATAAAATACAAGTTGGGTGTTTTTTTATGATTTCTCGCCGTGCCCGCGTTGCAAGATCCGAATGTTCTGTTGTCGAACTAGCTCGGTAGCGCCTCGTGAGGTCTACTACCGAGTAACACCTTGTCAGAAAGACGGGGTGTTACAGCCATCCAACCAAGGCGACCTTTTTTCTTTCTGTGGAAGGAGTGAAATATTTCATGCGCTATTAGAATATTATCTTGAATAAGCCTTCCTTTCACAAAGGCACTCTGAAGTGGATGGACCAACTTTGGCAATATATGAGTAATTCGATTAGCTAATAATTTTGTAATAACTTTATATATAGTATTACATAGACTAATCGGGCGGTAGTGATTGATTGATTGAGGGGCATCCGTTTTCGGAATTAATGCAATAAAAGTTTTGTTCAGAGAGCTGAGCATGAGTCCAGAATGAAAGAAAGCATTGACTGCAAGAATAGGAGAGGAGCCAACAGTTGGCCAGTAGTGTAAAATTCCGCAGTAAAACCATCAGGTCCAGGAGTTTTGTTAAGTGCAAGGTCAAAAACAGAACGTTTGATTTCTGAGGGCGTGGGCGATTTTGCTAGTTCAATGTTATCTTGTGAGGAGACCAGAGATGGGATAATATCCAGATCTCCCGGAGTCTGAGCACAAGATGAATTAATTTGAAAGCGCTTAGTTAATTCTTCCGTGATTCTTTGCGAAATAGAGTCGTGGTCTGTGATGGTTAACCCATCATGAGTTTGAAATGAGAAGATATTTTGTTTAAAGCGTTTAATTTTAGAGATAGTCTGAAAGTATTTCGTGTTTTTATCAACATTTTGAAGGTGTGTAGTTTTAGCACGTTGCTGCCAAAATCTATGGTGGAAATTAATTAAACCATTATACTTATTTAGGTGTTGTTGTAGTTTATTTAGAATTTCAGTATTAGACGGGTCTCGGAGGAGTGAATCTTGAAGATTCTGGAGCTGCTGCTCAGAGATCTTCAGTTGCTCAAAATTATTATTTATATGTTTTTTTTGCCCAATGTTTCGAATATGTTTTAAGAAGTTTCATTTTTTGTGTAATTTTAAACATAAATGATCCATTCATTTTGTAACTCCAAACCTTTTTAACAAGATTTGAGAAGTCAGGTTTATCAATCCAAGCGTTTTCAAAGCGAAACGGATATTTAAAGTATTTTTTATGTTTATCTAAGTTGAAAGAAATTAAGCAATGGTCCGAAGTGGTAAAGGGATGGTGGTGGATTTGTATATTTGGAAATTCCGAAGTTAACGATTGGTGGATTAAAATACGATCAAGGCGCTCAAAAGTGTTGTGGTCCGAGTTAAGACTTTTTCTCCAAGTAAAAGGAAAACGAGCAGTTGCAGTATTTAGCAAACCAAGAGTATTTTGGATAGAAAGTAGTCGGTTGAATCTATTTGGGTTAGGGGTGAGACCCCCTAATTTATCAGTTGAACAATCAATTTCATTAAGGTCCCCAATCAGAAGGAAAGGGCAATTTAGGTTATTAATCATTAAGGCAAAATTATCCCAAAATTCATTTTTATCCTCTTCTCGAGATGGAGCATAAACAAAGGCTAATAGGATTGGGTGAAGCGGATCATTATTTTTAATAATGATATAGTTAGTTGATTGTATTAAAAGTGTGAATTTACGGGTGAATTCATTTTTAAGAATAAATAGTGCAATTCCCCCTTTAGTGCCAACAGATGGGGAAAAAATACATTCATGGAAGCCGGTTTTATTTATAATCGAGTCAGTTGGTTTAATCATGGTTTTTGTTTCAGATAGGCATAAAATGTCAATTTTATTAAGTTTTCGTAGGAAGACAATTTCATCCCAGAAATTGGCCCGCCTAATCCCCCGCACGTTCCAATAGGCAACAGTCATAATAAAAAAAGACGGGGGTACCATTGATAGTAAAATTTAACTTTGTAGTTAGAAATAATTATATAATGAATGGAAAGAATCAAGCAATAGGTTGTTCTAAAAGACAATCCTGATGGAACGTAATTTAGTACAGGTATTTTATTGAAGAGAAAATTCACACTTTGCATACAACTGTTCATAGAAATGGTCAATGACCCTTTAATTGTAGACGAAATACAAAATTTTGGAATGGGGTGGCGGTCTTGGTTATCCAGCAAAGTGATAGATCTTTGAGTGATTGATCTGCAAAACATAATATCCTTCAAAGTAAGGTTGTGTGAATACTGAAACCTGTTGTGAGCAGAACGTAACGTAGTTTGTTTATAATAAATACCTGAGTTGCTCAAAAAAATAGAAAGGAAGCTGTAAGTGAACATGAAGCAAAGGGAAAACTTCCTGCACCAAGAGAATAAGCACAAACTTATTGGATTCGCTGTTTGACATAGAGCTTTGTGTAGACTCAGGAAATGTTTTACCTTAATAATTTGAAGGGTCTTACTATTGTAGAATACAAGCTCAGAAGAGGGAGAGCCCCAGATCTGACTCACAAAAGAGTCAGTTGTGGCACAGCTGAAACATGAGTACCAACAGGACCACAGAGATTGTGCATATGAATGAGTACTTTGATAGGGATAGAGATGAAATATATGTAGGAATACAACATTCTTGAGCATTCCAAAACACTTATGAGATAAAAGGATCAAAATTGTCATATAACAACTTATCTTTTGTGATTGAATATGGATAGCTTGATAGTAGCAGAGAAGGAAGAGTATGAATCCAAAAATGTTCCGGAACAAAGCATAAAAAAATTGAAATTGGAAGATCAAACTGTTCTTGCAACACATTTTTATCTGGGCTTGGAATAAAAGCTGCACATTAAGTATAAATTTTTGTGAACTAACCCAGCAATCTGAGCATATTACATTGCAATGAAATTTTTGGAAGTAATCAATACTCACATCAATGATAGCAATAAGGTAATTAGAGGTCTCTGACATGAAGAGGCAATAATCAAATCTATAAAAACCAGATGCAGATGAAATTGAAATAATTACTTAAGAGAGATGCAAAGAAGTAGCTATTAACAAGTGTAGATGAGATGGTAGAGAAGACCTTAATATACAAAGGCAAGCAAAATTCATATCTAACAAAAGGATAATTGATTCTGCTGTAAATAAAAATTGTAAAGACAGAATTATGAGTGATCTGAGAGCCAAAGTAGACAACAAGCTGTATTATACATTGATAGGCAGGAAGAAACTGCATTACAAGGGCTGCGTTAAGCTGATACTTGAGGTATACAAAATTTGGTTCATAGAAGAACCTAGGGCTCAAGATCAGAAGGCCATAACTGGCAGAGCAGCAACATAGTTTAGACAAAAGTAGCAACATTACATGATAAAAGGGTATTTTACAAAGTACCACAACCAACAGCTTAGAAGGACTATTCATTTAATTGGCTTTAGGGCGACCCCTAGTCTTTTTAGGTTTCTTCTGGAGGGAGATGACATCCATGATCTCACCAGGAAGATCATTTTCTTTTCTCTTTGAGGACTCAGAGTTGGAATCAGCACCATGCAGGTCAACAACAAGCATCTGATGTTGGAGTTGTGAGTTAGAGGAGTCAGCCCCATGCTCCATACCAGTCGACCCCATATAGGTAAGCTGGGGAATAGGCTGGGGCTCAGAGAGAGCACCAGCAAAGCCAACAGACCCGATGGGAGAAGCACAAAGGCATGGTGGGATCATCAAAGTCTCAGGAAGGGGGGTTGTGAGGTGTGAGAGAGCAAAAGCCACCTGCTCACGTGCTTGCATGAGGATTGTAGGGTCAGAGTACACAGCTGGGTCAAAGTTGGAGTACATCTGAAGAGTAATCAGTGGATTATATGGTGGGAGGACTTCCACAGCAGGAGGAATAGTAGCAAATGTAGAAGGCATAACAGTTGGGTTTGTAATGGATGCAGGAGTACTCATTTGGGCAGCATGAAGAGGAGACACAACATTGGATCTAACAAAAGTAGGACCTGTAGGAGCCCTGGGTCTAGCTGGCCTGGAAGCAAGATTTCCATGCAGTTTGATGTTTGTTTGGTTAATGAGGTGCAGATCCTCAGGGTTTTCTTGAATGGTAAGCCTTAGTTTCCTTGGTTGGATGTTGTTTAAAGGGCAGTCATCAAAGGTGTGTGAGGATTCACCACAGCACCCACAACCCTTTGACACAGATTCATAAAAAACTTTCAGAGTAAGGTTGGAACCATCATGGTTTAGGATTGTAACACATCCCTTGAGAGGGGAGGTGACATCAATGTTAACTAATACCCTACAGAATTTCATTTTGTTTTTGGCATTTGAGATGTCATTAACCCTAATGATGCTACCAACACGGTTATCTCTCAGGATAAGGTCCAAAGCTGAAGGGTTAAACAGGTAGTAAGGAAGAGAAGGGATTCTAACCCAAATATCAGCCCTAAGGACCTCATCAGCAGTAGGGTTAAAGTCAGGGTAAAAGGGTGTTAAGGCAACTAACTTGCCATGCACAAGATAGGGCCTTTTGCTCCAAACAAGGTCTCTAGTTTCTCTATTGGAAAATTTGAAGAGCAGCCAGAAGTTAGCAAACTCCTGGAACTGCACTTCTCGTTTCACCAGATCTTTCCAAACCTCTTTCATTTTGCCATTTATGATGTGAGTTGCTATTGGATCTTCTACCATTTTGAGGAGAAGGATGAAGTGCATGAGCTCATGCAGGTACTTTTTAACCGAGGGAATAGCAGTAGGATTGGGAAGTGGGATTCCATCAGGGAAGGCTTGTGGCTGTAGGAGATTATTGTTTGGAACAAAGGTCATCTCAGGAAGAACCTCCTGAGATTCATCAGATTGGTGAGAAAGAGTTTCAGAGCAAAGGAGTGGACTAGTGGGGCTTATAGGGTCAGCAACTGATGATACTATAATTTGAGGTTGGGCAAGAAGTTGAATTGGATTTCCATCCACATCCATAGCAACTGGAGGAGGGAAGGGGGAGATGTTAACTAGAGCATCATGGTAGGACATAGTTTCATTCATGGCAAGGTATTTGAGGAACAGAGAGTGTTTTGGTATTTTGTGAGACTGGATTAGCTGCTGGTTGTGGTTTGAAAGTGGAAGAAGCAGGGTTATAAATAGAAGTTGAGAGGAGGAATTGACTGTTTTAATTTTAATTAATTGTAAATTAGAAAAGGTAAAAAAGGTTAATATTAAATTAATAGAAGTAATGAATTTGGCGGCAGAATGAATAGTAATCTGAGGGAAACCAGGTATTAAATGAGGATATCTAAGTAGATTGCATGAGAATATAAAATTTGCATGTCTGAAAGGTGAACAGTGACAAAATTTATTGCAGTTGGAGATAGTAAATGTGGAACTATAGCAAGTAATGATTAATAGCCGCCTAGATAAAACCAGGCAACAGAAGAAGGAGTTTAGTTCAGTACATGCAGAGTTAGGAGAGGAGTACCTTGATAAGGTGAAATAAATTTGAGTGATCATTACTGGGTTGAAAAAGAAACCAGTGCAATTCAATGATCCTATAACATAGTACAACAAAGGAGAGCATTTCAGTGTAAGGATTAAAATAATAAATTTATACACAGTATGCCAACATAACTTGATGAAGAATGTAGGTTTAATCTGAAATTGAAATAATGTATACTCTAGAAGCTGGAATAAATTGATCAAAGAAGAAAAAATCAGACAGTAGTACCTAAAGGGAAGAGTACAAATTTTCTGTAAATAAGTTTGAATTAGAGTAATTATAGTATAATGATCCTGAGAAGTTATGTTATGGATAAAATTAAAATTGACTAATAAGGTTGACTTAAATTGGTGACAGTACAGTGGGTAAATATATTTTTGATGAATACGTAGATATGAATTAAGGTAAAAGTAAATGGCAGTTTTTAGATAAAAGCTGTGACCTTGTGAAACATAGTTAGTAGAGTTGGACGTGTACCTTGAGCAGAAAATTGATTTGTCTGGAATCATGAGAAGAGTAGCTAGAAGTAGAGAGAATTTAATTGTTCCTGAGCCATGACATGACAGAAAGTAGAAGTCCAGTTGGAGTTTCATTTTGGTAATGCAAAGAGCATTACAGCAAGTATACCTGAGAAAGAGGGTAACATTGAGCTGTAACTGGTATAAAGAACATGATAATATGTGCATAAAATTTATAATACTTAAAGATAGATTTAGAAAGTTTGTAAGAGTAGTTTGTGACAGCATGACTATATTGAGCTGATACCTTTGTAAATGATAAAGAGATAGAGATGAAATCAGAAGCTGTCTGTATGAGCAGGTGACTAGTGAAAAATTACATAAAAGATTCAGTTTAAAATGATGATTAATAGGTGTTGTATAGGTTGGAAGAGTGAATTTATAGAAATCAAAATCTGAAATTATAGTTATAACCCAATGAGAAGGAGAATATTTGTTACATCTTATGATAACACTGATTGAAGATTGAGATGTGTAAACCTGACTGTAATAAGGATTATAATTTTTAAATTGGGTGAGCAGGTTGTGATGAAGAAACTGATAAATCTGATTTATGCAAATTTGTTGAATGGAGCTAGTTAAACTTAAGATGGTATATGAAATGAGATACTGATCATGATCAAGGCATCTTATCCTTTGTAATTGGTAACACGCTGAATAGGTTTTATAATAAGCATGATAAATTAGAGTTTGCCAGATTTCTAGAGGTCTCAGAGAGATTTTTTGGTGAACAAAAAAATCCCATTTTTCATCATTCAACAAAGTCTGTGATTTTTGGGAGAATAATAGCAAAGCTTCAACCTCAAAAGAATGAAGGAGCCTAAACCACAAGAGTCCCAGAACAAAAACAAACTCGCAAAGGAAGCAAGTGGCCCAAGCAAATGAGTAACTTTCAAACATCCATGGATACAACACCTCAACCCTTGGACAACAAAAAGAATGTCCTACAGGGAGGCTTTGAGCTATTAGGATCATGATAATTTGCAAAGTTTGCACAGTTAGGTAAAGCCTTGATTGGATGTGATAAGAGTAACACAACAAAGTTTCAGGTGAAATTTCAGCCTTCTCAGGCAAGTGTTTTAGATCCAAGATGTCAACATAGATGGTATATAAAGTTTCAGTCACCCTCAACCCCCCTTCCAACAAGCCCTCAACCTTGCTAAGATGCTGAGAAGCATCAAAACAAAGGAAGTCAGGTAAGAGAGGAAAGAAGAGGATGATAAGTTTCATAGATTGATAAAAGAGGAAGATATTACCATTGATAGAGAAGGAATTAGAGGGAAACCGAGGAAATTGCATAGAAGCATAGCAAGCACAAGTTGAGACCTGACTCCAGCATAGCCAAATACCAAAGGAGACCAGAACCTGCAACAGACAAACACAGCAACCCCACAGAGACCATATCCAGCCAAAACAACAAAGAAACCAGAACACAGACAGCAGAGAGGAAGTCACACAGAAAATCAAAGAAGATTGAAAGAACCAGAGAAAGCAGAAAGGAGCAAAAACAAAAAGAAAAGAGTCATCAAACCAAGAGATAAGCAGGAAAAGAAATAGAGAAATAAACAGAGAAGGGTCAATCAGGGGAAAGCAACAGAAAGCAAAATTCAGCAAACAGGCAAGAAGGATGAAAGAGCACAACCAATCCAAAAAAGGTTGAAGAACCTTAGAAGGCTGGCGACAAACCAAAGGAGCACAGAGCAAGCATACAAGGAAAGGGATAAGGCGCGAACCCAGACCAGAGAAGCAACCAATAACAGGATCAAAGAGCAAGATATACTGGAAGTATATAGTGAACACAGCATGCCAAGCAAACAAATATTGACAGTAAATCTGAAAAGTACATAGGAAAAGGATAAAGAGAGGGTTTGAGAGGGGGAGGGTTACCGTTTCAAGAGAAACCCAGATGAAAGGAGCAAGCGGAGGAGGCCAGGCGAGACAGCAGCACGAAAGATCCGGCCACCAAGCAGCACCAAAACCGACCACGATAGCGAGAAAAAGCCAACACAGGCGACGCAGATCGACGGAAATAAACCACGAGCAGGGAGCCACATCGGAACAGGGGAGGAGAAGGATTAACGGCAAGTGGTCAGACCAAAACTCAACAGGGATGAAGTTAGGGTCAAGGTTCAGGGAGAAAGGAAGAAGGGAAAGGACGACGGAGAGGGATGAAGCTTGGCGGCTGAAGAGCCAAGCGCTAGGGTTGGGGTTGGAGGGGAAAGAGGGAAATTGAAAATAGGAGAGAGAACGGAGAGACATTTGGCTTTTGCGTAAAATGTTTTCCGGATTAGTTGATCATAGTTATTGAGCCCTTGTTTTCATTTATTAAAGTTCACATGTGTACAATCAAAGTTGAACATGAGATTTATGTACGATAATTTTGAAGCACAATATGCTAGTGGAATTTAGGGTTTGGGCTTTTGGTTGAATCAATTTTGAATTTAAGATAAAAATGTATGAGGTCTAGTTTATGTTTTGGTACTACGTACACAATTTTTTTTGTTCGAAAAAAGCTATACAATTGAATTCGTAAAAATGTATGAGGTCTATTTGTAAAAAGTGTTCAATGAATTCGAATGTAGGGTCACACATGTCGAATTTGCTTATTTAATTTTAATGAATTAGGAAATTTTCGTTTCTGTTAATCCTTACGTGTTCAAATATCTAGTTAGTAAAATTTACTATATTTAGGAGAATATCCAAGAGTGTATATGTGAGACCTCAAATATGCTTTCTAAAAAGTTGAATATACATAGATAAATATTGAATATGTAAATTATAGATAAAATTTGAATATACGTGAATGAACCATGAATATGTGAATGCTATTTATTAACATATAATTGCATTGAACACGTAGTACAAACGATTGAATATGAGTTAACGTTCATAGAATTGCATTGAACATGTAGTACAAACGATTGAATATTGGTTAACATTCACAATTGTTTTCTTTCTATTTTGTTGAATATGCTTATTGAAAAACTGAATATACATGAATAAATAGTGAATATGTTCAAATAGTCGTTAGTTGATATTTTAGGCATTGCATATCCATTGTAAATGGTTGAATATATCTAGATAAATGAGAGATATATGAATATAAATAAACATTGAATTCATTATCATTTTATTTTGAATGTTTGTATCTTGTTAGTTGAATTTGGAGTTATTCATTCGGAATGTCTATGCGTTGCTATTAAATATGCAGTTTTGAAGGTTAAAATTTATCAAGGTGGTTGAAGAATCTTGGTAAAGGTCATAGGCGGCGTTAACTAAAGAAATGTTTGTAAATCAACAATTTTTATCGATATATTCAAATTAAATTCCATTGTACTCATGAACAAAATTAGATGTGAATACTCAATTGTCCATTTTTTTATTTTTATTGGTCGAAATTGTCCATTTTTTTTATTACCCAATTGAGTATATTGCAATTACATATTCAGGGTTCAATATATTCATATTCCGAGTAGTTTACCTTCAGATAAGAAAAAATATAATATGCATTGGACAAAATGGATTGCATATTCAAACAACGACAAATTCGAACAATCATTGAATAATATTCAAAAAAATTAAAACAAATTCAATCATATATATGTTGATTTAGGATCTAGAACACAAATGCAAGAAAATACATAAGTATTCGACACAAACTATTGGAGAAATGTGTAAGATTGCTTTCCAAAAATGAATTTGATGGGCTTGAATATTAGCGATAATATTCGAAATATCTTAATTACAAATTCAATGTTTAATATATTTAATTATATTCAATGTAGTTTCGCCTCAAACAAGACAATATAGTTTGAATTCCACAAAACGTATTGCATATCCAAACTACACCAAATTACAACAATATTTGAATAATATTGAAAAAATGTTAAAACATATTCAATTAAGTGCATGATAAATTCGGACATTTGTACAATCAAATATTAATATAGTCGAATTTGTGTTGAACTAACGAATATAAATATATGAGATTTTTTCAAATTTACTTTTCCAAAAATTTATGTAATCCCTTAAATGTAGGAACTTCCATTTTAGTGATTGTATGTTCAACCAAAAAAAAAATTTTAGTGATTGTATGTTAAATTCCATAATTCACGTTCAAATTTCTTTAAAATTGATATGGATTTTTTTGCTTTTCTAAATATTAAACAAATCCCTATATTTAAGGAATTTCCTTTTTTTGTTGAATTGATTAAAATTGCTTAATTTAACACCACCATAACTACTATATTAATTCCATCAATCATTGACCCTCATTTTCCATTAATCTAATGCTCTATATTTGTTCATCCGTTTCACTATAAGAGGTGTTTTACTTGAGCCTCCCTCTATACCTCTAATAATTATATTACACTATTCATAATCCTAAGAAAATCATTCAATCAAAAAAATCAATGCACAAATACAATATTTGTTAGGGTTGCAATTGTGCTTCCCACATCGAGAATTGGTGGGAAACCAAGCTCGCTTATAAGTACATGGGTTACTCCTCCTATTGCTAATTGGTTTTGGGATGGAACCCCATGGGCTTGTGAGTTGGGCTTGGCAATTGGGCCCGTCTCCCCTCTAACAAGTGGTATTAGAGCCGATGGTTCGGCTTAGGGACCAGGAGGGTTCGCCGTTATCGGTTGTGAGAGATTCACAATTGAGGGGGAGATTGTTAGGGTTGCAATTGTGTTTCCCACATCGAGAATTGGTGGGAAACCAAGCTCGCTTATAAGTACATGGGTTACTCCTCCTACTCCTATTACCAATTGGTTTTGGGATGGAACCCCATGAGCTTGTGAGTTGGGCTTGACAATTGGGCCCATCTCCCCTCTAACAATATTTCTATGCAAATTTAGCTTTGGTTTTAGTTCAAGTGAAAGTGATACAACTCAAAGTTAATTAACACAAAAAAATAAATGAAGTTAGTGCTATTGTAAGTTGTTTGATTTCTTTTAGTTGTTTTAATGTGGCTTTATCACTTTTAACAAAACTAGCAAATGGTTGTGTTTTTCCATAAAAAAAACAAATGTTGTGTTTTTAAAAGGGAAAGAAAAATGATAAATGAGTTGTACTACTCGCATTTATGAAAACTATGCGTTTGTCGATCTATTTGAGAAAAGAAAAAAAAAATGGGTTATCCTTTTTCCGGTACTCTTTTTTGTGGCTTTCTCCATTGTTATATACACTGGTGGTGCGAGGGGGGTGAAGGGGGGCGGCCGCCCCCTCTTTCCCCCCGAATACCGTCAATACTAGGGGAGGTTTGCCGTGAAAGAAGGTCGTCGCCCCCTTTGTGTGTTGTTGTCCATCCTTTAATTCCAGGGTTGACAGAAGAAGAACAGACTAAGAGGTTGAAGAAAGCACTGTTTTCTTTTTATTACTCCGTATTTTATTTCAACTCACCACCCCAAACGACGTCGTTCTGGGTATAATTATAAAAAATCCAAAACAACGTCGGTTTGAAATAACACTTAAAAAAATCCAGGGGAAAAAGGAATTATTACCTTCATCTTATCAACACGTATCCACAATTAATTGCACTCAATTAACACGTCGTTTTGAAGAGAAACTATGTTTCAATTGATTGAGTTGTTGGAATTTGCAACTCAATTAACACGTCGTTTTGAAGAGAAACTATATATTGCTCGCCTTCATCTCACAGTCTCATCCATTTTCCCGCCCCAACCCTTCTCATATTGTCGCCTTAGTCTTCAACAGTACAACTACTATTGCGACGAGATGAGGGGCGGCCACCCACCCCCGCCATCCCCTAGATCCGCCACTGTGTGCAGACAACGTGATTTTCGTTATTTATTGGTAGGACGAAATTTCTCTTTTCGTGAAGAGTGGAATTTATCTGAACAATTGAGGATTAAGAGATTATCTGGTTTCAATAGAAATGACAAATCTTGCTTCCGAGTTTGAACATGACAACTCACATTTACAGTAATTGCTCACATTTTGCGATGTGCTATTGTAAATTTACAAGTACAAGTGTCTCCGTATGTATTTTACCCGTGTAAAAATCTTATGTGACATAATACAGAAGCGACATGTGACAAATGATACCGTGGTTTTAAATATATATAATACAGTACATTGAAGATTACGTGGTTTCAATTTCAATAGAAAGGAAAATGCTAGAGGTCTTGCCAGATTTGCGAGAATTTCATATCGCCCTGACGTGGCGCGGGCCCCACGTGATCAGTCAGCATTTTTTTTTCAAAAAAAATAAACACAACGTTCATGTTTTCCAATTCGACGGGCGAATAAAGTCGTCTTCTACTCTTCTTCTCGCTCCATGTGAACCCCCTTTACTCTTCTTCTCGCTCCATGTGAACAAAAGGGGCTTCCCTTCTACTCTTCGACTCGTCGTCTCCGACCGTGGGCGCCGGTTCTGCTCCAGATCCGACAGCTAGCGTCGACGCCTCCCCGACCTCTTCCCTTGCCTTCCGCCGCTACTCCAGAACCGTTTCATCTTAAATCTTCGATTGTTCCATCCAAATCTAAGATGCGCACCATTACATGTGTATTTTGTAATTATCTTGTCTTTTCTGATTGATCTTCCGGCCTGTGATGAAATTCGGTTGTCAATTTGTTGCTGAGTCAGTTTTCTATGGCTTCTTCAATGTCTTGAGTTACGACCTAGAGTCCTTATGTGGACTTAGAGTCGCCTAATCAATGACATCGAAGTAGACGCAAAGATTGAGGAAAATGAATTGATTCTGAAATCTATCCTTCATTCTATTAGGCATAGACTTTTTGCACACCAATTTTTGACTTTTTGCACCACTCCATTAGGAGGCGTCACTTTCGAAAGGCGTCAAGTAAAATAATAATAAATAATTACGAGAAACCAAAAAACATCGTCGTACCATCGCCGGCTGAAGGCGTCCTGGCACACCGGCTGACGGCGTCCTTGCACGCCTACGGAAGGCGTCGTGTCACGCCTACAGAAGGCGCCCTGAGCTCGCCGTAAGATGAAGAGTCGTCGTCTTGATTTATAACCCTAAAACTCCTCCTGTGCCGTCATTCATTCACAATTCCGCAAAACAGAACACGATCGAAGGGGGCCGTTCGACGGCGAACATCGGCAATGGACCGTCGTGGGCGAGGAGGGGGCGATCGGCAACGGAAAATCAGCGGTGCAGGCGGTTACTTTCCTTCCAGCGCGGGTAGCCAACCTAGCGGGCGCGGGCGTGGGTGTGGGCGTGGAGGCAGGCGGCCAACGGTGGCGGGAGTGGGCGACGACGCGTCACAGACCAGCGGGCATGGGCGTGGAGGCAGGCCGCCGGCGATGACCTGCACGAATCGGGAATCCAGCGGGCGTGCGGGGCAGGGGCTGAGGCCGGCGATCGGGAATCCAGCGGGGGCTGGTGCTGAGGCCGGCGATCAAGCAAGGGCAGGGGCTGAGGGTGGCGGTGGCGGTGATGGGGTGGCGGTGACTTCTCGTACGCCGGTGGTGGTCCCTCCCGGGACGAGTTCCGGTCACACGACAATGGTATTTCGAAAATATTATATTTTTATTTATTATATTTTATTATTTATATTGTTGTTAAGTTTATATAAATTTCATATTACTTTCTCTTATATATTTTCTATTTAGGATTAATTTAGCTCATTTACAATTTATTGTAGGAATATTTTAATGATTTATTGAAATTTTTCGAATGAACGAATTTTAAAATGCTCTATTAATACGAATGATGTACGAGGATGTTTTAGAGAGTTATTATAATTGAAATCATTAATTGTTAAGTTTTAGAGAAGTTTTGAAGTTTTAAAGATTAAAATCTATATTATTAATTATGAGGACGTTTTTTTTAATATATAAAATTCTAGAGAAGTTATTATAATTGAAATCGTTAATTATTAAGTTTTAGAGAAATTTTGAAGTTTTAAAGATTGAAATCAATATTATTAAGTATGAGGACGTTTTAGATAACTAACGATTTTTTAATATATAAAATTCTATAGAAGTTATTATAATTGAAATCGTTAATTGTTAAGTTTTATAGAAATTTTGAAGTTTTAAAGATTGAAATCAATATTATTAGGTATGAGGACGTTTTAGAGAACTAACAATTTTTTAATATATAAAATTCTAGAGAAATTATTATAATTGAAATCGTTAATTGTTAAGTTTTCGTTAATTGTTAAGTTTTAAAGAAATTTGTTGTTTGGTTATTAGCAATAATCATAATTTCGATCTAGGTCAATATTTAAATTCTAATGATAAATTACAAAATCTTTTTGAATATATAAAGTTAAAAACAATTTAAGATAATTAAAATAAGTTATTAGGCGATATGAAATATTAAAATACGTACAAATTACGGCTATTAGATAATATGAAATATCAATGTGGATTTAGGCCATTAGGGATCGCCTTGAGAATGTTCGGAACGAGAAGAGGAAAGAGCGTCCCGCGGTCTCTCCCATTCGGAGGAACGTTCGAGCCGAGTTCAGCGTGGCTGCTGTAGACACTAGTGATTCTTCCACACTGATATCGGCGACCATCCCGCCACGGCCTGTAGATATTCCAGTTGCTCCGACTTCGGGTCGTTCGAGACCGTCTACATCAGTCCCACCAGAGGACCACCACGGAGAGGCTAAGGGCGACGCCTCTCCAGCACCACATGTGTACGGCGGTGGGCCTGAGATCACTGACCTTCTAGTGAGTTACGGGACTCACCGATCGAGCCATGTGTAGGATGAGATTAGTAGGGAGAGGGATCGGGCACAAAATGCCGGCGAGGAGTTTGATTTTTGAAACTTGGTTAGTAGCCTCGAAATCATAATCTTTTTTAGGTTATTAGGGTAAACGTATATAATATGATAGCAACGCAATGAAACAAATATATTTTCTTTCAGGAACTTAAGCCGTTGAATTCTTACACCCGTAGTGCTAGTCACCATAAGTGTTTGATAGATATTTACTCTTTGCCACTTGCGGATGAGGATGAGGAGGGTTGGCTTGACATCGCCAGACAGAGCGGTCTTGTTTCCTTGGAGGAGATGGATTGGGGGCGGATAGACATGCCATTGGTTCAGGCTTTCGTCGAGCGTTGGTTTCCGGAAACCAACTCGTTCCACTTTAGCTGGGGAGAGATAACTATTATGCTTCATGACGTATTCGAGCTCGTGTCCCTTCAGATCGACGGTGTTGGCTTATCCAACGTCGCGTCTTCCGCCTCTCGCACAGCCACAGTTGCCCGAGTTCTAGGTGTTAGCGAGGAGTATGCCTCCCGTATGAGGAAAGGTTCCGAGTGGATTGCTACTTCCCATATTTGTGGATATTACCAGAAAATGGAGAGCACCGGGGAGCAGCAGTGGATCCAGGGTGAGATTGAGCGGATGATTGATGATAGAGAGGATCCGTATAGGATTGCCGCCGTCTTTCTCTTCGTACTTACCGGCAACACATTGTTCGTGGACAAGTCGACGAACAGTATTTGGGATTGGATCCTTCCCTATCTCGAGAGGCCGGAGACGGCTGGTCGATTTGCTTGGGGGGTTGCAGTACATGCGTACTTGTATCGAGAGCTAGGTCTAGCCTCTCGAGGTGACACCTCGACCTTATCGGGTGCAGTCGGACTTCTACAGGTACATAATCTTACTCAATCGTAAAATTTATTAAGATTCGGGTTGGTTAATGTAGAATTTAAAACATTTATGTGTTTGTAGGATTGGGTATGGAAGTACTTTCCTACCCTCCACGGCCATTCGCCTGATGCGGCGTCCAGTCGGGCCAACCCTAGAGCCGCCAAGCACACCAGGCGACTTCGAGCGGATCGCAACCACGGTAGATTGATGTTGATTCGGGCAGAGCTAGATGCATATAGTGCCGATAAGGTGAGTATTTATAGTTTGCTTATATTGAAATTATTTTATCTAATATTACTTATTCATATGTAGGTTACTTGGCTTCCGTGGGGAAAGCCAAAGCTTGACGGCGAGAACCGGATGACGCTTTTTAGGGGATTGATCGATTGCGAGGCCATTCAGGAGGCCTACATGCCGGACCGTTGCCTTCGTCAGATCGGCTTCAGGCAGGACATCCCATTGACCCCCATCTCTCCATCCACTTGCCGTCGTTTGAAGGGAGCCTCTGGCTACAAGGTTGAGTTCTACCAGATTCAGCAGGGAGCGTACAACTGGGTTGATCGAGAATCCCGCCTCATCCCACTCGAGAGTCGCACACGAGCGCAACTTGGAAACACGTTGCGAGCACCAAACGTCCAGCTTATTGAACGTCGATGCGACCTCTTATATTCCTCGGTTTGTTTTCAACTCGTTCGCCAAGAGTGATCTCATATATCGCCATTGCTCCTCATCCCAACCCAGGACACAGGCGAGCGCACGATAGCCGCAGTTCCCATCTAAACATACATCCGTAACACCCTCAATGAAATTGTACATAAAGGAATCTGCGGCTCTTGGCCCAAAGTAAACTCCCAAGTGGATCACGTCCTCCGTCTCAGTGGGAGCATCGACAACGCTCTTGGCCTTCGATTGTTTCTTCCTGGAATGTGTCTTACGCGTGGTGGTCGTGCTGTCGGTGTCATCCCTAACCTTGTCATTCCCCTTTCCTAGTCGATGCATCGTGTGCTCAAGAGTTGTTGGATCCCTCCTTGAGTATTTGCGGGTGCCCTTTGGCCTTCCTTTCTCTTTACCCAATGATGGCTCTGCCGTCTTTGTTCGACTTGGCATCTCAATGTCTTCGTAAAAAGAAATGAGCCGGTTTGCATGATCTTGACTCATTCATCTGCTCCTATATTTCTCATCAATTGCATTCCATTTCAAGTCGTTCTCACTAATGGATCGATCAGCATTCACTTGAGAAGAAGGATCTGCGTACCCTTCCTATGTCAATTGCTTCCAAAAGAGATGAATCTCATTCAATTCAATGGGTTTGTCTTCAACGATAGCAGTAGCAACTCTGTGGATGCACGGAATCCCAAAGCAATCCTTCCGCCAATGATCGACGCACACTTCGTGGTAGTTGCCATTGACCACATCAAAGTACATTGCCAACAATAACTCAAAGCATACATGCGACACTTTATGGAGGAGTGGACGAATAAGTGCTCCAAACCTTCCATAACTTCGGACATCTTGTTTGGGATCTTTATGCAATCCGACTCCATCATCTCCCTCACGGTTCGAATCTGCGTTCCCAAGTGATCATGAATCTTATGTATCATTGTGTTGAAGCCGAGATTGCATTTGGGTGAGCCTAAAACATCCTTCAAAACTTTGTGCATTCCCTCCACCCTGTCAAGTTTTACAAGCTTTTAACAAGTTAGTTTTATCATTGTATACAAAGTATCATCGTTGTGAATATATGAAACTTCTTACCTATTTGTCGTTCTTTTGAAGAAGTGAAGTCGGTTGTCAGTCTAAGCTCTAACTATGTTTCTCTTATAAGGTCTGAGCCATGTATCATCAACATAACCGACGAGCCCCGAATGCCAATTCTTCATGATCTGGCGGTGTTTGGCTTCGTATCTCTCCTCGGTAGTTAACATGAACAAACCCTAAAATCGGTGAGAAAACTTTGTAGCCAAAGTATCATCTTCAAAGACGTCAAGCGCATGTTTTTTGATATTGGAAGTGATGTGCACCCAACACAATAAATGTTGGACTTCGTCTTCAGTGAAAATCTCGTGAATTGCATTTATTAGTGCTTGTTCTTGATCCGTCATAATGGTTGTCGGCATCACACCCATTTCTTCATATAGTTTTCTCAAGTGACCTAAAACCCATGCGAAATGTAGTTGATCTTCCTTAGACATGAATGTGAAACCTATGTTGAATGTGTGATTCGTGCAGGTCATACCAACTATCTCCAACAAAAATATGTTATACACTTATACCTACACATTATTGAAACATTTAAGCCCAAACACTAAAAAATATTCAAAAAACATTATTTGGATTGAATAATGGGAGGAAACAAACTTGTTTGTCTTGTAAGTGGCATCCATAACAATCAGATAAGGGAACAACTTCATCAGGTGGAGTGAATCTGGGTGGACAAAGAACAAGATATCTAACTTGTTCGTTTCCGCTTTAGTTAATGTCCGCACTCTATATCCCTTGTTGTGCAAGAACGCCAATGTCGACTGACATACCGTCAAGTTGCCACGATCATTCAACAATACCCTATACTTAAAGTTCGAAATTTGTTTTTTAGAAGTCACATTTTCCGGATCATTGTTCACCAACATTTGCGAATGAACACTCCGCATGCAATGACAATATCCTTTTCCTTGGGGGTCAAGCGACCAAGATACGGATGTCCAAGCGAGGTTGTACCAATCTCATGATTGTACATGCCGAACTTCACCTTCAAAGTCCATTTTACACTAAACCTCGATCGACGACCGACCAACTCAAAAGGACATCCATACTTCCTTGACCCTCCTTTATTCACTATAGCTCTAGACTCTCCGCCTTGATCGCATATTAGTTTGACATATCTATCATTTGAGTTACTAATGAGGATTGTAATATTGAAAGGTCGACCGATTTGTCTAGCCCACTGAATCATCTCTTTCATGTCATCCCACTCATATTCATTTGCAAATTCGGATGTGAAATCTCGACCAAATGGCTATACAAACATTAAACTTGTATCAAATTAAGATTAAATACGAAGATTACTCCTTATTCCTAAAAGACTATGCTGCATTCTAAACAATTACGAAATTGACATAAGTAATCGAGTTCAAAGAGAATTGTAAATGCATGATACTTACCCCGTTACCCGTAACCATTTGCTTGGTTGAAACTGTCTATTTGCATTTTCTTGCTCTTCTACTAATTCCTCTCCTTGCAATTCTGGCGAGTCTTCATACTCATCATTTAGCTCGTCTTCCCAACCATAATACAAATTTTGACCAGTATACGACATTGTTTGATTGAGATTTGAGCATAGATCTATAGTTTGAAGTTGGTACAACCCTTGACAAAATGAATGAAGAACCGAGCATTTTATAGGACAAATAATATAGCCGTTGATATATAGCCGTTGGTCCAACGGTCGAATTTTCAAATTAATTGTCGCCACTGCCACGCCGTTGACCGTCGCCCTGCCACGCCTCTGGACGGCGCACCACCATGCCTCTTGACGGCGCACCACCACGCCTCCTAACGGCGCCCTGTCACGCCGTTGACCGGCGTCCCACGGCGCAACATTTTTTTCACATTTCTGTTTTCCTGCAATTTTATTAATATAATATTCGGACGCCTTTAAATGGCGTGGTGCAAAAAGTCAAAAATTGGTGTGCAAAAAGCCGGGGTGTTCTATTATCATTCTTCGGTTTTCTCTGCTCCTCGATTATTGTTTTAGGGAAACTGTGGATTACTATCTTCAGTGGTTTATGGTTTGGCTGTAGTGTGTAGTTGCTAGGGCTGAGCATTCGGATTATCCGATCCGAAAACCCGGATATCCGAAATTTTTTTCTTGCGAAAAGCTCGATCCGTATCCGGCCGGATATCCGCTAAAAATTATCCGATTGGATCGGATATCCGGAACCGGATATCCCGGATATCCAAACTATCCATTTTATTTTTCAAGCAAAAAAATGTAGTATAATTTTATATTTAATTCATGTCCAAAAATCTAGCTAGCTATAAAACATTATATGAAATTAAATGTAGAGTTACAAACAATAATTAATATTAACCTTCTTAAGCTATAATCATACTCAAAGTCAAAATTACATCCCATAAATTGATAATTAATATTAACAACTTCATACTTTATCATGCTTAAGCTATAATTAATAACCTACGGTAAGAACTAAAAAAGTGGTAAAGGTAAGTTTAGGGTTTTGACCTATAATAGTATTTTATTTTCCCTTTCTATAAACATTATATATATATATATTCGGATATCCAAAAGAGTCAAAACCTCTATCCGTATCCGATCCAAATATCCGGAAAAATTAGCGGATCGGACCGGATACGGATTAATTTTGAACGGATCATTTTGGATGCGGATATTTTCGGATCGGATCGGCGGATTTTCCGGGTCGGATCGGCGGATCGGATAACTTTGCTCAGCCCTAGTAGTTGCATAATTTGTATATATGCCAGCTCCTAGTTTGGATTTGAGTGTAGCGCACTGAAACGCTGGTGCTTGAAGTCAAGAAAAATATAGCAAACAGATGCAAGCCCAAGTGTGCCAAGCCCTTGTTTGAGTATCAGGTGAATCATCCTGGATCTCAATTCTTGATGAATCCAATGTTGGTTCTCCCTTTGACTTATTTGCTTTGTTTCCATCTTATTGCTCCGTTTCTTTGCAGATTGCTAAAAGGTGAACTCCTCCTCATCTTCTTAAAGGCCATCACTTGATGGCATGAAGAATGTCTTACATACCAAAAAATGCAAGTCAAACATTTGCCAGGTCATACTAGTGTAACCGATGGCATTGAATTCAGGATTAGGTTAAGTGTAAAGCGTATGATATTGCCATTATTGGACATAGACATAGTTAATATGAGAATTGTAGTCACAGTGTTGTGCAAATTATTTACCTCAATTTCTGCATTGTAGTGACATATAGATTATATCTGTATCAATGAGGCATTATTCAATAATCATCTCGTCAAACTTTCAAGTGTATAGCCAAAAGACAGAATAATACAGAGTACTGAAATACAAATTGATTGAGGCATAAAATTGAGACAAAGTATTACAAACATGACAGCTCACATTTACGGTGACTGCAATGTGAGAATGCTTGCACAATTAACTAATTCGCTCAACTCACTGATCCTTGTTTTTTTTTTTCAGCTGCACTCTCCTCTCAGATTTCTTTCACATGGATTGCAAGATTAGCCGCCGTTCAAATTGAGGCCTTACAAACGTATATATGCTAGAAGGAGAAGTGTTTGTTCGCCTTCCCAAATGGCACCAGACCATTCAGCAAACTCAAGCTTCAATCTGTCCCCCTACCAAGATCTGCTACGTGCAGGCGCACGCCTCCGACCCCTGCAACAAGTGCACGCTCACCTGATCGTGACGGGTCTCAATCATAGCCTTGCACTCTTGACCAAGCTCACCTCTCTTGCCTGTGCTAGCGGCTCCATCCCCTACACCCGAAGGCTCTTACTTTTCTCCATACCGAACCCGGACTCGTACCTCTTCAACACTCTGATCCGCGTCTCCTCCAAGCTCTCAATCCCGTACGACGCCGCCTTCTTCTACAATCGGATGCTCCTCTGCAGCTTTCCCCCTTCAAGCTACACCCTCACCTCTCTAATCAAGGCCTGTGCTGGTGTCTCCACCCTTCGAATGGGCAAGATCATTCATTGCCACGTTTACACATTCGGGTTCGGTTTGGACCCATTTGTGCAGACGGCGTTGGTTGCATTCTACGCGAAATGTGGGGAGTTGGGAGTTGCGCGGAAGCTGTTTGATGAAATGCCTGTGAGGAGAGTCATCGCGTGGAATGTGATGATTTCAGGGTACGAGCAGAATGGCCTTGCGAAGGATAGTGTGGAGCTTTTTAAGTCGATGTTGGTGAACGGTGTTGAGCCTGACTCAGCTACCTTTGTGAGTGTGCTTGCTGCCTGTGCTGAACTTGGCGCGTTCGATCTGGGGCGTTGGATCCATGATTATGTGGTGAGTAACAACATTGAAGTCAACGTCGTTTTAGGCACTGCGTTTGTTAACACGTATTCGAGGTGCGGTGATGTGAAGAAAGCGAGAGAGGTGTTCGATGGAATGTCGCATAAGAATGTCGTTGCTTGGACAGCCATGATTTCCGGGTATGGAATCCATGGTCATGGGCATGAAGCTTTAGAGATCTTTTACCAAATGAAAGCGGTTGGGCCAAGGCCGAACGAGATCACATTCGTGTCTATATTATCAGCTTGTGCTCATGCTGGACTTGTTAATGAAGGCCGTGGAATTTTATCGTGTATGGAGAAGGATTACGGTTTGTCGCCTGGTGTCGAGCACCATGTTTGTATGGTTGACATGCTCGGTCGAGCTGGATTACTGAATGAAGCCTTGAGTTACGTTAAGAATCTCAAACAGCCAAGTGCAGCAGTCTACACAGCCATGCTTAGTGCCTGTAAAATGCACAAAAAATTCGACATTGGAGTGGAAGTTGCAGAAAATCTCTTAGCCATCGAGCCAGAAATCGCAGGGCACTATGTTATGCTATCGAACATATATGCCTTGGCCGGTAGGATGGACCGAGTCGAAACCATTAGAAACAGGATGATCAAACGAAGGCTAAAGAAGCAAGTTGGATTCAGCTCAGTTGAAGTTGACAAAACCACCCATTTGTTCAGAATGGGCGACAAGTCCCATCCCGAGACAATCGAGATTTACAACTACTTGGACGATCTGATGGGGCGGATCGCAGAAGCCGGATACTCGCCTGCGCAAGAAGCCGTGATGCATGAATTGGAGGAAGAGGAGAGGGATTTTGCACTTAGATACCATAGTGAGAAGCTTGCTGTAGCTTTTGGTCTGTTGAAAACTGGCCATGAGAGTTGTAGTACTATTAGGATTGCTAAGAATCTTAGAATGTGTGAGGATTGTCATTTGGCCATAAAGTTCATTTCTGCTGTTGCTAATAGAGAGATCATCATTAGGGATAAGCTCCGGTTTCACCATTTCAAAGATGGAGCCTGTTCTTGTGCTGATTATTGGTAGTCAATGCACAATTAAGCACAGTATCGACCTCTGTTAGTGATTATTGGCAGTCAATGATCCTAAATTTTATTATATAATCGGACCCGAAATAATTCAAGTGTACTATATAAAATTGAAAATAAGTTTCAAAAAATAATAGGATTTTTCTATAATGTGCCCTTATGGCACACTATAAGAAATTATTAACGGAAAGATTTGATAATCTTGGATTTTGGATTTTTTGAACTTTTTTGTGACGGGTTCACTATTTCCATTGTAGAGCATTAGTTTCTATATTTAGTACACTTAGGGCCCGTTTGGTATCCGACGGCGGAAACGGAAACGGAATGGAATGGAATGGAAACGAACCTAGTCCACATTAGCATCATGATATATGATGAGTCACCTCAATTTTCATTCAAAAACTACCGCAAGGGGGCTTGCGGTACCCTTGTGGCACCTCTATCATAACTATATACTAAAGCGAATGTTAGAAATAGTATTTAGCCCGACATGTGTCACCTCCTCAATGGACCGCATCACCCATCTTTATTAAAACAATTCAATTTGTTTAACTGGTTGAAATTTCATTATAGACCACACATTAGATTTCTTCTTATCTAATGATTTCCATTTTAATTATTTTCTTGAAAAAATCAATCCAAATCTATGCACAGAATAATATTCTATCCAAAAAAATGAAAATACATACGTAGTAACCTATGCATGATTTGGATATTTCTTTTACATATGCATAATTTGATCTATATTTTTTGCCTTGATCAATTTTGTAATTTATTAAACTATTTATATAAACATCTTCCTATGTCTCAAATAATTAAGATAAAATCCCAAAAATGATTGATTTAGTAACTAACAAATATTACATTGAGTTTTTTTTTGTTTAAATTTGATTGCTATGCATTTAAAATACCCTTGAAAAAGAATTTGAGTATTTTAAAAAACTTCCTAAATCTTTTATCTATGCAAATATTATATTTTAAACTATGCTATAATATATCTAATTGAAATATTATAATATAATATATCCAATTAAAATATTAAATTTATAAGATATAAAAAAATTAAATTTATTGATAAATGACCAAAGGCTCTTAATTCCTTTAAAATGCAAATTATTTTATTAGACCTATCTATTTGAAATTGAATTTGAACAAAATACTTAAAAATAAAATAATTATACAATACTCCATAGTGACAATTGAGAAAACATAGGAATTTTTTTATATAAGTCGTGCCCGAAAGGGCACGGGCACTATTACTAGTTATTCCCTAATCTAAGGGTGGGGTAACAAAACACCTCAATCATTCCCTTCATCCCTTCTCTAGACACACAAATTTCAAAGTTTCAAATTAAAATTTTTTTTTTTTTTCAATTAATGTATAGTGACCCATAATTGGACTAGGTTCATTTCTATTCAATTCCATTCCGTTTCCGTTTCCGCCGTTGGATACCAAACGGGCCCTTGAAATGTGCCCTCGATAGAAAAAGCGAAAGTAATAAGATGCAAAATATGCACGAGAAGAAGATTAGGCAACATATAAATACCGCCGTCCGCTTTCTTGCGCGAAAAGCCAAGGCTCAAAGGAAAATCTGAAAATCCACTACGCCGTCCAGGACTCAAAAAAAAATACCGCCATTGGATTTCAGAATCTGATATCTCTTCACTACCTTGTGTTTCGAAGCCTACAACCTCAAATCTCTATTCCTCGATAGCAGAATTTCCATGGCCGATTGATAGACCAGAGCTTTGAGCAAATTCCTCCATGCTTCAATTCAAAATCTCTAAGGTTAGAAGTTCTTCACAATCTCGTAAAATTCAAAATCTCCAAGATTAGAAGTTCTTCACAATTTGTTTACAAAGTTCTTCACAATTTGTTTACGATTTCCGGCGTGGCGTGAATTTAGGTTTTCATTGATGATGATTCCACATTACGAAATTCGTGGCCTGATGATCTGAAATCACATTTGTTCTTCCTTGCAGAATGCGCCTTTTTGGGTCGAATTAGCTGGCGTTGCAATTACTCAGGGCTTGCGAGTTTGGCAGGCGCATTTAGCCGTGAAAAGAGTTCATGATCAGCAGAGACTTAATGGAGGATCTCACTCGGCCGGAGGACCTCAGGCGGGCGCATTTCAGCCGAAGATGACGAGGAAGGAGGCGGCTTTGATTCTTGGAGTAAGGTATGAATTGAATTTGTTCTGTGTGAGATTTGTTGTAGAATTCCGTTTTTCAGTACAGTATCTGGTGATTTGTCTGACATTTCACTGTTGCCGGTGGAATTCTGATATGATTTTTGTTTGTCAATTGGCCCTTCCATGAGTGCATCAAAATATGCTCTCCGATTTGTGGTTATTTGATTTCTTGTTCTGATGTTACATTCATAGAGGCTTTCTCAACATCAGCTCCTACCTTCAATTCATTGAATCCTTACTACATGTTCGTATTGCAACTTGTTTTTTGTTAGAGGCATTGTTCAGATGTGTGGTTTCTCATTGTTGATCAGATTGTGTGGTTTCTTACAGCATACGGTTCTTTCTTTGTATTTTCTGTTGAAACCCTGAAAGGCATCCATAATGAATGATTAGAGTTGTACTGATGAGTGAACTATATGTGGACACATTGATCTATTGTTAGCTTTGTACAAACTGTCTTAGTTCTCATCTGTGTGAGATTTGCTGTAGAATTGCGTTTTTTGAGTACAGCATCTGGTGATTGTAAGTAAATTGTACATGTTTTTGTATGGTTTTGCATCTAATTATTCTCTTCCTGTTGTGATTCTTTATTTGCTTGTGATGTTAATTGGATATTTCAATGTTTGGTCAATATTTGTATGATCTTCATGGATTTCATTCTGCACGTTCACATCTGTGCTGGTGTTGTCTTGTTATCTGGTAAAAGACATCCATGGTGTATGATTAGAGTTTTGCTGGTGTCAGTAGCTTGAATTCACAATGCATGTTCATATTGCAACTTTTTTGGTCTCAGGTGTGTGGTTTCGTACATGTTGCTATGGTGAATGATTAGAGTTTTACTGATGAGTGAAATATAGGTGGAGTTTTATCAGTCACTCGTTGATTTGTCAAAGATTTATCGTTGGCTTGGTACACACTGTGTTAGTTCTCATTTGTGTGGACATGCACGCTTGCAGTGAGAGTGCAGCAGAGGCGAAAATCAAGGAAGCGCATAGGAGGGCGATGATCGCAAACCATCCAGATACGGGCGGAAGCAATTACCTCGCCGCAAAGATTAATGAAGCTAAAGACATTATGATAAGAGAATGAAGATCTAAAGACTTAGATTACCGGATCTCGGTTTCTAATTGGTGCTTCTTGATCTTCCATTTCCGACCTTCATTGACAGTTTAGCCAAATCCAGCATTCATGATCTCCACTGCAAAGGCTATTGACCGCTGTATGCTTCTTTTTTCTTTGTCCTTGAACGCCTTATGCTAATAACATGTCTATAGAGATTGGAATCTATAGAATCCATATGCTTCTTTTTTCTTTGTCCTTGAACGCCTTATGCTAATAACATGTCTATAGAAAAAGGAATCTATAGAATCCATATGCTTCTTTTTTCTGTCCTTGAACGCCTTATGCTAATAACATGTCTATAGAAAAAGGAATCTATAGAATCCATATGCTTCTTTTTTCTTTGTCCTTGAACGCCTTATGCTAATAACATGTCTATAGAAAAAGGAATCTATAGAATCCATATAGTAGTGCTGAATATTGTTTTCAAGATTAGTATAAATTGAGATAACTATGATCAAACACATTGGATAGTTTCCCATGCATAGAAAATTAGAAATCTATTTGAAGAGCAATATGATAACCTTATACCATCTTGAAAACAATACACCCAACAACAAAGCATTGCCAGGATTAATTAAGTGGGAAAAGTTGATTCTGCATGTAACAGTCAACAACATCTTGAAACAATGATCTATACTGGTAGATCAGACAAACTAGCATAGTCTGAATCAAGAAGTCAATCAAAGTTCGTGACCTTATCTTTCTAGACCTCCATAGCAAAAGGCTGTGTTATTTACAACTCAAAAAAACAGTTATAAGGTTTCAGAACCAAGATAGTTTAGAAGCTATTCTTTCTGAGTTTCGTGTGGGTCAGCTGAAGACTGGTGTGTGTCATCTATAAGCCCTTGTGGGTCTCCAAGAAGTGTTAGAAGTATGTTTTTGTGGCACTGGTCACAAAGGTAGAAATACGAAAAGTGGCCTTCATCCGGGATTCTATGCACAGTTACCCCGGGTAGAATCCGACTGATGTAATCTGTCATTGATGATGAAACTACCCAATCATCCATTCCCTGCAAGTTAGAAGCATAAATGACAATAATTAGAGAATTGCGTGAAAAAGGTTTGAACGGAGTGCAAGTGATGGTGCTACCAAACCTGCCATAGGTGTATTGGTCCTGAGAATCCGGTTAATTCACATTCAGCTTGAGTGTACATGGATTTCAGCCATGGGAGGATTCCCTTAGCAAGGCATTTTCTTCGCATCTGCAGATCAGCTAAGCTGAATCCCCAATCCGAAACTTGTAACCTAGCTTCCTCAACGAATGGCCGTGGATTTCCTTGCCTAACTGACTCCTCAACATTCCTTTGCCAATTTTCTTCAAAGCTTGGTTTCTCAATTAGAGCCATGTCCTGTAACGACGTGACACACATGTTACAAAATAAACAAGCTCCCTGTTTTGGTGTGTTTTGACTGCCAAGATAAAGCATTCTAATGCTTTAAATCATGGCTTACAAAAGTATGCTTTATCTTGGGTAATCAAGAAACAACACTATGAAACGACTCATTTCTCAGGTTACTCATGCAAAAATTCAGTCACTGGTGTGCAAAATCATAAATAAAATTAAGTGGTGTAACCTTTTCTCCAAGGGATATGGACAGCCATTTCTCAATCAGACCATGGTTTCCAGAGAGGAAAGTTTTTCTGTAAAAGTATGACAGAAAACTTGGGAATCTCCTTGCAAGAAAGTACATAAACTTCCTTCTTCCCTCCCAATTTTCCCAAGTCCTGCTCATCTCTTCTTTGGTCATGCTCCTATCATAAGGATTAACCATAGGAGCAACCAATGCTGCACCTGTACAATCACAAGTAAAATCATCTAAAACACGGCTTGCATCTGAAGACAAGAAAATTCTGCTCAACCAAACCGAATAACAAACCTGCAACTCTTTCGGGAATGTATCTGAGAGAAGCCCAGATATGCATAGCAGCATTCGAGTGGCCCAACAACCAGAATTTTCCATGGACACCAATTGCATTAGCTAAGTGTAGGATGTCGTGTGCAGAAGAGTTAAGGTTCCGTTTGGGGTGAGGATAACTCTCTCCAAAACCAGGCAAGTCAAATGTCACTAAATGGACACCAAATTCTTCCAACAAAGATTCTTTAACTCCAGGTATACCTGAGAAAGCCAAATATAGGCAGTCAAATCAACTACCAGAGAATGTTTTCATTGAAAAAAAATGATGCAAAAATTAAAGAGGTCTTCAGATAGGAACCTGCAAGTCTGGATGATAGAAAAGCATGAGGAGAGATCAACGTGAATCTAGATCTGTCGGCTAGAGCACCTCGTTCATGATAGGCAATGCGCCGTCCATCCGGAAGGGAGACGTGGCTAGCACTCGGAGGATGTATGAGCATTTTCTTGATGACAGGTATAGAGCTATCCTTCGCGTTATTTATATTAAGAACTGTCAAAAGAAAAAACAGAAAACTTTGTAACATTGTAATTGTAGGCAACATTTGATTGTCTTTAGTCTAAACAAGAAGCACAAACACTGAGTGTATCTCTGGATGTATCTGTATATCAGAGCGCTCTTGATCTCAACACAATAAAGGTAAAAACACCCACAAACTTGAAATACTTTTGATGATTAAATCTCTATAGTTATACCAAATTCCACATGTCTGATTTGCTGATGAGTGGCCTTTGAAAACTTGAAAGATCACACTCTCAGCAAGAAAAAGCCAGCTCATTTAAACAGCTCAATCTCTCTCAGAATGCTCAGGAAACTCCATTTGAACAACAAGATAAGACTACGAAGTTAGAGCCATTACTCACAAATGCAAGTCACGGAAACTCAACCAAAAGATATGCAACAGAACCCAGATCATAAAAACAGTTAAATCAACAAGCAACATCAATATTGTCTCAGATTCATGTATTTACCAGATAAGGCGAGAATGAAAACACACAGAATCACAGGCCAAGCATGGACCGGATCTCGATCCTCAGGCAAGAACTCATTCAAGAAGCTCAATCTGCCTGAAACCTTAGAAACAGGGCCTTCCAATTTCTGCACAATGTATGAATCCTTAGCCACTAAGCTCTGTTGCAGAATGTCTCTACACCCTCTTGAAAGGTCCAACAACAGCTCAACCCAAGATTCTGCAAACCCTTTGATTTTGTCCTTCAAATTCTCAGGCTCAGACAGCATTTCAGCTGTCTCAAAAGACCCAAAATGGGATTGTTTCAGATCAGAAGTTGGAATTGGTGAAGAGAAGAAATCTGTTGTGTACCGGATTCCATGGTCTTCCACTAAGCTTGTCATCTCCTCTACCCATTGCCCAGATCCTCCAACTTCAGCCATTGGCAAAGGCAGAAGAAGAAGTTGAAGAAGAAAAGAAAGTGGATAAGAAGGTGAAGAATGAAGCTGGCTTGGATAACAAGTTTAACTGAGAGTAAGCTGAAAAAGGGAAAGGCTGAGTTCTGAATCTGACTAGAAAGTGTGTGTTTGCTTGAATGGAAAGCCACCCATTGGGAAAAAGGAGCTTCAAAACCCAGAAAGGCAGAAACCCTAATCATATAAATCCTTAGAACCCATCATTCACACAACAAAGCCGAAACTGAGACTGACTAGGAAAAGAGAGAAGAAAGAACCCAACAAATTCTTTTCTCTCTTGCCCTCTGCTTTTTCTGGACGAATCTCATTCTTTATCTATCTCACAAACAAAAAGGGGAAATTCCCAAAATTGATTGAACAGAGTAGAGAGCAACCCCATTATCAATCAATCCACTACCTCCCTGCAACTCTGCAAGCATAGAACAACAAACTTCTTCTCTCTCTGATTCAGGACTTGCCCCCACAAGGGCAGAAACAGAGGAATGGGACCACCATGGAAGGTTGTAAGATGAAAAGGGTGGGAATTTTTTACTTTCGGCGGAGGCCAAAAGTGGTATAGTTTGTATTGTATGGTATTTTTTGGGGGAGAAAACTGTAAAAAAAAAAAAAAAGAAATAAGTATTGAGGAAGAGGCGTCGTCGTCGGAAAGTGTGGAATTGCGTGGCCGGCGGTAGCGGTGGCGTGGAGTTGTCGGCTCTGACATTCTGAATCCTCATGGCAGAGTGTGCATGTGATCTTGTGGAATGTGGTTTTCTTTTTACGGAGTATAGTTTTTTTTATCTTTTTTCTTGTCTTCAAAAATGTGTTTGCTTGTTTTAAAGGATTAATTTGGGCCACATGCCCACATTTAGGAGCATTTAGCCGTATGCTGGTCACGGTAAAGAAAAACGTCCAACAAATCCATGAAGATTTCACATAGGAAATAGAGAAAACTAGTACAGCTTTCGCGCTCTGCGTGGATCTTGTTAAAATTTTGCTTATATTTTTTTTTTTTGGTAGAAAATTTTTGCTTACATTTATCATAAAGGGTGTTAAAATATGACAATTTTATCATAAATCCTAAAATTTATCCATATCAAAATAAAGGAAAGATATTAAAAATTTTCAGAAAAATGTAGGATATGGCAAGATTTGATTTGTTTTGATAAAACCAAATGTGTATGATAATTGTCATAATACTCCATGGGATTTCCGTAATTTTTTTAATGGAATAATAAAAGATTGATATCTTTTAAATTTGAAAAGAATAGATCATTTAAAAAAAAAAAAAGTAGTACTGTGATTCAATAATATCTTGCAATTTTAGACAAAACTTTGCGTCATAATTGATTTACTTCCTAATGTATATTATTCACTTTTATCCTTTCCTAATTTAAATTAGTCACTTTATCATCTGTATTAATACCTTTTCTTATTTAAATTAGATTACGCAATATATATTGTTTTAAATGAAGAAATAATTATAGTAATATTAATTATTTCCATATAATATAAAAATAAACACACAATATATTATAATATCTACAACACAATATATTAAAATTTTATCTTCAAAAATGTGTTTGCTTGTTTTAAAGGATTAATTTGGGCCACATGCCCACATTTAGGAGCATTTAGCCGTATGCTGGTCACGGTAAAGAAAAACGTCCAACAAATCCATGAAGATTTCACATAGGAAATAGAGAAAACTAGTTCAGCTTCCGCGCCCTGCGTGGATCTTGTTAAAATTTTGCTTACATTTTTTTCTTTTGGTAGAAAATTTTTGCTTACATTTATCATAAAGGGTGTTAAAATATGACAATTTTATCATAAATCCTAAAATTTATCCATATCAAAATAAAGGAAAGATATTGATATATTAAAAATTTTCAGAAAAATGTAGGATATGGCAAGATTTGATTTGTTTTGATAAAACCAAATGTGTATGATAATTGTCATAATACTCCATGGGATTTCCGTAATTTTTTTAATGGAATAATAAAAGATTGATATCTTTTAAATTTGAAAAGAATAGATCATTTAAAAAAAAAAAAAAAGTAGTACTGTGATTCAATAATATCTTGCAATTTTAGACAAAACTTTGCGTCATAATTGATTTACTTCCTAATGTATATTATTCACTTTTATCCTTTCCTAATTTAAATTAGTCACTTTATCATCTGTATTAATACCTTTTCTTATTTAAATTAGATTACGCAATATATATTGTTTTAAATGAAGAAATAATTATAGTAATATTAATTATTTCCATATAATATAAAAATAAACACACAATATATTATAATATCTACAACACATATTTTTAAATTTATCATTACTGAAAAAATCAAATCACCATATAACATTTCTTAAAGTAATATATTGAATTGTTTAATATATAGTACCATATAATTAAAGTGTTTGATTAATACTATTATGTATAAAATTTTATAAATCCGCACAAGGCACAAACAACTATGCTAGTGAATTTTTATAAACCGTTTTGGTTACAAATTTCTCAATATCTAAATATTAAATCCTGTGAAATTTGAAGAGAATTACTCGCCATATACCTATTTGGTAACAAACAAAATTCCTTATGTCAATATTGATTTAGCTAAAATTTACTTTAAAAAATGATGCGAAAAAAAACATTAATAGAAATTTATTGAAATATATAATTTATTGGTTTGTGGTAGGAAATGATTTTCTTTTATTATTTAAAACATAGCATTATGATTTTAAAGTAGGAAATTATTTTTTTAGAGAAAAACGCATAATATAATAACAAAGATCTAGACATTAATATAAAGAATAATTATGTTAGCAATTAGCATTAAGGTTTAATAAATATGTTAACAATGTCATTTCAAGAGATTAGATATTTAGATTAGGATGGATATTTCGTACAAAATCTCTTAGTTAGGTATGATCTTTTCTTATTTAGATTAGGATGGTTTTTGGTAACAATAGGGTTTTGCAAGTTTTGCGTTTTCCTATTTATTTGATTTTTGGTAACAATTTTTGGTAATAATTGTTCGAAAAGATCATACCAAAAAAAGCAATTAATAGAAAAAAAATATGTAATTATTATCCTTTTTCCTAATTTAAAAGATTGCTTAATAATTTTGATCTAGTATATCGAAAAATATTGAATTGGTATTGCTATTCAAACAAAGACTACAAATTTATTCAAACTTAGAATAACAGATTGCCTAATATATAATGTATTGCCTTATGAACTTTTAACAAAGCCTTATACATATCAATATATACGTACATATATATAGAAATATCTTTGTTTATTAATATTAAGATTATTATAATGAATCATGAAGTTCATTCCCTAATTAGTTTGAATAAATTTTTAGTGATAATGCTTAAAATGGTAGTTAAAATTATTTAGTTATTGATATTATCCTATTGATAGATTTCAAAGGGCAATTCATAATCTTTTCAGAATTATTGAAATTTGGAAAGATTTGATTATATCGTTTAGTATCTTTTACTTATTTTTAAAATAGATGAAAATATCAAAGTTAATGATTAATTACAATTTGCTTTGGCAAGATTTAGCTTTTACTTTATACCCAGTGGAGTTCCCCTTCCGGGGAATCTGGGGGGTCAGGATGGAGGCACCCCTGGCTTACGCAAAGGGGGTGCGCCCGAAAGACCCAAAGAAAAGAAAAGAAAAGAAAAGAAAACTAAAACTCAGTTATGCGGCAATCATAACTGAATTTAGTTAAAATGCACCAAAATTGATGTAGGGGTCATATCCAACTCAAAGGCACTATAATAGCCAAAGAGTATGACGATTAGGCCCCATTTTGGCAAGATTTAGCTAAATAACTAAATTTGGAAGTTTTTAGAATATCATATCTTTTATATTTGTTTTGGTCGACAATGTTTGTAGAAATTTATTCTCAGTAATATAACATGTTTATAAGTTATTTTCATCATTAATGTCAAAAAAGTTAATCTATTATATTAAATAAATATTTTGTTTTTTTTCAACGGATGAATTGATATCAAGTTATCAACTGATTGGATGGATATTTCTTGCTAAAAAGGGATTAGCCTTGTTAAGATATGATTTATAAGTACCAACTATATAATAAATTAGTACTTTAAACTTAGAAATTTATTTGGTTCAATCACAAAGATACATTAAAGTCTTATCATAGAATCATAAAAGACTATCTCTATAAAAAAAAAAATTAAAAGTCCTCCATTGACAAAATATTGTAGCAAAATAGCAATAAGAGATTTGGTAGATAGATATTCACGTTTTTTTTAGCTAGATATTCACTTTTTTTCTCAAATAAAAAAATATATTGTGAAGATCTTTATAGATATGTATCACCAAATTGATTTTCATACGTAATTAATTTGGATAACCTAAATTGATTTTGTGCTTAATTTGGATAGAATCCACGTAAATTGATCCACATACAATAATTTGGATAAAGCTTGTGGTTCTAACCTCCTCCTAATTCTAAGCATGATTATATTAACAAAATCTTAAAAAATAAGTTTCCATGATTGATTTTGTACGTTTGATTTTCATAGGTAAATATGAGATGTCATTTTTTAAAATTATAGATGTGACTTGTATATTAGGTGGACAAAGTGTAAATGAGGTGGCTTAATTAGAAAGGTAAATATTAATGATGTGGCTTATTAAGAAAATAACACGTGTATAAATCCGAGGTGGCGTAATGTAGGAGCGCCATGTGGCGAAATCCTACGTGGCGCAATGAGAAGGCTTTATTTCTTAGTGGTTTTAAATATATATAATAGATTGCATGGAAATAACGACATACAGGAGCATTTAGTGATTTAAATGGACTATGTTCATTTTCTTTCTATTTTTATATCTAGCAACTAAATAGGCCTTATACTTCTGAGTAAATATAGACGTTATACTTAGTTGCAACTCCAAATATCATGTCATAAAACTCTTCCTAGCTAAATAGTCTATTACGGAGTATAAGCTAGTTGCGTCTAATATCCTAAATATCACATACAGTACTATACAATGGATGGAATGCATGTTAATCTTGAGGCCTCCAACAAGAAATGGCATACAAAATCCTACCCTTCCAACCTTGCACAACCCAACCACAATCCTCCTCCATCATAAACTCCTTCCTAAAGCTCCTTTGCACCATGGCTTTAGCCCTCTTCACCAGCTCCCTCTCCAAGGGAACTTGTCGAAACCCGACCCTAGCCTTCCTCGCCTGCCACTTCCGGAACGTCTCGGGCCTCTCCATCCTCTGCCTACCTTCACACGCCACCATATTGCACAAAGCCTCCCCGAAGACCTTCCCCTCGAGCACAACCCTATCGGGATCCTCTCGAGGCATGGTGGCCTCGAGAACCTCAAAAAAGGCAGCATAGTGCGCGACCACCTCCTTGAACCTCATTATGAAAAACGGACCGTTTAGGTTGCCATTGACCACCCCGTGCACAAAGTAATCTGGCTTTATCCTCCTCACCGCCTCTAGGAAACCGTCCCTCGGGCTACTCTCCTCCTCCACGCTATCGTCGTACAACTCTTGTGACCTAAAAAATAAGTACATACCCATGAAAACTTGTATGTTTGAACCTTAAAGCATAACAACTTCTTGAAGAGGTGATTTGTAGGCAAAACACGTACAACGGGCACTTTATACACTTTCTAAATTTTCACGGGGTAGTTTTGTGATTTTGTGGAAAGGAGTCTCCTATTTTAATTTCATATTTTATATACACACCTGTAGAGCGAGCTGACGACGGTGAACTCGTCCCTGTCGACTCCGATCTCCTCCACCGTAACGTCCTCCCATTTCTCCGCCACGATCGCCTTGTACTCGAACTCCACCTTGAACCTCTCACTATACTTCTTCAGGCACCTTCCGGTCTCTTCCAGCCTCTTCTCCGGCCGGAATCCGCTCTCCGGGAAGTCGATTCCGGTGATCCTCAGCCTAGGCGGCGTCGGCTCCACCTTCGAGAGGTTGTAGATGATACACGGCCATTGAAGCCCGTAACCGATCCCGAAATCGATTATGTGGATCCGATTGGCGTTTCCGGCCAATCGGAACACCGTCTTGTTGGCGACGTAGTACGACATGATGTTGAACGGCGCCGCCGCCACGTAGATCCGGCTGGATCGGAGGAATTCGGTCGCCGATGGAGCTCGCCGGAGCGGCGAAGATGACGAGAGTCTCTGGTCTAGGGCGTTGACCGAGTAATGCGCGAATCTCTGGAGATTGTCGCCGTAGGGGGACGAGTGCTTCCGAATTAGGGTTAGCTGATCTCGAGCGGCGTTTATGTCCATCCGAGAGACCGATTCCGCGCAATTGAGTAAGAGGCTCATCGTGTCGACGACCTCTGGTTTAGGTCTCCTCGCTCCCTTTGTTTGATTCTTCTTGCTCTTGGTTTTGCTCTTGTGAATCTGAATCTGCTTTTGCTGCTGATCCAACTTGCCTTCTGGACAGAAGATATTGTCTTCGTATTCTGAGATTTGTTCGTATGTGTCAGTGGAGGCTGTTAAGTTCTGCTTGCTTTGCCTCTGCTCGTCTCCATCTTCGTTGTGAAGGTGTTTTCTAGCTCTAATGGCGGAGTTATTAGGGGTGGTTAGATCAGTGGCTTGATTTGGAGGCATTAGAGCTTGTTGGAGGAGTGGAAAGTGAGAAAGAGAGGATTGTAACGAAGAGGAAGGATCTGTGAGGTTGCTTTGGCTTTCGAGTAAGGAATCTTCAGTGGATCCGAGACTGTTGCTTCCATGGCTGCTGCTGCTGCTACTGAAGATGCTGGAAATGTGTTCTTGTGGAGCTTGTTGTGCGAATTGATGGCTGCTAGAACGATTGGATGATGAAAATGCGAATTGGTCGGATGAATGCTGAGGCTGATGCTGAGGTTGTGGTTGAGATTGAGGATCCGATCTAGAGTCGCTGAGGGTGTCTGTGAATGACTGATAGTAGGATTGATAGGCCATGTACTCCTGGAGAGTGCCGAGTGTTTCGTCTGTTGGATTGTCATCTCTCAGCAGCTCGGTTATGTAATTGAAGCATGTGTTGGGGATTTCAGGCACCTCTGAAGACGAAGCTAAGCACGAGGTGTTGTTGTTCATGTTGTTGGTGATGTGATTGTGTTCTAGATGAGGAGTTGACTGTGCAAGAACGTCATGGAAATGGTATGAAGTTGGGTTCAAATTATGAGGGTCAAAGGTGAGATTGAACTCATTGATATCAGGAAAATGGTGATCATACTCATTGACCCCATAAAGAGGTTGAGTTAGATCTTGGTAGTTGGTGGAATGAGGCTGGCCTTTGTTAGTAGGAACCCAACTCATTTCAGTAGGCTAATTTGATCATTGAAGAGATGATGTTGTGTGTGTGCTTGAGCTCTTAAAGATCAAGTCAAATTTGACCAGAAAGAATCAAAGAAATGATGGAATCTCATAAAAGTGAGGTCCTACTTCCTTTTGCAGTTTGTTTATTCATTTTTTCAACAATGGATACGTGGTTACTGGGACCAAATGTGTTTTTCGATGGATAGATTCTGAAGAGGAAACAAGGATCCGAGTTAAGAGGCCACGTTACAGCAGCAACAACACACGTGAAATTGGTAAGCACATCTTGCCGACTGATCAGAGAAGTTTTGGTTGACATGTTGTGGATGGAATACCCAAAATATTAGAGAAAACATTGGGACCTGCAAGTCGGGAAACAAGCTTGTTGTTGGGTTTGTTGAGCTGAATTTTGTCTTAATAGATGCAAACTTCGGTTTTATATGAATTTGGCTTGTACACCAATTGCATTAGCTAAGTGCGCTACAAGAGAGGTGACTTGTGAGTTTATATTGGGCCAAAGGGGCCAAATCTGTTGGGCTGCAACTTTGATCCAACATATTCTACTGGCTTCAATGTATGATTCATTCCCATTATTTCTCTCTCTCTCTCTCTCTCTCTCTCTCTCTCTCTCTCTCTCTCTCTCTCTCTCTAGTTTTTACTACAGTACTTTTTACCAATTTGTGACGTGTGATCAAAGCAATAGTAACTAGTAAGGCTTTTCCGTTATCGTTAGTTCCTTTGTAGCTTTGGTAATTAGGAATCTGTATTATTTAATTTGAAACAATAATTTGTTCTGCATACTAGATGAATTTTGCATCAGAATCCGTGTTACAATCGCAAGTGGCTTAACTTGGATGATACTCTTAACTCAATTTCATTTACAAGATGAATTAAACCACAAAATCTCATGTTTGTGCGTAGTGTAGCTCTATGTTACTGGATACTCCAATAGGGTAGCATTTCTCGTTTTCAACGGAAACTTAGGGCGTTTCCGGGTTCCCATGGAAACTCGGTTTTAAACTAAAAATGTTAAAATCATGTGTTTCTCTTCTTTCTTTCTTTTTTTCCATTTCCCATTCCCGTTTCCACGTAAAGCAAGTCAGCAGAAGAAACCTGACGAAAACGCCACACTCCCAATCTTCGTCTTCCCCTGTTGCAAAGAACTCTCTGTTTCTCAGAATGATAAAGCTTCCCATCAATGGCCGCTTTCCAATTTCCACTCTTGTTACAGTCTAAGGAGCTCATGATCTTATGGATTCTACTGTATTGACAAATAGACAATCCTGTTTACGTTCTATTTTCCTTCCCATTACGATCTGAGGCTTTCCCTTTTCCCTTTTCCCATTATGCCATTATCTATGAGTCCATATTAATATGAATGCTTGCTTAGTGATTTAATCATTTCACTTCAACGGCAAGCTTTTGTCACTTTGGGAGCACGTCCTTTTTAAGAGATATAACATACGATGAAGGTTGATTAGAGTTTATGGTGTAGTTTAGTTTTCAAGGAATAGTTTACATCTGAAAATCAAAAAGAAAGAAAGAAAGAAAAGTGTTTGATTACATAAGTTAGCCGCTAAATAATAATGTTTTTATGATGTGGGTCATTTTCTTTTTTCATTGCTTCTTGGTTACTTATGCCATTAATAATTCTGCCCAGGAAAATAGTGTGTTTTTATTATGTGAGTCATGTAAAAATGCACTTTTGTTTTGTGGGTTTTTACTGTTTGCTGTGCCCCCATCACAATCCCAAGTCTTCCTGTTGATAGCAACTTCTTTGCTTTTTGGAAATCCTATTGCTGTTGGTCTGGTTGGTGCAAGTGCTGTTAGTTTCCATGGAGTTTCTTTGAAGGGACATTGTTGTTTGTTGGTTTTAGACTTGAGCTAGAAATATGGTTCTTGAGACTAGTAGTTCATCACCCATTTCTACTTATATGTTAGGTATGTTATTGAATGTATAAAGAAACTGATTTTTTCTCTTTCAGCCATTGCTAGCTCTAGATAAGTATAGCATTGGAAGTGTCCAACATTGATTGAGCCACCGCTATCATTGTTGATATATCAAGCAAAGGCGAAAATGCAGTCGACAAAGTCCAGGTAAATTCTCCCCTTTTTGAGCGAATGAGATGTTTGTATGTCAATCTTTCTTATCTTGTTCATGGTTCATGAGAGTCACAGTTGATATCTCTAGCTTCTTAAAGGTGAAAACTCAGATGAAGGTAGATCAAAGATCACCCACCATTAGTTTTGTCTCTTTGAATGTATCTTTGTATATTCAAAAGATGTAGTTTGGTTTTCATGGGTATTATCTATTTATCTTGTAACTCATCCTTGTCGTCTTGTTTAATTAGTATCTATTCACCTGTGGTGTATTTGTTCTCAATCATGTTTTAAGTAATTTCTACTTAAAAAAGGCAGGCTTTTATATGACAAAATTCATGGAAAGGGTCCGAACATTTCATGAGGTCATGTGAAAGTGCAGAATAGGAGGCAGAATTTCAAATATGCAGTAGAGGTGACCAAATTGTAAAGATCAATATTTTGCAGGCTGTTTTCTTGTTGAGATAATGATACTTAAGATCTCATTTCTGTAACGCTATAATATAAGTTTGTTGTCTTAGTTCCCCATCATGACAGGCTTTTTTTGTTTGCAGAAGAGGGTAAATCAAAACTTCATAGTTCATTCCACTTGAGCCTGACAGTATAATTTTTTCTCCTGTTCATGAAGCTGGCAATTTGGATTATGATCTATAGCCCTTGATGTTACTTTCTTTCCCCTTGTTAACAACAGGAATGGATCTTCTTCGTCACCAAATCAAAACAAGAACCCGAAGAACCGAGGCTCCAAAACGACAGACCGGGCATCTCCAAGAAGCCCAATGTCCGAGGTAAACCATGTTACCTCATGCGAGTTTACCTCCATCTTGATCTAAAGAATTTCTTTCTCCATTGCACAATTTCCATACATAGTATGTTTTAGTACTTTGATTCTTTTCGAACTTATCGCGCATAGAATCTTATCCTCCCTCACCTGTGTATTTTCAGAGAAAGAATGCAAGCAAAGTGTCCGAGCTAGAGTCTCAGCTAGCTCAATTCCAAGAGGAGCTGAAAAAAACCAAGGATCAGTTAAGCTCATTGGAGGCACAGAAGAAGCGAGCTCAGCAAGAGGCTGAAGAGGCTAAGAAACAAGTATCATCCTTATCAGCTAAGCTGGAAGATTCCAAGCAGCAACTGATAGAGCTTTCGGATTCCGAGGATGCCAGGCTCCAAGAACTCCGCAAGATATCACAGGAAAGAGACAAGTCATGGCAATCTGAGCTCGAGTCGCTCCAAAAGCAACATGCTGCAGACTCCGCCGCTCTACAATCCTCCATGAACGAAGTCCAGAGGCTGAAAAGGCAGCTTGAAGTAACAGCCGAAGCTGAAGCCACACAGAGTCGACGCGCTGAGTCCGCGCATGCTGAGATTCAGAGCATGCGGATAGAGCTCTCGGAAACTCTAGAGCTGGTTGAGAGCATGAAGCTTCAGCTGGTGGACGCGAAGGAGTCTGAATCCCGCGCTCTTGAAGTGTTGAGTGAGACTCAGACGCGGTTAGAAGCAGTTCGGTTGGAGAGTTTGGAGGAAAAGGAGGCTTACAACAGCTTGGCCTCGGATTTCGAGCAATCAAAGGCGCAAGTGAATACGTTGGAGAAACTCCTGAGCCAGCTTCAGAGAGATTTAGACAACAATGCTACAAATCTTGAAGAAAAGGATGATCACGACAACGAAGAAAGAGACAAGTTAAAGAAGGAAGCTGATTCCCTTAAATTTGAGATTGGTCAGCTTAAGTCTGCATTGGAGGCCTCTGAGGCCAGGTATCAGCATGAGTATATCCAGAGTACTCTGCAGATTAGAAATGCTTATGAAGCAGTGGAACGCGTCAAGTCAGAAACGAGCCTCAAGGAGGCTGCAATGGCTGAAGAGCTAACCAAGGCGAAAGAGGCAATTGAAGAGCTGAAATCCCATTTGGCAGAAAAGCTACAAGAAAATGATCAGAGTGGTGAAAAGGAAGCTGAGCTGAAGAAGCTGGAAGAGCGACTCGCAGAGTTGAAGTCTGCCTTGCTCGATAAGGAAACGCAGTTCCAAACTCTGGCAGAGGAGAATGAGATGCTGAGGAAAGAGAGAGGCAATGGATTGGCGGTAGCTGAGAAGGATGTTATGATGAAGATTGGTTCTTTTTCGGAAGAAGAAGAAGAGGCGAATGTCGCTGAGCTAGTGGACACGACGCAGATGGAAAAGGCGGAGCTAGAAGCCGAGCTGAGGAAGTTGAAGGTGCAGGCGGATCAGTGGAGGAAGGCTGCTGAAGCAGCAGCTGCAATTCTCTCACCTGACTCTGATGCAAAGGTTGCTGACAGACTAGTGAATGTTGACACCATTGGGATGAGAATGGATTCTCCGTTTTCGGATAGCATGGATGAGGACTCTCTTAAAAAGAAGAATGCAAACATGTTGAAGAAGATAGGTGGTCTCTGGAAAAAGGGTCAGAAATTGTGAGCATTGTTGAGTCTGTGTGCAGGTGTATGATGGTGAACATTGTTGGAAGGTAGAGTTAAACATGGCGTTGTTTAATGGCATGTTGTGTTGAGGGGTCCCTGAGAAGGTGTTAGGAGTCCTTTTGAGTTGTTACTTGGTCCATGAAATGTAAGCTAATTAAGATGTGTAAAAGGATAAAAAAAACTTGTGTTTGAAATTTTCATGATGTTATGTTTCCCGTTTCAACGTGATCTCTTGTGTAATTTGTTTTGATTAATGGAGCACTTTTCTCCATTCTATGTCAGCTTTCATCACAACACGTGTACATAGTCTTCAATGAAGCTGAAAGAGTTAGAGATTGAGAGAAGGGTGAACTTCAATGTTGAAGATGACAAAGCTTACAATATGGCTATATAGCAAGGAAAGGCAACGTCTCTCCTGTAATCAAGGGAGTGAATTGTGTTGCCTAAAATGCTTATGGTAATAGAATATGGGAGATGCTATACATCACACATTTTTACTATACATCACACTTAAAATTACCTTAATAACCTTTCTTAAAGAAAAATTAATAAAATTAAAAATCCTTACGTATTAAGATATTTTGTTAGATTTTCACTGCCTTAATAAATCTCAATCGGCTTTAAAAGGATACAAATAACTAATCTCAATCTATTTATCCCTTATTCTAATCTTTCATTTCTTTTAATATTTTTTACCATTTATTATTACGAAATCATTTATAAAAAAATCAAAACTTATCATACTATATACGAATAAAAATAAAAATTAACTTTATATAGCATTGTATATATAAAAATATACTTTTTTTTGGAGATGCTATAGATGACACACTTTTATTATTACGAAATCATTTTTACCATTTATTTTTAAACTTATTAGAGTTTTTATAATAGGAGAAAAAACCATTATATAGATTAGAGTTTTTAAAAAAGGAGAAAAAATCATTATATAGCTCTGAATTAATTATATATAACACGATTAAATATTTTTTTTATTGAAAATATTATTTAATGTAGAAAAAAAAGATTTGGTGGGTTCAATTTTTGTAAAGTAAATATCTCGTTGGATGTAGTATGTAGATTTTGTTGTAAGTATATTATTGTAATTGAAGGTAGTTCTTAGATTTTGTTTAAGTTTTCCGAAATTAGTTTTAAGGGTATTATAGTAAAAAGATTGGAAAAGTGTGAACGAGATGGAAATTTAAGTGTGATGTTTAGCAGTTATGTAGAATATTACCTATGGGGTGAACATATGATTAATATTTTCTACTATAAAAAGAAAAAATTTGTTGATTTATATCTGCAATAGTATTATTTTAGGGTCGTTTGACCAATGTTGTTATTTTTTCATTTAGATAAGATCAATTGTGCTAATGTTTTTCGATTGTCATTATTTTTTAAGTGGTAGTATTGTGTATATAAATAAGGTTTGCACAAAATAAATAAGAAAAATTAAAATTTATTTATGTTAAATCTCTCACATCTTTTTTCAAACGATGAAGATTCAAAAAGCTAATATAATTAATTGAAAGAATTGAGTGCCCTTAAATCAATTTTGACTAACCAATTCAAGAAACGTTTGATCACACAAATTAATTTGTAGAATCCTTTATTGATTTCGGTTACTCTCAAATCAAATGATTACTCAAAAAAGTCCATAATTACGTATTTTAATTTGTTTTGCCATATACAATTATACCGCATGACCTTACAATTTCTTTTTCTTAGTTTTCTTCGTTTTCTTAATGCTCCTTTCAATATATTAAGAATGCACACTATCATCTTACGAAAGTTACAAAAAGATAAAAAAGTTGGAGAGAGATTACATTATAACTAAAGAGAAATCGATTTGATTTATTCTTCAACTGAGAGTCCAAAAATTAATAAGAGAAGATTTTGTCCATTTTTCTTTTTCCCTAATCAAAATCTATAAACACATAAACTTATAAGAAATTTGACAATAAATTCACATTATTAAAGCTTTGAATAGTCAAACAATTAAGATGAATGAATTAAGAGTGAATTTATTTTATAAAAAAACTTATTAGGTCCGTTATAAATCATTTTTGTAGTACATTTACTTTATTGTCACCTTTTGATATTCTTATTCTCTTACTAAATACTAACATAAACTCTATACTTATTAGTTAACATAGTAGTACAAAAAAGTATATTAGTCTTTCGACCAAAAAAAAGTATATTAGTCTAATTGCATTCAATTGTTTTATAGAATCGTATACATATTATTTATTTATTTCTATCTTTTGATGGCATATATTCTTATAATTGATGTATTGTATTAATTTCTATTTTCTTTACGACGGAAAATTTTGGTTGTGGATTTACAAAATTACTTAAAGGATTTTTTTTAAATAGTTATTTTGTTATATATTTTTTGAATTTAGTTATGCGAATTAATCAATATATGTTAAACTAATTTTATGTTTCATTATTAGAAATTTGAATAGTCCGACCATCAATTACAAAGTGATTAAATTAAACTTATTAAATGAAAATAATACCAGTTATTGTCATTGAACCAAAAATAATTCCAACTACAAAAATCGTAAAAGCATAGCCAAACTACTAACATTAACATGTTCACTAAAAATAAAACACGGACAAATAGATTGTATGTTCCTTATATATAAGTTAGCGATATAATTTAAATAAATTTAAGTTTTAAGAAAAAACAGTCAGCAATAGGATCATATTTTACTAAGTTTCGAAATTTCTCTTAAGTATATTTATGTAATTTTTCACATTATATTAATTTATACTTTTATTGAGACCTTATATTTCTATAGTGGTTCTTCGTTAATTTATTATCTTATTATTTTATCAAAAATCGTCAAATTTTACACTGGCCCAACTCGAGACCGGAGAAAAATTTTAACTTACCATGTTTATTAATTTATCGCGTATTAATTTATGGAGGTTCTATTGTAATATCATAAGATGATGAAACTCCTTGGTCTAGCTTCTACTACACATATATCATGGATGGAAATTTTGTACACAATTTGGTCATTAAAACATGATCACATTTTTATGATATACACAATCAATATCTTTGATTTCTTTCTAAAGCAACAATCATTCTGTTGTAAACAAATCCCGTGCGCTAACCCTAGTTAGCAATAAAATAAAATTAACGGAAATTTCGCCTGGTAACCCTGTGGTTAATGTAATTTCGCGTGGTACCCATAAATTTATACTATTTCGCATGGTAACCTTGCGGTTTTTACAAATTTTGCCAAATAACACTACCGTTATTCTACCATCAAAACTTTAAATTTGCTTAAAAGTTAATTGTTTTTTATTGTGAAGATTGATAGATTCGGGTTAATTAATTGTTTGCTAAATTTAAAATATAGAAATTTCTTGTGTAAGATCATATGTTGTCAATGTTTGAAAAATCAAGTTGAAGTCAAGATAAAAATTAACATTTAGAGTATATTAAAATTAAATTTAAATCAAGCTAATGAATAACTTTTGGAAGGGAACCTATGAAATTTGAGGTCAAAATAGTATAGGTCAAGATGAACAAGTTTGGCTTAGAAGAAACTCTATATCACGTATAATGAGAGTATGTATACATTTCTGAATTTGAAGAAGTTTTATTTCATCACTCATTGACTTGTTATTAGCCTTTTAAACTTATACAATTAATTGACACAAACCCTAAATTTATACTATTTTGGCACTCATTGGCTTGTTATTACCACTAACCCTAGTTAGCAATAAAATAAAATTAACGGAAATTTTGCCTGGTAACCCTGTGGCCAAAGTAATTTCGCGTGGTACCCATAAATTTATACTATTTCGCATGGTAACCTTGTGACTTTGATAAATTTTGCCAAATAACCCTACCTTTATTCTACCATCAAAACTTTAAACTTTTAAAAATTATTTATTTTACATTATATTTGTTGTGATTGGTAGATTTGGGTTAATTAATTATTTGCTAAATTTTAAAATATAGAAATTTCTTGTGTAAGATCATATGTTGTCAATGTTTGAAAAACCAAGCTGAAGTCAAGATAAAAATTAACATTTAGAGTATATTAAAATTAAATTTGAATCAAGCGAATGAATATTTTTGGAAGGGAACCTATGAAATTTGAGGTGAGAATAGTATATGTCAAGATGAACAAGTTTGACTTAGAAGAAGCTCTATATCACATATAATGAGAATATGTATACATCTCTGAATTTGAAGAAATTTTATTTCGTCACTCATTGGCTTGATATTAGCCTTTTAAACTTATACAATTAATTGACACAATGTAGAAAAAGATATTGTACATGTGATAAGGTAGTTATTACTCTATATAATTATGCCACTTGAATCAAAAAAATGAAAAAAAAAATCATAATATATATATATGGAGAAAATAATTGTGATATATTCTTATCATAAGAGCACTACCTATTAAGAAAAAATTATTCATCTACTAATTCTTGTAAATATGAAAATTTTATAGTATTTTAAAGAAATACAGTATTTTCTAAGAAAAAAAAGAAAAAAGAAAAAAAGAAGCAATTTAACATTTAGACTATACAATAACAACAAAGTTATTTGACAAAATTTATCAAAACCACAAGGTTACCATGCGAAATAATATAAATTTATGAGTACCACACGAAATTGCCTTAAAAACAGGGTTACCATGCGAAATTTGAGTAAAATTAAACAAGTGCTATTTTTAATGTCTAGCTTTCCAAAGTTTTCCTCTTTATATCAGGATAGTATTTAAATGCAATCATTCTATCTTCCTAAAGCAACACATGGTGATCTCGACAAAATTAACCGTAGGTTCTTTTGGAACAAGGACAGTGCATACAAACCACTTATCGGCTGGAATTCCATTTGTAGGCCTACTCAGCATGGTGGGCTTATAATTGCTAAATCGAAAAAATGAACCAAACCCTTCAAATGAAACTTTTATGGAAAATTATTGCAGACTTTGGAAACCTGTGGGTCAAGATTGTTCATGAAAAATACCACAAAACAAATAACCTGTGAAACTATAAAAAAAAAAAAAACACATCTTGGCAGTGGTCTAAACTCATAAGCCTTAATAATCAGTTCTAAGTGGCTTAATGTGGCAAGTTGGAGACGGTAAAACCATTCGTTTCCGGAAGGACAATTGGATTCCAAATTGTTGTATAAAGCCAACAAAGGAGGTCAAAGACACAATCAATAGAGAGGAGCACGTAAGTTCTTATATCCGAGATAATAAAACTTGGGATCTAGAAAAACTAAGGCAGGTCCTCATACCAGAAATTGTAGATGAAATTGACATGGTTATTATTCCTGTCAATAATATCACAAACTGAATGTACTGGAAACCCAGCAAAAATGGGTTGTACTCCACAAATGCTACCATGAAATGGATTCAGAAGAACAAATTAAGTCCAAAAATCGATCTTGAATGGATATGAAAATTAAACATCCACAAAAGCAGAAGAACTTCATTTGGAAACTATGCCGTAATGGATTGCCCACTAAAGCTAGATGCGAACCTCGTTGCGGTTCCGCAAGGTTATGGTTTCTGTAACTTACCAAATGAAGATACTTTCCACCTTTTAATAGAATGTAGTCACACGGCCCATGCCACAAACTCACTAAATCCTATTATAGCCCGAGCCCGAAAAGTAAGTTTGCTTGACTCAGACAATCGCCTACCGATGGACTTTATCAGTGAGATGCGCTCTCTTTATAAATCTCAACTTTAACCTTTGTTTTGCCTATAGTGGTGTACCTGGTACCTCAGGAACAAAAAAGTCTTCAATCAAGAAAATCAACTTCAAATAAACCCGAGCTCCGTACTCGAACTCACAGTTAGACAATTAGATGACTAAAAAAGAGCCAATGATGCTAAGCAAGCAGGCAATGTTGACCATTATAAGGGCAATGAAGCTATAAACCAAAAGAAACGCAAAAAGAAGGCGAAGTGGATAAAACCTTTGAGTGACTATTACAAACTCAATGGGGTGGTTAATTTTGATGGAATGTCTTCCTTTGGTTTTACGATCAAGAACTTCAAAGGCCGTGTTATTTCTTTGGATGGTGGTTTTCTCGAACGGCGATCCCTGGTGTTTACCGAAGCTTTGGCTCTTAGGCAGGGGATTATTGAAGTCATTCAGCGTGGCATTCCTTGTTTGATGATTGAAGGTGACAACATGCAAGTTGTGAATGCAGTGTTGGGGGATTGGAGTTGTCCGTGGGAGGTGAAGATCATTCGGTCAGACATTTAGTTGTTGCTTGGCAAGTTGTAGAGTTGGGACATTCGGCACATCTTTCGGGAGGCCAAAACGGTAGCTGATCATGTAGCTGACTCATTCTGTCGGGCTTTATCTTGTACTTTCGATTCTGATCCGGTCCTTAGGGACCTCATTCGTCAGGCTGCAGGATAGCCTTTGGTTTGTGGGGGCTAGCCTAACTTCTTTCTTTTATTAAAAAAAATATAGTATTTAAATGTATCTGGTTTCACTTTTTTAGATAATGTAAAGAAAAGGTACGATAACTAAACAAGTCATAAGTTGGTTAGTGGACTAGTGGTGCATTGTGGGTACTCGGTACTTGTATAGTAGGTGTTATCTTTAAATCCATGGAAAATGATAGGAGATTAAACTAAGGTGCTGTTTTCATGGTTAATGTAAATGTTGGATAAGTTTTAAATACAATCACTCATGGAGGCATAACTTTGTGTTTGGATAGTCACGTAACATAATTTGCTCTAGTAGTCTTTTCATTTTTGGCTTCAACAATTACTAATATTAATAGTCTCAATTGTTTATGATAATCTTGTCATTAATTGGTCTTGAGAGTTGTCGGAATCAGTGAGTAAGTACTTTTTAAAATTGTGAAAATGCAAAAATAGTAACCTATCAATGTTATATTGGTCCCATTCTCTATAGACTATATGCACAGTTTGAGTAGCTCTTTGTCTCTATGTGTTTGCTAATCAATATGCACCTGTCCAATTTGAAGATTAATGTGTACATCAAATAACAAGCTAGCTGGCAAATTTTGAACACGTCTGGGTGGTGTAGTCGGTTATCACGGTAGTCTCACATGATACGTGTACCACTAAGTTACATAGTCATCTTTCTTGGCCACTTTGGATACCTTGTTTAAAAGTTAAAACATAACTAGAAGTGACAATACTTGAATTTAAACTAGACAAAAAATTTATATTGTGTTGATAAATACAAACAATAACTAGCTAAATAGATCTATAATTTACTAGCCTACTTACTACTTTGAATTTAAACTAGACAAAAAATTATATTGTGTTGATAGATTACATGGGGAGTCCCACATGTCCGTCCGTGTATACATGTGTATGCACTATCAAAATCCGAGAGACATATATAGCATGGGGTCTCACATGTCCTTCCGAGAGACATATATAGATCTTGGTTGTTAAACTAGTATTATGGTGGGTTGGATGAATTTTGGTAATTTGATGATTGCTATGATCGAACCTACGACACAAGCTGTTATAGGCGCCTCCTATTATACATTAAGCGTTCCCTCCTGTTCTAGATCAGGATATTGCTGCATACATAGATTGCATATTCAACCCTCACAATATGGTTATAGGTTCATTTAATTAATTAGCGGTATGACTTTCCAAAATAATTACAAAAATATCACAACCTCTATATATTATTCATAATTTAATCTTGACCATATATTCATCCCATAAAATGGAGAAGTTCCAAATATATGCATTGTGTCTCATATAATAAGATATGTAACTTGGATGTAAGAGGCAACAACATACATGTAAACTACTCCCTCCTGCTCAAGTTGGGGAGGCCACCCCCGACTCCCTTGGCATCCAATTCAGCGAGGACAAGCATGTGTCCCGGTTTGAGTTGATTAAGAAGAGAAAGATTGTCCCCACTCGGTACCTTGATTTTGCACTATTAGACACTTTGGGGATCCGAGGTGACATTGAGTGGTTTGCTGAGCGTCTTGGTTGGACAGACTTCATCCACTTACAAGAACCAACCTACACGAGTCTTACCCTGGAGTTCCTTAGCACATTCGAACCCCAAGTGCTCCAAGGCCCCCGATGTGCAGAAGGGATTGCACGTTCCGACTCGGGAACGTTGATAGGGAAATAGATTTGGTCACTGCCAACAGAATATTTGGTTTCCCTACCGACTGCGGATGTCGAGTTCACTTCTGTCAAGCCGCTAAATTTTGGGGGAACATTGGTTCCGGTAATTACGATGCCACAAAGACAAAGGCCACCTCCATCTCAAACCCGGCACTTAGAATTCTACACCGCTTCATGGCACATACCATCTTTGGGCGTGGTGATGGAGGTGAGAACAATGCAACAAAGAAAGAGGTCATCGTCTTCTGTGCAGCCTTGCTTGATGAAAAGATAGACTCCGCCGCCTGTATGATGGATCACCTGAAGCATGTGAGCAACAAGTCGTCTGGTGAAATTGCTATTGGTGGATTGGTGACTCAGTTAGCTCGTCACTTCAACATCAACTTAGAGCGACGACGTGATTGCATCCCTCCGCTTCCCATCGGATTTGTCCTATTGAGCCACATGAAGCTACTTTTTCAACACCATAACTTGTGGTATTGGGCATTTCCATCAAGTCGGCAACTCCTCCATCTACCCAATCCCGGTCTCACCTCACTTCAACATCAAGCTAATTGGCGGATCTCACCTCTCCCTCAAGATCCCTTCCATAACCAATTGAAAACCGGTGCACCCACCGATGCTATGGATGAAGGAGAGGATGAAGAGGAGTATGAAGATGAGAATGATGATAATTATGAGCCGGTAGAGGTGAGTCCTTCACACAGAGGGAGTGACCCGCGTCTTATAGCTATGATTGAGGCTCTTCCGCGGGACATGACTGCTCAGTTTTCCACCTTGACTACACATGTCAATGATCGCTTCAAGGAATTGAATGAAAAGATGGATAATTGGCGCAATTCCGGTTGGCAACCCGGACCTCCACCACCTCCACAAGAGTAGTTCATTGTGAGTACTTCCTTCCTTAACTTTTATTTTACAACATTGGGGACAATGTTGGTTTTAAGCTTGGGGGTGGATTGTATTTTCATGTTAGCATTGCATATAGGTTGCATTTTAGCTTTGCATAAAAAAAATGAAAATAATAATAATAATAATAAAAAGAATTAGGTTGTGTTATAGTAGTTATCAAATATGCTCCTTATAAGTTACAAACCCCTTGTTCTTAAAACTCCTTGAATTGCTTGGAATGCTTGAAGTCTTGACGATGCTTGACTTTATTTTGGACTTGATTGATGATTGAATGAGCATGCATGTTCTTTGAGATTTGAGTTGATATTGAAGTTCTAGACAAAAGCCTTGTGAGGATTTTTACCCTTTCTTTGGACATAATAGTTTCATAGTCCTTTTCTTTCATGTGTGATGCTCACTTTTGATTGCTTTCTCTAGAACTTGCTTTAGTTCTCTTTCAAGACCGCTTATATGACTCTTGTATGCAACTTTGAAATGATTGATGCACTATTTTCTTAGCCTATATAATCCCTTATCCACCTTGCACATTATCCGTTGTTTGAAGCCCCTTTCGAGCCTAAATTAGCCTTATTCTTTTGGAGCTCCACAAAATAATCCCGAGCCTTTATAAGGCTGACTCATCCGGGAATTAGGATCATTATGTGATTGATTTCGTGGCTGCGAGCTAAGCTTGGGGGAAACGTACAGATGTTTGGTGTAAGAGATTATATTATTCTAGTCATTTCTTTTGGGGAAAAAAAAAGAAAAAAAAATCCGAAAATGCAAGAAAAAAAAATAAGACAAGGAGTGTGAAATAAGAGAATAAAGGGTGTTGGTGTTTGAGAATGAGTGGTTGAAAAAAAAAAACAATACAAGATTTGGTGTTCAGTTGAGTTTAGTGATTCTAGATTCCCGGATTTAGCACCACAATGCCTAAATATTTTCCCACCTATTTCTTATCACCTAGCCTTAGGGCTGTAAATGAACTGAGCCGTTCACGAGATATTCGGTGTTCGGTTCGGTAAAAATTCGTTCGTGTTCGGCTCGATTTGTAAATGAGCCGAGCCCAAACAGCTCGAAAAGATAAATGAGCCGAACACGAACACCTGAAAACTCGATTCGTTTGTTCATGAACAAGCTCGACTATATGTTCGTGAACAAGTTCGTCCAAATATTCATAAACAATATAAAATATACATAACATTGTTAGATTTTTTTTAATAAACTATTTTTCATAATCCTATATATCGTGTGCACATATTTATTTGTTTTTCACTTTTCATTTTACCTAAAATCGTAAAGGACATACCCTAATTATTTGCATTTAATTATATGTAAATAGATTAGCTCGATTAGTTTGCTCGCAAACAAACTAGATGAACACTTCGTGAACCAAGCTCGAGTTCGATGAACACTTAAACGAACCGAACCCAAACAAAATTTTGAGCTCGAAGCGAATTCGAGCTCGAATTCGAGTTCGTCTATTTTTAAATGAACGAAACCTGAACAATGTAAAGTTCAGCTCGGCTCGGTTCGATTACAGCCCTACCTGGCTAGCCTCATTACAACCCAATAAAAGTCCTCTTGGCCATTGTTAAGTGCAAGGTCCCTTGCGGTGGAGATTTAGAACTTATGCAAGCCTATGGTAGCTAAGTTGTCAATAGTGAGATTTGAGCGAAACACGTCCTACTTAAACACTTGAGAGAGAGTGAAAAAAAACACATTGTCTTAAGTGAGGTCTAGGATGAATGTATTGGCTTGATTTCTTTGAACCTTACAAATGCATGCTATGATTTCGGTTGTCAATTGCTTATTCTAAGATTTCCGCCTAGGCTATTGTTGAGATGGATGCATGTCTTGTTTGTTTTGTGGGGTGTCGAATTGACTTCTTGCTTGAGGACAAGCAAAGGTTTAAGCTTGGGGGATTTTGATAGCATGCATTTTAGCCTAGTTTAAAGCATGTTTATTTCCTCTAACTTAGTTTGATTTCGTTTCTTTTTACTTAGCTTTGTTTGTATTTAGTAGAGTTTGTAGTTTCGGTATCTACTCCTTGTGATGTGTGATTTCAGGATCATTTCGGTGCCGTTTTGGAGGATCTAGATATGGTGTGGAGGATGTCAAGTGGATGGATCTCGAAGGCGTGGCTATAAGCGGATTCGAGTGGGCTAAAGGAAGGAATCAAGCGAGGAGTCACCCGAAGAAAGCACGAGAAGGCGCCAAGACGAAAGCACAGCACAGCAGAAAACTCGGCCTAGAACTCGACCGAGTTCTGGCCCGAGTTATAGCACCAGAGCAAAACTCTACCCACAACTCGCTCGAGTTGTGGACCGAGTTTTGGGCTCAGACAGAAACTCGGCCTAGAACTTGACCAAGTTCTAGACCGAGTCGGCGTGCGTTTTTCCGGACCGTTCCGTGTTTGTTTATTTGGACCCGCTTTTTGTTATATTTAATACTTGGAAGACAAGTTTGAGAGATTATTAGGTTTTTATTCTATTTTCTAGAGGGAGAACTCTTGAAGAACCCTAGTTGGAGATTGGTGATTTGCTTCACTATTGTTTTGGATTTGGAATTGAATCAATTGAAAAGACAATTCGGTATGTTTCTCTTTGAATTTGATTTGCTTCCTTCCCATTCCATGTCTAGCTAAATCTATAATTCCAAGGAAAGGAGAACCCAATGATGAATTAGGTTAAGTTAGAGGTGATATTTGGTTGAATTGAAACTTGAATTGTTGTTTGATTCTCCCTAGGTTGCTTAATGACCTAATTTGCTCTTAATTAGGAATCTTGTTATGATTTGAGTCCGAGAGAAGATAATCGTAATAGGAGATTGATACTTGAATTCATTATTGATTCATGCTAGATCCCTAGGGTGGAACTTGTAGAATTATTTGTGCGAAAGAGACTTAATTCTCAAGAAGAACTTAAACTATCATAGAAGTCATTGATTAATTAGTCTTAGAGCGCGAGAGCGGATGTTAATTCTTGTTAGCCATTGATCTCTAGAGAGCTTAAAGAGCCTAGATAAGACTTGCTCTGTGCGATAGTGATTGCTAGTTGAGTTTAGGTACATGCATTAATTGTTTGAAAAGAAGTTATGCTTGCATTAGATAGTTTGTCTTTCAAACAACATTCGAGTTGAAATCCAAATAGATATCACCGGTCATTTACCGAAAAGTCATTGTGGGGATCCTTACCTTGGAATGCTTCTCTCCATTGATAGTTTTCTTTGATTTTAGATATTAGGGGTACTTAGAAATAATCGCAGCTATTTTCCCTTAATTTTGGCTTAGTCTACTGAATTGGCCTATAATCGATACTACTAAGTTCCCTGAGTTCGACACCTTGGTACTACAACCGATACCGTACACTTGCGGTGTAGGATTTAGCCCATCATGTTCCGGCCGGATAACCGATAAAAATACATTCAATGGATCAAGAATCGAATTTGTGAGGGCGAAGATGATGACTTGAAGCAAAACATCGACAACCAAAAACACGAAGATGAGAATAATTTGGTAAGGTTGAAAATAATATTTCAAAAGGGGTTTTGTTTTGTAAAATAGGACTAGGAATTCTATTTATTAAGTAACATGAAGTGAGTATTGCATCACCCCAAAAAACTTTTGGCATATGTGATTGAAATAATAGGGCATGTGCTACATTAAGTAAGTGTTATGCTTGCGTTCGGGCGGTTCGGCTACCCCATTTTGTTGGGGCGTATTAACACAACTTGTTTGATGCAAAATTTCTTTAGAGTAAAAATCTAAGCACTTAAATTCCGGTCCATTATCACTTCTAACTATTTTGACTCGTTTACCAAATTAATTTTCAATAAGAGAGAAATTGAATCACAAGAGCATGGGCTTCAGACTTGTTTTTCATAATGAAAATCCAAGTAAAACGAGAATAGTCATCAACGATAGTCAAAAAATAACGATGTCTAGAAATAGAAGAAACATGATATCCTCCCCAAATATCCATGAAAATGAGATCAAAACAAGATGAAGTGTTTGTAATATGCAAAGGAAAAGAAATACGAGTTTGTTTTGCCAACGGGAAAGTTAAACACATGATCATGAATTTTATTTGGAAAACCACAAGTTTACTAATTGATATCAAAGTAACATTGAAACTTGATACACACAGCACATTAGAATACGTAGACAAGGTGATATATCCATATTTCTTATGTGGCTCACATGCACAGAATTCCCATCAGAAAGTTTAACAAACCGATTTGTAACAGGCTTATAATCAGTAAGAAAACAAGTATGACAAGCTATATGATCACTAGCACCACTATCCAAAATCCATGGTATATTAGAAGAGTTGGTTGAAAAAATCTTACCCGAAAAATTTTGAGAAGTAGAAATATTACCAACATGATTTATAGAAGTTGAACCACCAATGTTTGTTGTGTCTAGGCTGTTGAGACTCTCCATTTTTGGCACTCATGGACTGTAGTAGACTCATCATACGTTGGCAATCACTTTAGGTAAAAGACAACTCGTCTCCTTTGTTTCCTGCATAATTGGCAACCGAGCTATTTGAACCATTTTCCATGGCTCTCTTCTTTTTGCGACAGTACTCTTGTGTGTGCCCTTTGCCACTGCAAAATGTGCATCGGAGGTGTGTTCTGCATTGGTTGGTGTTATGGTTGTGCATTTGACACTTCTCGTAGTATCTCGGATCGCCGATTTTGCCATCAAGACCAGAACCTTCTTTCTTGATTGAAAAAGTCGTCGTCTCAATTGTGTGGGCTAGAGCTCTTGCATTTGATATAGCTACTTGCTTCTCTTGTCTTAGGACCATTGCAAAGGCCTTATTTAAGTCGGGTAAAGGCTCGATTGCTATGATAGTGTTGCGTGTTTTAGCATGACTCTCATCAAGTCCCATTAGAATCTTCATTGTTCTTTGTGTCTCCAAGAAAAGCTTAATGCTAGTGGCTGCTTTGCAAGTGCAAGGAGGAGAGGCACAAAATGCATATTTCTCGTCCCATAAGGCCTTAAGTCTGTTGTAGTACGCTGAGATTGAATCGGTTCCTTATACACACTCGTGAAGAGCGTTTTCGATGTGAAACAAGGAAACCGTTTGTGTGTGGGAGAATCGCTCTTGCGCTGTCGCAATGAATTACGCTGCTTGATATGTCCTTCGATATAGATCCGAGGAGCCATGTTTTGACGAGGACATTGCATCTCTCCCATTCTAACGCCTCTGTCGGTTTGTCATGGGGCTTTGTGAGGGTTCCGTCAACGAATCCCTTTTTGTTCTTGATTGTGAACGCCATAAGCATCGTCTGCTCCCATGTTAGATAGTTATCTTCCATGAGAAGTTGTGATACTAGAATCACCTTGGGTTGATCGGAATGATGTATATAAAGTGGATGTGAGGACTTCTCCCATGGATCTTGAGTTTGTGAAGTGATTTGCCCCGTTAGAAGGCCAGTTTGAGTGCCTCCTTGGGTGTTGGTTTCATCACCTACTGCCATGAGGTATTAATTTGTGTTTGCGGAAGAAAATTTGAGGACCTTAGATCCTATGCTCTGGTACCATGAAAGAGTTAGGGATTGAGAAAAGGGTGAACCTGAATGTTCTGTATATTGATATAATGTTGAAGATGACAAAGCTTACAATATGTCTATATAGCAAGGAAAGACAACATCTCTCATGTAATCAAGGGAGTGAATTGTGTTGTTGGAAGTGAATTGTGTTGTTGCCTAAAATACTTACGGTAATAGAATATTACCTATGGAGTAACATGAGGAAAGCATTTACATAATTAACAAAATAAGGTCAATTCGTCATAGAAGCTAAACTAAAACTACTCAACAAAGGATCCTGTTACCCGCAAAAACAATGACTTGTCAAAACTCAATCGGACAACCCGACTCGAGCAACTTGAAGAATTTTGAGTTGAAATCCGATCCGAAAATAAATGGGTCCTACCCAAATCTGGCTGACCCATTAATTGTACCAACAATCCGAATAAGAAATGACGGAATCCGACGGAACGACCTTATTTTAGGCATAAACAATAGAGATCCTTTGCCAAATATATGTGGGCCTAAGGCCATGATTTAATGGGCCGTAGATTAAATGTACAAAGCGGCCCAAATTAAATGACGAATGGATCTCACAGGTTTGACGGCGTGTTGGTTATTTAATGATTTTTCTCAGGCTGGTACTAGGGTTTTTAGTGTCTTCTTTGCGCCTCTTTCCTCCAAACCCTTTGAAGCCTTCCGGAGCTCGAAGAACTCATCAGCAGCCATGGGGTATGTTCATCATTCTTCTCCACATTGATATGCATCTAATGTTCTTTTACAATCTCTTGCATTTTTGTTTTCGTAGTTTCGATTTTGGTTTTTGTAAATTTGGAACCTTAATCATTCGGTTTTGCTTCTTGTGACGAAATACAATGGGAATTAGTGGGATTTGGATCTTTCTCTTTTGAGTTTCCTTCCGATATATTTCTACTGATTATTACTGGTTCTCTACACCCTAGGAAATCTGGCCTTAGGATCCCTATTGAAATGCAAATCTTTGTTGGATATCGGATTTTGAAGTTGTGTAAGGCCTTTGCGAAGAAGCTGGATGAGAACGTGCTTATCTAAGTTATTTTGATTTGAGAAACAATGTTGATTTCGTTGGCTAATTTGTACATTCACCCTAATTGCACCTCTAATTACACTTATGTTTGATTAATTCTTATTGGAAAGAAGGCAAGAATATTAAATGTTCACTGATTGTTGTGTTGTCAGCCTTCAGTGCCTTCTTTTTTGTTGGTCTTATTTAGTTTGCTATGTGATTTATATGGGTTCAAATTGTCATAATTGTCGGTCTTATTACATGATCATTCTGTCCCTATCTATTGATTTAATTAAGTTTGAGATGTGACCTAAGCCATGTTTGAAATTGTGATCAGTTTAAGTTTGGGCATTTCATCTTTTCATATAGTATATGTTGGTATGTACGGCTTGCTTTGTATGGTAATAGTTATGTTCTAGAAATGCATGCTAGTGTTGGGATATTTAATATTTTGATGTTTGTCAAATTTTGAATGCTACATTTAACTTTGATTAACTTCCCCCCTGCAGTAAGACACGTGGTATGGGAGCTGGGCGCAAGCTCAAGAAGCACCGTAGAATGCAAAGGTGGGCTGACAAGTCATACAAGAAGTCTCACCTTGGAAACGAGTGGAAGAAGCCGTTTGCTGGTTCCTCCCACGCAAAGGGCATTGTTCTAGAGAAAATGTATGCTCTTTTTTTATCATTGCCTAGTCTAAATCTTATCTGTTCATGGCTTAGTTACTTATCAAAGTCATTTCGAAAACTGTGCAGTGGTATTGAGGCTAAGCAGCCTAACTCTGCCATTAGAAAGTGTGCTAGAGTCCAACTTATTAAGAATGGAAAGAAGATTGCTGCCTTCGTGCCAAATGATGGTTGTTTGAACTACATTGAGGAAAACGTAAGTAGTCACTTCATTGAGCTTTCTGATTTACGACTGGTTTTGGGAAAATTTGCGCTTCTTACTGAACCTTTGTGTGGTTTTGCAGGATGAAGTGCTGATTGCTGGATTCGGACGTAAGGGACATGCCGTGGGAGATATTCCCGGAGTCAGGTTCAAGGTTGTGAAGGTGTCAGGTGTCTCACTTCTTGCTTTGTTCAAGGAGAAGAAGGAGAAGCCAAGGTCTTAAGAAGATTGTGTGGATGGCTCAGTACTAGCAAAGATTAGTTTGTTACATGTTTTCTTATGGAAATGTTACTCTGAAACTGTGCTTTCTAGCTGTTGTTTTGTGATTACTTTCACTTATCAAGACAAGACTCGCCTTGATTTTGAATGGAGACATTTTGTTTAATTCAACATGGATTTTGAGTCCAGATTTGCTTTCTGCTACAATTTTTTTTTGTGTTGAATGACAGTTAGTATTCAGTAATAGTCCAGCTGACGTCATTGAGTGAGATTTTGTGTCCAGTTAGTATTCGACATGTGACAGTCAATTAAAAAATAAGTACAGTATTTTTTTATGTGGTTTAATAAGAAAATGAGTAAAAAATCCTAGGTGACTAAATTTAGATTCGACACGTAATATCGTGGCTTTAGTCCTTTGTGGTTTTAAATGAGTGAGATTTTGTATGAAAATTTGAGCATAAAGAAATGTACATTCTCCTATATTGTTTTCTCATTCTTTCTCTTCTCTTCCTTTCTTATCTCTTACAACCCTTTTTTTTCCCATCAATTTTCAATTGCCAAACCGGCTCTAGAAGGATGCAACATAATGGTCAACATACAATAGAAATTGTTGCCTGGTAGGATAGGATGTAAATGGGTTGATGGGCCGTGAGAGTTTTGGTGTGCATTGCATGATGCGCTGTGAGAGTTTTGGTGTGCATTGCAAGATATAAAAATTTAGATGATTCTTAATTTTTGTATGAAAAGTTAAGATGGCCCCTAACACTTCTTTGAGACCCATAAGGGCTTACAGATGACAAACACCAGTCTTCAGCTGACCTACACCAAACTCAGAAAGAATAGCTTCTGAACTATCTTGGTTCTTAAACCTTATAACTGTTTTTTTGGAGTTGTAAATAACACAGACTTTTGCTATGGAGATCTAGAAAGATAAGGTCACAAACTTTGATTGGTTTCTTGATTCAGAATATTCTAGTTTATCTGATGTACCAGCATAGATCATTGTTTCAAGATGTTGTTGACTATTTCATGCAGAATCAACTTTTCCCACTCAATTAATCCTGGCAATGCTTTGTTGTTGGGTGTATTGTCTTCAAGACAGTACAAGGTTATCACATTGCTCTTCAAAAAGTACTGAGCTTCATCTTTTGCCTCAGCCTGCTCCTGGGCAGGATGATCCACCACCATAGGAAGTGGCACAAAATAATCGTAGCCAAAATATCCTAAGACTGGAATATATATACTCATAGTCAAATTGTGAGCAGCCGCTATCAAATCTCTCAAAACCTGCCTCTATGTGCAACAAGGTCGAGGTTGATCCTGGTTTCCACCATCATTCCCACAGGTCCCTCTCAACCATGGACCCCATGAGGCCAACCATGGACCCATGAGGTAAGCCATGGACCCCATGAGGCCAACCATGGATCCCATGAGGTAAACCATGGACCCCACGAGGCCAACCAATCAAGGGTGTGTAATAATCGCTATTTTTCTTTATATAAAAATATACATCTTATTGGAAGTGTAAAACTATATTCTTATGAATTCGTTTTCTTAACGATAAACAAAAACTTTAAAGAGGTAATATCGTTCATTAAAATATAATTTGGATTAGAGAATAGAAGTTTATAATCCAAAAATAAAACGAAATATTTTCACTTATAAATAATTTGCAAGTCTAGTCTAGTTAATAAAATGGGATAAATTAAAGATGTGATTTGAAAAGATTAACCTCATTAATTAGCAAATCTGTGTAATAAAAAGAAAATGGAGGGAATATAGCCACCAAAATTCGAACCCCTCCTCTACCAACTATGTTACAAGAGTTTCTCATTAAATAAAGGAACCACATTTAATTTAGTGTTAATAACAGTTTATGCCCCACTAAAAGTTACTAATGGAAAAAATACCATCATTTTGAAAAATTGGCATCAAATGCCCAAACCTAAAATTACAAACTTTATTTGTTAAGGAATTAATGATTTTATTTATTTATTCCATTGAAAAAAGAATTAATTGAATCATATCTTAACTGCCCCCGTCCTCCACCACTACTCCACCGATCAATGGAGTCCATTCCATCCGGTCCGCTCGACCCCTCTCGTAGAACGTCATAGCCGCCATGCTCTGGAACTCAATATAGAAAACAACGATCGAGTTCTGGCATCGAAACCACCTGCCTTTACGGACATCGAGGCCATTGGGGGATTTGATCCCGCCGCTCCGATCAATCGTTCCTCAGACTTCCGCCGTCCGATCTGGAACCGCTAACCACCGCCGATCGCACAGTTCCGGATGAGAAACCGAAAATCGAATTCGAAAGCGGAATCAAAGCCGGAATCGGCGATCGCACCAGACTTGAAGAAATCCGTTTCAAATCCTCCGACATCAGAAAACGCGATCCAAAGCGAGATCGGTGGGGGATCGGCGGTGAGGATTAACCCCGTGGTGTGTCTAATTCTGCTGAGCCTTTGTGTGACGGTGTTCTTGGGGAGAGCATTTGCCGTGATGACGACGACGATCGGGATATACGCGTGGCAGAGCGGCATCGTGGTGGTTGGATTGGGGGAGGTGATTAGGTTGAAGGAGGAGCATTTATTTTCAATTAACAACAAGGTTTATATTACTTTTCCTTTTTAGATCGATCTATTTTCAATTTTAATATTTATTTTCATTGAAATTAACTCTTTTTTTACTTACAGGAAAATGAAAAATAAATGAGTTTTTATTATAAAAATGCCCAAAAAGGGCTCTCTTACAATTTAGCTTAAATAAGGGTATTTTTCAATTTAGCAACTTTTTTAGGGGCATTCATGCTAATTCGCCTTTAATTTAAACCCCAAAAAACTCCCTTGACCGATTTGCATAAGAGAACCCGCCCGCGTTATCCATTTTTACAATGATTCCCGGAAAATCCGGCCGAACAGTGCTCGACCTCACCTCCTTGTCAGTCCTCCATGCCCGATTGAGTGAAGAATGGGAGAAGTTTTTTTTTATAAATTGGGGTTTTTGCAATTAACTCCACCATCCTCTCTTCATCCCTGAACATTTCAACACCCTCATACCAAAAATCCGTCCAATAAACCACCCAATTTCACAAATTAGCAAGTCTGAACTTTTTGTTTTTCTTTCTTTCCCTTTTCCTCTGAACAATCCGGCGCCACTTCACCTTTGTCCGCCGTCTTCGCTGTCGCCGGGGAGCTGCCAGCAATCGCCGGAAACCGCCCAAGACGCCGGCGTCGGATGTTGCCGTCGTCGACGTGGCTGCTGCTGTAGTTCTGCTGTACGTTCAAGAAGAGGAAGGGAAGGGAAGGGCTGCTCACAAAGAAGGAATTAGGTTGGGCTTTCTACTGATTTCTTTTTAGCGCACTAATTAGTCATTTAAAAGCCCATTAACTTAAAAGAAGCTTGATTAAAAAGGTCTATTGATATTTTTTTTTTGTTTTTTGATCAGCCCATTGATATTTTTATGCTAGTGGACGGATGACATTGATTTAAAATCATTACTTATCAAATAACATTAATATGCTTTAAATAAGTTGTAGTCTCGTAAAATAGCAAACATCAATTGAAAATAAAATAGCTATTGATAATATAAATAAAATGGAAGAAAACAAATATAAAGGAGAGAAGAATTGATGAGTTAAATTATGGACCTTTGATTATAGTTTATCAAAAGAGAAATAATTTACTTGAGCCTTACAAATTATTATAAAGAAAGAATGATAATACGAAGGATAAATATTCGTAAACCGATGATTTTACAAAAATCCTAAACTTGTTCTAATATTTTAGCAAAGTTGAAAGCTTAAAGTTATAAATTATTAAAGGATAATAATTTATATTAACCTCACAAATTATTATACGAGGATAATAATTTGAGACGTTCCTAGGTTCAGAAATAAAGCAAATATTAATTTATTTTGTATTCGCTCGTTATGAAAATTGCGCCTAATTTAAGTCAAGTACTTGAGTCGTTTTAAGCTCATGAATCGAGGACGTCGCCTTTGTAAGAATTTTAGCCCGTCAAGTTAAGGCAAGTGGATGGTTCTCCCTTATTACTCGATATTTGTGAATCCTTTTTCTTTCGTTATCATATCCATCTTGTTGAGAAAACCTTATTTGGAATGCTTGCTAAATAAAATGAACTTAGGATTATTTACTATTTAGAAAAAATGATCCCATTGTTATGTACATTATTGTACTGCGCTAATCCATGGACTTAGGACCGATGATATTGGCCTTGTTTGTTTAAAGTGTCTCGTTTAGAGAACTTCTTTGGATATGAGTAGTGTAAGACAGAAACATATGATATAAGTCCTAAACCACTTATGATAACAATGTATAGTGTATGGGTCATGACTCCATTTACTTTGTGGACTTATGTCTTTAAGCAATGTCGGATCAGGGATTCGTCTTATGTCTTAAAGCAATGTCTCACATTGTAATAAAAAGTCGGCTTATGTCTGTTGCAATGCCGCACTTAAAAATCACTAAAGCTTAAGCAATGTCACATTGTAATAAAAAGTCGGCTTATGTCTTTTGCAATGCCGTACTTTATAAGAATCACTAATGCTTATGTCTCTTGCAATGCCTTATTTAAATCGTTAAAATAAAGTGTATCGAATATTCTTCGGGTGTCTCTTGACTCTTATGAGTTGCTACATCTGAAAACCGTTAAAATAAAGTGTATTGTTGAAATTGAATTGTTTTTCGTAAATCTTGATGTGCATTAATAAGTTCACAACAAATATATTAATCATCTTGCGTTCCTAGGAGTCACCTCTTTGTGATTTCCTATTCTCAAAAGAAAGTTCGTTATTCACCTCCCTTCGGATTCGTTCCTTCCATCTGAGTTGTATTCGAATGAAGCATCGCTCTCCAAAATATATCACACATTCACCTCAAAAGAACCCGATTTGTCGTGCATCGCTCAGTTCCCTTTGGACATTGATGCCGACATACTTATCCTTTTAAGAACCTAGTCACATTCTACCACTTGTTTAGTCTCGCGTTAGACTAATACCACTTTCTTTTCTTCCCGACATTGGTCGGCTGGTATTTCTTGCCTTTATGGAAATATCAAATCATAAAGACAGGTTTGTCGGAGACCAAAGACGAAGACTCAAGGATTTAAAGGAAGGAAGATTTTCAAGAGGTTTCAAGTTATTTTAGATATTTTGGAATTTCCTATTTTTGTTTCCGTGAATAATCTTTGAACCGTCATTTTATTTCCGCTGCAAAATGATTTATATATCTTCTTCACTCGAGAATTGTAATTTTGTATCATTGATCATTGATTTCTAATCATGTATCAAATATTGAATCACTTTTGATGTAATATAAGTTCAAGTTTTCGTTTTTGTGAATCAAGTTGTGTTACCTATCGCCTTGGGTGACTTTGGATAGGAAAATTCGAGGTCACTGGCATGTAATACACATGGTTCAAAATAGGGGTGTTACAGGGTGTGTTCAAACCCGTTGTACAATAGAGAGGTCAATTTATAGCCAAACCATAAGGCAAAGAAACCAACCACAATCATCCCGATTTTGTAACCGGGGGTAGAGACGGTGACAAGCATCATTACCGCCAGCAGCACAACAAACATCAAAGTCTGAATAGAAGAAGAAGAAGGCTACAACAATTCTAAAAGACAATTCATGATGCCATGAGACACGAAGCTCGTGGTGGTTAAGTATATGATTGTTTGTAACCAATTGTTCAGCTCTAACGCCAATAATCCTATCAATCTGACTACCTCCATAACTACTTCTAAATTCTAATCAGGCAAAATAGCATGAAAAATGCTCAAACTAGGCCTAACGTGTTATTTTCATATGTAAATTTCATAGTGATAATAAATCGAGCCAGGAAGCAGTTCCTCACAGACAACTGCAAAGTCGATCATCAACCATAAGATCACAAGTAGTGTGGGGGCATATACGGTATTTGTATTTTTGTAAGTCTATACAACATAAGGCCATATACCAAAATACAAGTCTACGATACGTAAATATCCTCTGGCGAATATATCAAGCATTCTTCATAATCGTATCTCACAAGTATCATAGGATGAAAATGGATACATTGTCAGCCTTTCAGGTACTCCATAAGGATGAAAAGTGGCTCTAAAGCCAATAATCCTATCAATTGTTTTTCGTTTTTTCTTTATAAGATGAGCTGAAAAAAATCTCACTAGTTAGTAGAGTAAAAACAAATACTTTTTTTTTTGATGAAAAAAAAGGAAAATACTGGAATTCCAAGAAGGAAATAGGGGGACGTGAACGAAGAAGGGGGACCCACGTGTGTGTAAGATTGAAAACGAAGAAGGGGGACGTGAGTGACGTGATTGTTAAAGCGGGGATTCCAACACGAGCCAAAATGCAGTAATGCACCTGCTTCACCAGTACTAGTGAAACATACTCTTCTAATATTCATGCTTACTTAATATAATAACGTTTCAAAATTTTGGGGCCCCTAAAATTCGGGGCCTTGTTTCGACGAGCTGTTTGCACGCCTTCATGGACGGGCCTGACTATATACTTATAAAAAATGAATATGCACCCTATACTTACATTTTATACTATAATTTTTTTGGTTGAATATTATATACTACAATACTAAAATTCTATTGCAAAAATAATACTATAATACTATTGTAAAAATATAATATATACTAAAAAAATTTGAATATGCATCGGATCAGGACGGACTGGGCCGGGCCGGGCTGAGCTAGGTTGGGCTCCTAGCCCGTTGAGCAGCCCAGCCGGGCTTGGCCCCCGGACTGGCCGAGCCGGGCTTTTTGGGCCCGGACGGCCCGGCCCACCCCATTGGTCATCACAGTAGAAGTATGCAACATAATGGTCAACATATAGTAGAAATTGTAGCCTGGTAGGATGTAAATGGGTTGATGGGTTGTGAGAATTTTGATGTGCAGCATAATTGCGGGATATAAAATTTTAGATAATTCTTAATTTTTGTATGAAAAGTTAAGATGACCCCTAATTTTTGCATGAAATTTTTTTGCATGAATGTTTTTTTACATGAATATTGAAATGATACAAACTGAAGGCTAATACTCCAAATTGTTTACATACGGCTTGAACCGTAACGGGTCCTAACTGTATAAAACCCCAAATTAAATGACCGATAGATCTCTTTCAGGTTGATTTTAGGGTTTTCAGTGCCTTGTAAGCGCCTTCCTCCAAACCCTCGAAGCCTTCCGGAGCTGAAACAACTCATCAGCAGCCATGGGGTATGTTCATCATCAGTCCTCCCCACACTGATACGCATCTATTGATCCTTTTATCATCTATTGCATTTCTGTTTTTGTAGATTCGGTTTTGGGTTTTCCAAATTTCGAACCTTTATCACTCTTTTTTGCTTGTCGAGACTTAATCAAATGGGAATTAGTGGGTTCTTGGATCTTTCCCTCTTGACTTCTCTTTTGTTCCTACATAACTACTAATTATTACTGGTTCTATTAAGTTTAGGAAATCTGGTTTTAGGTCCCTTATTGAAATGCAAGTCTATGTTGGATTTTATATTTGATGTTGTGGTATGGCTTTGCCAAGAAGCTGGATAAGAACATGCTTATTTAAGTTATATTGGTTTGTCAAACAATGTCTATTAGTACTTTATCAGTTTAGTGTTATAAATTATTTGTGTCCCTAATTATTGATCTTATAGAGCATGCCATGTGATTTACTGTGGTTAAAAATTGTCATGAATCAAAGTTGGGGCTTTTCATATCGGAAATGTTGCTATGTGGCACTTGCTTTGTCTATGGTAATTCGTGAAGATTTAGGCTCGTATTGGTGTATATGAATGCCTGTCAATTGATGACTGTTGCGTCTAACTTCGATTCATTTCCCCTTACAGTAAGACACGTGGTATGGGAGCCGGGCGCAAGCTCAAGAAGCACCGTAGAATGCAGAGATGGGCTGACAAGTCATACAAGAAGTCTCACCTTGGAAACGAGTGGAAGAAGCCGTTTGCTGGTTCTTCCCACGCAAAGGGCATTGTGCTTGAGAAAATGTGAGCTCTTGTGGATCATTGCTGTGTCTAAATTTTTTTCTGTTCATGGCTGTGTAACTAAACAAACTCCTTTTGAAAATAATGCAGTGGTATTGAAGCTAAGCAGCCTAACTCTGCCATTAGAAAGTGTGCTAGAGTCCAACTTATTAAGAATGGAAAGAAGATTGCTGCCTTCGTGCCAAATGACGGTTGTTTGAACTACATTGAGGAAAATGTAAGTGGCTTATCATTTCGTTAAGCTTTCTGAGTTATTTTGTTGGAAGTAAATCATTTGGGAAATGGGCATGACTGTGCTTTTACACTACCCTCTGCGGCATCTGTGAAATGTGCTCATCACGTGTACCATTAGCTTTGGGAAGATTTGCTCGTGAGCAATTGCCATCTACTGTTTCTTACTAAACCCGTATTTGGGATTTGCAGGATGAAGTGTTGATCGCCGGATTTGGACGGAAGGGACACGCCGTGGGAGATATTCCCGGAGTCAGGTTCAAGGTTGTGAAGGTGTCTGGTGTCTCTCTTCTTGCTTTGTTCAAGGAGAAGAAGGAGAAGCCAAGGTCTTAAGATGTTTTTGTGTGGATGGCTCAGTACTAGCAGAGATTAGTTTGTTACATGTTTATTATTGGAATGTCGCTGTGAAATTGTGCTTTCTGGCTGTTGGATTGTGATTACTTTCACTTGTCAGGACAAGACTCACCTTGATTTTGGATGGAGCCATTTTTGTTTAATTTAGCATAGATTGTCTCCATATTTGCTTACTGCTCTACAATCTTCTACGGTGAATGACTGGTCAAATTTCTTCTTGATAGGGCTTCAATCAAGATAAGCCAAGCTTTGAATTGCCCAGTCTTGTTTTTCTAGCATTCAATAATACTCAAGCTTGACATCAGTTCAAGCTTTGAATTGCCTGTTTTCAACTTATAATTTACCCTTAATACCAAGTAGTCAACAAGACTACAATTCATATCCCAAGTTTCATCTAGAATGATTATGATGTCATGTTATTTCAATTAGGCTGCTAGATGAACCAACAATGAAGGCCGCTAGATGTGCTTGGGGATTTAAAAGCAAATTTACCCTCTTGACCAAGAGTGCAGCATGTAAGGGTCCTTGGGGATTTATCTTTCTTCACTAATACAGAAGAATTTAAGTCGGTTATAATATATTCTTGGTACCATAAGCATGATGATGAGAGTGAGAGATGGTCAAAACAACCCAGAAATCGAAGGACATAACACCTACAGATCGACTAAAGCTAGAAGATGAAGATGCAACTGTAGTGAAGAAAGAGGAGCCCAGAAACCAGAAACGATCTACTACAACCAAGCAGAACAAAATAAGGAATATTTCAAGTAGTTTATAAAATGTACAAGATGACACTGATGATAGCAATACATATATAGCATATTGAAGTTGAATTTGGTTTGGATGAATGTATGAATTTTTCTAGTTCTGAAAACTTCAGATCTATTAGCTGAGTCTTCCAAAGGACCAAAACACATGCTGGTAACAAAGATAATCAAAACCACTACAGCCAAGTAGCAGCCCCATATGAAAGAGAATCTTCATATCTGCAACCAAATCAAAGAATATCACTATGAGAAGAGAATTGTTAGACATGCATATACCAACAAATATCGGTGTTGTCAAGTTAATATACCTTGGAAGCTTGAATTGTAGGAAGTAATACTTATTCATTCTTGTCTCAACATCCTTTGCCTAAGCTTTATCCAGCGAAAGAGAAGTAAAACTCTTCAGAAGAACCTCCATAGAATATGCATCATCTGATGAATTCTTATCAGCTAAAGGTGTTCGGGCACCAGCCTTAGACTCTAGCATCTTCAAAGATACAGAAAGATCTGTTTGCTTAGACAGATCTGCTGGTGAGTGTGAATCGCTAACAGAGTTAACATTACTGTGACTTTCAAATCTTTTGTTTCCGTCCATTTCATCACACAACAGCTGCTTACTGTCCACAGCTTCCACGTTTGCAACCAATCCGTTCACCTGCTGTGCAAAGTCATTTTGCTGATCAGTGATCACCACAGCACAGATTTGATCGCTCTTCTCATTATCTCCATTCAGCACGACTGTATCAGCACTTTCATCCACTTTAATTGCATTGTCACCATTGATTGACTCGTGCAGAAGTTGTGCACTGAGCATTTCTGAATCATCATTCACTTCCATGGTATTTTGGTTAGCTTCAAAACCACACCTGACCTCATTACCCTGAAAGTGAGATTTTCCTTCTGGGGTTGCATTCTTCGATGGACTAACCAACCCGCTCTTTCGCCTTGAACTTGATCCAGATTCAGAATGATGCTTCTCTCCAACTGGTAACTCAGTGGCTGCAGAATTATTCTCTTCGTTAGTCTTCAGTGGAGTACTCTTAGTAACATCTTCATCATTTATTTCCATGATAGGTTGGTCAGCCTCTACAGCACCCACTTCTTCAGACATGCAGGTTGGGTGAAGCTCAGTACTGACTGGATCGCCATTGATTAACTCGTGCAAAATTTGTGCACTGGGCACTTCTGAATCATTATTCATTTCCATGATTTCATTGTTAGCTTCTTTAGCATTGCTGACCTGATTACCCTGAAAGTGAGATTTCTCTTCAGGGGTTACATTCTTTGGTGGACTAACGAAACCACTCTTTTTCCTTGAGCTTGATCCAGATTCAGAATGATGCTTCTCTCCAACTGGTAACTCAATGGCTGCGGAACTAGTTTCTTCCTTAGTCTTTTGTGGAATGGTAACTTCTTCACAAACTCTGACATTTGACTCCGTACTAGGAGCAGTCAGCACTGGACTGCTGACCAGATTACCCTGAAAGTGAGAAGTCTCTTCTGGGCTTGCACTCTCTGATGGACTGGTTAACCCAATCTTTTTCCTTGAACCGGATCCAGATTCAGAAGGATGCTTCTCTCTAACTGGTAACTTAGTGTGTGCATAAGTATTCTCTTCATTAGTCTTTAGTGGAGTTCTCTTAGTAACATCTTCACAAGCTCTGACATTTGTTGACTCCTTATTAGGAGCAGTCGACATTCCTTCTGAGCGCCCTCCACCATTTGCAGCCATCCTTGCATTGCTCTTTGGGGTGTCAGGGTTGGCTTTTGCAGCTGTTGAAGTGGTGGTTTTAACAGCAGCATTTCCCATCCTTCCTTTGTTTGGGACTCCACCTGGAGATGAGCCTCCAGTTGTGGACCTTGGTAAGCGGCTGCTTGATAAACGAGACCGAGATTGCATACTGCCTACTGCATTTTGAGTTCGCCCCCCAGATTTTACCTGTAGCAAGTATACATTTTAGTTCATGTCAGTGGTATCAATTCCAAACAAGTGAAAATTAACACCGTGAACTTAACTCTTCAATAAAATGGCCAACTAATATTTGTAGAGGAAAAAAAACAAATACAACCAGACTCTCCTGTTTATTTGATTTCAAGGAAAACTTACCCCGTCAAAGAAGCCGATCTTTGGTGATGGCATCCGCAAACCAGATGGCTTTGCAGAAACTGGATTTGAAAGAGATGCATTGTCAGCCGATAAATCTAGTGCAGATATGCCTGACACTCCAGCCACCTCAATTTGATTTTCAGTTGAAGATTGTTGATTAGAATTCATTTGCAAATCCTGTGAAGCATTACTATCGAAGCTGCATGTTCTATGCAAGCTAGAACAATCTCTACTCTCTTGATTAGCAGTAAAGGTCGATGAAGATGATGACCATTCACTTATAGAGCTAGTAGGAGATACGGTAGGAGAAAGCATTGATGCAGACAGCTTGGCCGAGACACGAGAGCTACTAGGTGGATTTCTTACCTTCACTGGAACTCTGGAGGGGATTCTACTCTTCACTCCAGGAGGAGGAATACTAACTGGTCGGTTAATTTTTCCTTGCAATCCGTTCAGTGGCAATATTCGAGAACTCTGGGATGAAGAGCTACTAGTGCTATCAACAGAGGATCGAGCGCTAGATATTCCTGTCCTGTTGGTAGTTGATGAACCTGAAGAAGATTTAGCATATGATGGAGTCTTTGGAACGATGCTGCGGGAATCACATGACCGGTCACCCTTTGACACATTAGAGACACGCCCTGCAGCTAGTCATATTACGTCAACTGAACCTCAGTGCCCAAAAAATATGAGCATTTCCATGCATATTTTAAAGAATGAAGCACCACATACCAGTCTGAGTTCCAATAGTGTTATTATCCAATTTTATACGTCCAGCAGAGATAGACATCCTTTTGGTTGGAACTCTGGCAGCTGCCATCACCGTTGAACTTGCTTTTCCAGATGCTGCAACCGGCTTGAGAAGAGATGAGCTTGGCTCCCTCTTACTAACCATAGGCTTCAATCATACAAATGAAGAGTTAGTATAAATTTATGTGTCATCACTCATCACACAGTAGAACTTTAGATACTTGGTACAGATTAGAAAATTTTCATAGAAATTTCAAGTATCATACAGAAATCATTAAAGATGAGAAGCTTAATCGAGAGAAACTGTTCTTATTATTTCAATAAGAGTATGATTGTGCAAAAAAGCATCTGCATGAATGAACAGAAACATTTACCTTCCTCACTGGTTCACGAGAGGGCCCCAACTTCATCAATTTTCCATCTCCTTGTAGACTTGTATTTAGCTTCTTTGGTGTAGATTTTGGCTTAACCTAAAATGTTAAATTTAGCCACTGGTAAACAAGTCAACCTGTAAACCTTCCCAACATGTAAACGAAAAAACTGGCATCCATTAAACTAACCATATTTCCAAGCTTGATCTCAATTGTCTTTTTCCCTGAAAAGATCATTGGCCAGAATATAATATCAAATTTAAGTATATGAAAATTTATCTCATCTAGAAATCAAAGAGAAACAAGTCTTCAATCTTAATTGGACAAAGTTATGTAGGTTTTGATGAGTGAAACAAATGATGGACAAACACCACTTGCTCTCACCACCCAAACTGACAGATTCTAAAGAGAGAGTGGAAGAAAGTAAATTATCACTACGTTAGTCAACTGTAGAAAATTATACAAGAGAAAGGAAACACACAGGTGACAGGATCCTTCTTTTCAATATTATCAATTTATAAAATTTTCAAGAGTTTCCTACAGTATAAATCATCAAGCATTGCTTTCACATAGATCATGAGCAGGATTGGTTGAATTCTTTGAAATAATAAGAACAGTACTGGCATGTTAATTGAGAAGCACGCTACTCACCTAGCTGACTTGGTTCTTGTGGTCTACCATTTAGATTTGACTTCCTTAATTTGGATGACTCACCACTCCTCTGGATTGAGGCTCTTATATCAGAGAAAAGGTCAGCCTCAAGACTCTCAATTGTCAAATTATCACTCTCTAAAGTAGAAAACGAATCAGTGGATTTGCTAATGTCCTCTTGAATTCCAGGTAATTGTTGCATTTGATGTTTACCACCAGTACCATTGCCTCCATCCATAATGCTAGACAACTCCTCGGCATCCAGAACGCCTGAGGATCCAGAAGAAAAAGGAACATAAACAAAAGGCATTTCACTTGAAAAGCATTCAACAAGAAACCTCCAACTAAGATATGGAAGCAAACCTGCACTCGTGAAGAAGGCACTGTCCCAGGCTAAGCTTTTGCGTAGATTATATTTTTCATTCTTTCTGGGCTTCTCTGCCTCTGGCCTTTCCACCATATTTACTGCTCCATCTACTGTGTTTGCCTTATTCTCCATCAATCTGGGCTCTGTAACCAGAACATTTGAGAAGCTTTCGGAGATGAGTGACACATAGAAGACACCAAAACCTTGCAAGCTATAAACCTCCCCAGATATATACTACCAGTTTTTTCCCCGTTACTTCTTAATTCAGTATGATTGTCAATGAAAAATCAGTCATGTGAGACATTGTGGCAAACAAAAACAATGCCCGACACCTTCAAAGAAAGAAAGAAAGAAAAGCCAAAACCTAATCTGGAAAACTAGCCGCAGAACTGTAATCAGCTACAATAAATTACGAATCCTGACACAGGAAGAAACATGCGTTGTAACAAAACTATCAATCAACTAAAATGCACCTGAAATTCAGTCAATCCAAAATCCCTAAACTGGAAACACTTCCCCGAGAGGAAACTCAGCCCTAATGAAGACCGAAATCGAATTCGTCACAAGTACAACAGGAAGAAGAAGAAGAGCGATCAAGTACCTGACATCGAAACGAAGAGATCTTCGAGTTCCGATCCGTCGATGAGAGAAAAACCGTCTTCACCAGCAGCTTCCAGTTCGCCTTCAATCAGTGGATTTGACGGATCCTCCATCTTAAAGATTTCAACCAACGGCTAGATCTATGAAAACCTAAAACTAATTGATGATGCGGAAGCTCAATTGATCGTTCTGAGGAGAGAATTTGGGGCGAGTAAATTCAAGTAGAGCAGAGAGAGAGAGAGAGAGAGAGGGGGGAGCGCAATAAATTTTTGAACTGGGAAGAAGAGGCGGTTTTGGATCTTGGGCGTGCTAGTGAAACGTGAACGGCTAGAGAGCGGATTCCCTACACGTTAGCATACGGAAAAGGTATTCATATTTTATTTTATGATATGAAAATATTTGAATTAATGTAAAATAATACTAGTATGATCCATGAATTTAAGAGTATTTCTGTTTTTCTTAAAAAAAAAAAGAGTATTTCTGTTTTAAAATAAAAGATAAAGTTTTTATTTTAAGCAATACATAACTTTACCCTTGACTTTTGAAAGCTCATTAGGGAAAACTTCCATTTTAAACAGTAACAACATGTACATAGCCTCCCATTTGACTTTAGCTTTCGTTGTTTCGTTCCATCAACTAATGGTGACAATTCTCCATTATCTCTCATTCGCACCCCCAATTCCTAACCCTAATTTCTGTCTCCTAATCCTCCGCCACTGCCATCTCTTCACTTTTCCTTACCCAGTGGTCTTCTACTTGGCTCTTCTCTGAGCTCAGGTATGACTTCTTCCCTTCAATTGACCCCTTCCTTCGACATGCTGGTTGGATGCTCGTTGGCGTGGCTCCTTTTCGATCTGTGTTTGTCGTTCGCTCCTCCGGGCGTTTCGACCACTTTCGCTGTCACCTTCTCCTGCGCTGCTCCGTCTCGCTAGCGGTCCTTTGGCCTCCATCGATGGTTGTTCGCTATATTATCCTACCTTCCGGTCTATGTCTGTTGTCCTGGCTCCGTCGATGATTGAACCCTTAAAATACTCAAATTCATACTCGAACCATCTTGATTTGAATTTTAAACAGCTTTTAACTTTGAAAAACACTCGAAACAATATTTAGAACCTTCTTTCACCGCTTCTTATCAGTCGCTTGGCAGAGTGTATTCGCAGAGCAGCGTGTGGTGTGTTGGATTTGTCGAGAGGTGGTTCGGGGCACAAGAAGTCAATCGCTTGGTGGAACGAAGAGGTGCAAGAGAAGGTTAGAGGCAAGCAGTTAGCTTTTAGAGCTTAGATGAGAAGTAGCGACCCGGATAGAGTTTTGAGGACAGCAGAGTACAGATTAGCGAAAAAGGAAGCAAAGAAAGCAGTGGCGATTGCTAAGGAGAAATCTTACGAGAGCCTCTACAAGGCACTCGACGATAAGGGTGGTGAGTGAGTTTTGTTTCGGCTTGCGAGAGCAAGAGATAGGAGGAACTCGGATTTTGAAAGGGTACGTTGTATTAATGATGAAAATGGGAACGTACTAGTGGATGATCTTGAGATCAAAAAGCCGTGGGAGAGGTACTTCTGCAACCTTCTTAACGAGGGGGTTGAGTCGATGGAGAGTCAGCAAGCTGCAAGGAATAAAGTTAATCCTCCTTAATTCAGGCGATTTTCTAGGATAGAGGTCAGTGAGGTAATCCGCAGAATCGGCAGTAAAAAGGTTGTAGGCCCGGATGAGATTCCTGTTGAAATTTGGAGGTGCTTGGGCATGCGAGGCTTGGATTGGCTAGCATCTCTGTTCAACGTCATTTTAGCGACGGTTAAGATGCCTGAGGAATAGAGACTTAGTAAGTTAATCCCAATCTACAAGAACAAAAGGGATATCCAGCAGTGTAACAACTATAGAGGTATAAAACTCCTTAGCCATACAATGAAAGTGTGGGAGAAGGCAATCGAGTTGAGACTGAGGAGCCTAGTGCATGTGTCGGAAAACCAGTTTGGATTTATGCCAAGGAGGTCGTCGATTGTGATACAAGAATGATAGAGAAGATCATGAACCGACAAGCTAGGCCAAGACCGTTTCATAAGTCGCGAGCATTCAAGTTCAAGAAAGATGAAGTCATTTAAGTTGAGCTAAGAAGTCAAGCTAAGAAGACCCGCAAGCTTATCCAATGTCGACCAAGAACAAGGGCTATGCTCAGGAACAACCCTAAATGGGCCGTGCCCGACTTTCCCTTTGTTTTACCTCTCAGGACCGACCCTATGTGGGTCGTGATCGACCCTATGTGGGTCGTGCACGACCCCCCCTGGGACGCGGTTTGATCCGAACGGCGGGATTTCTTCGGGATTTCTTTATTGTTTTGTTTTGGAAACTCTTATCTTGTATTACCTAATTAGTTTGGATATTATCTTAATTTCTAGATGCTATAAATTACATTAGCTTTGCTTCTTTTATTTTTAGCGTGGAATTGAGAGAGAACCTTGAGGGTTTCTCTCTTGCGCCATTCTAGTTTTCATGGCTAGGGTTTGCTATTGTTGAGACGTTGTTTGTGGTTTTCTTAATTCAAGTATTTGGTGCGATTCTCCTTCAAGTGTTTCTTTTAAGTTCAATGTGTTCAATCCGAAATCCATGCCCTGGGCACTTCAGACCGTGACTGTCTTCATCTTAAAGATTGTCATACATCAGATTGAGGCTATCCATATGCTGAGAAGGTTGACAGAAGCGTACAGGGAGAGAAAGAGAAATTTGCACATGGTGTTTGTAGATATAGAGAAGGCCTACGACAAGGTCCCTAGAAAGTTGATTTGGGATTGCTTCGAAGCCAAGGGGGTATCAGAGACTGTTATCAGAATCATTCAGGATATGTATAAGGGATCGAGGACGAGTGTCTGTACTCTAGGTGGGGATACAGAGTATTTTGAGGTGAGTATGGGTCTTCATCAAGGCTCAGCTCTGAGCCCCTTTCTGTTCACGCTAGTGTTGGATGTTCTGACTAGAGATATTCAGGGAGAGGTTCCGAAGTGTATGTTGTTTGCAGATGATATCGTTTTGGTGGAGGATTCTAGAGCCGAAGTTAATAGCAAACTAGATACTTGGAGGGAGAGACTAGAATCTAAGGGGTTTAGACTGAGTCGATCCAAGACGGAATATGTCGAGTTCCTTTTTGGGAAGGAAAATGAGCTTAGGAGTGAGGTTCAGCTGGGAGGGGAGGCTATTGTGCAGAAGGATAAGTTTAAGTATCTAGGTTCAGTTCTGCAGAGTGATGGGTGTATTGATCAGGATGTTAGGTCACGTATTCAGAGAGGGTGGCAAAAGTGGAGGGAGGCTTCAGGGGTTTTGTGTGATAAGAAGGTTCCGCTCAAGCTTAAGGGAAAGTTCTACAGATCTGTTATAAGGCCTACGATTCTCTATGGAGCAGAATGTTGGCCGACGACTAAGGCTCAGGAGCAGAAACTTGCAATCGCAGAGATGAGGATGTTTAGGTGGATGTATGGCCACACGAGGATGGACAGGATTAGGAATGAAGAAATCAGAGGCAAGCTTGGGGTGTCTAATATAGGAGACAAACTGCGGGAAGCAAGACTGCGTTGGTTCGGCCATGTTCAGAGGCGGAGCCCAGACGCAACAGTTAGGCGATGCGAGCATTTGGATTTAGGGGCTTACCGGAGGGATAGAGGTCGTCCGAAGAAGCGCTAGATGGACAACGTAAGACATGATTTCAGGCTTTTAGGGATTTCAGAGGAGTTGGCGCAATGCAGGAAGAGTTGGAGGGAGAAGATCAGCGTGGTAAACAACTAGTCAGCTTGCTAGTGGAGCCAGGCATTCCTTTTATTGACCGTCAGTTTCTCGCTTTGTGGGCTTGCTTATGTATAGCATTTTTATAGAATAGTCTTTTTATTCTTTATTCGTTTTCTTTCTTCTTTCTTTTAACCTTAGTAGTAGTTTTGGTTAGCTGTTGGTTTTTAAACTCTTCGTAGTAGGTTGTTGAGTGGTCTGGTATGTGTCATTTTGGTAGTTTTTTGATGCATGTCATCTAGGTTTGGAATGCCCCCGTCCTGACCCCCCAAATCCTGCTTTTGCGGGAGTGCCTAGGTATATGTTGTTGTTGTTGTTTCACCGCCTCTTATCAGTGAATAGTCGTTTGGTGCTTTTAATCCCTTACATCTCGTGAATCAATCCACACATGATTAATACTCAAATAAGTCTATTTGTGTCATGTTCTAGCATCGTAATAAAACCTTTCTGACCAAATAGATTGTGCACTACTTGGAGATTTCGTCCTTATACGATTTTATCACATTCTTTCTATTTTGGACGAAAATTTGGCATAATTCCTCCAACAATAAACTAAACTTCCATAATTCATTTTGTTATTGCTTTCCTTATGTCTAAAAACAATGTGTTATTTTGTTTTACAATCGAGACTTTTTCATAATTCTTTTTGCATTTTTCTTTATCAGTTTGTCTATATTATTATCCTTATTTGATGTTCTCATTTTTTTAAGGACCAACATCATGCACTATCATTTTACCTTGTCTTTAAATTTGAGGTTTTTATATCCAAATGATAATCTAGATACAAATTAATCACTTGATGTAAGCTTTAGAATTTCAAGTTTACTTATGGCATGCAATTTTATTTGATTGAAATGGTATCGGAACATTTGATGCCCCACGAGTAAATTTCTCATCTAAGATTTATAAAATAATCTAAATTATCAATAATTATAAAAATATTACACCAAAGTCTTGGCTACGTCCAGTTCAACCCAAATTATATACCTGACTTTAGAATTTTTAATAATATTGGGGTTGAACCCCATACCTCATATATATGGAGCAGGGCGATTACCGCATGAGTCAATCCTCTTTTGTTAGAAGTATTAGATTTTCTTAGTATCCAATCTTTTGATCACACATCTTCACGTTAAATATTTTACTACGAAACTACATCCACCTTGTAAGTTGTAACAATGAATTTTGGTAGACTCACCCGTCAAATCTAGGTGCACGACTCATGTTGAGCTGGATGTAGCCAAGACAAAACTCTGATGAACAAGTGGGCAACAAAAAAAAATGAATTTTCTTGAAAGTCTATAAAATTAAAAAGTTCTAAATCACCCTGAAGTCTCGAACCCGAGATCTCGCTATAAATCAACTAGTTTAACCCCCGTACCATGTACGGTTAATGTGATTATAAACTCAATTTAATATAGATATGTTTCATGAACTTTTTTCGATAGCAATAATATAGGTATATTGTTAAATAAAAATTTATCCTTTAGATATAGATATAGATATAGGTTCAAAGATTATGACATGATTTTATTTTCAATGGTTGTTTAAAAAGATAAGAAAATTAAATTGAATAGGTAGGAAATTATGAAATATCGATATAGTCTAATTATTTGTTTTAAGAATTTATTTCAAAATTATAAAAAAGTACGAAAAACTAATCTCATAATTATATTTTCCGATTTTATCTTAATCTTTATAATTTTGAAATAAAACTCGGATTTAAAAAAATAAATAATTAGAATATATCTATATTTTTTAATTTCTTACCTACTAAATTTAAATTTCCTATTATGATTAGTGTTTTTTACCAATGATGGTAAATCAACTCATAAGATAAATAAGTTGGATTTGTTCAGAAATTACTTTATGATAAATATCACATTTTATCAAATAATAATATTTATCTTCCTATATGATTAGAAGAAGAGAGATCTTCCTATATGACGTGAGTTGTTTAAATTATATCTTTCTACCAATGGCTAGATTTGCTATTATTATGAGTTGTTTAAATTATATCTTTCTATAGATATCTTCCTATATGTTCTTTAAAATTATCAAATTATATATATTTATCTTTTTATTGTGATTAATGTTTTTTTATATACGCAAGGGTCCGGTTGATTATTTTATTAAAGATATGACACGTGGAGCAATTTTCTGTGAAGACTTTGTCTCCGCTTTATAGTACTATTCGCAGTATAAGTTTTTGGGTAAGCATGTAAGTATGTAACTTTACTTCTTCAACTGTTGAAGACCCGTACATAATGATCATTTTTTTGTTAATTTGTGTATCTACTATAATCTATACTATATATTAATTCTTATATATAAATAGATTAAAATGGGAATTGAAAAGTTAAGTTAATATGTATCTTTTATAGAAGGAAATTTTAAAGATAGATAATAATGTTTCAAAGATAGATATTAGATGAGTAAGAAAAAGGATAAAATTAAAGGTTAGATAATTAAAGAAATTTTAAAGATAAATAATATGCCTTTAAAGATAGATATTTGATGGGTAAGAAAAAAGATGAAGTTAAAGATTAGATAATTAGAAAAAATAAAACGTATAAAATTATTAATAATGTGGGGCCAGAATTAACGTGGAGGCTCAAAATTCTCCGGCTTTAATATATAGTATAGATAGATTGGCCAGTGGCCACGGGGGAAATTATTAAATTGAAAAATACGGAATTCGACCAACATAAAATTGATAAATTTCTCAACCAAAAAAAAAAAAGAAATTGATAAATACGGCGTCGTATTTCTTCTTTGAAAGCTAAAGTAGCCGTTACCAAGACAGGGGATGGTCCCACTTGATACTTTTGTATTATTATTTTGAAAAAATGATATAATAATATTTGGGGAAATTCCGTTTGGTGCCCCTGAGTTTTTGGTTTTCCCGGATGGTGCCCTGAAAAAAAACTTATTCCGGGTGGTACCCTCGAACTTTTCAGAAAGTTCGCCCCGTACCCCTGAACTTTTAAAAAGTTCGCCCTATGCCCTTTCTTTTGTTTTTCATCAATTTTTTTGTTTGTTTTGCGGATTTTTTGTTAAAAAAATAATTATTATTATTTTATTGACTTAAAATTAATAAAATAGGTAAAACAACTATAAAGTTTGTATCCTTTTTTAATTTTTCACTTAAAACTCTTATTAATTTTGTAATGTAAACAAAATGTTATTTGGAATGTTTAATTTAATTTGATTTTAATTAAGTGATATAAAATATTAAAATTTATCATAAATTTTATACTACTTAATTCTTTAATTTGTACAAATTTAATGGTGATAAATTTTACACTACTTGATTAAATCATATTAAATATTCAATTGGTTGTATTTTTTTCATACACTAAGTTAATAAAACACAATAAATATTTTATACATCACAAATTAATAAGATTTTAACTAAAAAATAAAAAGGATACAAGTTTTCTTTAGTTGTTTCACTTTTTTTATTCATTTATGGACAATAAAATAAGGGAAAATTTAATAAGAGTTTTAAATGAAAATTTTAAAAAGGATACAAACTTTTTTATAGTTGTTTCACTTATTTGATTCATTTATAGTCAATAAAATAATAACAATTATTTTTAAACAAAAAAACCGCAAAAAAACGAAAATTTTTGAGGAAAAACAAAAGAAAGGGCATAGGGTGAACTTTTTAAAAGTTCGGGGGTACGGGGCAAACTTTTTGAAAAGTTCGAGGGTACCACCCGGAATAAGTTTTTTTCCAGGGCACCATCTAAAAAAGCCAAAAACTCAGGGGCACCAAACGGAATTTCCCTAATATTTGCAATGACCTAGCTGAACTAGTAGGTTACGTTACCCTTTATAAAATACAAAACCTAACAAAATAACACTAGCCAACTTAAAAACTTACTCAAATTTTAGATAGACTACAGATTAGTACAATTAGCAATATATGGCCAAAATTTATTAACTGAATACACGATTAAGAATGCCTTATATGATGATTGAAAGGTTCAAACCTAGGGAGTCAATTCTTAAAAATGAATTATACTACATTAAGCAATACTAATAAATAAGAAGCATGTTTGCTAAAAAAAAGAAAAGAAAAAAGCATGTGTCCACAGTCCACAGAACATGAATTCATAATACGTTTGGACTTCTCTACGTACTTCGATCTGAACAACACGGTATAGAATTCAAGTAGCTCACAAAATACTTGATTAGTATGGTTGTAATGTGTTAATTAAGTGTGTATATATGATGTTCAAGTTTGAATTCTCTAAATAGTACTCTCTCCGTTTCATAATAAGTGTCGTTTTAACACTTAAAATTTGTTTCATAATATGTGTCGTTTTAGGTTTTCAAAGTGATTTATTAGGGGTGAATGATGATAATTTTTATTGGAATGTGTATTTGTTGACAGAAGTTGTTCATTCATTGACCAAAAAAATGTAATGAGTGGTAAGATTAAGAAAAAGTTGAAAGTTTTAAAGTGAATGATTGCTTTTCTTAAAAACTGTGTTAGAGCTAAAACGACACTTATTATGAAACGGAGGGAGTATATATGAAGAACTTGACATGGGTAAGCTAATATGTACCCACTATGGATCATGAAGTTCTCATATTAGACACATAACAAAAGTAGTATAACGTGTTCTATCAAAAAAATAAAAAAAAGGGTAGTATAATGTGTCATAACTCAAACCGGACCCGCTATAGTTCCCGATGCATTACTTGGATGCCTCGGAAAATTTTGAAACTGTAATTCTGGGTTATTATGGTAGGCTCAATAGATCTCGGTTTACTATCTTTTAGGCTAATCGAAATTTCAGTTAATGTAGTTGTATAGTATTTCATATCGTTAATCTAATTACACCAAGTTTGATCATTATTCATGCCGACATCCCCCAATCTACTCTCCCTTGGGCTTGAAGGATGAGGTAAATCGCGGAATATGCATTATATGTGGGATCTGAACCCTGCAAGATGCCTGTACAACAACAACAATAATAACTTAGTGTACTTCCCCTTACGGGGAATCTGGGGGGTCAAGATGAGAACATCCCTGGCTAAACGCAGAGGGAGTGCGTCCAGAAGACCCAACAGAAAATCACAAAACCAAACCAAACAAGCAAAACAAAACCTACAAAGCACACATAGCAAAGCAAAACAAAACAAAAACATACAACACAAAACACAAAACCAAAGAAAAACACAGCGCAAAACCAAAAAGAACAAAGCCAGCCAGATGCCTGTACGTGGGGGCCTAATTACACCAAGTTAAAAGTGAAGAAAAACATGGAACTCAACAAAAGTGATAGATGAAGGTCATCAAGCAATGCACGTACTTAATGAAAAGTTAACGTAAAAAGTTGAGGCCGAATTGACAAAGCGATACAATGAATTAGGTCATGAAATCTTAAGGGTTGAAATTTTCTTTCATCCGTAAGAAATCATGCATGATGAGTTGGTGTAAAATCTGAAATAAATAAAAAAACCATGTGCACCAATTAAATAGTTGATAATTTGATATCAAAGAGGGCAATTCACAAGATGAGAAGCTTGTTGAGGAAAAACTGTTCTTATCATTTGCCTATTTGAAACTTTGTGTAAGAGTGGGATCTTGTGGGTATTTGGAGGAATGGATAGAGACATTTGGCTTCATCGACAAACATTGGATACAAACAATTGATATAGTTGTGACTTGTAAGTGACACTAAAGGTGCGTTTGATGGTGTAGCTTTTTGTATCTTAACTTATGCTAAAGTAGCCCATGGGAAAAATAAAAGTTTGTACATTGATGCTTTAGAGTTGGTTGGTAACCAATTCTCATTCCTTGTGAATGCTCTAAGCAAGATCAAGTAATATTTGTGACGACCCCGATCATTTACCTTATATAAAAAAATTGTACATTGATGTTTGATAAAATAAACTTAAAGTGACTTTTTTTAGCTTATTTTCGGGGTCAAGTTTTAATCTAGAGGGTTAAGAATTACAGATCATTTTTTTATCTTACTTTTTTTAAAATCTTGTATAAAAATCCTCCTAAAAACAATCGAATAGATTTTTTTATATACCCCTTTCTATTATTTTACCATTTAATTTTACAAGAATAAGCTCGCTTATCGAACACGTATTAACTTATTCTAATAAGATTTCTCTTTTTTGTGACGGATTCACTATAAGAAACTAATATTGGGAAGATTTGGTAAATCTTAAATTTGAGATGTTTTAATCTTTTGTGTGACGGATTCACTATTTCTTCTTTAAGTTTAGTTTCTATATTTAGTAGTCTTATAATGTGTCCTTAGGACACACAATAGAAAAATCGATTCAAATACCAACTTACAAAATAAAGTGCAAATTTTAGTTAGAGATCTCATTTAGATACCGATATGTTTCAGCTTCAGTTTCAGTTTGATCTTACTTAATCTGACCGAACGCCTAAACTTATTTAGTGCATTGTTTACAAAAATCAACTTCCAAGCCTCCATACAACATGTACTGTGAAACTTCGTGAATGGATAAACTAGGGATCATTCTTAGATAAACTTAAGGTAACTTTTGTAGCATTTTTTGGCTTATGGGTATAATAAAAGCTTATAATTAAATTGGTGTAGCAAAACAAGCTTAAAGTAGCTTATTTTTGGCTAAATTTTGCACAAAAGTCCAATGATAGTTCATTATAAAACCAACTGACAATAAGATTTATGACACATAAACTTATATATTAATTTATTTTATATCTCCATATTTCTTGTAGGAAGAGATATTTCAACATATATAAAGTGTTTAATACTCTATTGTTAAGGTCTCCCTCCAAAATTAGATCACTAATTAGAGTGTTGTTAAAAGTTGATCAATTTTTGGCCAACCAAGGAGAGATGTAATAAAATAATAATAAATATATTAAATGGGCATTGCTTTTGGTGAGGACCCGTCTTCTACAAGATCAAATGATGTTTTTGGTCTTTCTCCCTCCACATGACACATGTGCATAGAAAAGAAAAAAGTAATTAATGATAACGCAACCCTCTTTGCGTTGGCTGCTTGGTGGACCTGGAAGTGGAGGTTGCAGCTTATCTTTGAGGGAGGAGCCGCCATTCCTGACAAGCGTGCATTCCTCATCGCACAAGCCTAAGAGTATGCTGCAGCGAAGAGCAGAAGACTTGCAGCCAGGCCAAGTCGTAAAAGAAGAGAAATCATGGTGTCTTGGTCGGCACCAAGAGAAGATTAGGTGAAGCTCAACACCGACGGCTCAATCACGCATTCCGGTGCAGCAGCGGGAGGCGTTATTCGGGACGAAAATGGTGATTGGGTGGCCGGTTTTGTGTGCAGCCTAGGTCAGTGCACAGTTCCCCGAGCGGAACTCTGGGGCATCATTCACGGTCTCGACCTAGCATGGAGCAGGGGTTTCCGCAGGGTCGTGGTCGAATTGGACTCCCTCATGGTCATCAATCTCCTTAAATCCAAACTTGCGAGCTCACATCCTCTTGCCGGCCTGGTGAATCGTTGCCAAGGCTACATCAGTAGGGATTGGACAATCCAATTCCGCCACACCCTTAGGGAATCCAACCGAGTCGCCGACTTCCTGGCATCCATGGCTCATAGCGTTCCCATCGGTTCTCACTAGCTGCATGAACCCCCTGAGGGGGCCTCTTCTATTTTGTTCCAGGATTCTATTGGAGTGGCTCAGCCACGTTTTGCAACTACTTAACTTGCTATCTATAATCCATTCTTTCGATTAATCAAGATTCGGCTAGTGATTTCGAAGTATCGTAACTGATATTATTAGTCATAAAGTATTTTGATACGACTCTCACGTATTTTCACTTCTCCCCTATAGGATTGTTCTTACCAAAGTCCCACCGTTTTTCTTCTTCCATAATGTCATATTTTGAAGGGGGACTTGACATCATGTATTTCAACTCAATAAACATCTTCCATGAAGCTAACTCTGTTGCGGATCAAAGATCGTTTCAATACGTCTCCATCCTCCAATTGCCCCAAATCAGGTCCTTGGAACCTCATCATAGAGGATACTCTAACATAATCTTTTTTTTTTTTTTTGGTCAAGTAACATAATCTTCTCATTGAAAGAGCCTATACTTTGTGCAAGCTATGTCTCATCGGCATCTTTCGGTAGCTATAAAAAGCCCATACATCCCAATTCCTCACCAAATTGAACTTTCTAATCCAAGACCCTCAAGATCAGACAAACAGACATAATCAACGGCCCAGTGTCATTTCCGTAAATATTACACAAAACCAGGCCCAATTCCCCTGGCCCACCATCACCCTATATAAATACCTCTCTCGCTGCCTTCAACCTCATATATGTTGGAATCGCAAGAGCGATAGAGAGAGAAAATCAAAGCGAGAGGGAAGAGAGAGAATGCCTTTCGCGTGTGTGTGAGAGATAGAGAAAAAAGAAGAGATTTTCATTCTTTTTTATTTAAAAACAAAGAGAGAAAATCGAGGAGAGAGAAAGCGAGAAATAGCGCGCACGAAACTTCCCCACTCTACTCAGAGATAGAAGAAATAGGGGGAAGAATTCACAGAGAAAACTGGGAATCAAACCTTCCTCCCAATCGCAATCCCTACATTTGAAATCTTCCGTTCGAGTTCCCCTCTCGCATGAATGAAGGAAATGAGCCGGTTAGGGTTTAAATCGGTGGCGGTATTCCACGGCGAAACGTTTCTCGGCGAGCTCAGAGCCGTTCCGGTGTCGAAAGATGCAAATTCGAGCTTCAATTTCAGCTTCCCGAACAACGAGATTCGGATTTCTCACATCTCGCATCCTAGTGATCGATCTCCGCCGTTGTCTGTGCTCCAGACGATCTCGTCCTACTCCGTTCGGTTCAAATTGGAGTCCCCGCTGCCTCCGGAGCAACAACCGAACCTCCTCACTCTCCATGCGACCTGTTTCCATGAGCGCAAGGTCGTTCTCAATTCCAGATCGTAGATGCCTAATTAGAGTTTTTTTTGGCTGTTGTTTTGAGTTTCAATTTTGTGTTCTTGTCTGTGTTTCAGACGGCTGTGGTGGTTATCGGCAACGAGGAGATGCACTTAGTGGCAATGCCTAGCAAGGAGAAGAACTTCCCCTGCTTCTGGTGCTGTTGCTTGCCGGCTGGCCTTTACAACTCGTGCCTCGGGATGCTGAATTTGCGTTGCTTGGCGATCGTGTTTGATCTCGATGAGACGCTGATCGTGGCCAACACGATGAAGACGTTTGAGGATCGAATGGAGTATTTGAAAGGCTGGATCGCGAGGGAGGTGGATCCTGTTCGAATCTCTGGGATGTCCGCCGAGCTGAGGCGAGTTGCCGATGACAGGGCGCTGTTGAAGCAGTATGCCGAGTTTGATTGTGTCACTGAGGGCGGGAAGGTTTATAAGGCTCAGATGGAGGAGATCGAGAACCATGAGAAGCCTGCACGGCCGATCATCCGGTTGCCTGAGAAGAACATTGTTCTCACCCGCATAAATCCCGAGGTTAGAAATTGCCTTCAATTTTTAAAGTGCATTTGAAGGTTGTTATATATCATTATATCTGCATGTATGAGTGCCATGGCGTTTTATTATATGTACATGTCGAGCCAGAGATTGATCTAAGCTGTTGTTTAGTTTTGTATGATAAATGCAAAAGGGAGCATTATTTTCTCCTAGATAGATCAGTTCTCAGCTGTTGATATTTGGAAGTGATTCCAATATCCATATTACTCAGGACTATGGAACATTGATCTTAGCTTCTTCATTTGTTGTACATACATTGTTTTCCCTTAGCATCACTATGTAGAAGTTAATTTTGGACAATTATGTTTCTTGTTGGCATTTGTCTGCAAATCTCTGTCAGTATGTAAGTGTTGCTCCATCCACATCTTTTCTGGATTATTGTGACCGTGTAGGTTCGTGATACTAGTGTGCTGGTAAGGCTGAGGCCTGCGTGGGAGGAACTTAGAAGTTACTTGACAGCAAAAGGACGCAAACGGTTTGAAGTTTTCGTCTGTACCATGGCAGAGAGGGATTATGCTTTGGAGATGTGGAGGCTTCTTGATCCAGAGGCAAGCTTAATTAGTTCAAAGAAACGTCCGGGTCGCATTGTATGTGTCAAGTCAGGTAAGGATACATCTGTTTCTTCCATAGCACTGAAATTTTATGGCATTCATGAGTTGGTAGATATACTAATCTTTTTATATGGATAGCACGACTGGGCTGTCTGATTTGTTTATATGCTCCAATTTGCGTACATTCTCATATAGTTCATCAATATAAAGTCAGAGTCTCAGTATATTCTAAATAGGATCAAAACACTAGACTAATTTGTTCTACATGTGAGATTTTGTGTATTAGTAATCGTCATGGTTTGTTTTTTGCCCTAATGTTGGTAGTGCGTATGCTGGTTTTCCAAGAATGGTGGTCTTGACATGTTTGAACGAAATGTTGGCAAACTTGTATATGCTGCTTTGTGATAAATCTGAGGCGATTTGTTAGGATCTCTTCATTGGCCTATACATGCAAATTTAATGTATAATGACTTATGAGAGTATTTGGGGCTGATTTCTTCTTTTTCCATCTTTGAAGGCTCAAAGAAATCTCTGCTAAATGTATTTCATGATGGTGCTTGCCATCCAAATTTAGCAATGGTGATTGATGATCGAATGAATGTCTGGGAAGATAAGGATCAATCTAGGGTCCATGTAGTGCCTGCATTTGCACCGTATTATGCTCCCCAGGCTGAGGTGATAGATTCTGCTTCTTTTAAGACCTCCATTTGTCAAGATTCATCATCATCATCTAACTGATAATATTTTTTTCTTAATTTTATAGACAGCAAATGCTGTCCCTGTCCTATGTGTTGCCCGAAATGTAGCATGCAATATCAGAGGAGGTTTTTTCAAGTAAGAAATTTGCATATGGCTCTAAAATTGTGAATTCTTGACCATCTTTGCTGATCTAGTCATATCTGAGATACCTAATATTTGCCTTTTGATGTTTGTATTATATTTGAATTACCTAGAGAGTTTGATGAAAATATCCACAAAAGAGTCTGTGATCTTTTCTATGAAGATGAGTTGTCAAGTTTACCTCCACCTCCTGATGTGAGCAACTTCTTGATGTTAGAGGTATGCTAATTTTGATATATTATATTATTATTGATGTTTGCCTGCTGTGTAGAGTGCTCTTATTTAGATGTTTCTGTTTTTCTGATTTTGCCCATAAAGGATACTGGTTTTGTACCAAATGGCAATGCAAGCTGTACTATTCCTGAGGGCATGTATTGTCCTGAGTCTGAACAGAGGTTACATCATCAAGTAAGTAATTGAACTTGATCCACAAAGGAAATTGTGGGATGACCAATATTGCTGATTGCTCTTTTTGCGATTGAGTGGAGTAGCTTATTGATTAGACAAGTGCTTGAGATAGTGATGGGAAGCCTGTATTTGAGCAAGGGAAGTAATAAGTATGAGAATGATAATATTTCCACTTCCTGCATTTTTTTAGGACAAAAAGGTTGCTGTTGATTCAGCTAACAGTTCACTGGCAAATGCTCCTGAGAAGCCTGACATTGTCCATCCAGTTTCTGCTTCAAATGCCGCTCCACCTTATTCTAGGCCACTTATGCCTATACTGAGTATGAAACATGTTTTTATTTTAATTATAATCTTTTCTTGATCACTTCTTTTCCTATTTAATTATTGAAAATCACGAGGAGCTCTTACAGTTGTATTGAGAATTCTTTTACTTTTATGTAGAGCCTAGTTTGCTTGGGGTCCCAGGTAAGAGAGATGGCCTTTCTTTTGAATCAGATCTTGATAAGAGAAGAAGACTCATGATGATGCAACATGGGGTAGATGTGCGAACACCAAATTCTGGTGATCCACCCATTCTAACATCACCTGCACAAATATCATCTGTGCCATCACACTCTCAAGGTGGCTGGTTGGTAGATGAAGATCCGAGTAAGGGAAATTTAAATAATCAACCTTCTCGAGTTGCACAAGATAATAGTATCTTGAAAGCTGAAAAGCAGAGAGCTTATCCAACTACAGCTGGTCAGAGTCTGATGCCATCAGGCCAAGTCTTCAATGTGCCCAGGAGCAGGCCTGAGGTTTGTCTTCCTAATTGATTTGATAGGAAATTGTGGTTTCTGATGGTGCACAAACTCATTTTACCATAGCTAGACACTTAGCTGGTGTTTTTCGTGTCGCAGGTAGGCATCAGACGTGAAAGGCAGAAGCAGAATCTGCCTGCCAATCAAATACCAGGTCAGAATCTGTTCTATAGTTACTTCTACCTTACTACCTCCAAACAATCACCGTTTCTTGCTATGTTTATGAACACCTGTTTAATTCTAAGGTAAAAATGCGTGAAATGTTATTTGTTAAATATAGGGTGTGGGTAGTATTGACTTAAATACCTTATGCTTGTAGCTTGAATATAGAGGTTTAGCTTGTTAGTCTCCTTGCTGAATACATTGTGACCTTTTATAAAACGTTTCCCTCAATCAATGGATGCAGTTGGCGGGAATTTGGAGGTTAAGGAATTTCAAGCAGATGTATCAAAAGCAAGTACATTGAACGCCAATTTATCTATCAGTGTGCTGCAAGAAATTGGCCGGCGGTGCAACTCTAAGGTTTGCAAAATTGAACTTGTTAACTTGAGGCTCCTTTGAATAACATTCTAAAACAAAAGGTTGACATAATCTTCTACCATGCAGGTTGAGTTCAGGCCTGTTGTAAGTACAAGACACGACTTGCAGTTCTGCTGTGAGGTACATTATATATACCGTTCATAAAGTTTTTTTTTGTGATTGACCTACCTTTCTTACGGAGCTGTTTATCCGTCAGACTCTTCTTCTAAACATTCTCTATGTAGCTTTTGTTATGAAAGCCTGATTAGCCTACTACTAAAAATACAGTACAATTTACTTAGTGTTTTTAATTTTCTCTAATATATGCTGTTTTGGAGTTCTCCATTATGTTGGTTTCATGTGCAATTTTTTCTTGTAAAAACCTCGCTTTCTCTGGGATTAGGTTCTATTCACTGGTGAGAAGGTTGGTGTTGGGCTAGGCAAGACACGAAAGGATGCTCAACAACAGGCAGCTGAAAATGCTCTACGGAGTTTGGCTGGTACTTATTATTACTTATAAATTTATATATGTTTATTCTTTCTGCTAGTTTTTAGAAAGCCTTCTGGTATAAATTTCTAGGTATAATGCTATGACAAATCGATCCAGTTTTCTAGACACAAGTTTATTCTTGTACTTTTAAGGTTATTTTATTTAAAAGTATATCTCACTACTTTTCATAAGAGAATATAAGTGTCTAAGTGATAAAAACTTCGGGATGATAGCAGTTATTGCGTTGTTTTTAATCAGAAAATAGAAATATGTTCTTCTCAAGAGAAAGTAATTGTCAAAAGTGATGATCATTTAGGGATGGTAGCAGCTATTGCATTGATTATTTATCAGAAAATAGAAATGTGCTTTTATCAAAAGAATATAATTGTCAAAGTGACAAATCACTTTTGGTTGGTAGCAGGTTATTGCATTCCTTATGTATCAGAAAATAGAAATATGCTTTTTTGAAGAGAATATAGCTGTCAAATTGATGAATCACTTTGGGATGGTTGCAGACTCGCAGTTATAACATTGTTTATTTATAAGAAAATAGAATTATGCTTTTCTGCTTGTCATATCTTATTTTGAACACAAGTTGGCATTAATAAACTATTTGAGTATTTTTGTTGAATTGGCAGTTCTATGTTTCATTGCTTGTTTTCTATAACTAGAAAGAATTAAAATATCAACACTTCGACCATATTCTTCCTAAAAATACAGTCAGATAAACTGAATACTTCTGCCGTAAAATAGCATAAAAAGTCTAGTTTATGGTGAAATGCTGATTCTGTTGGTATATTGGTTGTTGGAAAGGTCCCTGTGCAAATGCTTGATTAAGATCATAAAACATCCAAGGATTGAACTAAGATATGAGAAAATGATGCTATCTACCAAAATATTATCATGTTACATCATTTATCCTTTTGTTTGAGAATTTATTTGGTGAAGTATACCTTTTCTTATATAATTATAATCCCAGTTCATTTAGTTAATTCTTAAATTGAAATTGCAGATAAATACGTGGAGTATGTTGGACATACTTCAGGCACTGAAGAGAAGAAATTTGATTTGCACTCTAATAGGAAGGACAATGGGTTTATCTGGGATGATGTCAGCACTAAACCTGGAAACCCATCAACAGATGAAAAGCTTCCCAAAGAAAGCAAATCTGAGGTTGTCAACTTTAGATTCTTTTCATACAATGTACATGCTATATGTTTGCCTTTTTGTACTTGTGAAAATGAGGGATCCATTTAGTCCAACAAGCAGCCTGTCCTTTCGAACACGACCCTAGGCAGACAACCTTCTAGGTGTCATGCATAACCATGAATGTATATATCCTGTCAACGTTGATGCATATAAAATATCAAATAGTGAGATGAAGGATATAGATGTGGGAGAGATGCATATCAAGTAGTGTTACATATCTCATGATCTTGTCAATGGAAGTAACCATTTCCTATTTAATTTGGAAATTGAAAATATGTAAAATATAACGATGAAGTTGCTTGGTTGTTATGGATAACTTGAATATATGATGGATATGAACTGAATGTTATTGTTATGTGAATCAAATCTCAAGCTGCTAAAATTGTTCTCCAGCTAACTCAAGCTGTGACCTCTTCTGTTGAAAAGCTTGCTCAATTTCATTGGTTAATGCTTTGCAGGCTACTGAGATGGTAATTGATAGTACACCGCCAGTGGTTAATTGACCAGTCTAGTTCATCCAGGTAGTGTGAGATCCTTCCCCAAGAAGTAGGTCACTTTAAATCTATTTTATGTCTCAAAGAAGCTCTGGTTGCATTCTGTTCAAGATTGCCTGCTGTTTGATCAGTGTCATATACTCACTAGGATTTTGGCCATTCGTCATCTATATTAATAAGTGTTGAATACATGTTTGCTAATCGTCATTTGTCTAATACCCCAGGTTTCAGAAACATTTTGTTAGCAAGCACTTGGAAGGATGATTTGGTGGGTGGATCTCAGCATCACCTGAGAAGTCAGAAGAACGGTCGTCCTTGAAAGAAATGCAGACGGAGACAGGGTGGCTGTTTGAAGAATGATTTTGAAAACCCGGCCTCTATTACCAAGGTATCGTAGATGTCTGTTATCTTTGCGTGCACATGCCCCAATCATTTCCTGCCTTTTTGTGTGTGTAGATGCAGGCAGATGATTCATTGTAGGGTTGTATCTAAAGTTTGAAAGAAATAGATGTTTATATAGAATGCATAAGTTTAGTTTTCTACGCTCTGCGTATATCCAGAGCAATTCATTTTAAAATCTGTTAGCCCAGTTTCTATACATTTATCGATTGTAGCTTCTTCCAGCTTTTAAGATAGACTTATCATGTGGACTTGTGGAGTATAATTTGATAGATGACTTAATCTGAGGATGCATCACATAATTACTATGGTTTGCTTTCCTTTTCTGGACTTTTGAGTTTCTTTTGATATGAAAAAATTCAGCCCTGAATTTTGGCCCCATGTTTCACTGGATTTCTAGTGGGATGATTTGGTTGGAGGTGCCAGAGATTGAGACCACTACTAAGCCTCTTTGGAGCTCAAGCTCAAGAGTGGGAAATGTTCATGGGAGAAAATTGGCACCAAGGCTTGCTTGAGAAGGGCTGTTGGCATTAGTAAAGTGGATGAAATTGGTTTGGTGCACAGGTTCTTAACAAAGCTGGTTTATTTATATTGTGGGTCTGATTTCACTGCAAATGCAAAAGCCAGTGGATAAACGGAAGGATATGATGAACACTTGATTAGGGTAATGTGCTTTGCATTTGCTACATTTAGGTGTGTGTGTATATATGATTAGATGTTAGGAAGAAATGCAATTCCATGAAAGAGACTCCCTTTTGATTGCATGGATCTTTGCGTTTGCTCAAGTCAGGCTTGGGGTCCAGTTGTATACACCCTTAGCCAGAATGTTTTATAGAGAAGACAAAAGCAAGAGTACTAAGAGTAAAGAATGTGACTATAAAGTTACATCTGCCTAAAAAGGACCCATATTGTATTGTATCTATAAATGCATCATTCTTTTATAGAGAAATGATGTTAATGCACCATACCTACAATGCACCATTCTGTTATGATCCACCATGCAGTATGTGCTTTCTAACCAAATTTAGAACTGTAACAAGCGACCCATTTTGTATCGTACCTATAATACACCGTTTTGATTTCTGGAAACACTTCCATGTCCATGAGCATCTTTGATCATGAACCTATTCATCTGATTCCATTGCTTGTTGAAATAGCCCTGCTATTAGTTTCCCATGTTTGGAAAACTCGATTTGGACCCGGTTGTGTCAACATCTTACCAGTTATGAACTTGAATTGGTTCAACTCACCTACGCACAATTCCTATTCAAAGACACCACACAAGAACACAATACAACAAGGCATTATTCAATTCTTACTACATCACCATTCCAAACATGGCCTTGCGACCAGATCACCTCGAATCACATCAAACGATTTCCATGAGCCTAATCTCCGGGGATCATCGGAAATGCTGCCCAAATTGATCTGTGATTGAACTATAACATGAACTGATGAACCTTTCTTGCCACCCAAATCTTCTGTCTCCTCTTTGTATCCCATTTCCATGTCCCTTTAATCTTGATCCATCTGCAAGCACAAAAGGACAACTTGTTTCACATATTTCGATGACCAAGAAGTTAAGACTATGAGAAAGAGTGTTCTCATTTGGTGGCTATTTTTCAGCTCTACCCTGAATATTTAATGCCAGATTATAATGTAATCAAACACCAAATCAATACTTTTAGTTTTGCATTTGAGAAACCATGAGAAAGATTGAATTCTACAAAAAAAACTTGTTGGACTTTTTTCAGTTCGTTTGAAACGTGCAAGCTACTTTTTTAGTGTTTTCTTGGGAGGCATTAAACAAGTATATACTGCATATCAGCCAACATCCTCTAGGTTGTATTATTGTGATCCCATAATAGAGGTTGTGTTTGGATATATAACAATAAACATTATACAGCAAAGTTCAGCTGTGCATCTAGGAAAAGATCAACCATCAGTAAGTTTTCCATATATTACGTTTCAATGCAATTTGTGCATCAGATTTTGTGGGTTCATGTTAACCAGAAAGAATAAAAGACCTCTATCAATCAAGGTAGTGGGGCTAGAAGAGAGAAAACGTGCGGTTCAAGGTAGAAGAGGAACGGTTGGGCACAATGTCACCGTTGGCGCGCTATCTTTGTAGCTTGAACGGCTATGATAGACTAGATGGACTCCATAACCTAAGAGGAGTAGCCCGAGGAGGGACGCGGGCTACCCTCATAGTCGTCATGAAGTCGCCAACAACGTGCGCTAATGACGAAGGCGATGCTACGAAGGACACCCATAGGCTTTGAAAGCGGGAACACGAAGTTATGACACTAGCCCACTCGCCCACTTACTTCATCAACACTCCAACTACACCTAGCTACCTACCAAGTACCAACCCGAGGGACACTGCTCCAAAAGCTAGCCCACATCGAGGGCTCCTAAATTCAAACTCACCCCCGCGTGCACCCTATAATTAAGAAAGGATCTGGTGGTCCAAAAGCATCTCTAGTTCGAAACATAACCTCCTTAAATCGATTTGAGCAAGTGTGCTAATTGCGAAAAAGAGTGTAGTACAAGTGAGAAAATAAATCATAACGCATTCGAAAATTGTTTTTTTTTTGGTTGAACATTCGAAAATTGTTTTCTTGGTAGAAGGAGAGGCGGTAGTCTCCGTGTCCGCTAGGGGTGTCCAAACCCGGTTAACCGTGATTTCGGTTAACCGGACTTCGGTTAACCATAATTTCGGTTAACTAAAATCACAAACCTAAACCAAACCGGTAATCTCGGTTAACCGGAGATCGGTTAACCAATTTTTCGGTTCGGTTTTATCGGTTAACCATTAACCATTTATGTGATTTAGATTATCATAATATACACAAAAGATAAACAAAATTATCGAATATGATTAAACAATATAATCTAATTAGATTAGATCTTCAAAATATATACTAATTTCATATGCCTTGATAGTTATAATAACCAAATGATACTTTAAACTATTATTGTATGTATTTCATTCGAACAACATATTTAATAAATAATTTAAAGGGGTTATAAGCCTTATATAGACACGTACAATGACATATTTGATACGTAAATAATTGAAATTACAAGCCACAATAAAACTATACAAACAAGAGAACTCAAAATTGCTCAATAGAACAACATAATCATTTGAAAAATGAATAGTTTAAAATAAATCAAACTTATATATTATTATAAAAATAAATAAAATTAATTTTCGGTTTTTGGTTAACCGTTATTATGAAAATCATAAACCGAAACCGAACCAAAAACCGTTAATATTTTCGGTTCGGTTAACCAAACCAAAAATTTAAATAATGTCGGTTCGGTTAACCAAAGAATGTGTCGGTTTTTCGGTTTATTGGTTCGGTTTTTCGGTTTCGGTTTTTCATGGACACCCCTAGTGTCCGCTAGGGGCGTTTTATTAATGAATCAAAATGGGTTAAGTAGTACGCACGCGGGGGATAGCCCGACCCCTTACATCATCTAAAATCAAAGAAAGCACACCCTCAGGAGGGTCAGAGAATACATGAAAACCAAGCGTATAAGAAAAAGCAAAAGAAGTCATAAAAGAAGCCACACAATTCGTCTCCCTATAAATATGACGAAATTGGACAATCCAGCCTCTACGAATAAAGCTTTGGCACCTATGTACCAAGCTAGCTAAGGGATGACTATGCTCTACAGAACGCCCTAGTAACAGGATCACGAGTTGTGAATCCGCCTCCAGAACGACCCTCCTATAGCCCCTGCTCCAAGCAAGCTGCAATCCCTGCGCAACTTTCCATAACTCGGCCATGGGCACCGTACAAATATCTATGTAGTGAACGAAGCCAACAAGCCAATTACCGTTACAATCTCGAATGACGCCACCAGCCGTCGCATAGCCATCATCACGGACGGAGCCATCCGTGTTCACTTTGATCCACCCATCACAAGGCCGAGACCACGAGACAGCCACCGTTTCAGTGTTTCGACCGGCAAAGGGTTCCCGTCGAAGGGCCAGCGCACTCTTGTGTTCCCGGGCATAAGCAAGAATGTAGGCCACTCGGTCCTCTTGGAAGTCGTCTGCTCAAAAACAAAGCGATTACGCCAATGCCAAATCCACCGTAAAGCTACAACGAAAAGACATTCGAAAATTGTTTAGAGATAAGGTATATGGACTTTTAGTATGCATTATTTTGGGCAATCAAGATTGATAATTCCATGATTTGGATAATCGTATAAAATAAGATTTTGAGACAAGCTCAAGTCTAAAAAAACTTAATGGTTACATCATCGACACTTTTATAATAACCCCATTTATTTTTCTTGTCTACATATATTGGTCAAAGCATAAAACAATATATGGTTGGCAATTTGCACACACAAATACTTAGTCTTGTAGTGACCGTATTTTGTATTTCAAATAGCTACCTACTCTTTTAATTTAATTCCTAAATAAATCGTATTCTAACAAGTAACAACCAAGTGGAGTACGAGTTGTAATCTCCATTACAAAATGTTACAACAGGCAAATAAAGAAAAAAAAAACCAATTCATGCCCTCCCTCTTATAATCTTGCCTATAAGAGCACTAATAATTTCTACTCCCAAAAAAGAAAGAGCACTAATAATTCAACCATTATATCTTAATAAATGATTTACACCCATTTCCTTACCTGCAAAAAAAAACTATTTTATTTCTATAAACAATCAACAAAAAAAAACAATTCAATGCCCGCCCTCTCATAATCTTTGCCTAATTAAGCAAATAATAATCCACTAATTCTTTCCTAATCAATGATTTACACAATTTCCTTCTATATACAAAAAAAAAACCTTTTTTCAAAAAAGATTCCGCACTACACTTATACACCCCCGTCTTCTTCATCTTCCTCAGTGCCTCCCTCTTGACCGCCGTTGACCTTACAGATTAAAGTCCTCCCTTTCCCTCTGCAAATTCCCGCCATGAAAGCACCTCCCTCTCCCTAACGAAGAAACCCCTCCAATCTCCAAGATGCTTCAAACCAGGAAGCCCAACAACAGAGGCCTCTGGTTCTCCTCCATCCCTCTAGCCCTGATCTTCTTGATCGCCATTTTCGTACTCTGTTTTCTCTCCAGAACCCTCTTCCTCCAACCCCCGATCATCTCCAAGAAACACATCCTCATCCCCACAAAGCTCGCCGCCATGAGAGAACTCCCAATTCTCCAATCCGACGCCGTTTCCGCCCCCAAATTCGAAACCCGCGTCCAAGAATTCCTCAATTCCAAGCCCTGCCACCCCCAATTCTTCATGACCTGGATTTCCCCCGCTCCCCTGTTCGGACCCAGAGAAACCCTAACCCTCGAAACCCTCTTCAAATCCCACCCAAACTCCTGCCTTATCATCCTCTCCGAAACCCTAGACTCCCCTCTCGGAGCCCGGATCCTGAAACCCATCTCGGATCTCGGGTTCCGGATCCTCCCGATCGCCCCCGACATCCCTCATCTTCTCACCCACACCCCTGCTCTGACCTGGTACAAGAAAGTCAAAACAGGGGAGATTCCAATCGGTCAAATCCCCTTTCCGCAGAACCTCTCGAACCTCCTCCGACTAGCGGTCCTCTACAAGTACGGCGGGGTCTACCTCGACACCGATTTCATCGTCTTACGGAGCTTCTCCGGCCTGAGAAACTCGATCTGCGCGCAGAGCATGAGCTCGGAAACAGGGGAATGGTGGAGGCTCAACAACGCCGTTTTGATCTTCGAGAAAGGGCACCCGCTCGTTCTGAGGTTCATTCAAGAGTTCGTGAAGGGCTTCAATGGGAACAAATGGGGCCACAACGGCCCGTATTTGGTCTCTCGGGTGGTTCAGAGCGTTGGCAATGGCGGAGGCGGGGGGAAGGAGCTCGATTTTACGGTTTTGCCACCGGTCGCGTTCTATCCCGTGGACTGGACCCGGATTAATGGGCTTTTTAAACGGCCCAATAATACGGCCCATAGGAATTGGGCTAAATTGAAGCTGGCCCAGTTGAGGAGTGGGAAGACTTTTGGGGTGCATCTTTGGAATAAGCAGAGTAGTGGGCTCAGGATTAAGGAGGGGAGTGTGATTGGGAGTTTGATTTCTGATTCTTGCATTAAGTGTGAGGGGATTTTCAATTCTTGATTGGGGGGAATGGTTTGGTTTTTGTGGGCCTTTTCTTGGGCATGTTAAAAAATGACAAGTGTAAATGGAATATATTTTCAGAGATTTTGTATAACAATTGTATATGATTTTAGTGGATTGGTGGAGTTTTTCTTTGAGTGAATCATTTTTTTTTTTTTGCCATTTAAGGAGTTCCTTACAATATGAATTCAGCTTGTCAATTGAAGGAAGAAAGGGACATTACAATGACTTTTGCATTGTTAAATTTGTATCCTCCCAAGTAAGTAACTTATTCAAACTCAAGTGGGCATTTTCTATGAAAATAACCATGTGATGTCTTATATCTTGCTCTGCTAGAGAATGGCATTTTCTTATATATATGGCCAATTATGGATTTTCATAAGTAGAGTTGTTAACATACTATCTTTCATTGCTTGTTTGGAGTGTTTTCGTGTCCTCTTATCAATTTTTGTTTTAGCTTATGTGCTCTTATCGGTTTTGTTTTGCCCTCTCGACCTATTATACTTACCTAATATATTGAATCTCTTCTCATGAAAAACAGAAAACAAAATCAATAACTTCATCACATGTGAAGAAGGAAAGACTGCACATTTGATTGATAGAGAATATACTATAAAATGGCATTTTTTATTTCATTAAAATGGGAGCACAACTCACCATATCTTCTATGGAATCCATTGAATTAGTAAAATTAATTTTCCTCTCATGGCATGAAACTAGGAAGCCATCTTCCATGTTATTACACTTCAATTTTGATCAGCTTGCATGTGATAAGAAATGTGGATAGAGGGAATAATCACGTGCGCGGCACGTGAGGGGAATACAAGTTTAAAGGTGCAGCCCATGTGAAGTGGGACCCACCACATGAGTCCATTCTTTCCATTCCAATCCACCAACATTATGGAGAATCTTTAATGCCAATAAAAGGTCTAATCAAGCACTATTATGTTGTGTAACTTTCACTTACTGAGAAAAATAAGATTTATTAATAAAAGACACTCATTTTTCTTCTTAGGAAATAAAAAAGGATACAAGGCAATGATAAGAAGTGCACAACTTTAGCATAAATCAATATTTATAAGCAATTGTTCTTTTCTTCCCAACATTAATTAAGCCTTTTTGTTTTGCTAGAAATAAACACCAACATTTTCATAATCAAAGGCTAAACAAAAAAACACACCATAAAAATAAGCTATTTATCTACGGCTATGAAACAAATAAGAAAAATCCAAGGTTCAAAGACCCAAAAAGGAAAAAAAACAATTCAGCATCCCAAGCCACACATTAACATTTGGGAGGAAATATTACTATCTCCCCTTGCTGTTGCTAAGTATGATATACCAAAACACTTCTAAATCCAACTCCTTGTTTCCTGTTCACTTCAGCTTTGCTCCACTAGTTAATCTTGAATGTAGCAATCTTGCAAGCCAGGCGGGCTTGACTCGAACCGACCTGACCCGAAGCAGATCAGTGGTGGGCCGGAGCCGGGGCTGTCAGGTGGGCAGGAGGCTTGCACTGGTAGCACTTTGCAAAGAGCCCAAATGTGTCAACTTGCCTCACAAAGTTGGTCATGCTGGCCCATCCACCGAACCCGAACCCGACCACGAGAACCCAACCGACGATAAAGATGTTGATCGCGTACATGGCCGTCCAATTCGGTAGCCAGAACGGTGGCTTCTCGGCGGCGTTCTGGTCGAAATAACCATTAACGGCGTTAATAAGGTAACTCATAAGGGTGATAATAATAGTTGAGTGATAAATGGACAAGCATTATGTTATGCATGTCCTACTTACATAAATGGTGATGGGCAATGACAATAATATTTTATCTTTCAAAGTGATGTTCCAAGGGTAAAATACAGCTGTGGCCAATAGAGATAAAAGGAGGAATCTATGGGTTATAATCTAATGCAAAGATGCAATGAGAAGAAAGGGCATGCATTGAATGAGGCATCAACTTTGGCCAGCTCAAACACAAGGACACATTATAATACTAGGCACTCTAGGACACTTAACTAAAAGGATAGAGACATCCCACCCATCATTGTTTGTTTTAGTATTGCACCTTCAAAAATTCACCCCACCACCACCCCCATTGTACTCAAGTATTGCCAAACTCAAACCTTAATTGTTGATGCATCCTCCTCTCATGGGGTGTTGGAGCCTTGGAAGGTAAAGACGGAAAGGGGCGAATGTGCGTGTACCAAACATATATGGCTTTTGAAGGCACCGAAAAAGCGAAGGGATAAGCTCGGGTCCTAGTACCCACAAGCCCATTCCTCCCTCTCCAACACCTTTTTACCGAATCCTTAATGACCCAACAACTCAAAGACAATGACAACTAGCTAGGCCCTCCTAAGGGTATGTTTCGCAACACCGGTTCTTAGGAGCTAATGTTTTCTTAATATTTCCCTTCAAGTGTGAGACTATACTAGGATAGTGTTGTATTTAACTTTAAGCTAGATGAGGCAAATACCCAAAACTTGAAAACTCATGTACATGTAGAGAATTTATTATTGAGATAAGATTATATACCTGTCTAGCAGAGGCCTTTCTGTAAGTGAGCATATGAGCAAGGGCAGGGATGATGTAGACAGTGAAACTAACCAAGAGGGCCCCCACAGCAGAGTTGATGGGCCCAAAGAAAGGGAAAATTATGGCAAAGAACCAAATTGGTATAACCACAGGTAGCCTAGCCAATGCCCTCAAGCAAATGCTTTTTGTGTCATGCATTCCAATCACCTTCTCCCACACAAAGTACAGTGGAGTGCAGGCGAATCCAAATGTGATGAACTGCAAACAAGAATCACAGAAGAATTAGTGGGCAAATTTTTTTTTTTTTTTGAGCGCTAGTGGGCAATTAATTAGGCTAAGTTGTAAAAGATCATTAAGTGTAGTGTATTGTTTAAGGGAGTACTTGGTGGATGAGCATTAGTATAACAGCAGCGTCTCTCCACGCGGTCTTTGGGAGGAGTGAAAACGCGTTCGAGTGGTCAAGGAGCTCATCTCCGAAGGCCCAGTAGACGGCGGTGGCGGAAGGGATGGTCAAAGTGAACACATAGAGTGTGGCAAGTAGATAGATGTACTTGAACTTTTGGGGCTTCCACATAGCATGCATGATTTCACTATTGAGTAACAAGCATTAGTCAGCATCAGTTGGGTATGGTCCAGGTTTTTTATTAGGATAAATGTAAGTCTATATCTAAATCCAAAGTCAGCCAGATGGATTGACAAGAAAGAAGCCTAGGATGCTATTACAGTGAAATGCTGAGATGTACTCCGTATCATAAGATGAGAGATGGTCAAGTGATTAGGTAAAAGTTAGGAACAGGCAAAGACACACTGACTTTGACTGACAATTTTACCAAGAAATGTTGAAAGGTGAGGCACACCAGCTAACAGTGAGTTTGTTTTTTTCCTTCCTTGGAGTAACTTTTTTTTTAAAAACTTCTTTTGGGGGCAAGTAAAAAGGCAAAATTTCTGTGATATTGTATTGTGGAGTTTTCAGTTTTGCCCCCATTGAACCCAAGAATAACCGGCAAAAGCTGCAAACAGAAGCCACCTCAATAGAAGAGAAGAATGAACAGATCCAAAGTTTGGTATTGAGCATATCTACACAAGTTTTGTGCATATTAAAAACCAGAAAAAAAGACAAATACACAAGTTGAGATACCATACTATAAATTATAAAATAACTTATACTATACTCCAATACTTTATAGTTATACTAAAAGTCTAAAACAAGGGATAAAATAAGTTAAAAGAGAGAGAGCTTACACTGTGACAGCGTGGCCTCCAAATGTGTACAGGATGTTAGTGGCTCCTGTAAAATACAGCACTAACTTGTTTGGCCCTGTGTGTGTTACTCCATCTTTCTGCAAAACAAAAATCAGCAAAGTTTAAGATAATAAACAAAACCCACAAAACTTTGAAGAGGAAAAACACAAATGAGTAGATTTAGGGTTGGTTTGAATGATCCCATTACCTGGCCATGGATGACGGCAGCAATGGTCATATACCAAGCAGTGTAAGTAGTCATTCCAAGACCAAGAAAAGACCAAATTCTGTAGTTGTGGAAGGATGGGATGAACACTGTTGTTGCACAACAAGCTCCAAATATGTATGTCCAAGTCCTCTTGTCCAAGTGATCATTTATGTAGTATATGTTGCTGTTATCATGTCAAAAAAAGAAAATAAAGATGACCCATTTTCAGAGACATCAAAAGAAAACAAGGGTTTCCATTTATTTTTTTTTAAGTTGGGAAGAGTACAAACCTGGCACAAGCAATCAGCTGGATTACAGATCCAAATAAGAGGAAAGTACAGTTGAAGGCAAGCCCTATTGCTTTCCAATAAGGACCCAATAATCCATCAAGGACTTCAAACCACTGCACTTTGCAACAAACAACCCCATAAACTAATTAAATATACACTCACAATGACCCTTAATTTGTTTCTTGGCTAGTTAGTAGCAAGGGTGCGTACATCCTGACCCCCTAGACCTCAAAACAAAGAGGGGTAAATGGGTTAAAACTAATTTTACCTGGATGACATGGTTCTTGAAGTTGACATTCTCCTTTTCTTTCCTGGTTCTATATTCAATGTAGAGAACACTTATAAGATAAGCTGTCCAACTGCCAAGAATTCCATAGAAAATCTGAAGGACAATCCCTGATAACATCCCCATCTGGGAGAACGAGTAAGGCAGGGTCAATAGAACTTGAGCCACCTACAAAAACCCATCATACAACTCAATCAATACAACAACAAAAAAAAACACCCTAAAGATCCAGGCTTTAATAGTGGTGTATGTAAACTTACTTGGTTGGAGGAACAGCTGAACCAGGCATCCCAAGCAGAGCCACCATGCCAGAGGGCGTTCTTGAGACTGAAAATGGAAGTGTCTTGATCAACGGCGGATTCTTCCTTGGAGATGTCCAAATCTCCTGTCGTTTCATTCTGAGTGGAAACAATCGCTTCCTCTGCTTGCTTCTGAGGCAACATTCTTTCCTTTTTTTCCCCTTTCAAGTGTTCTATGTAGATCTGCACCAGAAGTGAAGAACAAACCCAGATACAGAAATCAAATTTAGTAAGAACTTGACATCTCAACAGTAAAAAAAAAATTTACCCAGTTCGACCCAGATCAAGAAAAACCCACTTTGACCCAGATCTAAACAAACCCAGAAACTGCTTGGGAGGTCTCTTTCAAGCAGCTTAAAAAAACACACAAACACACACTATAAGACCAACTTCATTATAAGTAAGCATCAATTTTGTGTGGGTAGCTCAAGAGCAGAGGAGTTTAATACATGGTCTGTTGACAGAGAGGAGGCTAGACAAAAGCAAAAGATGCAATCTTGGGAAGGTTAGCGAATTAAACACGCCTCCAAAACCGTCAGAAAAGCGCAGCTTCTGGGCAAAGCAAAGGCCGTAGCCGATTGAAGAAGAAAACAGAGCAACACAACAACAAAAAAACAGAGCAAGACACAGAGAACAGACCCTCAAAAGCAGAGCACAAAAATCAGAGTTTTTCTCCTCCTCTCTAGATGTAGTAGCTATGAGATTTAAGTAATCTGTGAGAATTCAATCCCACTAACAACAAGCGTAATGGCCCCTTTTTTGGATTAAAAACAAATGAGGAATTGGGGGAGGGGGAAGAAAAGTACTTTTTTGTTGCTCCTTCGTTCTCCGGTACTGGAAATTATCTGTTTCCGCTCTCTTTCTTTATGGAGCACAGTGAAGGGAGAGAAAGAGAGTGAGTTTTTTTTTTCTTTTATGAAGAAGGGGATTCGATTCCTTGTATGGAGAGGAGAAATAGAGGAATGGGGGATCTGAGAGGAAGAAAGATGATTACCATTAATGAATTGGCAATGCTTTGCATTTTTATAGACTCCCTGTCCGAACAAGTGCTCGTCTGGCCAACGGTTATTTTTTATTTTTCTTTTCCTAAAAAAAAGGGAAACTTTGTTTTGTGCCCTGTTATTTGTTACTTTTTGGTTAGTATCCCATGGGTTTTGGACTAGCTGGAATGGGTCTTTGTGGTGCTTACATGGGCTCGTTTGGATACGGCTCGGGTACCGCTCGACTCATCAGATGTCAAAAAAGTAGTATTAGGTAGTGATGCGCGAATGCTATTAATATAGTTCTGAGTATAGAGTACTCTTAAATGTTCCTTAAGAAATTAAAATAGGATGGTCGTATATGAATTCGGTTGTTATAGAAATCAGATTTTAATCAAGAAAAAATAGATTTAAATTTAGTCAATTTGAATCTAAAATCTTAAAGACACCAATTAGAAGATAATTGATCTTAGGACACCAACCAAAAATAATCATTAATTAGATGACACTAACCGGAATTTCCAAAAAAGATAATACCAATAGACCTTTTCACCAAACACCATGCGTGAAAAATGATCATATTCTTAATGATCCTCCGAAAACTTCTTTAAAAATGCCAAATTATATATTTTGGGCCCATTATTTAGCAGTGTACCAACAAATTGTGAGTGATTAAAAAGAGTAAATACAACAGCAATTTATAAATGGTGTCAGCAGATATTATGAAGGACATAATTAAAAAGAGTAAACAAATAGGCATGGGAATTTGAGGATTGTGTAAAAACAGTAGCAGTAAGGAAATCTACCATCATTGTAATTGTCTGCTCTTTACCGTTCACTCTTTATTACTCCATTACAGATCATATGCACACTACTATCTTTGACCACAAAATGGAGAGTGATAGATCATAGACTAAGAAAGTACTCCCTCCGTTTCATAATAAGTGTCGTTTTAGCACTTAAAATTTGTTTCATAATATGTGTCGTTTTAGGTTTTTAAAGTGATTTATTAGGGGTGAATGATGATAATTTTTATTGGAATGTGTATTTGTTGACTAAAGTTGTTCATTCATTGGCCAAAAAAATATAATGAGTGGTAAGATTAAGAAAAAGTTGTAAGTTTTAAAGTGAATGATTGCTTTTCTTAAAAACTGTGCTAAGAGCTAAAACGACGCTTATTGTGAAACGGAGGGAGTAATTTTTTATCCAAAAATTAGCTGTAGTAGGTTTAGTGTGATTTCTAATTAAAAAGTGATTTTACAATCAGCTGAGATTATCTTTGTTGAAAAAAATAGGGAAATTCCGCCCGGTAACCACGAGGCTTTGCAAATTTCGTGTGGTACCCAAAGGTTTTCGGTATTCCTTGTGGTAACCATGAGGTTTTGCAGATTCCGCGTGGTAACCTTGGTCTATTATAAAAAAAGTTAAAATTATATAAAAACTTACCCATCCTTTCTATATAATTACACAAATCACCCTTTTTAAGTTTTTTTTTAACTATCTAATCTATTTTTATAAAACACCTAACTTCATAATTTTAGTATTATATTTTTTTATTTACTCTTTTTCCATGAAACTATATATATTGTTATTTTACAAAATCTTATATTTTTTATTATTATAAAAAGAACCACATTTTCCAAATTTCTATAAAAAAATAGTTCTTTTTTTCAAATTAACAAAAGCATAACTAATTTTTAAAAAACTACCATTTCTTGTTAACAAAATATAAACTTGAACTTTGTTAATAGTTGATCCTTTAAGAGGGTGTTCTTTAAAAGTTGGTGCATTAGTAATTTGTTTTTAAAATAAAATAAAATTGTATTTTCTTAACATAATGTACATATATCACGACATTAAAAATGTGTAAACATTATAGGTTTTTTATGACATGTACAACTTTAGGCAGTTTTTTGTATTTATAATAAATTAACATTTAAAAATAAAATATGTATTAAGTAATACTTCTCACTAAGTATTTTACGCAAGTAGATTTGATAGTTTTGTTGAAAAAGCCTATTTAAATGATACTTCAAATTAGGTATAATAAATTGTTTTTTATTTTTTCAACAAACCTATCAAATCTATAAAAAAAAAATAATACAAATTTGAAAAATGTGGTTCTTTTTTTAATAATTACAAACTATAAGATTTTGTAAAATAATAATAATATATAATGTCATGGAAAAAGATTAAATTAAAAAGATATATATATATAACTAAAATTATTAAGTTAGGTGATTTATAAAATACGGAGTAGATGAGATAGTTTAAAAAAACTAAAGATAGGGTGATTTGTGTAATTAAGTAGAAAGGATGGGTAAGTTTTTATATCACTTTAACTTTTTATAATAGACCAAGGTTACCACACGAAATCTACAAAACCTCGTGGTTACCACACGGAATACCGAAAACCTTTGGGTACCACACGGAATTTACAAAACCTCGTGGTTACCGGACGGAATTTCCCAAAAAAGTATAACTAAATGGCTAATTAAAAGTGACTTTTTACTATTTGGTTCTTCTTATTTTTAAATCATAAAATGAAATATCTCAGCAAATAAATTAAATATATGTATTTAGCTGAATTTTTGATTGAAAATCTCATAGAATTGCATTTTTATGGACTTCCTAATTTCTCTATTTCATAATAACTTAATTATCAAGTAGAGCGTGAGTAAGATTTTCTTTCCATAGATTATAAAAAATTAAATTTGATCAAAATTCTATGAAATAACACCATGTACGGAGGTAAATATAAACCCGAATTAACCAATTCGAGATCGAATTTTGACACGAATTCGTTTTTAAGGCGAGAATTTACAATCCAAACCCGATAGACCCGAGTCCGAACATATTGACCTATATATTTATTTTTATTAATGCAATGTTAATTTTGAAATAGTTCTATTCAATTTTTCATATTTATATTATTATTTAATATACAGTCAATACATGAAAAAGCTTTTTCACTCTTCTTCAAGATTTGATAATAACAAAATTACTAATTGGAGTATAAAGGAAATTTTGATAAAATTTCAAAAAAGTCACTTGAATTTTTTTATTCATATAAGGATACAACGTTAAGAAAATCTTAAGATATCAAGTAAATATAAGAAAATTAGATAAGATATCAAGTAGTTATAAATATTATTTTAAAATTTTAATGTAAAAAATAAAATTATTATTTTATTCACGCTTGATGACATGGAATAAATTTTAACAAAGATTTAAGTTCTTAACTCAATACTTCTTTTTGTTTCAAAATAGTTGTCCATATACCTAATTTTTCATGTTTCAAATACTTGTCCATCTCTCATTGTTTTCTCGTCTATTTCAATTTATATCCATAATAATTAATTTTATCATAATCATATACGGAGTATATGTTTTAAATGTTTTTTACACTAGTATTTTACTCTCTATTAATAGGAATAATATAGTAAAGATAATTATTTATTAATATATATTAGTACAATTTAAATAACTATTTTGAGACGAATGGACTTTCTTAAAACTTCACTAATGATCAAAAATTTAGAGGGAGGAAATTAACGCGCGTGAAGAGCCGGTGGGTCCCACTTATAACAAAAAGGTTTCTTTTCTAGCTTTATTTTTTAAAATGTGTGAAATTAGCAAAACGAAAATAAAAAAGGAAAAGAGTCAGTGATAAGTCAATACGGCGCTGCGCTGCCGAAAAGAGTTTCTTTTTTGACCAATCAATTTTCGTTTTTATATTATAAAAAAAAAAAGACTCATGTATGTACCAATTGACATATAGGAGTCGTAAATAAGGAGGAAAGAAAATTTAGTTTGTTACACATAATGTGAATAGATGCATGTCAATTTCCACACTACTCCTCATAAGTATAACTTACACCTACCGTTGACTTAATTAGATCTAAAGAAACGAGTGGAGAAGATTCACAAAACCCTACTCCCATTATTTACCTTTTTGTTAGTGAGTAAATATATTGGATGGACAAGGTATATCGAGAGATCGAAACAAATAATTGAATGGACCGTTAAAAATACACTATAATAAAACAATCCAAAAAAGTTGATATATACTACAGAGTGATGACCGGTGTTGGGATTGAAACTAAAAAGACGTAGAAAGAGCATATATTATGCAACGCCATAGAATGGACACCATGAGATGATTTAGCGATGTAGTTCGCAATAAAATTAGCTCAGCGAAAAATATGAGAGATGTTCCGAATCTCAAATATCATGAAAATATTATATGTTCGTTCAAACTAGAATATCTCAATGACAACTCCAGTCACCCGTACAACTTTGATGAAGTATAGATAGTCACATTCAATCTCAACCCGAATTTTCTGTCCTGCAAGTATGTTCCGTAGCATGTCCCCTTATCACTCATTAGTCGTAATTTTAATTTTTGACTTTAAAAAAACACAAAAGAGAGTGCAATATTAAAATTCCGACCAATGAGAACTCAAGGGACGTGTTTAGGGGACATGTGGAGGGACAGAGAATTTGGATTGATTCAATCTGGAGACGAGGGATACTACCCCATAATTAAGGCTAAGACAAAACTTGATATGAGTCCTTTTTTTCATATTATTGACACTTCAGTTTACTAACCCAAAACTTGATTTATTAACATCTTAATTTTCATGTGAAACATAAAATATTAACTTGACAAGTTGGAGGCGACCCGACCACCCAATGTGTGGCCGTCTTCATAATTAACTTCATATGATTGAACATCACTTTAGCTTTAATCCAACGGTGATCATCATAATCCTACTCTCTAATTATGGCTTTATTCTAACCCTACCGTGCTTCTAATTCATTCATTACATTTTTCCACGATAAATAGAAAAAGACTTCTTTCATGGAGACATAGCAATGATCATTATTAGTATAATACAGTAATAATGTTTGCTTTATGTTGTTGGGTCAAAGTTTCCGGTAAATATCAGTACTACTCTTTTGTAAATAATTAATTACAGTATTATTTTACCATTCTTGCACTTTTCACAATTTAGAAGAAAATAAAAATACTCTATTACAGTATATCTTAATTATTTTTACTTTATTGAAAATCATTATTATATTAACAAATACATAAGACTAGTTAATTACGGAGTATGTATTAGGGATTTAGATTGGTTAATATTTTTGAGTTATTATTGTAGTACTATTTATACGGCCTCTAGTAACCTCTTCTTTCATTCTTCACGCCTAGCTCGAATTGTGAAATGTAATTATTAAAAAATAGGCGTGCTTGTAAGTAATAAGAGATTAGAGTTAAAAGAGAGCAAAGCATGCAAAATGTAGTGGGTGACTAGAAAGCAAGTGAAAAAAATGTTTTGTGGGGTAATCCAAGTACAATGGTATGTGGAAAGCACTTGAGAATTGAGAGTGATAATTACATGTTTGATCCATGCTTGCTCATTAATGAAAACTATGTTCTCTTTTGAAGTGCTAACGATCTTCTTGTTCACTCCTAATTAAACATGTTTGTTTTTTGTTACACTATATGGGCGAGTAATAATGTTTGAGCTTTGCCTTTGTAGGTGTGGTATTTGTGTGTTGGTTTGCGCGCACTACATGTAAGACAAGACTAGATAGATGATTCGTGGACGATTTACTCTTAGTTTGTTCTTCAATAATCTCGTGATTAACTATAATGTTACTATTGCGTAAAACAAAAAATTGTACTCAAATTATTAGTATTTGAAAGAAACACATGCGTATGTGCTAGCTTATTTATGTCCTCGAGATATCATCATACTCCCTCCGTTTCATAAAATGTGTCTTTTTAGCTCTAAAATTTTGTTTTAAAATACATGTCTTTTTACATTTTTGGCATTTACTTTACAGATTTACCCCTGTAATCATTAGCAGTTTAGTAGTGGTTTTCAATAAGATAAAAAAGTGAAGTAATAATTAGGGGTAAAATAGTACATTTGATAGTTTCCTTAATATATGTGCAAATTTTTAAAGAGACACATTTAATGAAACAGAGGGAGTAAGAGAGAATATTTTGTACTACTACTTTTCATCATCATCGCTAGCTACTTAAGAGTTGTTTAATTGGTAATTGTGCTAAGATAACAAAATAATTATCATGATCATTTTTTTTGACTTAGGAATGTAGGACAAATTATACGAATAGTTCTAGTTTTTAAAACTATAAATAATAAATAATTTTAAAAAGCTGTCTAAAATTATTTATTGTTTATAGTTTTTAATGGAATAATACTAAACTTTTGTGAAGAAGTGCTTTATATATCCTCTTAGTAAACCTATCTTAGTTATAGTATTAAATGGATCAAAAAAAATTCATTATGGAAAATAACACCTATTCAAATCAAGTTCGCTTAGTTCTTATCATGTGTCATATATTAGAACACGTCGTTATAGTACGTACAAATTATGTCATAATTGAGTAAGCATGTATCACACTATAAAATAATTAAGGGTGGTTAATGCATTCGTTTGTACCTTTTCTTGCTTTTTACTCTTCCTATATATACTTGGCTTTTAGTTAATTACTTCCAACTCAAAGGTGAGTTAATTTATTAAAAACTCTTTTTTTCCTCGTATTAACTACTTAACTAATGTACCAAAAAAATGGGTAACCAACGAAAGCAGATCAGTGACTAGGATTTGATCGATCTGTTTTCCCCATAATGACAAACTATGTATCAAATCAGAAGATTTGCTAAAATCACGAAGATCATCAAATTATGAGACAGCACAATCTTTATGTCTATTACATGCATGCCCCATTTTAGGTGTTTTTTTTTTCTTATTCTTCCTATTATCGTTGATGGTTTAGATTCGTATTAGTGTAGCCGGGTTCATTTGTAATACATGATCATAGGAAGTTGCAAACAATAATTGAATCTGAATTTGACAACTTTACAACGTTAAAAAAATGAATGTCAACGGATAGAGGCTAATTCCTAAGCTTTAGTAAATGGGAAAAATAAGGGTGCTTGAGTCATACGATCGACTTGACACTAGCTAGTTCAACAAGAATTCCAAAGAGGGTCAAAGGTTTAAGCTGATAATAAGTGATATTACATGATTTCAATTGGGTTTAACGTAGTCCTAAAGCCTTGTTCCAAGGTGCTCGACTGTAGCGTCATCAATCAAATGAAATTTTTTAATTTATTTAGGGTTCACTTAAAATCCAAGGATTCGATATAGCTCCAACAAATTTATAGATACATTGTTTTTCGTCTAGGGAGAGACAACACCTTCCGACTTTTTAAGTGCAAGTACATTTTGCAAATTTTACACGATGGTCCTATTAACCAGTCAGCAAGTAGGGCAATCGTCAGATCACTATATGTCAGTATCTTCTTGACTAGACCTCACACTTTTGTAAGATTGTGTCAAGTTAGGTCTTGGATGACCTAAGTAAGAAGTGATAGAGATTGGTATTGGTTAAATAACATTCGAGTAAATACAAAAAACTTGGTGTTGGAACGAAGGTCGGATATGGCATATACAGAAGTTAATATATGTGTTTATATATCTATATATATTAATAAAAGTTGATTGGCTAATAAGGTGTTAGTTATATACATGGACATAGGAAAAAGTAGTAAACCCAACTTGAAATGTTATATATTACCACTAGGCTAAGAATGTACGAGCTTATGTAGAATTCCTATGAGATTCAAGGCATCCAAGTATTCTTTCAATCTCATTGTTTCCCATACATCAATAGCTTTTAAGACTTGTTCATCTTATCTACCCCAAAGTGGAATTCATGTACCCATAAGATGAGATATAAAAATCAAAAGTATTCTTACACTAATCAACCGATATTTAAGCTAAAACTGCATTGATTGATCTTCGATCAACAAATCTAAGTCTTCCAACATCTTGTTGGATATACACAACACAAAAGAGCAATGATAAACATAGAACGTAACAAACGCGAACATGTTTAATCTTATGTGTAGAGATCAACAAAAACGTACGTATACCGAAAGTGATTAAATATTTTAGTTAGTTATATAAGCCAAATCCAGGAAGGCAGCAAGGGGCAGGATCTTATAATCTCATTGGTGATTTGAATTGATTTAATTATTGAATTGATTTTGGTTTGGCATAGTTTAAAAACCGAGACAAAAGGGGGTTTTGGGTGGAGGGAGAAATGCACCAATTGAGACAAAAACGAGAGGAATTTTAGAAGCCCCCTCCTATAACGGGATATTGTCGGCTTGCTTACTCGGTTAGTGACGCACTAATTAAGTGCCCCTTCCCTAATTTCATAACATATCATCATTAATTTCAACAATTTTGTATGCTTTTCATTCACCGAAAAAAATAACCCATGTTTAAGATGAGTCTAGTGTTCGACGATTCGGCCAAGGATGAGTGATCGATGTCTAGCTAGAGACTTCTCTAACGTACTGTTCTAAATTTAAGGTGTCTACAGTTGTTTTGGCTGTCTTTTGCAAATTTTTTTTTTGATTGCGGAGCTACTAGCTCGAACAAGCCAAAATTAGGCCACCTTTTAGTTACAAGGATAGCCTAAATCATCGCGACGGATGATCTTTAAAAAATCAAACAGCGAGGGATGTTGACTCAACAAGAACCTCGACTGAGTTACAGACAAATGCGAATATGGAAAAGACGAAGATTGAAATGGAATGGCTGCATTGAGACTTTGAAGATCGACTTGTCTTCTTGCCAGGAAATCAGCAGCAGCATTAGACTCCTTGAAACAATGATAAAAAACAACAAAAGAGATAACCGAAATAAGATTTCTAATGTCCTCAATAATAGAGTAAAGTTCCCAGGGTACTTTCCACAGACGCTTTAAAGAATTAATAACTATAAGATTATCTCCTTCAATGATAAGATTATCAATTATAGAGCAGTCAATATGCTGAAGAGAATATAGTAAAGCTGAAGCTTCTGCCTGTACAATTGTCATGGTAGGTAGTTGTTGTCGTCCAATAGATAGAATGAATCCGTTGTGATCTCGTAGAACGAAACCAGCATGTGTTGTTCCTGTTTTAAGTCTTGATGCATCAAAATTTAGTTTATAACTTTGAGGGGGTGGTTTTTTCCAAGAAATATGATTTTTCCTTTTAGGCTTATTGGGGATTTGTTTCTTGGTAATATTACAGCCATCCCAGGCAAGAGCACCTGAGAAAGCCAAGTTAGATGGCAAGTTTTTAGGATTAATTCGTCCTGGGTCAAAAATCTTTGCATTCCTATGAGCCCAAACAAACCACCAAAGGAATGCAAGAGGCGTGGTATTTGGATTACTTGTGAGTGTTTGTCTGATAATTTGGTGGAAGCTGTTATTTGTAGTTAGTTTAAAGGAGTAGTTTAATAATTTTTGAAGTCGAAATATCATAGCTTTTGTAAATGGACATTGGAAGAAAAAATGGTTTAGACTTTCATCCTGTAGCTCGCAAAGGGAACACAGGTTTGGAACAGAATTGTAGTACCGGTTAATTCTATCTGTCGTAGGAAGGCAGTCAGCACATGTTTTCCATAGGAAATTTTTAATTTTAGGTGGTAATTTTAATTTCCAAATCCAGTCAAAATTATTGTTAACGGGATCTATTGGAGCAGTTAAAAGAGAAGCTGCAGACTGAACAGAAAAAATCCCATCAGTTGCAGGCAACCAGATAAGTTTGTCCGGAGTATCTGAAATAGGAATTCGAATATGAGTGATGATATTCACTATATGTGGAGGTAAAATTTGCGCAAGCATTACGGTATTCCAGGATTTATCCGGGAGGGTAAGATCTTTGACCCTAAGGTTTGGATCCAAATTGTCCATGAAGGGTGATAAATCAATATTAGGGATCCAAGGGTCAGACCAAACTTTAATGTTTTCACCATTACCTAGCAGCCACCTAAGGCCTTTGGAGAAGATGTTTCTGATATTCAGCAATCTACCAAACTGCCAAGAACAAGTATTTTTATTGTAATTAAATAATGAGCTGTTGCTTAGATATTTTTCTGTAATGACTTTGACCCAAACGTTTTGAGGTTGGGTAACAATTTTCCAAAGAAGTTTCATTTGTAATGAGATATTAATATTTTCTGCAGATCTTAGGCCGAGGCCCCCGCTCTCTTTAGGAGAACAAATACGATCCCAGCTAATTAGAGGGTGATGGTTTGGGGTAAACTTGTTACAAAAGAAAGATTTACAAACAGAATCAACCTGCTTGAGAACACCTTGAGGCAACATGAAACTTTGCATAAGGTAGTTGAATTTGCTTAGAAGGCATGATTGGATAAGAACAACCCTACCTGCTTGTGAAATAGAGCTAGCCTTCCAATGCGAGAGCTGTTTTTTAAGGTTGGAAACGGTATCTGAAAACATTGAAATTTGAACTCTTCCCTTTAAGATTGGAATGCCCAGATATTTTTCCATAGACGTGGTAATCTGAATATTAAGGATACTTGCTAAGGTACTAGTCATTGGTTGCGTAATGTTAGCAGAGGTTTGGAGAGAGCTCTTGTGATAGTTAATAGCTAGTCCTGAGACTTGGGTGAATTTATGGAGGATGTTCTTAATAAAATCCATATTGGTAACACTTGCATTTGCAAAGATAATCGTATCATCGGCAAAGCTAAGGAAAGGCAAAACCGATCCATTCTTAGTTAATTGAATGCCAACATGGTTCGTGGGCGACGATGATTCTTGTTGTAATGTACGAGTTAAATATTCCATACATAAAACAAAGATGAATGGTGACATAGGATCACCTTGGCGGATTCCACACGAAGGAATAAACTCCGAACCAGGCTCATTGTTAACTAAAACTGATGAAGATGAAGAGGTGATACAAGTCATAACCAGGTCAATCCATTTTTGATGGAACCCGAATTTAGTAAGAACTAAACGGATAAAAGTCCAGTTGATCTTGTCATAAGCCTTTTCTAAGTCTAATTTGATAGCCATCCAACCAAGACGACCTTTCTTCCTTTTATGGAAGGAATGGAAGATTTCATGGGCAACAAGCACATTATCTTGGATCAGCCGACCTTTAACAAAGGCACTCTGAAGGGGGTGAATAATCAAAGGTAGAATATGTTGAATTCTGTTTGACAAAACCTTAGTAATTGCTTTATAGATAGTATTACACAAACTAATCGGCCTATAGTGATTTATTGAGTTTGGAGAGTCAACTTTTGGTATTAATGTGATAAAAGTTTTATTTGCAGCGGTAAGCATAGATCCAGAGTGAAAGAATGCTACTACTGCACGCACAACCGAAGACCCAACAGTTGGCTAATAATTTTGAAAAAATTCAACAGTAAAACCATCCGGACCTGGGGTTTTATTGAGCGCTAGATCAAAAATAGCAGCTTTAATTTCCGAAGGTGTTGGTTCTTTCGAAATTGCAATATTATCGGTGTCTGATATTAATTTTGGAATGACATCCAGCTCATGAGGATAGATAACGGAGTTGGTGTTAGATTGGAAACGAGAAGCAAGTTCAGACGTAATGTTAGCTGAAATAGATTCATGATCGAACAGGACAAGACCATCATGATTCTGAAAAGACGTGATATTTTGTTTAAATCTACGAATTTTGGAGATAGTCTGAAAGTATTTCGTGTTTTTATCAATATTTTGTAAATGGGTCGTTTTAGCCCGTTGCAACCAGAATTTATGGTGGAAATCCATTAAAGCATTATATTTATTAAGGTGCTGTTGTAGTTTAATGAGAATATTATGGTTACAAGGATCATGAAGAAGATCATTTTATAGTTTTTGTAATTGTGTTTCAGATATCTTAAGCTGTTCAAAATTATTATTAATATATCGTTTAGCCCGATCTTTAGAGTATTTTTTAAGCAATTGCATTTTCATGGTAACTTTAAACATATAAGAACCTGTTAGTTTATATTGCCAAACTTTTTTAACTAAATTAGCATAAGAAGGTTTATCAATCCAAGCATTTTCAAATCGAAAAGGATATTTTAAAAACTTTTTCTTAACACCTAGATCAAATGAAATCAAACAGTGATCCGAAGTGGTAAATGGATGATGATGAGTTTTTAGTGTAGGGAATATTGTTAAAAGATCTTGGTGAATAAGGACTCGATCGAGTCGCTCAAAGGTATTATCGGTAGAGTTGGTACTTTTTCGCCAGGTAAACGGGAATCCGGAAAAACTCGTGTTAAAGGCATTCATACGGTTTTGAAACCCGATTAAGCGATTAAATTTACTAGGAGGTGGAATTACACCTCCAAGTTTATCAGAAGAACAGTTAATTTCATTGAGGTCACCAATTAAAAGGAAAGGTAACTGATACAAAGAAATAATATTTTCAAGTTCGTTCCAAAATTCTAATTTATTTTCCTCTCGAGAGGGAGCATAGACAAAAATTAACAAGTATGGATGCAATGGATTATTAACTTTCATGATGATTATATTTGTAGTCTGAAACAATAATTGGCAAGATCTTGTGAATTCTGTTTGATAGATAAAAATTGCCATGCCACCTTTGGTACCAACCGAAGGAGCGGAAATACATTGATGAAAACCAATCTTTTTTATAATTGCATCAGATGGATGAGTATCGGATTTGGTTTCGGTTAAGCAAAGAAATTGCAATTTATGTAATTTTCGTAGGAAGGCAATCTCGTCCCAGAAATTGACCCTCCTAATACCCCTCACGTTCCAATATGCGCAGGTCATAATAATATTCTTGATTGAGAACGGTCATACAAAGTGGTAGAACCAAAGTTTACAAAACAATGGCTATGGTCCTCTTTCAAAGACCCCAACCATCGAGTGAGAGCCATGGCCAAAGTTTTATGGCACATCCAAACAAACCTCAGCAAAAAGCCAATGTTTATAGGAACACACAAACAGGAAGCATCATTCATAATTATTCTATACATGTGCTCATTAGTCCAAAGAAGATGAACCCATAAATAATCTGTCATAAAAGGTTGAGGAGAAGAGACCAAAAGCCTGAAACAAGGAGGAGCAAAATAGGATAGGGAGATATTTACATGATCATGATAGTCAAAACCCCAATTCAAGATCCATTTCTGAAAAAAGGAGCTGAAGATCTGAGTACACAAATGTCTAACAAAAAACCAATGAAGCTGTCTGTTATAGTCCTTTCTCATCTTTTGGCAGTTCAAATTCAAATTACAACCAAGCTGAACATGCAAAAAAGGCCAGCCGAGTGGAGCAATGAAGTTGAAACGCTTCCAACTGACATGTAAGTAATATGACACATAGATGCAGCTAGTGGGCATACCACATATCATGAGAATAGAGATGCTGCAAACACCATGAAAAGAAATGAGCTTTAGGTACAAGAGAATTACATAGTAATGATTATAGCACTGACAGAGATAGCAGTTAATGGATTCGAAATCAGAAATCCAGAAAATGAAGAAGTTATATAAGGCACAAACATACATAAGCTTATTGAGATGTGGCAATGAGTCTTGATAACAGAGGTACCCTTGTGGTATTATGATGGTGAAAGTCACAGTCTGAGGAATCAAGAGATATAACTTTTCATGTATGTTGCAGCTTATATTCATCATACCACCATTCCTAAAGAGTTTTTGATAACACAAATGTAAGCCTGCAGTGGTAATGTTAAGGGAGTAGTATAAGAGGTGAGCAGTTGCAGTTTGATAAGAAAATTGATAGTTATTTTGTATATGACCTTGGTAATTAATAGTTAGTAGCACCGCAGATAATAGATAAGGCGATGATACAACTTGTGGTTGATAAATGACAAGGGAGAAAGCATAAAAAAATAGTATTAAAAATGATTTGTAGTGAGCATAATATAACGACATGATGATTGAAGAGTTGATATATGTGAAGCAAATAAATTTCATGCAGCAAATATTAGGAAATTGAATGTCAAAACTAGAAGAGATGTAAGATAGGTCAAGCTTAAGTTGTAAAACAATCAAAGAATTTGGCAGCTGTGAAGTGAGTATACTGTTCTTGTAAAAAGCAAGATAAGTTGAAAAATCAGTGAAATCAAATTGATCGATTAACCTCGATCTGCTCAAAGGACCACACTGTGTATAACTTTTGCAAGTAATCCAATTTGTGGTTGCATAAGAGTTCATATTAGGATCAGAAGAACATGTGAACAAGGCAAGCAGTTGAACTGTCTCAATTTTGAGTAGATGAAATTGGCTATGGTTGATAAAAAGTCTCAGAAGGTACCCTTGCAAGAGCAAGGACACCCAGTTTTCATCATATGCCTTGTTCATGTCTTGGTGATAGCAGTCAGGCCGAGCTACAACCTCAAAGGGATGAGGGAGCCCAAGCCAGCATTTAGCAGGAATCAAACCAAGCAGGGAAGCAGAGCAAGAGGCCCATATCAGTATCAACACCTCAACCCATAAACCTCCCCAGAGGGAGAGGATAATAGGGAGCACTTGATACACCGATCTCACAGAGAAGTTGAGTTGTAAATTGTTCATGTATGTTTCCAAGTCACACCACGTTTCAATCACCCCCTCCCCACTACAACGCACATCCTCAACCCAAAAGGAGCAACAGATGTCACTCCTAGAGAGGAAGAAAAGCAGCTGAGCAGGAAGAGAAGTGATAAGTTTTGAGAGAAGAGTTTGTAGGATGATATTACCAGTATCATAAGAATAGGGAGCTGTTGACATGGTACTACCGAGAGGCAGGAAATAGGAGAACACCAAACCTTGAAACCAAACCGTTAGAAGGCAGATACCAAACCTTAGATCCGAAACCACACACGGATTAGTGAAAACGACAGAGATATTTAATAAAAAGAGAGAGAAGCAACAAGTACTCACACACCAAAGCAAGCAACAAGTACTCACACACCAAAGGAATCCAATAAAGAAACCCAAGCAAGCAAAAAAACAGACAAAACATGGGCTACAAAACCTAGCAAAGAAAGCATCAGAAAAAAGGGAATAATAAAAAACAAGCAAAAACAACAAGACAGGGAGAAGCCACAAGAGGCTACAAAGAGCAGAGAAGGACGAGCAAGAATCAAAAAGCAGCAAGCAGCAGCAGAACAAGGCAAAAGACGAGAAAACAGCATGCCAAGCCCAAATCTGACAACAACAAATTTGAGAAGAACAAGGACTCAAACAAGCAAAGAGATAGAAGGGATTGAAAAACATGACCTCTATGAAGGCCAACAGGCGAGGACAAGGAGCCGTAGCTCGACGGACCAGATGGAAGCACAAGCTAGAACCACGGATCAGAAGACGCGAGGGAGGAGCATGAGGCAACGAACAGAGGCGGGACGAAGAGGCCACGAAGAGCCCCGAGAGAAGGCAACCGCAAGCACACCGGACCACCAGAGAGCGAAGAGCGAACACCAACAACTGAGATCCAACCGAGCACTGACGCAGGAGAGAACCACCGCACAAAGGGCAGCGATCATAAGCGCACCAGGCCGCAGCAAGACGGAGCAGCAAGAGCAAGAGCAGAAGAAGGGTCATCGGAGGGGTATGGGTCAGGGCCAAGCACGACGGATCCGGGCAGAGGACCAAGGGTAAGGGCAAAGGGAAGGCAAAGAGGTGACGGCGGAAAATTTGGAGGCAGACTAGGGTTGAGGGAAGAGGAAAAAAAGAGAGCGTTTTCTGTGTTTAGCAAATGGGTTTCTTTTGCAATTTTTTGTGTATCCTTCTTAGTGTTAGATTTAGCATCAATTTACCCTTTCACTATTGTTAGCTGTAATCTTAAGTGGTTGGTCTAGTGGAGCATGACAGGACATCGGTTTGACAGGTTGCAGGTTGTAGGTTCGATCCCTCCAAAAACTCTTTGAGTCCTTGAATTGGGGCACCATTCCCTCAATCTATTTATTTTTTTGACAAAAAAAAAACTATTGTTAGTTGTTGTTTTTTACGCCAATATATGCGGTTAATTTTTTGAAAATTTCATCTTCTAGACCTATCTTGTATATAAAATATTTCCTCGTATCAAAAGCCATAGTCATAGTAATTGATTTGTGATAACGCTAATTAAGTGATTATTCTAATATTTCAAGGGAGTTTATGGTAGGATGTTTGTCATGTACCCAAAAAATGTGGCCGAATTTCAGATTTAAGTGGGTAGCAACTACTCAAAGAAGAGAGGTCAACCAAGAGTCTATTCAAACATTCCAAATGCACTACAAGATTTTTTTTTATGGATTGTATAATTGTATTCAAAAGGTCTTGTACTACATATCGTGATCATGATATCATGAATGAGCAATTTCTGTAACCAAAGGTGTAGACTTTCGCATATTAATACTACACACGAACACCCTTTTTTTTTTTTTTTGAGCTCACACACGAACACCCTTAATTAAGTTTTAAGAAGTGAAAACGATTTTAAAGGTGTGCGTGTACGTTTGGATTAAAGTTGTGCATAAATGATTAGATTTTTATTGGAAATTTCTGGTTTGGTTATGATCCGGTCTAATTCATGATTCAAACTTTGTGAGATTTACAATCCACCGGTCTAAACTCGAGACTATTATAGTACCTCTAGTTTAGACGTCCTTTAGATATTATAAATTAGTATCAGTTCCGTGCCTTGAAGGCACGATTTTGATTTAACTAAAAATTTACTTTAAATTTTATATAAAGTTATTCAAAAATAATCGTTTGATACAAAATATTGTATTGTTTTGTTTAATTTGCTTCTTATGGGTTTTCTTTTAATGATATGTTATTTCTGTTATAATATATTATTTTAATCAACCAAAGATTTATAGGATTATAATTTTTGTATAAGGATTGAATCTTTTTTTTTATTAATAAGTTTTAATTTATAATAATAATAATTATTTTGTAGTTATCTTGGAAAAAAATTGAAGTCTAAATCATATGTATATATAATTTTTATATATGTAGAATCTATAAATGTTTATGCGGTTTATAGTATCTTTTATATAAATATTTGTTTTTTTTGAGAAAATAATTAAAATGGAAATAAGTAGATAAAAAGAAATCTTTTATGAAGTCTACAATGAAATTTCAACCAATTAAACAAATTGAATTCTTTTATTAAAGGGGAGTGATGTGGTCCAATGAGAAAGTGACACGTGTTGGGCTAAACAATATTTTTAACATCCGCTTTAGTAGTTAGTTATGATTATTTTATTTTAAGTAGTTTTGTGCAAATTCAATTTCAATTAGATAGGTCTAATAAAATAACTTGTATTTTAAAGGAATTATAAGCCTTTGGTCATTTATCAATAAATTTAATGTTTTATATCTTATAAATTTAATATTATAATTGGATATATTATATTATAATATTTTCATAGATAAAAGATTTAGTAAGTTTTTTTAAAATACTCAAATTCTTTTTCTAGAGTAGTTTAAATACATATTAATCAAATTCAAACAAAAAAAAACTCAATGTAAGATTTGTTTGTTACTAAATCAATAACTTTTGGTATTATATTTTAATTATTTTAGTACATAGTAAGATGTTTATATAAATAGTTTAATAAATAAGATGTTTATATAAATAGTTTAATAAACTACAAAATTGATAAATGCAAAAAATATCGATCAAATTATGCATATGTAAAAGAAATGTTCAAATCATGCATAGGTTGGTACGTACATTTTTTTTTCATTGTTTTGGATAGAATATTATTCTAGGCATAGATTTGGATAGATTTTTTTTAAGAAAATAATTAAAATAGAAATTAATAGATATGAAGAAATCTAATGTGGTTCTATACTGAAATTTCAACCAATTAAACAAATTGAATTGTTTTAATAAAGATGAATGATGCGATCCAATGAGGAGATGACACATGTCGTGCTAAATATTATTTATAACCTCCGCTTTAGTATATAGTTATGATACTAGATTCAACCAAAAAAAAAGATATTATAAATACTAGACTATTGTCCGTACCCGGTACGGGATACGATCGATAATAATTTTTTGACATATTATTTAATTATAAAGGAATACATAATAATATTATTAGGAATTAGATATTATTATCGTCTTTTTTTATTTGAAATTGTTACAATAATTTATTAATCCAAAATCGAGATCTGATGTTAAGAATAATTTGAATTTGAATTTTATACGCTATGACTTAACTAAAAAGTGTCGATAAAATACTATCATTTTATTTCAAAATATATTTGATTAAATAAAAAAAATCATATGTGATACGATATGGAATCTCAAGTGAAATATTTTATCAACATATATACTTTTATAATTAAAAAGATTTTTTAATGATGATAGAAATAAAAAATTAAGGTAATAATGACTTATTTAAATAAAAAATTTAGAAAAACCAACTTGTATAAGTAAGAATAGTTTTTGAAATAAAATGAATATTTTAATAGATCTTATTAAATTATAATTAATTTAATAATAGTAGAGTTATAGATCAATATAATGTATATGTGAATATTATAGCACAAATTTTGTTTATATATTTTTAGATATTTTTCAAATATATTTGTAGATATATGTAGCTTAAATTATAAATTTATTATAGGACAAAAAATATTGACAAAATAATATGGAGAATATATATGATTGTTAAAATACAAAAAAAAATTCAGATTGACAAATGAGTTTAAAAAATTAATTATAATTTTGATTTACAAAAAACATGTATAAGCAAATAGTTAAAAAAAGATAGAAATTAGGTGAAAAAAGATAGAAATTAGAAAAAAAAGAAGATGGATGATAGTCATAGATGATTAATAAGAATAAGAAACACTTTAAAATTATTTTTCTAAATTTTATTTTTTTTAGTTGGAGTGAAGTGGGGATAAAATAAACATGGAGACTCGAAAAGTCTCGACCTTAATATATAGTATAGATTTTAATATATTCCATCCGTTTTAAAATAGTTATCCACATAGCGTTTGCACATATATTAAGATATAATTATTATTTTTCTATATTACGTCTATCAAATATAGAGTTAATCAACATATACTTCTAAATCTGATCATTAAGGGCAGTTTTGGTATTATTTTTTCGTATCTCAATCTCATCCATCTTATTTTTTTTATTTATGGATATCTCATACAAATTTCTATCCATAAATAGTTTATCATCTTATCTAATTAATACAAATCTTTTTATCTAATATAATATCAAATCTTCTTAATAAAATATGATTTTTAACAATATTTTATATAGTTATTAATTAATATTTCACTTATGCAACAACAGATCTATAATAGTTAATATTTTAGTCATCTAAGTTTAAATATGGGTTCAGGTAAATTCAATATGTATTTCTAAACTTGAAACAGTTAAGGATAATTTTTTATTAAGTTATTTATACCCTGCCTACCCTATTTTTAGACGAAAATGGGTAAGTAACCCATGGGGGACAAATATTGAAGCAAATAGGCTACAAGGAAAAAAAATGTGCCCCCATAGGCTTTTTTCCAATTTTGCCCCTACCTTTTTTTTAAATTTACAGGATGACGTCATCAATGGCATATGATGACGTCATCACCCCTTACCACTATCGGCGTTGACCGGCGTTGACCAATCGTTGACCGGCGTTGACCAATTATTGACCGGCGTTGACCGCCTTGTCATTAGTGATGGCAAGTAACTTGTCATCAGATGACAAGTTACTTGTCATCAATCCACGCACAGAAAACTTGTCATTTCGTTCACGTACTCAACTTGTCATCTGATGACAAGTCGAGGTAAAACCCATTATTCACGTAAAAAACTTGTCATCAGTGATGACCAGTTACGAAATTGACCTATGTGGGATTTGAACCCACATTATTGTGCATCAAGCACATTGCTCTACCATTTGAGCTAATAGGCCATAATTATGAGTAATATATATACAAATCTAACATACCCAAACCCATAAAATCATCCAAAAAACATTAAAACCGTCCTGTCATCACCCCCAGATCCGTAAAACAATTTGTCATCAACAAAACACATTAAAAAAGGACTTGTCATCGCCAAAACCCATAAAAACGAACTTGTCATCACCCAGAACCTTAAAACACACTTGTCATCAGTCAGATCCGTAGAACAAACTTAAATTGCTCAAAACTCATCAAACATCACTTGTCATCACCCTAAATCATAAAATCGTCCCAAAAACACTAAAATGAACTTGTCATCCAAAAAACCCACAAACTCAAAACCCCTATACCCACAACAAAACTTGTCATCACTTAAATCCGAAACACAAAGTTGTCATCCAAAAAATCCAAAAACATATCCAAACCCATAAAATCATCCAAAAAACCTTAAAACAAACCTGTCATCACCCCCAGAACCGTAAAACAACTTGTCATCACCAAAAGACATTAAAAACGGACTTGTCATCGCTAAAACACATAAAAACGAACTTGTCATCACCTAGAACCATATAACACAACTTGTCATCACCCAGAACCTTAAAACGCACTTGTCATCAGTTTGTTTTAAATTGCTCAAAACTCATAAAAAATCACTTGTCATCGCCCCAAAACATAAAATCGTTTCAAAAACCCTAAACTCAACTTGTCATCCAAAAACCCACAAACTCAAAAACCCTAAACCCACAAAAAAAACTTGTCATCACTTAAATCCGAATAACAAACTTGTCATCCAAAAAATCCAAAACCCTAAAAAATCCAAAAACCCAAAAATCCCAAAAATCCAACCGGTTGGATCCGGCTCGTACGAGCCCAGATCCGGCTAGATCCGGCTTGTACGAGCCCAGATCCGGCTTGATCCGGCTCGTTCGAGCCCAGATCCGGCTAGATCCGGCTCGTACGAGCCCAGATCCGGCTAGATCCGGCTCTTTCGTGCCCGGATCTTGCTCGTAGGAGCCCGGATCTTGCTCCAATGAGCCCGGATCTAGAAGAGAGGGAAGAGAGGGAGAGAATGGAGAGAGAGAAAGAGATGGCGGACGAACCTGAGGGCGGGCGACGGCGGCGACGGAGAGAGAGGGCGGCGACGGAGAGGGAGGGCGCGCGACGGAGAGGGAGGGCGGCGACGGAGAGGGAGGGCGGGCGGGCGTCGGCGGGCGGGCGTGAGGGAGGAAGGAGAGGGAGGGAGTGTAGGAGAGGGAGGGAGTGAGGAGAAGGAGAGAGGAAGGAGAGAAAAAAAAATGAGGAGGAGAGAGAAGAAGAGAGAGAGTTTGGGGGTTTTAAAGGGGGAGGAAAGCCTAGTTTCTTCATTTTTTTTTAACCGAGCCTAACCTCTCTAAAAATACCCCCAATTCACCCTCCCCACCCCAATCCCTCCTATTTTTATGTAAGAATTCTTTATATAACTATTCAATTCATAAATAATTTTCAATTTTTTTTATTACATACATTTATTTTTATGTAATCTAATACCTATTCTTAATAAAATATAATTAGTAACAACACTATTAATAAACATATATTAAAAACAATATGTTAGTTAAAATAATACTAAAAGTAAATCATATTATATAATAATATAATAGTAAATTTATTATACTCCCTCCGTTTCACAATAAGTGTCGTTTTAGCACTTAAAATTTGTTTCATAATATGTGTCGTTTTAGGTTTTCAAAGTGATTTATTAGAGGTAATAATGATAATTTTTATTGGAATGTGTATTTGTTGACTAAAGTTGTTCATTCATTGGCCAAAAAAATGTAATGAGTGGTAAGATTAAGAAAAAGTTGTAAGTTTTAAAGTGAATGATTGCTTTTCTTAAAAACTGTGTTGAGAGCTAAAACGACACTTATTATGAAACGGAGGGAGTATTACGCTATAATAAAACTAGATTATTATATTCAAAAAATAAATATTTATTTTGCAAATATAACAACTCAAGTCAAGTCAGTTGGTTTCGTGTTTCAATCCAATCGGGCACGGGTCAATCAAGTTTTGTTTTTCCGTTGACCTATGTATTATGGATCGAGTTTCAACTATAAAATTTTTGGTTGAATCGATGTGTTTATCGAGTTGAGTTGAATTTTGACTACTATAATTTAAGATACATCTGTATGTACAATTGTTAAGTCAATTACTACTCTAAATTTTTACTCTTTACGTTATACTACATATATCGTATATAAACCAATATTATCATTTTTATTTAAAACTCGGGCAAGGCTCGATGTATAACTTGTCATTAGTGTAAAAAAAGCATGATTAGAATTATGATAGAGTATTTATTAGGGGTATAAACGGGTAGAAACGGAGAAAAAATGTGAAATGGACAAACAAGAAAAACTGATCTTATGCGGTGGCGGAACCATGAATTTGTCTCATAGGGGGCTAAATACAAAAATACTAGAATTACACTAATTTGTTTCTTACAATAATATTCTTCAATTTGTCATATATTTTTAAATCTGTTGAAGTCCGAAAACACAGATAGGAGTGTAACGCGATGAGAGCACGGGATTTGAATTCAACCGAATCAACGGACGAAGAGATGGAGGGGAGGTGATCGCTAGTATTCAACGCGATGAGGGTAGTGCGAAGGATATTTTGTATTAGCTGTGGGATTATAACAATAGACAGAGACTCTCTATCGCGTTTGGGTGTATCGGGTTACAACAATGATCTTAGCTCGAGATCTGGTGTATGTGGTTCGCGAGATTTTCGATCCCCGTTCTGGTGCTTTGAGCTCGCTATTTATAGTTGAGGCTCGAGCTGAGTTGGAGCGGGATGTCGATGTGGGACGAGCGCCTCCCAGGTACGTGTCGCACCACGGTTGGTTCCTGGGGCAGCGGCCGCGGGGCTGGCCAATCAAAGGCCGGGATGGGACGTTGCCGCCCACCCACTTGCGTGGATGGGACGGGGCGATGAGCGCGGTGAGCGCAACCCCCGGGACCGGGCCTCCGTTTGGTAGGGAGTCTGCCTTGTGAGGAATTGTTGACTTGGACAGCGGCGTACCAGATCGCGATGGCTGTAGAGCTTAGGGTTCGTTGCCAGCTTGAGAAGTCTATACTTGGTCACATTTTGTTTTGGTAGGGTGCCTTATCGCGTTGACGGTTCCTGGTATCAACACAACCCCATGGACGAATCGACGCCCCTCGCGAGGATGGGTCCAAAGAAAAGTACCTTGAACCGGAAACGTGATGCGTGGAACGCGCTATAGTTTCGGAGACGGGCGAGCAAACGAGGGCGATGGGACGAGGAGCGTGGCGAAGGAAGCTGTTTGGGCCGTTTTGCTTCGTGGGCCGCCCGCCAGACGAAGCCCATATCGCCGCGGCCCGCTGAGATCCGAATAAAAGAGCGGTTTCCGCCATTCGTCTTCTTTACTTCGTCATTTCCAACTTCTCAAACGCCATTTCCCCTCTCGTTCTCGCCCACCAGTCCTTGCTTTGCCGGAAACTGCCCGTCAGCGCCGCCGTTAACGTTTGCTCGCGCCTCCCCGTGACCACAAGGTACGCCCTCTTTTTCCCTCTCCCTTCTCTTTTCCTCGCCCTCTTCTGGATTTTCTGGGTTTGTGGGCTTTTTTCGGGGGTTTTCTGGGGGAGCGCCCAAATTTCAGTGGCGGCACCGCCATTGGAAACCGGTGGTGTTCGGGGTAGCCCTCGCCGAGAGAACGCCCCACCGGGGGGTGGGTTTAGGGCTTTCCGAGACCCTCGGGTGGAGGAGGGCGTCGTCACGTTGCAGCCCTAAACCCGGCCTGGATCTGGCCGGGGGTGTTCGTTTATGGGTGATCTGGGCGGCGAGGTGGGGGACGAAACCCCTTTGGGGAGGCGAAACGCCGTGGGAAGACGAAGCGTCGTGGGAGGCTTGGAGAAGACGCGCTTAGCGCGACGTCCCGTCCCATCGGCGTCCCGTCGCCTGGGCTCATTCCTGGAGATGCGTGTCGAGGACGGCGGAATGTTCTCCTGACACACATCTCGCGCGCCCCTAGGCCTTCTGTTTTGACAGGGCTTCTTGCCCTATTGCGAAATGACACCTGCCCGGGGCTGGGGTACCGCACTTATTGCCTTTTCTTTTGTTTTCTACACTTGGTCGCCTATGAGCATCATCGTTTATTGCATCTACCGCGCTATAAGTTTCTTCATGCTTGTTTCTTCCCATGTACATTATCTCTTTTTTCCTTCCTCCAGGAGCCTCTTTGCTTCCGTGCCCTGGATTTGGGGTTTTCCAACGACTCCTGCCCTTCAGGCGTGGATCGCGGTGATAGGGTAGCGAACTGGGACGACTTCTACGCCCCTGACCCCTCGTTTGAGTGCCGAGAGATGTCCGCGAGTGATTCTCAGAACGACTTTCGCGAGCCCGCCGGTTTAACCCAAAGTGATCCCACGACAGTATCCGCCGCCCGCACAAAAAACGAGTCGTTCTTGCGATCAATGGCGCGTTGCAGGCCCTACGACCCTCATGACGGGGCCCTTGACAATGAGGCGTCCACCTCCGGGACCGCGAGGAGCTTTCCCTCGCGATACCTAACGAGCGTCAGGGCGGAAGTACCTCGCTTCCGCCAGACAAGGCCCTCGCGCCTGGCAGATTATGAGAACCCGGCGACACTGGCCAGGGGTTGTGCCTCCATCCTTACCCTCGAGGAGCTGGACGAGATCGCGACGGGGTACCCCTGACCAGCGGGGGTGGAGCTTCTGCTACCCGAGGATGGGGGTAACAGTTACGCCGCCTACGAAGCGGGCCACGTGGTCTACGTGGCGAGCCTCATCGCGGGCTTTAGGATCCCGCTGCCGCAATATGTTTCTCAATTTCTATTCGACCTTGAGCTTGCTCCTGCCTCGATGGCCCCCAACTGCTGGAGCTATATTGCGGCCTACCACCTGAGGTGCCTGGAGATGAAGTATCCCCCCTCCGCGGGGCATTTGCAACAGATTCTTACGATCAAAGTGGATACCAGGGGCATCGTGAACTTCAGCCTCACGAACTGCAATCTCATTATCACTCCCTCCAACGTTGGTCCGCGGTGGAAGGAGAAATGGTTCATTGTGCACGATTTCCAAGGCTACGTCATGCTTTGCCCCCTAATTGCCGATAGGTTTCGGCCCCACAAACGCAAGCGCGGTGCCTCGAAGCAGGCCGTCGCGGCGAAGATGGCTTTTGCAGCGCCTTCTAAAAGGGAACAAAGCGTCTGGATAACGCAGGAGCGCCTAGAGCGCGCGGGCCTTAGCCTGACGCCGGCGCCGCCCCGAGTGATCGAGATACCCTCATCGGCCAGCGCGTCCGCGGTGCCTGAGGGCGAGGGTATTTTTTGTTGTTTTTTCTTTGAGACTTGGTGTTATTTTGACGCCTATTTTCTTAGTACTTTGCACGCGTTTAGTCTAAACGCTCGTGATTTGCTTTTGCAGATATGGATGTGTTTGACGCTCTCACCAGCAAATCCGCCCCGACCAACGCTGGCGCACCCTCCACCGCCAAACCTGGGGGCCAGAAGGGGGCCACCGCGAAGGGCACGCCCGGCCCCAAGGGGAAGGACGCCCCAGTGGACAACAGAGGCAAACGCGCGCTGGGGGATGCCTCGAAGCGCAAGGGTGCGGAGGACGTGACCTGAGCCGAGGGCGCGCCTGCCAAGAAGTCCAAGCGGGACTTGGTCCGCGTTGAAGACCAACCTCCCGAGCCTGTCGCGAAGGGTCCTGCCCAGATCACGACGGGCGCCGGTTCCCGCCGCCATTGGTCCCGCAGGGCCGAGGTCGCGGGTTTCGCCTGCGCCGGGCCGGCATGGGGTACCTTCCAGGAGGGCCAGTACCCCTACGAGGAAGAGAGGGAATGGTTCCAAACCCTCAACGCGGCAGAGGTCGGAGGGGAGTGCATGAAGTACGACCATATGGTATGCGGCCCCCTCACTTTTTGGTGCCGATCCTTTATAACTTTTACTCGGGCTAAAAATATGCTTTTATTTGCAGGTCAACCCGTGGATGAACTACCTCCCCGATCGTTTGTGCGAGGCGGAGGCCTAATTGGAGGAGGCGACCAAGGCCAAGGAGGCGGCCGAAACGACCCTCGCGGAGGTGCGCGCGCAAGCTGAGCAGGACGCGGCAGAGCTTAAGGTGGCCAAGGCCCAACTTGCCGCGACCAAAAAGGAGGTGGCGGGGCTCAAGGCAACGTCTGTGAAGCATTGCTTGTTGCCGCGTTGCGGCTGTAATTACATTCTTGACGCGATCTACGCGTTTAATTACTTTTGCCGCTATGCGGCCTTTTAATCATGACATGTTTGTTTCTTTCTGCCCTTTAAAAATCGCGAAAACTCGCCGTACCCAACCCCATGCCAAGCTAGGTTCTAGGACCGCGCTTGACACTAGGTTAATGTAACTTAGATTTTTGCGAACACTCGCCGTACCCAACCCCATGCCAAGCTAGGTGCTAGGACCGCGCTTGACACTAGGTTAATGTAACTTAGATTTTTGCGAACACTCGCCGTACCCAACCCCATGCCAAGCTAGGTGCTAGGACCGCGCTTGACACTAGGTTAATGTAACTTAGATTTTTGCTCATGGTCTTAGTGAAGTTTTTGATGTATGTAAGGCCTTGTGCGACTGCGAGGGGTGGAACCCAACTCGAGCGCGCCTAAGCGCATCGCGCGCGTTAGCGGATAGACCCCAAGCGAGGACGGCAACTCGGGTTTCCCTAACGACTGTGGAGTTTTGATGTTTTAAGGCTTTATGCAACTACGAGGGGTATAACCCAACTCGAGCGCGCCCATGCGCATCGCGCGCGTTAGCGGACAACCCTAAGCGAGGACGGCAACTCGGGTTTCCCTAACGACTGTGGAGTTTTGATGTTTTAAGGCTTTATGCAACTACGAGGGGTATATCCCAACTCGAGCGCGCCCATGCGCATCGCGCGCGTTAGCGGACAATCCCAAGCGAGGACGGCAACTCGGGTTTCCCTAACGACTGTGGAGTTTTGATGTTTTAAGGCTTTATGCAACTACGAGGGGTATAACCCAACTCGAGCGCGCCCATGCACATCGCGCGCGTTAGCGGACAACCCCAAGCGAGGACGGCAACTCGGGTTTCCCTAACGACTGTGGAGTTTTGATGTTTCAAGGCTTTATACAACTACGAGGGGTATAATCCAACTCGAGCGCGCCCACGCGCATCGCGCGCTTTAGCGGACAAACCCCAAGAGAGGACGGCAACTTGGCGGCTTTCCGGAACGACAAATTCATTATTAGGACAGCGTACGGTAGTTGTCTCATTTTATTCACATGATAACTGGTAGAATAAAGACATTACAACCCACCACAACGCGGTGATAATCCTAGCTTATTTACACATAGTATTTTTTGAGGCGTGCCTCATTCCATGTCTTGGCGAGAGTTTGTCTTGTCGTTGGATCTGTGAGTTTAAAAGCCCCCGGGACAACCTCCTTGGAAAGGAGGTATGGTCCTTCCCACTTCGCGTCAAGCTTGCCCCCGTCGGTCCTTCGGAGGGCTAGATCGCCCTCCTTGAGGCCGCGGGGCTTGATTCTCTTGTTGTAGTCTGCCGCGGTTCTTCTCTTGTACTCGGCTTAGCGCAGCTCCGCCGCCTCTCGGCGTTCATCGCGAAGGTACATTTCAACTTTGAGGGCTTCATCGTTGGTGAACTGGTCGTACCCCGCGACTCGCTCCGTGGGCAACATGGACTCAACGGGCACGACGGCATCACTGCCGTAAGCCATCGCGAAAGGCGTTTCACCCGTTGCCCTGCGCGGCGTGGTGCGGTTTGTCCACAAAACAAGAGGCAACAGCTCGGCCCATCGGCCCTGAACGCCATCCAGCCGGCGCCGGAGGTCGTCGAGTATCCTCGCGTTGACATTTTCCACCAATCCGTTGGACTGAGGATGCGCAACCGAAGAAAACCTCAACTCGATGCTCAAACTTGCGCAAAAGTCCCGCGTTTCTTCGCTGTCGAACTGGGGGCCGTGATCTGTCATTATCTCGACTGGGACACCGAAACGGCACACTACATTCTTCCAGAGAAAGCCACAGACCTTCGCGCTTGTGATCCGGGCCATGGCCTCGGCCTCCACCCACTTGGTGTAGTAATCGACCAGGACCAGGATGAATTGCACCTGCCCAGCGGCTTTAGGGAAAGGACCGAGGATGTCCATACCCCACATCGCGAACGGGTAGGCCGGCTGGATGCCGCGCAGCTCTCGTGCCGGAGCGTGCTGGATGTTTTCGTAGTGCTGGCACTTGTCACACTTCTGCACGTATGCCGCCGCATCGCGGCGCAGGGTAGGCCAATAGATCCCCATCCGGACTATTTTGTGGACAAGAGTCCGCCAGCCCGGATGGCCTCCACATATGCCCTCATGCACCTCCTCGAGGACCTCGAAGACGGTGGCCTCGTCCACGCAGAGCAGGTTGGGCTCCGCGTAGCCGCGGCGATACAACTTATCGCCTTCGATGCAGTACCGCGCCGCTTTGAGCTTGAGTTTGCGCGCGCTCATGGCATCGTCCTGGGGCAACTCCCCGGTTTGGATATATCGGACTATGGGGGCCATCCACCCCTCCGTGGCCAGCGCGAACACTGCCTGAGTGACACCGCGCTGCATCTTCCTCTCGATTATGACCTTGTTGCCGACCTCAGGCGGGAGGGCTGAACCCATCTTGGCCAGTGCGTCGGCCTTGGCATTTGCCGCACGCGGTATGGATTCAATGGCAAAAGTCTCGATGCAGGCCATCAACGCCTTGACTTTGGCGCGATATTGAGGCAGAAAACCTGTGGTACACTCGTATTGGCCACCGACCTGTCGCGCGACAAGCTCAGAATCTGTGAAAACCCTAATCCTCCGCGCGCCCACCAACAGGGCCATCTCAATTCCCGCGATCACCGCCTCATACTCGGCCTCGTTGTTGGTTGCCTCAAAGCCGAAGTTGAGGGCATGTTCGGACGCGTAGGAGGGTCCCTCAAGGACCACCCCCGCACCCGACCCCAGGGCGCAGTGCGAGCCGTCAACAAAGACCCTCCACTCGTCGGGGCTCTCGTTCGTGTCGGGTAAGGTGACCTCCACCACGAAACCGGCAAGGGCCCGGGCCTTGATCGCGGTCCGCGGGTGGTAAGAGATGTCAAACTCTGACAACTCGACCGCCCACTTGGTCATCCTCCCTGACAACGCGGGCTGATGTAGGATTTGGCGCAGAGGGAGGTCCGATAGGACCTGGATGGGGTGCGCCTGGAAGTAGGGGCGCAACTTTCTTGCCGCCACCACGACGGCCAGATACATCTTCTCCGCGGGTGAGTATCGTTGTTCTGCCGGCTGAAGCACCCTGCTGGTGAAGTACACCGGGTAACTGAAATCGCGGGTGAGGACCGCGCTGACAGTATGCTGGCTCACGGCGATATATAACTGCAGATCCTCTCCCGGGACGGGCGGGGAGAGTGTTGGAAGATTGGCGAGGTAGACCTTTAGAGCCTGGAACGCGCTCTCCATCTCATCGGTCCAGGTGAAGGTGGTGGTGCCCTTGAGACAGGAGAAGAAAGGAAGAGCGCGGTCCGACAGCCTGGAGCAAAAACGGCCAAGATAGTTTACCGCACCCGCCAATCGCTGAACCTCGTTGCGCGAAGCCGGTGAGCGCAGCTCCAACACCGCGGCGACCTTGGCAGGGTTGACGTCTATGCCCCTCGCGCTGATCATGAAGCCGAGGAACTTTCCCGATTTCACCCCGAAGACGCACTTCTCCGGGTTCAAACTCATTCGGTGGGCGCGCAGGGTTTGGAAAACCTCGGCCAGATCGGCCAGGTGCTCCTGCGCGCTGCGGCTCTTGACCACAATGTTGTCGACCTAAGCCGAGACGCTGCGCTTCAATTGTTTCCGAAAGACATGGTTCACCAGGCGTTGAAAAGTGGCCCCCGCGTTCTTCAAACCGAAGGGCATCACCCTGTAACAGAAAGTCCCGCGTTGAGTTATGAACGCGGTGGACTCCTGATCCAGAGGATCCATGGCTATCTGATTGTAGCCGAAGTATGCGTCGAGAAAGCTCAGCGCGCTGTGACCGGCGGTGGAATCGACCAGATCGTCAATGCATGGCAGGGGGTAGCTGTCCTTGGGACAGGCTTTGTTGAGGTCCTTGAAGTCGACACACATGCGCCACTTCCCGTTGGAGTTCTTCACCAGCACGACATTGGAGAGCCATGTAGGATATTTGACCTCTCGGATGAAGTTGGCGCGCAGGAGCTTCTCGACCTCCTCATTAGCCGCGCTGGCGCGCTCCTCGTTGGTCTTCCGCCGCCTTTGATAGACGGGTCTGGACCCCGGGCTTACGCGGAGTGAATGAAGCACCACCTCGGGAGGGACGCCTTTCAGGTCCGTCACCATCCACGCGAACACGTCGCGAGAACGGGCCAGGAGACTCTGCAGGCTTTCGGCGTCCGCTCCGGTCATGCAGTCCCCGACAAACAGCTTCTCGGTCGCGTCAGGGAAAGGGGTGATGGCGACCCTCTCGAAGTCACCGAGGGGCTCGCGCTCACGCTCTTGTCGCACGTCCAACTCCGCGCTGGCTCCGCCCGCGATAACGTACGAGGCAGGGCGAGCGCGGGTTGACGCCTCATAGCACTTTCGTGCTTCAGTCTGTTGGCCATGGGCGACACCCACCCGGTCCTCAACGGGAAACTTCAAGACTAGGTGATAGATGGACGCGACAGCCTGGAACTTCATCAACGAAGTCCGTCCCATTATCGCGTTGTAGATGGAAGGGAGCCGGACAACAGTGAACTCGATGGGCTCAGTCCGACGGGCGTCCTTACTGTCCCCCAGGGTCATGTCCAGAGTGACCAACCCTGCGACGTCGACCTCGTTACCGGAGAAGCACGTGAGCTTCCCGGCGTAAGGCAGGAGCATGGCGGGGGAAATGCCAAGCTATGCGAACGCGTCATAGTAGAGGATGTCCACCGACGCTCCCGTATCCACCATGATCCTCTTGACTATCTTGGTGGCGACAGCCGCGTGCACAACCAGAGGATCTGTGTGCGGAGTGATGAGCTCGCGGGAATTGCCGGGTCGGAAGGTGATGTCGGCATGAGGGATTCCCGCCGCACCCAGACTGTTGATGGAGCCGCCGGAGGTCGAAGCGCGAGCATAACGCTTCCTCTCCCCGCCGCTAGACCCCGCGAGGGTGGAACCCCCCGCGATGGTGTTGATGTAGAGGTTAGGGTCGTTCGGATTGACCCCCCCTCTCGCGGGCGCGGTACCGGCCAAAGTATTTGCCTGTGCCGGCTGACCACCGTCGTTGCGGGGCCCGAGGGTCGTGGTGTTAGCCCCGGTGTATGGGTCGTTGTTGTTCGGCCCGTTGCCACCGCGGTTGTTGCGTGGCCCGCGGTATCCCTGATACCCGCGGCCACGACGGCCTCCACCACGGTTATGGCCGCCGCGCTGCCCACCCTGAGGCTTCGTTGGTGTGGTGGACACGGTGAGGGCCTCCGTGGTGGTTTTGGCCTTTCCCTTGCCGCGATCCTGCGTGGGCCTTCCTGCCGCGTCCTCCGCGAAGACGTGTTTGGTGATGGCGTTGCAGGCGTCCTCCTAGGTGTGCAGGGTTTTCCCGCACATCTTGACTTTGAAGGTTCCGTCGCGGAGGTTGTGGATTAACATGTCGCGGGCGGAGGTGTCGTTGAGATGAGGCACCTCCGACGCCGCGTTGACGAACCGGGTGAAGAAGGCCGCCAGGGCCTCCTCCTCTCCTTGTGTCACGCTCATGAGATCCTTCGTCGTCTTCATGCGCGTTCGAGACCTGCTAAAGTGGGACATGAACCGCCGCGTTAGATCTTTAAAAGACGTGACGGAGCCCACGAGGAGGTTGGTGAACCACCTCATCCCGGCGGTCTTAAGGGTGGAGGGAAAGACTCGGCAGTACATGGCGTCATTGTAGGTGTTGAACGTCATGTGGGCGAAAAACTGCCTGACGTGCTCTCCCGGGTCTTTCGTGCCGTCGAACTGTAGCGCCGCTGACGGCCTCTGGAACCCCTTTGGCATGGGCTCCTCTTGGATGAAGTCAGCGAAGGGGCTGCCGTAGGTGGTGCCGCGATCGTCCACCATCATGTTGCTTCGGGAGCCGGAGCGTGTGGATTGAGGCCGAGAGGTGGAGCGCCCTCGCGAGACGCTCATGTTCTCACTCGAGCTCCCCGGAGGCGGGGTTTGGCATGCCTGGCCCGGCCCGTAACCCGCGGCGTAAGCGGGTACATACGGCTGGTGGGGCATCGGGTAAGCACCCTGGCCGTGCTGCATGGGATATGCACCCTGGCCGTAGTGGTACGCGGGGGCGTAGCCTTGGAAGTGGGGGTTAAGAGGTGACAACGCCTTGGGAGCGTCCTGCTCCATCTCCTGCCCACGTAGGGCTCCTGCGCGGGCGCGTACCCTTGGTAGTACTGCGCATGGACATACCCTTGGAAGGGGGCCTGTGGCTGGAAACCCGGGTTCCACCCTGGCATGGCCTATGGTTGCTGCGCGGGCGGTGACCCGTAATACTACGGAGGTGGTGGCTGCATGCCGAAGGCCGCGCCGTCAGCGTAGTAAGCGTTGTTGCTGCTAGCGTCCATCACTCTGCGTCGATTGAAGCGGTGCCTGCTTAGTTTGATGAGGTCCCCACAGACGGCGCCAATGTTGAAGTCCGAAAACACAGATAGGAGTGTAACGCGATGAGAGCACGGGATTTGAATTCAACCGAGTCAACGGACGAAGAGATGGAGGGGAGGTGATCGCTAGTATTCAACACGATGAGGGTAGTGCGAAGGATATTTTGTATTAGCTGTGGGATTATAACAATAGACAGAGACTTTCTATCACGTTTGGGTGTATCGGGTTACAACAATGATCTTAGCTCGAGATCTGGTGTATGTGGTTCGCGAGATTTTCGATCCCCGTTCTGGTGCTTTGAGCTCGCTATTTATAGTTGAGGCTCGAGCTGAGTTGGAGCGGGATGTCGATGTGGGACGAGCGCCTCCCAAGTACGTGTCGCTCCACGGTTGGTTCCTGGGGCGGCGGCCGCGGGGCTGGCCAATCAAAGGCCGGGATGGGACGTTGCCGCCCACCCACTTGCGTGGATGGGACGGGGCGATGAGCGCGGTGAGCGCAACCCCCGGGACCGGGCCTCCGTTTGGTAGGGAGTCTGCCTTGTGAGGAATTGTTGACTTGGACAGCGGCGTACCAGATCGCGATGGCTGTAGAGCTTAGGGTTCGTCGCCAGCTTGAGAAGTCTATACTTGGTCACATTTTGTTTTGGTAGGGTGCCTTATCGCGTTGACGGTTCCTGGTATCAACAAAATCATACAATATTGTCTTCAATTTCAATACACCTTATAATATTTTTCTCAATAAATGTCTTCAGTTTCAAAATTGTTTAATCTTAATATAAAATTAGTCTTACGATGACGAAACAAAATCAAACAAATTTCATACCTCAATATTTATTTTTAAAAGTTTTTAGAAACCTAATTTCCTAGTGTGCTCATCTTTCACCACAAAAAAAGCAAATCAATTATATCATTGTTTATGAAAAAAGTTGAAGCAAATGGATATAAAGGAAGACGGAATAAAAAACGTTGATCTACAATATAAATTACAGGAGCCATTCAAAATCAAACTTAAATATTGAAACATTAATTTGACGATACAAGTATTATAATAACCTTCAAAAACAACAAAATATTGATTACCAATTTCAATATGATCTGTACAAAAAATAAAATGTCAAATTTTTTGTTCCTAAAACAAATATATCAACAAATAAAACAAGAGGTAGAGATAAAATAACTAAACTTATGCTCAAATCTAATAATTATATTATAATTATTATAACTATATACTAAAACGGAGGTTAAAAATAATATTTAGCATGACATGTGTCGATTTCTCATTAGACCGCGTCACCTATCTTTACTAAACCAATTTAATTTGTTTAACTGGTTGAAATTTCATTGTAAACCCCACATTAAATTGTACACATAATAAATCTATTCAAATCTCAAATGAAATTATCCAAAATTGTACACATAATGAAAATCCTCTTTATAATTTTTCAATAATATCTTTTTGTATAATTATATATCATCAAAATAAATCCCATAAGAAACAAACCATTAATACAAAATTTTATATCAAATTATTCTTATGAAAAACTTTATATAAACTAAGATTTTAGTTAAATCATTAATACTAGTTTGTTTTTAAAACCTAGTCCCAACTAGGCACAAGGTAGTTCCGCTAGTGGTCTTATGGACAAGTATGTTGAAACGAAAAAATATTAACTAAAGGATTGTTTTACCCACCTATGGACTAAAGAGTACTACATATTTTGATCGATATCAATGAGTCATTCACTATTTTTCACAAAGATATTTTACCATGATGCAAACTGATTTGTTCAATAAAAATGCGATTTTTTTTTGCGAGTTAATGAATAAAATATGTCAAAAGTTGAAGAGATGGGGGTTGGAAATGGGAATGCGTTGTGATTAATGGAGAAGTAATGATTAGAATAGGGATTTGATGGCATTTCTTAATCCCATCCCACGAGTTTGAGACTTTGAGTATCAAATTTAGGAATATGTTCCCATAGTTGCCCCTCACATGGGTCCCACTCATCTTCAACCCAAACCCCGTGAGCCCACCCACCTCCTTCACTAATAATCTACGGTCCGGACCCGTTTTGGTAATGCTTGATTATGATATTTATTGTGATTTTTGTGCTTATCGTAAGTATCATTATCATCACAAATACTGTTTGTTACTGTATTTTTGAAAATGATAAAGTACCTTATCATACTTATGTAAGTTAATTTTACTTATTATAGTACTTATTATGTTTTTCTTCCAAAGGGAATTTTTATTTTTTATTTGTTAAAATTTTTATTTTAGATTCTCCATATAAATAAAGTATATATATAATTTTTCCAAAATAATTATAAAATAAAAATATTAATGATCTCCATATAAATAAATTATATATATACATATACTTTGATTTGAATTTTTCCAAAATAATTATAGAATGAAAAATTAATTATAAAATAAAAAACTCATTGATAAAAACAATTATTCACCCCTTACTTTACAAAACTATAATACTATAAATCTTTCTTTGATTAAAAGAATGTACAGTATTATAGCATAAACAATGCATCATAAAAATAAATCCCCAAAGAAGAAAATTATATAAAACAATACAAGATTTTATATCAAACTGTTATTTTGAATAAATTTAAATAAAGTTTAAGTAAGTTTTTAGTTAAATCAATTAAATCGTGCCTTCAAGACATGATGACTGATATTAGTCTATACTACTATAGTATACAACGGAGTCAATGTTTTCACAGAATGTTTTGCTACGTGTCATTTGTATAATAAAATAATCCACCGGGTCATTCTTTATATGATTAGTTGCAATCTTCTAATAAATATTATTATTTCATAAATGTGATCTTATCAAAAAAATAAAAAAAATCAAGCTAAAATCGGAAAGTAATTTCTAAAATATAGTTTTGAAATTATTTTTTTAACAAATATAATATATGTTTGAAATATAATTTGCGTTTTTTTTATAATTTTTAAATATAATTTGGATTCTTTTGAGATAGAACATCTAGATTATATCTATATGTATAAGGTGATCTGTCTAATTTAATAAAACATGATCTTTCCTTATAAACAAAAAATCAAGATAAAATTAAAATTTAATTTTTGATAAATAATCCTAAATTTGTTTTTTAAAATATAATATATTTTAAAATATAATATATTTTAAAATATAATTGAGATTTTTTTAAACAAATACTCTAGACTATATCTATATGTCTAGGATTTTCTATCTAAGAATCTATATCTATATCTATATTAATTAAACAAAATCTTTTAAATTATGGTATGTAAATTTCAAATGATTTAAAAGATTTTACTTTATCTAATAAATTTTTATCAATTGAAATCTTATATGTATTTATTTTGATAGTTTAGGCATTAAATCATATACATAAATACCTTTATAATATATTTTATAAACTATTTTTCTTACCTTTAAATCAAATAAGTATACTTTATAGATATAATATTTGTCTTACCATGTGTCTAATAAATGTATTACACTTGCTCATACGTTGTACGAACATTAAACTAGTTGATATATTAAAATCCTTAAAAGTAAAAATCATATGTTTGAATGATATATTAGACTGGTCTTTAATATATTTGAGGTTAGCTTGAACCTCACTTATAAAACTAGAAAATATGATCGTATTCATGCATTTCCATGTTATCATAAATATGTTAAACACATCATTTTTTTTAATATTTAACATATATGCCAAATCTACTTTTAAGTAGAAGATGATGCTATTTATATACGCGTAGGATATGTTAGGACAAAGCCGTCTATATTGATTTGAAATACTCCCTCCGTTCCGGGGAGTTTGTCCGTCTTTCCTAATCGGGTGTCCCAAGAAGTTTGTCCAAATCTATTTCCTTTCCATTTATATCACACAACTTTTACACTTTTACCCTTACAACAATCACCAATTACAAACACTTTTACCTTTTCCATCAATCATTTTATACTCATTCCTCTCACTTCAATTCCTAAAATTACCTTAAATCAACCTAAAAAAAATGTTTATTTCAAAGATTCAATCTCAATTACACAAATTTAAAGCATGAATATTTTTTATTTTTTTTCTTTACAAAATAAGATCAGTCAAGGCCAAAAAAAAAATTAAGCCCAACTTATTTATATTAACCCCTCTTAATTTTGCCCAAAATTACCCAAAAAATGGCCTGCTTCCTTATAACCACGCCCCACACTCATCTTCTTTGCCTTGTGTTGGACGAGAACGGCGTCGTTCATGGGATGGGAGAGGACGCATCTCTGTGTTTGGGCTGGCTTCATTTTGGGCTGTCATGGCTTTGCTGAGACCGATCCACATATATAACGTGATATCCCTCTTGTTGCCCTAGTTCATCCTCCCATTTGCACCGTTTTTGTCTGAGCTCTCTCCTTTTCGCTCCCAATCGAAAACCCTAACTCCATCGCCACACTCATCTTCTTTGCCTTCTCTGAGCTTTCTTCGCTCATCCGGCTCTCCTCCCTTACTCCATAGCCATTGCTTGTCTCCTTGAATTGCTTTTGCTGGCTTCCATGTCCTCAGATTCAACTCGAACACCCGATTCTTACGAATCTCCCCATCCTTCACTCGATGGGCTTTGGGAGGAGCCTTGGTCAGAGTTTGGCCGGTGCGATTGGTGCTCCGATTGCAAAGGCGTCCACTCTTACAGCCATACCCACAGATCCGACCCTTTGGTGAGCAACTACAACGAGGAGGAGGCGGTGGTGAGGAAGGTGGAGGACCCAGCGGTGGATTCCAAGGAGGAGGCGAAAGTTGAGGGCTCCAATGGGGAAATTGTCTCAGATTCATATGAATCTGAGTAGCTAAGTCCCCTTTCACCTTGGCTACGATTGCATTTTTATTGATTTATCCCCTCTGTTGAGTTGCATGTTCAATTTGTGTGATCTTGTTCACTTGCATGTTGAATCTGAACACCCTATTTTCCTGTAATCGTCTCCAATTGCCTTGATCTATCTCTGTCTTGTTTGAGATCCACGCTCAAGCCGGGTACCATCTTGTGGTGGCAACCCATTGTCGGATCTAAGAGCTTGATGTTTGTTTTGGCTTCTTATTGAAACCTGATGCTTGATGTTGTTATTCCTTGCTTGTGTTATGATTGCATGTCAGTTTTGTTGTAACACCCAGTCTTCTTGACAAGGCGTTACTCAGTAGTAGACCTCACGAGGCACTACCAAGCTAGTTTGACAACTGAACAACTGGATCTTGCAACGCGGGCACGGCGAGAAAACAAGAAAACATCCAACTCATACAAGAAAAGAAATACAATTTATAGTTTTACAACTCAAGATGTCATGAACCAACCCCAAGAACAACACCATAGACCAACACTAACTAGTATTCCACTAACAAAACTCATGCTTGCACTATCTAATATATAATCACAAGAACTAGTAATCCACTCAGCACCCCAACCAACTCATGTGACACGTTACTGCACTGCATCACCATTTCGCCGAGCTTGGTCACGACAACCTGAATACCTAGAATGAAAAATAGTTTCCCCGAAGGGTCAATCCTATCCTATCAAGTCAGAATCAACACGGCAACTACAAGACGTTTCAAAACAGTTTTTCTAAGGTCAGCAACCACGTGTCCACAAACACGCACATAGCTCTAGTCCATTCCTAAATCCAGTTAGTCACACAATCATTTCCAAAGTCCATATCTAGGCACTAAACCATTACTCACACGTTCACAAATTCACACATCCACACACACAATCGTACACTTCACTTCAGTCAACTTCATATAAGGCCTGCAATCAGAAACTCTACCTATGATATGCGGCACTGCCCCTATAACACCGCATACCTTTACGCTACCTAGGCTAGCGGCACTGCCCCTATAACACCGCATGCCATGACAACGGCGTAACAATCCCACGCCGGACTCAGAGACGGGCCATCTCGTAACCAACCATCCTCATTCCAACCGTCCATCTTATCACAACCATCCATTCATCACAACCATCCATCTCATCACAACCATCCATCCATCACATTAAGCCTCCACTGGAGCGCTGCCCAACACAAAGAAAACCGACACACAACTATATATATACCAACTTTCAAAACAAGTTTTCATAACGAGTTACACATAGCAGACATATCCATCACATTTCAAAGATCGACCGGGACTAGTTCCCAAAACCAATCTCATAACTACCATGCAACCCTAACAGGCTAGAACAGAATTGAGCAAGTCGAAATTCGACTTACCTCTAGAGTGAAGGGTTTTCCTTAAATTGTGAAACATCACGGGCTCGTAAGAAGATGATAACCTGAATAGGATTTTAATATCAAAATTCAAGACGGCAAAAACTAAATTAATTACCAAATCGGCTCCTGAACCCATTCACGATCCTCGACCAAACGTATACATATTTCTTCTTTACTCTTCACAATTCCCCACCTGCTGACCATGTTTTTGACTAGCACCTACTTGCCGCATCCGAATCTTACTCAGATCAACTACACGTACTCTTTGAACTTATTGTTTGACCTTTTGGCATACAAATCTTCTATACCTCCCAGTAAACAATTGCCAATATGAACTTTGTTTTGATCTTAGCTTTTCTTTTAATTTCAATTCCCTTCATTTGCTTACTCTCATTGATACAAACTGGTTTGACTTGCCCAGAAATGACAACACCCTCTTAACCTCCTACCAAACAGTGCTCGACAGTCCCGCCCAAACATTACGATCAACACAGCCCATTATTCTTTAATTAACACCCCTAACAATATTGACTTAACTTTGATCCTTCACTAACACCGAACGCAAGTCACCCTTTGATCCCAAAACTTCCACCGAGAACTCCCTCGTAATTTCCCTGTAAAACTCTCCATCTCCAACCTCGACCCTTACCGTCGTCCTATCTTGACAACAGCGGAACACTGACGACCCCACCCAGCGGACAAAACAACGACACGGAAGGAAGACAACAAGGAGACTCACCAGCGACACGTGATCGACAACGGACGGACGGCGGCGGGATCGTAGAAGACGGTGATGGCACTTCCGGCACCTCTTCGATGGAAGGCTAGACGACGAGGACGACATCGACATGGAAGGACGAAGGATGAGGGACGTTTCTCGGCTGAATTCAATCTCCACTGTGCTCGGAGATATGGGCGATGGACGAAGGGGCAAACGAATAGAATTTTTCTTTTAACTTTGCCCAGCCTTATCTATGCACGACGTGGATCGAAGCTTCATGCTTAAGAAATCAAGTTGGCCCTCTTCATATATATCCATCTGTATCTATTTGTAGGAAACTTACCCAAAGGCTTCCTTTTTGGGTTTCACGTAAACATATCCATCTTTACATCTTGTTTACGTCGGCAATTCGATCAAGTCGGCACAAACTCCTTGTAAAATTACACTTTCGATCCTTTTATTCTTCTATATTACAAATCTTGCCCAAAACTTTAATTAATTAATTTATTTTATCCTGAAAAACTTCCCACTTGACTGGGTAGAAAGACTTGGACTCACCTACGGGTCCAGAAACGGAACCGGATAGAACCGAATATTACATTTGTGATGAACTGTTGTTATTTGTGTTGGCTTGTTAGTGAAACTTGATGCTTGATTTATCCCTGTTGTTGTTGTTATTGAAACCTAGGGTTGTTTTTGAAACCTGAGAGCTTGATGTTTGTTTTGGCTTGTTATGCAAACCTGATGCTCGATGTATCCCTGTTGTTGTTGTTGTTGTTGTTGTTGTTGTTGTTGTTGTTGTTGTTGTTGTTGTTGTTGTTGTTGTTGTTGTTGTTGTTGTTGTTGTTGTTGTTGTTGTTGTTGTTGTTGTTGTTGTTGTTGTTGTTGTTGTTGTTGTTGTTGTTGTTGTTGTTGTTGTTGTTGTTGTTGTTGTTGTTGTTGTTGTTGTTGTTGTTGTTGTTGTTGTTGTTGTTGTTGTTGTTGTTGTTGTTGTTGTTGTTGTTGTTGTTGTTGTTGTTGTTGTTGTTGTTGTTGTTGTTGTTGTTGTTGTTGTTGTTGTTGTTGTTGTTGTTGTTGTTGTTGTTGTTGTTGTTGTTGTTGTTGTTGTTGTTGTTGTTGTTGTTGTTGTTGTTGTTGTTGTTGTTGTTGTTGTTGTTGTTGTTGTTGTTGTTGTTGTTGTTGTTGTTGTTGTTGTTGTTGTTGTTGTTGTTGTTGTTGTTGTTGTTGTTGTTGTTGTTGTTGTTGTTGTTGTTGTTGTTGTTGTTGTTGTTGTTGTTGTTGTTGTTGTTGTTGTTGTTGTTGTTGTTGTTGTTGTTGTTGTTGTTGTTGTTGTTGTTGTTGTTGTTGTTGTTGTTGTTGTTGTTGTTGTTGTTGTTGTTGTTGTTGTTGTTGTTGTTGTTGTTGTTGTTGTTGTTGTTGTTGTTGTTGTTGTTGTTGTTGTTGTTGTTGTTGTTGTTGTTGTTGTTGTTGTTGTTGTTGTTGTTGTTGTTGTTGTTGTTGTTGTTGTTGTTGTTGTTGTTGTTGTTGTTGTTGTTGTTGTTGTTGTTGTTGTTGTTGTTGTTGTTGTTGTTGTTGTTGTTGTTGTTGTTGTTGTTGTTGTTGTTGTTGTTGTTGTTGTTGTTGTTGTTGTTGTTGTTGTTGTTGTTGTTGTTGTTGTTGTTGTTGTTGTTGTTGTTGTTGTTGTTGTTGTTGTTGTTGTTGTTGTTGTTGTTGTTGTTGTTGTTGTTGTTGTTGTTGTTGTTGTTGTTGTTGTTGTTGTTGTTGTTGTTGTTGTTGTTGTTGTTGTTGTTGTTGTTGTTGTTGTTGTTGTTGTTGTTGTTGTTGTTGTTGTTGTTGTTGTTGTTGTTGTTGTTGTTGTTGTTGTTGTTGTTGTTGTTGTTGTTGTTGTTGTTGTTGTTGTTGTTGTTGTTGTTGTTGTTGTTGTTGTTGTTGTTGTTGTTGTTGTTGTTGTTGTTGTTGTTGTTGTTGTTGTTGTTGTTGTTGTTGTTGTTGTTGTTGTTGTTGTTGTTGTTGTTGTTGTTGTTGTTGTTGTTGTTGTTGTTGTTGTTGTTGTTGTTGTTGTTGTTGTTGTTGTTGTTGTTGTTGTTGTTGTTGTTGTTGTTGTTGTTGTTGTTGTTGTTGTTGTTGTTGTTGTTGTTGTTGTTGTTGTTGTTGTTGTTGTTGTTGTTGTTGTTGTTGTTGTTGTTGTTGTTGTTGTTGTTGTTGTTGTTGTTGTTGTTGTTGTTGTTGTTGTTGTTGTTGTTGTTGTTGTTGTTGTTGTTGTTGTTGTTGTTGTTGTTGTTGTTGTTGTTGTTGTTGTTGTTGTTGTTGTTGTTGTTGTTGTTGTTGTTGTTGTTGTTGTTGTTGTTGTTGTTGTTGTTGTTGTTGTTGTTGTTGTTGTTGTTGTTGTTGTTGTTGTTGTTGTTGTTGTTGTTGTTGTTGTTGTTGTTGTTGTTGTTGTTGTTGTTGTTGTTGTTGTTGTTGTTGTTGTTGTTGTTGTTGTTGTTGTTGTTGTTGTTGTTGTTGTTGTTGTTGTTGTTGTTGTTGTTGTTGTTGTTGTTGTTGTTGTTGTTGTTGTTGTTGTTGTTGTTGTTGTTGTTGTTGTTGTTGTTGTTGTTGTTGTTGTTGTTGTTGTTGTTGTTGTTGTTGTTGTTGTTGTTGTTGTTGTTGTTGTTGTTGTTGTTGTTGTTGTTGTTGTTGTTGTTGTTGTTGTTGTTGTTGTTGTTGTTGTTGTTGTTGTTGTTGTTGTTGTTGTTGTTGTTGTTGTTGTTGTTGTTGTTGTTGTTGTTGTTGTTGTTGTTGTTGTTGTTGTTGTTGTTGTTGTTGTTGTTGTTGTTGTTGTTGTTGTTGTTGTTGTTGTTGTTGTTGTTGTTGTTGTTGTTGTTGTTGTTGTTGTTGTTGTTGTTGTTGTTGTTGTTGTTGTTGTTGTTGTTGTTGTTGTTGTTGTTGAAACCTATGCTTTTTATTGACACCTGAGAGATTGATGTTTGTCTTGGCTTGTTATTGAAACCTATGCTTGTTATTTGTAAACCTTGTTGAGTTTCTGTGCTTACTTGAAAACTGTTTCATGTATTCTGTATTGCCTCTTGCTTGCTTGTATGTTGTTGTTATGTGTATATCATGCCTATTTCATGCTAAGAGACATGCTTCCATGCTTTCAATGGTGTATCAAGTATTCTGTCTTGACTCTGGCATGCTTTTATGTTATTGTTATGTGTATATCATGTCTATTTATTGTATTTTGCATGCTTCCATGCTTTGAATTATGTCTAGCATGTAATCTGTGTTGCCTTAATCTTTATTTCATGTTTCTGTCCTCTCTATATCATGCTTCCATGCTTCTGTTATGTGCATATATGCCTATTTATTGTATTTTGCATGCTTCCATGCTTTGAATTATGTCTAGCATGTAATCTGTGTTGCCTTAATCTTTCTTTCATGTTTTTGTCCTCTCTATATCATGCTTCCATGCTTCTGTTATGTGCATATATGCCTATTTATTGTATTTTGCATGCTTCCATGCTTTGAATTATGTGTATCATGTATTTTGTGTTGTTGAGTGCATGCTTCTGTCCTTTCTATACCATGAGTCCATTCTTCTGTATTGTTGAGTCCATGCTTCCATGTCTTCTGTATTGTTGTTCCATGCTTCCATGTCTTCTGTATCAGTTTTTTCCATGCTTCCATGTCTTCTGTATTGTTGTTCCATGCTTCCATGTCTTCTATATCAGTTTTTTCCATGCTTCCATGTCTTCTGTATTGTTGTTCCATGCTTCCATGTGGCCCTTGTGTTGTTCCATGCTTCCATGCCTTCTGTATTTTTGAGTCCATGCTTCCATGTCTTCTGTATTGTTGTTCCATGCTTCCATGTCTTCTGTATCGGTTTTTTCCATGCTTCCATGTCTTCTGTATTGTTGTTCCATGCTTCCATGTGGCCCTTGTGTTGTTCCATGCTTCCATATATGCCTTCTGTATTTTTGAGTCCATGCTTCCAGGTCTTCTGTATTGTTGTTCCATGCTCATTTTCTTACACTTCTTTTGTTTGGATGCTGTCTGTTTTCTTCTTGTGTTGCATACATGAATTTGATGCTTCTTTGTTTTTAAAATTTTCTTTTTTACCAATGATGATGCCAGCAAACCTGAGGGGCAATGCCTCTACATTCCCACCACTGTGGCATACACAAGGAAGCCAGCCTGTTATGTAGGCTATGGCACGCCAGTGTATGTCATGGTGATGTGGGTGGGTTGCCCCAATGATGGACTGGAGACACCCGAGGTTTTTTTTCCATTTCTTTTTTTTTTATCAATGATGATACTAAACTGAGATGTATTTCCTCTACATTCCACTTGAACTTGATATGCAATTGGAAGCCAGTCTATGTAGACTTTGGCATGCCATTACACATGAAGTTTGAGTGGGTGGATTACATCAATGAAGGATTGGGGATATCTGAGATTACTTTTCCTATTTTTTTTCCAACTATTGCATAAACTGAAATGCACTCTATATGATTTCATTCATGTAATCCACTCATACCCAAAAGCTTGCATGCATTCCATTACTTTACTTATACTTTCATACTTACAAAAATACTTACATAGTTTCTGCTTTCAAAAAATTCTTCTAGTTGTAAGAGGCATGGCACATAGTCCATTACACAAAGCCATACATTTCTTCAAAAGCTTCATCTATCTCCTGAGTGTATGCTGCATTGTTGTCTTCTGTCTCCTGATCTGGTTCAGTTGCTTGCATTGTTGGTTCTTCACTTGCTTGCATTGTTGGTCCATGCACTATTTGCCATGCCTCTTGCACAGCCCACATAGGGGCTTCAACCTGGATTGGTAGTGTACCTAGGAGCTCTAGTCTATTCTTATTTACATGTGGCAAGTCATAATCATTTGACCCTTTGCACTTTAGAACTTCATTCATAACATATTGCATAGACATCCACACATTGGCTAGTGTCTTAGGATCCAATTCATAAAATGCTTCATTCACTGCCTCCATCATTGCATCAATATCCTTTGGCATCTTCTTGTGCATCAATGACTGAATACTTCTAAAAAATCCTAAGTCTAATATGTTGAGGTCTGGACTGTTTGGTGGTTGTTGTGTTAGAATGAAAGTAAATCCATCTTGTTGATATACCTGTTGTCACTTTGGATCTTCTTGTGCTATGTGTGCTTTTGCATTGTCTTGTTGAATGAAAATCACTTGATGAGCTCCTGCTTGTGTGGGCCACTTGGCCTTGATTGCTGGAACAATTTGATTTATAAGCATGGCTCTGGTGACATTCTGATTGACTGATTCAATAAGCTAACCATTGTCCCCTTTGCTCTGTTCTTTGATTTCCTCTTTGCTGGCTCTTGATATGTGAATGGAAAAATTCCTATTTTACCATCAAATGTGCATTGCCCTTGTGCATCATACCTTGGTCTTGCAACTTCTGCTGTAAACATGACTTTGGGTATGAATTTGCTAGAACTAGCTGCTCTGTATTGTCCCCTCTCTTCTTGTGCTAGATAATATCTTTGAGACTTCTTGCTTAGTTGGAACCATTTTTCATCAATGTGAACAAAGTCATACATTGCATAATATTTCCTCTTTGTCTCTGGTGTGCCACCTTCTAGTAGGCTCAGTATCCACTGCAACCTTGTTGTTTTGTTGGCTTCTTTTAAACCTGGCTTTAGAGCATTTGTGTGAGGTCTGATCTGTCCTCTCTTGATGAGTCTGTGTGCTGTGCTCTTTGATATCCCCAGCTTGCCTACTAAATCTCTTATGCATGTCCTGTCTCTCATGCTTATTGCTGAGATTGCTGCTTGATTCACCTCTTGCCTCTGCCCTCCACACTTGTGATAGTTGTTGCTGACATTTGGTCTCTGGTTTGCATCAATTTGAGCTTTGGCTTTACTCCATATCCTTGATGTTGTCCTTGGTGAAATGCCAAATTCTGATGCAACCCCTGTCATTTGACTCCTGTATAGCTCACCTGATGCTGTGTGTATTTGCAGGAGCCTCAAGAGAACATGGAATCTCTTCTCATTGCTGAGCTTTGACTTTGATGGCTGTTGATGAGAATGTGCTGGCGTCTGATTCCCTTCTTCTGCTGTGTGTTGCCCTGCCACCTCTTCTGTGTCAAGTGCTGGCTCATTTAAATCAAAGGGAAAAGGTGCACTACTAGAAAAAGGGGTTTTAACGACCAACAATTTTGTCGTTATAAGGTATGAATATCGTCGTTATAAACTTTTAACGACAACATAAAAGTCGTCGTTTGTTCGTTGCAATAGCTTCCGACGTTATTGGTTATAACGACCATGTTCGTCGTTAACTACTAACGACAACATCCAAGCTCGTCGTTCATCATTAACGTCAACATTATTGTTCCTCGTTAACCAATAACGACGACAAGCTCGCTTGTCGTAATTGAATTAACGACGAACGGTCATATGGTCGTTAAAACAATAACGAGGGGCAACAATGGCGTCGTTAATGTTTGCCGATGAGTTGCTCTGTGGTTATTACTTAATAACGACAAGGATGCAAGTCGTCGTTAATGGTTGATAACGATAAACGAGTTTATCGTTAGAAACTATCAAGTTTATTGATAATATCATCGTTAATGTTTTATTTAGATTACTACTAGCACATTTAATAATACACTGCTCTTATATATTTATAATATGTCATAAATTAAAAGATTATAAATAGAAATAAATATAACATAAAATTTTATATAATCAAAGAATGAATCCATGTTGTATTCAAACTTAATTCAATCATAAAAATCATTAAACCTACCTATCTAGCTAGCTGTCCATAATAACACAAATAAAAATCCACATGATTCAATGAACATATGTTCTTATAAATTCTAAAATAGACATGGCATTAATGTACGTGGATAGTATATTTCAATCTAGCCTGACCGTTCTACAATCGATCAATCTTCAAGTACCTACAAAAATAAAATAAAAAATAAGCAAAAGTAAGAAACATTATATGATTAGGCATGAATCACAGGTAATCAATCTTCTCATAAATGAAAAAGCAATAAATCCAAGTTAGTGACGGTAGATAACTGGATATGAAAGTAAGTTACAAAAATAATTAGTTGTTAAAATGCGGCATCACTAATTCTTACGAGAAGTAAAACACAATCAATATCTTCTCTATTATTTCTAGTTTCATCTCCAATCAGGATTTTGACAAGTCAATAATATTACAGCAATCCGAACTTCATCTGCATGGTTCATAAATTGTTTAGTAACATTTAGTTCAATCCTGAATATCAGTGACATACCTAAGAATAAGCCGGCGCAGGAATGGGTCAGAAAGAACTTGAGCCCAAACAATGTCGATGCTTGTACGACTTCCCATTTTGAGAAGGAGTTGGAAACTATATTTTCAGCTTCATCGTAAGCCTCCTTAGAAAAACAAAACAGAATGAATAAAATTAGAATAAATAAAGGGCTGTCCTGAAAAGTGTGACAAGCAACTTCACAGCATCTCACCGAAGAGGAGAAAAGACAGTTGATCACGAAACTCCCTGAGCTTTGCTTTCTTTGAATTCAACACGCTCACGAACTAAAATCAGCAGAAGAGCATACATATTAGTTAGTTTCGTGGAAGAATATCAGCCTATTAACTTCAACAAAGGACTACAAGGTGACCGACTTAATCAGAGGAAGCAAGTGATAAACCAAAGGACGATAAATACGAAAAGAAAACCTTTCTCTAGCTTTACAAAGAACCAAGAAAGATAAACATACATTACTAGATCCAGTCCCAAATCAATGTAAGTAAGACACATCGACCCATATATCCACATCATATAAAATGAATTTCATAATCCATATTCACGCCCAGAGTTGGAGGGAGAGATTGCTTTTACAAATTTCATGATTTGGATTTTATATCTGTATATGTCCCTACCATAAAGTGAAAAGCCAAAGCAAAAGAATCTGAAAGATATCACAGTAAATTGAAGGTATTCCTAAGACATCCTTAGACAGTGACTTACAATGGCACAAATAATGCAAATATAGCCAGCACGAAGAAATCAATTGATCCTTATAAAATACCTTCAATGAAATTGATTTGGATGAGGTAAAACCCACATGCGTTCCATTATCATTTCTTTTTTTGAAATAACAAATGGGTTTTTATCCAATAAAGAGGAAACCCAAGTGGAAATAACTTCAAAATAAAGGCTTTTTAGATAAGGAAAAAAAGAAGATATAAAAAGAATTCAACACACCTTTGTAGATAATGACTTCTTCACTTCATCCACCTTTTGTTCAACTTCTTTCTTGTGTTTCTTATCCAATTCACTCATAGAATCCGCCCATTTTATCTTCTCTTGAATAGTCAGTAGCAAGTTATCAGATGTATCCAGCCTACAAAATTTTGAAAAAAAAAAACATCATCTCAGTCCAATGACTAAAGATAAATAAAACAGGGAAATATTTAGCACTTTCTTCAAGCAATTATTATCCATCTCAGAAATAAGAATAGCAAAAGCAAATATAACCACTAACTATGGATGCCGCTAAATGTTCCATACTACAGATTAATTCTTAATCTATGTGCTAGCAGCGATAAATAAACAATTAGTATCAAGAGTTCTTAGGTTGTGAATGATTACTAGTCATGATTACTCATCATAAATGAATACCTCAATACTTACTAGACTATTCAAGTACTCCCCCAATAGCAGCTTGAATTTGTCCATCTCCCTATTTTTTAGAAAAGCAAGTTCAATTAAATACTTCTTGTATATCTACTTCCTTCATCCATTTCATATAATTTTGCACCAATATCCATCCCTCTGGTACCCTTATAAGATAGATCTGCATATTCTAATAGCAGATTATTTAACAATGTCATAGAAGTACCGGTCAGATAATGACTCTATCATATTTCCAAGCTGCCAGGTCTCAAATCCCTCCCAGCAGCAAATTGAACCTGGATATTTATCAAAAGTGACATGATACATCATGGGGATAGAAGAATACAGAGAAACAATGATAAAGTAAGAGAAGGGTCAGCATAAAAACCTCACAGCATCTACGGAATTGATCAAGTTTTCCTCTAATAATGCCCTGCAACACCAAACAAAGATTAAAATCAACAGCCCATGGATATAGATATAGAAATCAGGAGTATAATTTCTCTTGCATCCATCCAATGGTCAAATTTTCAGAAAAACACATAAGATAATGGTAACAACTCAAAACAACTCCTACATCAGCCTTAGGAAGAGCAGCCAAAAGTATAGATATGTGTATGGGATTTAAATCACCCGACTTCTTCACAAATCACAAAAGTATAGATATGTTTAAGGAATTTATATATATATAGATTACACAAAATCAAGACATATACTAAAATATCTATGTGATAATAAGATAAATCTAGGCATCCTGGGAATTGTAACAGAATAATGATGTTCAAGAAAAAAAAATAGAAACTTCAACTGTTTTATGTGAAAGGAAAGAAAATTTTTGCATCAGCAATATTGAGCTAAAGCTTTGAACAATAGTAGATAGAAAATCAAACAATATAAGCACATAAGTACTTGGAGCAATTGACTAATTAAGGAACCTGAAATAAAACAGCAGATGACATACCGCATACATGCACTCATTTATAAGAAAATATTCAAGTTTGTGTACATTCATGAAATCCAGCTCTTGGATCAGTTGTTTATATGACAGCACCTGCAATAAGTGGTGCCACAATAGTTTTATATAGACCAATAGAAGAATGCAAGAGAAAAGTTAAGGTAGATCAAACTATTTGGATCATCTCAAGGAGTCACATTGCTCAGATCATCTTAAAGAGAAAAAAATCAAATCTAAACAACGTTGAGATAAAGAGACTTGTTCAAAGGGCTAAAAACTGATACCTGCAAAAATCTTGTTTTGATAATTACATTGGCTGAAAATTTTCATGAACGTACGCCATAAGTCACCATCTTCAATCAAAACCATAACGGAAATATACATTGAGCTGAAAATTTGCTCACAAATGAGCTACAATATTAGCAAGACTTGAGCACATTAAAAGAAATATCAATGAATTAGCTACAATATTAGTAAGACTCCAGCACACTAAAAAAAAAATTCATGAACTCCTTCGAATCAACTATCTCTAGAAATGTACAAGATTCATCAAACAATGGTTGCTTGGAACAATGTAACACTCTTACAACCTTTCAATGTCCGAACATAGAAGTACAATATGTTGAGTTATAAAAAAAAACTTCAAGCATTCAATGATGATTTACACAGAAACACTACACAAATCTACTAGTAACAAACGTTCATTCATCTCGCAACTCAATCCGGAAGCAATTGTGGCTGCTACAAAACCAAAATTCCAGCCACTCATTATATAACAAAAAAATCACCGAATTGCAAACAACAATGACACGATCGAAATCAGCGGACTCAAATTGATCAATAGAATAGGAGAAAGAAGCGAGTGATGGAGATACCAGTAAGTCAGTAACCCAATATAGCCACAATCAGAGCTCTTCTCATCACAGCCACCACTCTCAATCTCATCAGTCTCCTTCTCCTTGGCCTGCCTCTTCACAAAATCGGTCCAAGCAAGGGGAGCTAGGAAAGCGCAGACGCCGAAGAGGAGCCAATCGAGGTCGAGGCGGTGGATCCACCTGGCCGGCCGGGCGTCCCAGGCCACGTTCCACGACCCCTCGCCCCTCCGCCGCCTCTGATCCACCACCGCCGCCGGGACCAGGAAATCCCTTCGGCATTGCATACCGCCGGCAGGGCCAGGGATAAGGCGGCGAGGAGGCGGAGGCGGATTATCGGCGGAAGGCGAGAAATTAGGGTTAGGAAGTGAATCGGGAGAGAATTGGGGTTGATGAGACTGATGGCATTTGCAAGGGCTTAAAATAGAGGGAAGATCAGAATTGTCCAGGTCTAGCGCCTCCCAGGGCTCCATTCTAGGGTTTCTCTGGTCCTATTCTCCCCAAATCGGAACTCATCTTTCTACGGGAACTCGGAAAAGTAACTTCAAGGACGCCGGAGAAGTTAAGCAACGTCAAAGGCGCGTTGGAGCTTCGAACACTCTTTAATGGCGGCGAGAAATCGGTAAATTGTTCAGAGGACAAATGACAAAGCAGAACACGTAGAGATCGAATTTTTTTAGCGAGAGATCGAAGTATCTGAATTGGGAAGATATTGATTTTGGCGTATAATTTGGAATTTGGTGAAAATTTTGGGCTAAAATTTGCCCGCCTCGATCTATGTTCAGTGAATTAACGACGAGTGTAATTTTTTTGTTTATTAAAATAATTTATTCAATAGCAATAACGACGGTACTAAAAGTATATGGAATTTACTTTCAGGCTTATTACGACAAACATTTATATTTCTCGTTATTAAAGGGTGTACATATGCCTTTAACGATAAAATTTTCACTTCATTGTTATAGCTTGGTCGTTAAAAATCCCTTTTCTAGTAGTGGTGGGTGCTGTGGTGGGGCTTCACCTTCAGGAAAAGGCAAGTCATTAACTCCCACTCCTGAAGCCATTAGAGCAAAGCAATGATGTAGAGAAGAGTTAGAGAGGAGTTAAAAACAGAGCATTTAATGGATCTCCATTCGTGTGGTTTTTGTGTGTATTTATAGCAGATCTGTACTTGTGGGTTAAAAGTTGAACTTTGTAATGGATTTGGCATGGCATGTCAGCAATCCTTGTGAAAATGAATAATGTAATCTTATTGGTTCCTTGACTTTTTCCTTGTTTTTCATTGGTTTGAATTTGTAGAACACAGATTTCTCTCATCTACTTTCAATTGAAAACAGCTCATTAGTTTTAGCAATGATGAAAAATTGTTCATGATTTGAGTTGCCTTAATCCAAGTGCAAAGTTCCTTTTTGGACAAACTCCCTGGGACAGAGGGAGTAGTATGATTTACTGAAATGGGATTCGACCTGGCCTCATTTGCACTAAAAATCGTATTCTAGTTCTAGATTTCTAGGTGTGACAATAATCATTCGAATCTTAAGGAATGTGTTTAGATTTATAAGGAGTTTTTTTGTTAGTTATAAAAATTTAGGGTGAGGGGATGGTGTCCCCATCTAAGTAAATGGAATATCAAAGAGTTACTACTCGGACTAACCTAGAGCAGCTGTGAACAAGTGAGAGCTATGCTCTGAAAATTCAAATTTGTGGCTTTGTTGCCGGTGAGGATCGAACCGAAGACCCCGGATTCTCCCCCATGAGGTCTTACCGCTATACCAAATGCCCTTTGGCGCATATCTTTATATATAGTTGACAAGACCTTACTTATTGGTGTGTTTGGTTTATCTTCACGTTTAAAAAGAGAATTTGATTTGATTAATCACCTATTTGTTTGTTCCTTTAATGCTTTTTTTTAATGCATTGTGCTTTACATGTGCATGTAACTATGTAAGTTCCCGCATATATTAGGGTTTTACATCAAAGGCTAAAAGCTACAAGAGGAAGATACGTATGTCACTACGTCAGCAACAAAATACAATTTGATTTAATTTTAGGTTGAATTTATATGTCCCTCTAGATCAACCTCCAGCCCAGGCACGGACCGAGCGGTGGGCTGGGGTAGGTTCCAGCCTACCCTAAAAAATTAGAAAAAATAAAAAATAGGGTAAATTAAATTTAAAAAAAAAAGAAGGTAAATAAGGTAAATTTAGTAGTAAACTAAATAAATTAAAGTAATTTAGCCCACCCAAATTATTTTGATGATAGTTAGCCCATCCTATTTTGGAATCGTGGGTCCGTCCCTGCTCCAGCCCTATAGTCGTCGGGGACTCCAACCCTGAATAACGGATGGATTTCAATCAACGACGGATTCAAGACTTCTTAACTAACACACAAAGTCATGTACTCCATCCATTTAAAAATAGTTATCCATAAGACCATTTTTTTCCTTTCATAATAATTGTTCATTTCACATTTATACATCGTGTACATCAACAATACAAAATTAATAGTAGCACAAGTTATCAAAAATACAAAATATTCTTGTCCACTTAGAAGAGTTAATTAAGCACCATAATCAACTTTTGAAATAATTAAACTCCACTTTGTATATGCTTGATATGCTGAAATTCACCATATATATATAATCTAACAACGGTTGATATTGGTGCATAAATTCGCCATGTGAAACTTCGCTTGTCGACATAAAGCTTTGAACTTCTCATGCACGAGGAAAAGAGGGGAAAAGGAAAAAAGAAAAACGATAGAGGGAATGTATTTGAACCTAACTCTTATCTATCATTTGGACTTTCATACATGTAATTTAAAGTTTTTGTGATCTACTATAGTTATTGGACCTACTTTTTCTTAATACATGGTGGGACTGTACCTACCAAAATGTAATGTTTACTACGTGTGGGTAAAATTTTGTCATCTTAATTATGCTCGCTATCTTTCGCCATAGAGATAAGTTTATTTATTATGTTATTTTATATATTTAGTTATTTATTTATTGTTAATTAAATCGCGGTACTTTTCCGTTATATGGAAGATTCTATCTCATTTAATAAGATAGAATTATAGTTTGAAGCGAGTAAGCAAGATACGCTTGCTTATGGATAGAATTTTTGCCTCCCAGTCCTCTCTCTTCCACTATAAATACATTTCTTTGCCATATAGAAGGATCCATGCCCTGAATAAGCCGATACTTGCTCAGCCTTCTAGCATTCTTGTCTTCTCTTTACCCTCAACGCTCAATTGACGACTGTTGTTCTGACTTAAGCATCAGAGGTGGATACCGGGGTTCCCATCCTATTTGTCCATTGTTTTGCAGGTTCTAGGTCAAGGAAGTGTTGGAACGGAAGGTGAATGAAGGAGCCGCCATTAGTGCATTAAAGGCGAATTTTGTGCATCAACATTTAGCATCTCTAATCTAATCCATGCATGTGTAACAATTCACTCTTCAATGTATACAACCCTGACTTCGACATCACGATTAAGTCCGTGGGATAGTACCGTAAGGTTATCGTTTCAGACCCCACGAGTTACTTTACTCTTTCCTCTTAGAATTGGTTACTAACCGGTTCTCATCCTTAATAGGTGCTCTCTATACGAACCCAAGTAATATTTATGACAATCCTAATCCTTACTCGATTAAAAAAAAGTATACAACCCTATAAATCTATATATTCCGTCTTGCATTAATATTGATTTCTGTAATTTTGTTCTCCTCTGTTTTTTTAGTAAAGCATTTATAAAGGGTAAATTACACCATTAGCTCTTAAGCTTTATGATATTTTTTATTGGTTCTTAAATTTTACATTGCTTTAAATGGGTTCTTAAACTTTAAGATATCTTTCATATTGACCCCTAAACTTTATATTGTTCTATATATATCCCTAAACTATTAAAATTTTTGCATTTGTTAATACAAACATTAGAACATCGTTAATTTTATTATATGACGTTTTCTACCGACATCCACTTTTCGTCTTCATTCTCACTTCTACCATATTCGCTCTCTCTCCTTTCTAATCTCACTCCCATTTAATTGGTTTTGGCTCGAGAAACCACCTTTCGGCAAACACGAATTCTAATCACTCATCATTCTATGCTACTCTTGTGAGTAGAATCTTCTTGATAAATCGATTGTTATCATGCCTTATTTATACCTCCTCCCAAACCACACTTGTTCTGGTTGATTTTGCTAATCATATATCGAGTTTTTCGATCTCTTAAACTATTACGAGCTTGACTGATATATGAGATTGTACATTGTAAGGAAATATAACTCCTTACATTGAATCTAGGCTAGATGTGTTGATATTTTTTTGAAATTGGAAGCAATATAAAAGATGGACTGCTCTTTATAGGATGCTTATAAGTCCCATCTCTAATTAATACAAAAAGGACAATGATGAAGGCCGGCCACTCTATGACGACATGATACTCCTCGACCATGAGGTTAATCAGTTGTAATTGATTAATGATGATTAAGTGCACAATCTAAAGCAAGAGAAAAAGAAGATACGAGTAGCTTTAACTTATCAGTTTACATATTAATCATGACTAGTATCATCAAACTATTCATGCTTTACAGAGGCTAATCAGTGATTATCATTCATGCACAACAAATTAAATTATTTGAGCTTTATTTCATCCTAATAAATTTGAGGTGGCATATATGTATCATACGGAGTACTATTATTTATAGAGGGTCCTCTTATGAATTCATTCCAAGTGTCCAAATTAAAGGCCTATACAAAGTGACCATAGTTTAATACTATTGTATAATCATCATCAAAAGGGAATAAAATTTTTAAACTACGTGTAGATTTAGGAATCCGATTTTTTTAAATACTTGATGTAAAATGCTTTCCTGGTTTCAAATCTGTCAACTTTAGGTTAGTTGGTATGTATCTATTGATATGAACGACAAGAACGCTATGTAGACTATAGAAATCGGAATAATGCGATAACGCCTAACCAATATGCATTGGACATATGAACGAAAGGAACGTAAGTATACCAAAATATTAATCCATTTTTGAATCTCGTTTTCTAATTTGTCTATATTATTTGACTTATATATTCCACGTTTTGTTAAAATCATTCACCTTTTATTATATATTTATATAATCATTTTTAACTTATGAAGATATGATAAAAAAAAAGATGGTTATTATGTTACATAATGAGTATTATATAACACACCGAGGAATATTTTTTTTTACGCTATCACTAGTGAAATAACTCAAATAGAATCATGAAATTATTTTATTAAGGAGTCTAAGAGTTTCAATCACGTTCAAAATAAAGGTTCCGATATCAATATGTAAACTTGATTGGAAAAGAACTTGGTGTTTACGCGAAGTAACACACCGGTGATACAAGTCCCGAAGGATTTCTTACAGAGAAAAAACAAACTTGGCACAAGCGCCCACAAAGGGCCTACATCATTTTATAAGTTCGGGTACAAACTAAAAAGGACTTTGAAAACGTGAGCTTTGATTCTATAGGCCACGTTGTCGAAGGAGAGATTGATGCTTTCAAATACCCTAGGATTTTGGGCCTTCCAAATGAAGTAGACTGTGGCGCCCAAGGCTGACTTCCACATTTTCCTATGGTGGGGTGGCCCCTGATCGTTGGAAGAAATCTCTGACATAGCATCATCTAGGCTAGACGGTCTCCGGGAGAGTTGAGTCCAAGCTCTGATGTTTCTCCAAACCTCTGAGCTGAATGGGCAGTTAAACAAAAAGATGTGACTGAGATTCTTAACTTCCCCAATGAGACAGAGAGGGCATGAAGGATCTATGTGGGGAAGGAAACGCTGAATTTTGTCCCTTGTAGGAAGCCGATACAAGGTTTCGAGCCAGAGCAAGAAGGCATTTTTTGGCACAACGGAGCGATGCTAGACAATGTTGTGCCAAGTTACCTCGACGCTTCTTCTTCAGACTAGGTCATAGGCCCGGCCTACCGGGATTTTTCACCCACTACAAGCGACTCAAGAGTAGGGATTGCCTGAGCAACTGTCCCTGCTTGACCAACTAGGAAATCACGGACCTTGATGATCCGCTTGGTGAGAGGCGAGCTGAGTCACGGCTTCTGACTGCCCAACTCCAAACGTTCGAATCATGAAGGAACTCCCCATGAGCCCATAAGACCCAAAGACTATCTTTTTTGACGTGGATGTGTCCTAGAGCAGTTTGACCATAAAAACGTCACTCCATTTAGATAGTTGCTTAAGACCAAGCCCCCCTTCAAACTTAGATTGGAGCACGTTCAAAATAAAAGTTATGTACAAATATGCACGCCAACTAAAATATTGCATGTAAAACATCTAAAGTGCACCCTAAAATATATATCAGAATACATTCCTAAATGACACTATTATGATGTATTATACAAAATTAATTATGCAGTGTAAAACATCAAAATTGCATTTCTAATTTGATCGACTGAATTTTTTTTACAGTTACAGTGTATTTTTAAATTTGAAGATGGATTGCATCTTAAAGAATGCATTTTATATTACACATGATGTATATGATAGATGTGTTCCATACTCTCAGCTCCATTAATGCTATTTAGATTCAGATTTAAAGTATATATTTTTTGAACAAAAAAAGAGTTTGATGTACTAATTATGTCGTAAATTGAGAGAGCACAAGCTCAATAACTGAATTAACCGATACAAAATAAACAAGGGAAAAAATTCAAATGCCAATTCGAAGGAAACACGATAGCTAGACTCTAGTTAAGTGCAAGTAACAAACTCGAATTTGAACCAAGATCAACAACTAATTCGCATTTTAAGTACATATATTTATTTGCATGTTTTCGGAGAATCCGTTTCATTAATTCATGATCAGTTTCTTCTAGTAGTTCATAATAATATTCGAATGCTTAAAGTATTTTTTTATATGATTAAGTACATCGTATGATCATGAACCTAATAGTAACAAATAGTATAGCGTAGTCTTACTCATTGACGCTAGCTAGCTACTTTTCCTCGCAGAAGCCAGCTACCCTAATTAATGCTATTAATGTAACTAATTAAGTACTTTTGGCCTTTGGGAACTGGTAAAGTTTACGCTATCGTACGTGCATGGTGCATATAGAACTCTTCTGACAATTCGAGTTTGATATGTGTACAAAAATTAGGGTGGGGCAAAATGGGTTCAAACTTCTTCAACCAAAAAAAAAATGGGTTCAAACTTCAGACCATATGATTCAACCGATAAATCCTTACAATTGTATTTTGAGGTTACATTTCGTATTAGTAGTTAGTGAGCGGTTATCATTCCTAGTAGATATTGTAAACGAGCCTATAAAACAAGACAAGTTCAGATCAATTTTTTTTGGCTTTTGAATATGTTTAGGTCAGAACTAAAAATTTAGATTCGATCTTTAGTGCATAAAATTTATAATTTTGGTCTTAACCTAGTCCCATTTTAATCCAATCTGAATTTGCTCACATCTAATCTAATGTCGAAGTGGTATTTGTCTAGGGTTGTTCATCAACCGACCGAAACCGATGATTTTAGCCGAACCGACCGAACCGAAACCAAAAAGATTCGGTTCGGTTTTCGGTCCACTGATTTCAGAAATTTTGGTTTCGGTTCGGTTTCGGTTTTTTTCGGTTCAGTTCGGTTAAACCGAATTAAAAAAAATAAAATTATGCATTTCAGCATTTGTGTGTAGAGACTGGCGGGCAGGTTTAGGGTTTCCTTCACATACAGAGCACCGCTCACCGCTTTTCTGATTTCTCGTGCTCAACTGCTCACCCTCAAATCAAAATACAGAGCACCTTTTCCTCCCGACTCCGGCACTCCGTCGCCCGCCTACCCGCCGCCTCGGCGCCTCCCGTCGTCTCACCCTCGGCCCTCGGTCGCGACGTCGTGTCGTCCTCGGCCCTCTCAAGCTCAGCGCCGGACTTCGTGTCGTCCTTGGTCTGTCGGTCGCCGTCTCGCCTTCTCGCCGTCTCCTCCTCCCTACCCGAGTCGGAGTCGTCGCCGGCCTCGCCTCGACTTCTCCCCGGGACGGCGTGACCCCGACTGGCTGGCGGTTGCCAGTACTTCGACTGCCCCAGTCCAGCCCCGACTTCTCCTGAGTCGAGTTCTCCTCGTCGGCTCAACGCTTCATCCAGTCGTCGCTGTCGTCTCCGGCCACCCTCGTCGGGCCGTCTGTTGATTTTGGGTTTCAGATCTGGGTTGTTCGAAGTCAGATCCGGGTTTTTTCGGTTTCAGATCTAGGTTTTTCAGTTCGAATTTTTTTGACCTAATCTGTCCGGTTTTTTCGGTTTTACCCGAAACCGAACCGATCGCAACCGAAACCAAACCGAATCGAACCGAACCATTTCGGTTCGGTTTTCTGTTCCAAAATTTCCAGAGATCGGTTTTCGGTTCGGTTCGATTTTTGTCGGTTCGGTTCGGTTTTGAACCGATGTTCAGCCTATGTATCCATACGCACGCATTAGAATCAATGCATGAACCCTATCCTAATTAAAACTCGCAACTCAATACGATCCTTATAAGCAACATAGTGTGCATAACAAGGATCGCGAACCCGTGTCCAAAAAACATTGGGAGCAATGAGCGATGAATGACGAAGGGGTTCTTCGAACCATCTTGAGAGAATCAAGGAACATATGAAACATTCAGAAAACCTTCTAGAGGATTCTAGTAAAGATTCTAGATGTTTATTCAATAGAGAGAGAATTATCTAGAGTAATATGAAGAATTACGGGGTGGTCTACAGTATTTTGAAATATTTTAGACTTATGGAGAATAGGGAAGAACAAGGTAAAGTTCTACGAGACACTCTAAAATATTTGTCTTTTGCCTTTCTAAAATCGGCTTTGGGGCAAAGACTTGACTTAACTTGTTTAACGAACTAACTTAACTAAAAGTTGCACTACTGCGATTGAGTAACTCTAATACCATATACCTTATACTTAAATTCAATGTGGCTCATCTTGAAAAAATTATATATATTAATAGTTTACCGAGTTTATGATTTTTTATTCAAAAAATTTATGATAAGGGGATGTGTCCAAGTGTAAGGATTAGACCAATTCTCTGTATTGCTCTACTAAACCAACCCCTCCGAAACTATCATTAACCAAGTTTTAATCCATTACGTTCATCTAATTACATATTTTTGAAATTTATAATTAACCCCATCCCTAATTAAACGCAAAAGGGAAATGTAAATAAGGAGTATCAACTTTCTTTGGTTTCTAGTTGATCGAGTAAACTTTTCCATTAATCAATGACTGTGGTTTGGCGAAGATAACATATTTTTATTAAACTTTGGTGTAAATAATGGTAATAAAAAAATGAGTGAACGCCGTATTAGCAAGCTAGCTAGTGAAGATGTCAGATGCCCGTCTTTATGGATACATACACATGTGAACCATGTTCATGATGACCTCTCGGCCTAATTTGTTAGTCCTAATAAAAATGTCAGTTCATTTGAGACAAAGACTGTTTGCATTATTGCGTATGATTTCTTTTCGAACCTCAAAGTAACATTAATCTATTACTAGCCAAAGTCAGATTCAACAACAAGGTTAATTAAAGAGGTATTGTGAAAAGGTGACCGGCTAGAATGGTCACACGTAAGATGATAGATCGTCCTTAATTGGGTCGAGGACTATCGTTCGAACCACGTCTACTCGTAACATAGAGTTCACTTTGATACCATTTATAAGACCCGAGGTCATAGAAGCGGTTATCCATGTCAGTTCGAGGACTTCCCAGGAGATCGATCACCTATCCCATAATAGCACGCTTAATGGTTATTTGTCCTCGATCTTGAACCAGGTGAAGGACGAACTCACTCACATCCGGCACACATGTAGCCGTTTTCAAGTAATGGCCAATTTAGAGACTAAAGCACCATTTGATATTTGATTAGGGTGATCGAGTACTACTTAATATGACGATGAAGTAGACCGCTTACTGTCCTAAATCGACCATAGAGAGACATACATACGTATGTATCCTTAATTACCCATATATGCATCAACATAAATGTTCAAATTATGAGCATTAATATTGGTGTATCGGGGGTGGGGGGAGGGTGATAAAGAGTTTGATGCTCAAAAAAAATTAAAAAAAATTGATGTTCAAAGAATTCAATCCCCATATCATGGGTTCAATTGGGGCTCCACCATAATACATGTCTTTGCATTTCCACATTTCATTAGTTACCTCAATATACAATTAGTTATTTTGATGAAGTTTAATTTAATAAATTAAGTATAAATTATACCATAATTCACTTTTTTTTTTGTCTATCCATATATGTTAAATTTGTATATGTTTGGATGGTTTTAAAATTATATCAATATTTGGCGTTAGATTAGAGTAAACAAAAACATGTTTCCTTTTTTTTGGTAGTCGCATATAATCGCTTTTTACATTAACATATTCTCTTAACTTTAAAAGATAACACAAAATTAGTAATTTTTTTATATAACTTAATACTCACAAATTTGTATATATTTCATTTATTTGGGGGTTAAATTAAGGATGTAGACATAGTTATGTCTATAAAAATAAATAATTGTTGGAAATTAGAAAAATGAGAAATAAGTTTAATGGAGTTCATTTATATTCAAGTGAATACTATGAAATTGGAGAAGGGTAAAATGGTATGGATGAAAGAGAAATGATAAAAAAGGGGGGGGAGGAGATGGGGTTAATGAGGTTTTAGAGGTTTTTTTGATGAAAAAGGGGGGTTAATGAGGTTTAGAGGTTAAACCAATATTCATGGTCTGAAAATACTTGAGCCAATCCTAAATTTTATTTACCAAAACAAATGAGCGTTAGAACTAACGTTGAGTGCGGTGATTAATTCCTTGAAGTTTAGATATACAACTAGCATGACCCGCACCTTGTACGGGGGTGTTTTTTGCTTTTATTATCTTGTATATAAATTCACTATAATAATTATAAATATTATCATATGTCTTCTTTTAAAACGCTACATATATTTTAGATTATAAAATAACATAATTCTCATATATCATCAAATATTTATATAAAAATATTGTGTTTTTATATTAGTTATTTTTATACATACATAAGCATATATATCGAGGAAGAATGCAATAAGATGAGATGCATTATCAAATTTTATAAAAAAATTGATAGAAATATTTTAAAATAAAAAAATTTATAAACTAATCTATATAAATAATAAAATTATTTAAAATAAAAATTTGGATTAATACAATACTATATTTTAAAATGTAGATAATAAGATTAACCAACTCTCCTTTATCAATCAACTCTCCATGTACGAATTATGTAGGTGGTGTTTTGTAATTTGTACCATATAATAATAGGATTGATATTAATATGTAAGGATACAAAGCAACTCAAAATTCAATATAGAACTAATATTTTAAGTAAATATGTATAAGAATAAGCTTAAAACTAAGATTGATAAGATAATACTTTTAATAAGGGGTGATGTGGCATGATATGGTGGTGATCGAAATTTGATTCCGCTTTAGTATATAGTAAGAGATAGATGATAATATCAAATAAATTATAAATAACTTAACTAATGATAGTATAGTACGTACATGCTTTTGGATCATATATGATAAATTTACGTGTAATAAGTAGGGAGTAGAAAGATAAAATTTCCAATTTAATAGATAACAAAAGATAAAACTTTTAAGTAGGAAGTAGAAAGATAAAATTTCCAATTTAATAGATGATAACAAAATTTATATAAAATATATTATTCTAATAAAAGGGGTGATGTGGTGCAATATGGTGGCGGAATTTGCTTCCGCTTTAGTATATAGTAATAGATTTTAAGGTTTCCACCAAAAAAAAAGATATACCATTTTAAGACAAGTTGACCATTTGAACTAATCAATATCTATTACTATATACTAAAGCAGAAGCAAATTCTGCTACCATATTGCGCCACATCACCCCTTTATTTAAAAATCTATCTTATTAAGTCTTGATTTTGTCATAATCTTATACATACTTAATTAAGATATTAGTCATATCTTAGAATTTGAGTTGTTTAATTAATAATTCTATCAAAATATATAAATCTCTATCTTATCATTGTACATATTTAATTGATACATAGATCTATCATAAACCTTTTATTTAAAAAAATATTTTTTTCATCATAATCTATAAATCATAATCATAATATTTTACCCATTTAATTAAATATCCTATTAACTTTAAATTAATTTTCGTAATTTTATTATGGAATTTTTTAAATCATCAATAGTAGAAAATTCTACCACTATATCTAGGACAAATATTCAATCTATTAAAATAATATATTAAATACATTTTTAATATTGTATCATATATAAATATCTATTAAAAAATTAGATGTTATATATACCATATATATCGCTAATATTACATACTGATTACGCTTTAGAAAAAAAAGATAGATTTCAAAATTAAGATAATAATTCGTTAACATTTTCATTACATATTTATATATTTGTTATTTAATTATTTTTTGAAAAACATTAACATATATACGAGATAATTTGGTTTTCTATTTAACTTATTAAATATTATCTATATCTTCAATATTATAATACGTTAATCCGAGTTTTTATTTAAACTTATTGATTTTATTATGTAAGTTAGTTTACATAATTTAATTTTATGCCAAAAGATTTGTATCAATTGTTAATAAAATGTGATAATGCATCTTATCTTATGTCATTCTACCTCAATTATTTAAATATATATTTATGTATGTATAAAAAAAATTATGTAAATAAATATATTTATATATGATGATGATATACAAAAACTATGTCATTTTATACTCTAAAAAAATAAGAGTGGTTTTAAAACAAAGTATACATATGATAATATTTGTAATTGTTATAGTAAATTCAAAGTAATAAATAAATAAATAACACCCCCGTACCTCTGCTAGTATACTTCTAAACCTAAAGCAGTTAAGGGTAGTTTTGTCAATAAGAATTTTTAAACCACCCATCCTATTTTTAATTAAGTGATTTATTATGATGATTTTTTTTACTCAACTATGATGGTTTTCTATCCATTTATATATAACAGATTTAATAGATTACAATTACGCATTCGGATAGATCACATAATTTCTGCACTAATTTTCTAAATAAAATAAAATAAAGTTTTATAAACCACTCACCCTATTTTAAATAACTGACTTTTATGCTAATTTTCTATCCATTTATATTTAGTAGATTACCAATACTACTTAGTAATTTCTATCTTGATTTTCGAAATAAAATATAAAATCTTAAACGTGAATAAACATATCAAATAGTACGTGTGACACAAATTATGTGCATGATGTTCGATTTAGAAAACGATATGATATCAAGAATCGATTGGAATTAGGTTACTAGAGGATTATATCTATATGTTTAAAAATTTGTAAGATTTTTTATCCTTTAAGATAGATTTTTTTTGGTTGATGTGTATTAAGATAGATTTCCTTCTAGGGTAATCAACTAATCATAGATTATTTGATTTAAAATTAACATTGTAGCATAGCGTAGGAGAGTTAGGTGATTTGAAATATTAATATAATAGATTAGTGATGCAATATTCAGTATATAGAAATGTTGAATGTTATTTTATAATAATATTACAAAATATAGTATATTAACGCAATTAAGCCCAACCAAATTGATCCATTTGACATATAAAATATGATTAATATTGATATATTAAAATTATTTACAAATTAAATAAATAATTTTGATATGAAAATATTTAATTACACAAAATATTTTATAACTTTTTAATCCTAAATATGGACACTTATCCTAATAATACGAAATATAAAGTATCTATGGAGATAATTTTACAATTGAAAATTATATAAAAAATTATCAATGTATCAAGGATAAAACTATTAATTAAGTCGGTTTGATGAGTCAACCATTATGATTTCAGATTAAATATGAGGTTGAGGCATTATATATGGAGAATAAATCTATAGATGAGGTCGGTTTGGTTTTATATATGCCTTTAGCTCATTTTGATCGAGTTCAGATTGACTACAAGCTTGGGCTATTAAATATAGAGAATCAAGCTATTAGCATGGTAGGTTCAATAGGTTAGTCAATTTGAATTCAAATTGCGTACAAGTTTAAGTTGATATATATATAGAAAATTACTCTACTGATGAGATCAATATGATGGTTGATCATTTTAAGTTCGGATTGAGTACACATTTAAGATGTTATTCGATCATGGAGAATATATCCATTAAGAAAGTCGGTTCCGATATATTGTTCATTTGAATTCGGATCGACAACAAGTTTGGGATGTTGAAATTTACATAACAATTGGGCAGGGTTATTGCAGGTTTGGTTTAGTTGGGTTCGGGATTGGGTACAAGTTCATTTCGTTAATTTTATAGGTTAGTTGTACCAAGTCATTATGATGTTCTTGCAAGTTTAGGTTAACCAATTTGCGAAGAGAGTCGATTATTTTCTAATTCTATTGGTACCGGCGTGTAGGACCAGGTTGAGAAGGAACGCAGTTATTTTTATTTATTTTATTTTAGTAATAAAATGTATATTTATATTTAAACAATTTTATATATGCAATTTTAAAGTTAGAAATATGACATTATATCATAGATCATGTGTAAATTAATATATTGTATTTCTTATTTAAATGAGTTATTGGACAAACATTGAGTCATTAATTAGATTCACATTATCAAATTCGATCATGCTTTAGATATATTCATGTCATTAAAATTAATTAACCAGTTAACTTAATCAAAATGTTACATCTTTCACAGTATTTATCGAATTCAAATAAATTATGTATTTTAATTTATAATAGTAATATTATATGTAGATTAATATATTTTATATTTTATTTAACATAAACCCGGGCAAGACCCGGGGTTATAACTAATTATATATGTTTAGGGTACGTACGGACAAGTGATTTGATCCAAGTATATGTACATTCAACCATGAGCACCTGTTTAAATTATATGTCGGTCAACGGAAAGTGCAAATTATGGAATAGTGGCATGTTAAGGATTCATGATTGACCGGCTTAATTCACGACAGGTTGCGTGATAATTATTGCAATTTAGTTAATAATCAATTTCCAGTCAACTGATTGCGGAAAACCCAAGTTTCTGCCCTCCACGGCTCCACTGATAGTAAATAGAGAGCATATTAAAAAAATTTAACCTTGACCTCGTTTGATTAGGTTTACTTTTTTTTTTGGTCGAAGTTTGATTAGGTTTACTAATAACGTGAAAGTTAGATTAAGGTTTTAACTTTTTTTTTTTTTTTGCGCACAGGTTTTAACTTTTTAAGAGAGCTATTGATGCCAATGCCGGTCCATGGCGTAATTAGTTGATTACGTATTTTAATTACAAAAGATATTGCATGGATCATATTGACGTGTGAACGAACACATAATTTACCTCATTTGTGGGTCATGTTGGAGCCACCATTAACCTAGAGCGTATTTGCCATGATCAAATATTTTAATTAGCGTTTTATTTATATGCCATACATCACCTGGAAAACCTCTATTGACAAGCCGGGGAAAAGAGCTAAGACCTCTCGTACTAAGAGATACTTCTGACATAAACCAGAGTCTGGTTGGACGAAAATAAATTTTGACGCCTCCACGCGAGCAGACATATACCTCCTTTATCTTTTGTTTTGCAGAAAGTGAGGTGCTTTCAATATGTAGATAGCCTTGTCGCGCATGGAATGCTCTGGGAGCAGAGGTGCATGCTCTCCTTCAAGCAGTACGGCAGGTGGCGACTCTCCATTTGGACAAGATTATCATTGAATTGATAACCTAACGGCCATCAACAGAATAAGACATATCTGGAAGGTTCCTTGAGAAATTGCTTCGATTATCTAAGACATCAACTCTAGCCTCCGAAATTTCTCGGATGTCAAAATTTACCACTGCCTCAGAGAATGTAATCATGCAACGGACTTCTTAGCTAAGAAATCAATCCCATATCGGTTCTTGGACCACTACAACAACTTCATCAGCTACCACTCGGGAACTTTGAGCTCCTCAAACCCGAAACCCCGAAGTCCGGATCTTTTTCCCCTCCTGAAGAAGTTTAGTACAATCATCTGCAACAATGATTTAGGTTGACCCTACTTTAGAAAGAGAACCTAAAGTTTACCTTTTTCAAAAAATAAAACATTTGAATTAATGTCTATTTTTAACGGTTTTTCTATCATATGTTCTTTGTACATAGGATAAGAATCCAAATTCGAAAATATATTTTTGAGATAGGGTTTATGCTTTCATAAATAGAGTTTTAATTTCTAAACCAGACTTTTATTTTATACCCTAAGAAAGAAAAACATTCTTTCAATTATCTTGTAAAACCTTGGAATATAATGTCACGCTATTTAAGGAAAAGATTTAGAATTCAATTGCGATTTGGAGGAAGAAAATTGGATGTTTTTTCATTTTGAGGGACCAATTTGCAATTTAGATATATTTTATTATCATAACTGTTGGGTAATATGCTTCTACAAAAACGTTAGACATTGTTACATTAATCCTACCATGAACCATATGGAGGAGGCCGGTAAATCTCGAGATTTACGACGTAATAGTGAGGAATCAAACCCAAGATTTGAAGGTAGTGTGAGATGTCTTAGTTCCCTTAAGTCTATTATCCTTTGTCATTGCTCATGAGAGTCGAACGGTTGACCTCTAAATACTATCCTTAAAGGCTTAACCATTTTACTAAATGTCTGAAGACGAGGTTGTATGACTCTTTTGATATGCGTGATATACTACTCTCAACTAATTAACATCAATTAGTGATCTATTAGATATGTAATAATGCAACTCAAAACAATTATGTATATTTTTGGTGGAAAGTAGAAAACAGAAGATTTGTAGGTCAACATGAATATGAATATGGCATAACCTATGTAGGATGTTTCATACATTAGTCTATTGTTTATTTCATTTTCTCTTCATCTAGCTTAGTGCAAAAAGGGAGTTACTTTCGGACATTTATGCATACGTGAATCGAATTATATCCCGCTCAATTCAATTATATGAGGGACAAAGTATGAGAATATATGTCCATTGTTGTGGTCCAAATAAAACATATGCCAGCCTCATGTTAGTCAATTACTATGGATATATTTGACTAATATATGAGAATTAATGTCACAAAATTTATTGTGAGAAAGACGGTGGATAGAGATATAAGAACTACATTGCTTCAAATACTTTAATGATGGGTAAATAAATTTAATCTATAAAAATTATTCAACTTATTTTCACTAGAATAGTAGATTAATTTTAAATTTTACATCTTAATGTTGATAGTAATTTTGTTTATTTTAATGTAGGTTTTCTACATTGTTCTCTTAGAATAAATTATAAAATCTTTTTTTTTTTTTTTTGCTCTCGCGTCCGGTTCGGCTAGTAAACCCCGCCTACGTCCGGACCGGGTACTGTAGTGGCCCTATGAAGGGGGCGACCCTCCCAATTATAAAATCTTTCATTAGAAGGATTTACTCATACTTATATCATAGGATTATTTAAGACTTTTTTAAGAGGATTGATTATTTCTGTTTTAGGTATAATTAGTATTTAAATTAGACATTACCATATGAACTTTAGGGCACATATAGACAACTCGTATAGCTAATAAAGAAAATTTTGGCTTTTTTCAGAAGAGAAAAAACAGCTTAATCGCAATTTCATCTATCAATCATAAAAATATAACTTATTCGCTCCCATTTTAGTTTCCATTGTGACTATTTATTGATTTTCTTTGTTAATTTTTTTTTTTTTTGCTTTTACACTACAATTTGTCGATTATTAAAATATCCGAACTCTTAATTTAATACATATGACTTACATGCCAACTTTTTTTGTTGGGACAAAAAGGTTAATAGATACTTTGTCCGCATTTTCTTTTTGGGCGCCCGTAAAGTTTGTCCATCTCCACTTTATTTCCATTTACAATCTTACCCTCATACAATCTCATATATTACCCCCATTATCCAACTTTCCTCTCAACTTTATCACTTTTTCCTATAAAAGTACAAAATTATCCCCAACCAATCTTATAAATTACTCCTTTTTATACTCTTTCCATCAACTTTAACACCTTTTCCCATCACTTATCAAACTTTTCCATTTTTCATTAATCTGCATGCAAATGTGCTTTACGGACAAACTTTCGGGGACGGAGGGAGTACATATCAGTCAGTCGTTTCATCAAAGAATCCAGTGCATATCAAAATGAGTGGTTCTAGCTGTTTGTTCATCCTTTGTGGTTTGTTTTACACTTTCATGATAAATATAGCTTTAATTTTTTTAAGTTAATGAGTAATTAGGTTTTCTGCACTTCAAAATTTTTATACATGAAAATGTCCTTGTTATAAAGATAAATAAAAAACAGTTTTAAGTCCTAATTATAAAGATAAATAATAAAAACAATTTTTAGTGGGTATACAAGATATGCATATCTCCAAATCCTATGGAAAAAATTCCTTCATGATCAATCATAATGTAATTTCCATCAATCTTTTGGAAATAAATGCTACCAAATTAAATATGCCCTATGGTCTTGGAATTCATCTAAAAGTGATTACGTTATATATAGCTAGAATCTTATGTAAGTAGTGATCAACTACTTAGGGGTACATATTATAAACATGAGCGTCCCTTGGAAAAACTTATAGCTAGCTTTTATAGCTCTATAGGCAATGAGAAGACGTCAAAAGTGACACAATATGAGGATAAGGATGGGGCCATTTTCAAAGGTACTAATGTACATTAATGTTCATGGTGAATTATGAATACTTTGCTTGTTAGGTTTATGTGGTAGGGCAATTGATTATGGGAGCTAGGAACTCCATTTCCTCATCCAATGTCACCAACTCGATCATCAAACTTGTTAGTGTAACGAATACTATCTATATGGGTCCCACTAAATTTAGATGGAAACAAGCCAAGGACCCACCATTTGTGCTAAAATGGCTACTACTTACCTTTAGCTTTGTGGCTTGGTTTAGGAGTGAAAGGTCCATGCCACCTTTCATCATAGGACCCATATACACATGATTGATCCAATGGAATTTACATACACGTATTGTTTTTCTATGACTGCGAACCATGTTTGTTGGCAAATCGTGGTTTTCGTGGCTCGTTTCGTAAGGATTAGAAACTAGTTAGATAAACTCGTTTATATCGATTGATTTGACCCGATTAATAAAAATTGGCGAGATTTGATTTCTCGCACGGTTGAAGATATAGAGTTGGAAATCGAAATTAAAACCTCTTAACAAGTAACCTTTTGTACTTGTTACCATTAAATTACCTCATACGAGAACATACTTATATTATTTGCTCGCATGATATATTCAAGAGCAACTTGATCTTTAATAAGGGTAAAGCTATTATGTGTGTTAAGTAACTTCCAAATAAAAATAAAAGTGTTGATAAAGAATGTAAAACAAACTAAGCTAGAGATAATTCTGTGTTAATTACATTGTGTGTATACGTACATGGAAGACTGGAAATTGGATAATTGCTTTTGATTACTTGAGATGAAAAGGCTAGGGACACAATAATTGGATTGAATTATTTCTCTAGCTAGCTACATACTTGTATATATCTCGTATAAACAAACAAATGAGTTTTGATTTTTAAGTGACATATCTTGTCAAGCATTAAATATGTATGGGGCTACTAATGCTAACAATTGCCATATGAATTTACAGCATAACAAGGACCGTTTTTATTTATGACTTTAGGGTAATTCCATACTTGCACTCTTTTTACATGCCTCGGGCATCCTTGCTGCTCACGTGATTCCAATAGTAGCTCCCCGACTAATTAAATTAACGTAACACTTCGATAATTTATAAGGGATTGAGATACTCTTGATGTAAACAAAAACTCTTCATTTTCATGGTTTGAAAGGTCTTTTGAACACCTCAAGAATCTACTCTTATTCCTACCCCTCTCTGAAAAACTACCACTCATTTGTTCTATGAAACCCAACCCTCACTATCTAAAGCATTATTGAAGCTTCCTAACAACTCTCTTAAATTCTCTCTTCTCAAATTATACATGAATTTTCAATTTAAACTCGATCGCGTCATGTTCTCTTCCTAGAACATCTATTGTACTAGTTTGATCGTAGACAATATAACATCCTCATTTGTACAAAAGAAAACAATATCATTTTATGTCCTTACTACTCGAGGCAACTTAGTTCTATCCATAAAAAACACATTCAAACCACACTGATGAAGTTTTCTTGACACTTTCCTTGTTTCATGTATAAGATTGAACCGGTTTCATTTCTTCTTTCTCCTTAGATTGCAAGCATAACAAACCCTATGTCGGTGTCATAAATCATATAGATCTTTTCATGACAACTTGTTTCTTCTATTTTTAAAGTCACGATTAGGGATGCACATGGGACCGGGGTGGGGCGGATAATGCATTCCCCATCCCCATCCCCATCACCTATTTGTTTCCCCATCCCCGCCCCATCCCCATCTAATCCCCGCGGAGATCGGGGCGGGAAATACCCATCGGGTTTGGGTATGTTAAAGGGTCCCCATTTATTGAGTATTTTTAATTAAAGAGTCTTATTTACTATTATATAAAAAATTACCTCAAATTCTAAGCAAAATTATAATATTTAAAATTATATAAAAAAATTATAATATTTTACATATGGACTATAAAAAATAAAATTTAAAATATTTTACATATAGATTATAAAAGTTAAAATTTATAATATTTTACATATAGACTATAGTTTGAGTATAAATTAAATAGTCATATAAAATAATATATTATTAATATCGGGATCGGGTACTAAACGGGGCGGATAATGGATTCCCCGTCCCCGCCCCATCCCCGTCGGGGAATTAAAACCCGATCCCCATCCCCACCCCACTACCCACTAAGTCGGGGAATCCCCGCCCCATTCGGAGCGGGTCTCCACGGGTTCCCATCCCCGCGGGGCAAATGTGCATCCCTAGTCACGATCTTTAATCTGCAACCGATATTCTTGAGTGGTTTATATGAGTATAAAAAAACTCATAAAACTCACAAGTGTCTTATAAAATATCTTCTCCGAATACTATTACGATTCATTAATTCGATTTTCACCTTAATTTTGACATTCACTCTTATTTTTTATTTCAAAAAATATTGTAAGAACTCCGATACGGTCATTTCTCGATAGAAGGAGAGGCGGTACAAATACCACCATTTAAGGAACTCAAATCCTCTGTCCCGTCCCACGTCCCCTTTCCGTGTCCCTCGTTTCTTATTGGTCCAAAGCATGGGTCCCCCCTATATTTTCCCTTTAATTCTACCGAAATAAATAACTTCGACCAATAAGAAAGAAGGGGATACGGGAAGGGGACACTGGAAGGGGACGGAGGATTTGGATCCCCATTTAAGATGCCCCAGTATAAGTTAGAGTCCGTTTGGCAAGGTAAATTTTAAAGACTTATAAGCACAATTTTGCTTATAAGCACAAAATAAGCAATTGAGAGCTGCCAAACGCGTTTTTTTTTTTAAGTGTTTATAAGCAAACTTTTGATTATAAGCAACGAAAATAAAAAGCACCTCCCCCCATGCTTATGCAAATAAGCACAAAATTATAAGCAATGCTTATAATTTCTTTACCCTCACCTACCCCTGGCATTCACTACATTCTCGACTGAGCCCTCTCGACCGGCGACCATCAGAGCATCTCTCCGGCGCCTTCTCGAGCTTCTCCGGCGGAATTCCGGCCCGTTCTCGACCCTTCCGACTTTGCTCGTTGTTAAGGTAACCGGTTCTCGAATAATACACCTCCGCCGTTTCTGAAGAAGACGTACCAGCTGGTGGACGACTCCGCCACCGACGACGTCGTTTCGTGGGGCGCCGGCGGGAACACGTTCGTCGTCTCCAACACCACCGATTTCTCCAACAACCTGCTCCCGGCCTACTTCAAACACAACAATTTCTCCAGCTCAACACCTATGTACGCTATTTCACTCCTCTCTTTCTCTCCCCCAATCTTGTTCTTTCAATTAATTAACCCTACGTCAGAAATCCGAATCGCTAGAATCGACTAGCTAGGCCTTTTAATTGACCTTTAGATCTGGAACAGTGATTCAAGAAGGTGGCGTCGGACATGTGGGAGTTCGGGAACGGCAACTTCATAAAGGGTCGGCCGGAGCTCCACCTGCAAATCTGCCGGCGAAAGCCGGCACCCCCGTCCACGTCGGCATCGCGAGAACGAGAGGCTGAAACGGGAGAACAATGCGCTGAGCGCAGAGGTGGCCAGGGCAAAGAGGCAGTACCGTCAGCTGTTGGAGGCTCTGGCTCAACATTTGAAGGTCAGCGACCGTGACGCCATGGAAGGTCGGCGAGCGTGTCGGCCTTCTTCGTATGCGATAGGGTATAATTGGAGATTGTAACATCTTATATTTGTTTTTGTTTTTTAATTTAATGAGGGGTAAAATGGTAATTACGTAAGTCTTACATATAAAATCAACAAACCGTCTTACCAAACACCCAATTGCTTATCTAAAATATCAGCATACAATATCAGCAATTCATATCAGCATCAGCAATCCATCAGCATCAGCAATCGATCAGCATCAGCATAAGCACTGAGTTGCCAAACGGACTCTTAATATAGTAGAAACCATTCGGAGTGTAGCAAGAATCCGTTGACTTTATACCCAAAAGATACTCTTTCTAATCTCACATGATCGGTGAAATAATGCATAAGCTAATTAATAATGTCATGTGTATATAGAGAGAGAGAGAGATACATTATACGAGTAGTATGTATGAAGTACTCATAGATTCATCAGCACCACTAAAAAGCAAACAAAATGTACTGTTATTCGATTGCTATTATAGCTATTATTATGACTAAGCTAAACTAGCTAGTAGCTTCGTATCATATGAGTCATATGATTGTTGAGAATCTGAATTATTGATGTACGAGTAAAGTAATTCAACCCAAAAAAAATGTACGATTAAAGTATATGAATATGAAATACAGTACGGAGTATTAATTAAGCATATTCATGATTGGCACGGGTCATGTGATTATTAGGCCCATTAATTCGCATCTAGCTAGTGGACTTTTTGTAGGAGCTGAGCCCATGCCCATTGCACAAAAATAGGTGATTAAGCCATTTTCTGCTTTCATTTGTTTGTTAACCGGGAATTAATCAAAATATTACAAATTTTGTAACATGTACGGATAATGTAAATATAATCCTGAATTAACCGATTCGAGATCGAATTTTGATACGAATTTACTTTTAACTCAAGAATTTATAATCCAAACCCGATAGACCGGAGTCTGAATCTATTGACGTATATATTTATTTTTATTGATTCAATGTTAGTTTTAAAATAGTTTTATTCAATTTTTCATGTCAATAGAGAACTTTGAAGTAAACGACCCGTTATCAAAAGAAAGCGACCAAAAAATGAACCTCATGTATTTTTTTTGGTCGAAGGATGAACCTCATGTATTGAGTCCATCGTACTTGCATAGTTCATATGATCACGCCCGTCCCTAGCTTACCTTACCTTACCTACCGACCCACAAATTTCAGTAGTTCTACAATTATATAAGTTGAAAATATATTAAGATTGGCACACATTTCGAGGGGATATTGTTAGGTGTGCTTGTAAAAGTGCCAAGTATATGATTACACATGAAATAAAAAAGATAGCAACAATAATTTCAGTTTGTATAAAACCAATTGATTGAAGGTCAAATTTAGAAAATGAATTGATTTGAAATGGACAGCCCTAGCTACTAATAAGTCCTTCCACCACATATATATACAAAAGAATTGAAAAAGAATGGAGTTAATTGGTTAAGTTAGCTCTTTCATGCGCAAACATTGGATCCCCAAAAACCCACTGAATTTATATCTCCATGTTTTGGGTGTTTTTTACGTGTTGTTTGAATGGCCTACAAAAGCAATCCCTAGCCCCATTTCAACACAAAGTTTTTCCACGTTGTTCCTTAATCTAACGTGTGAAGAATGAAAGAATGGTTGTAAAAGCAAGGACACTATCGTTCACGCAATTAAAGTATAATTAGATCAAATTAATTAAGGCTTCTAATTGCACTTTTATTGATCTTTACATGGCCCTTGAGGAAATGAATTAAAAGCACGATTAACCCGACTAGAAAGGTTTTGGGTCAAAATGTGATTTGAAATCGTCGTGTGAAAGAATGACTCTTTCCGATTGAGCCGAAACCCTACTATTTGGCTGTTGTGGAATGAGGACCCGTTCAACATAGAAATCATGGAGCAAGGGAGGGAATTCATTCATGCTCGGGTGGTAGGGGATAAAGATGAGTTACACCTGATTATGGTCTACACCCCTCCGACTACATAGAGGTGTAAACCCTTCTAGAGTGAGCTAAAAACAAAGATAAGGGGAGTGGATGCCCCATTGTTCGTAGGGGGATTTTAATTGCAGCCCAACGATGGAGAAGAGGAGAAGGGGGTAAACATTCTCTCGGAGGACTCGTCAACGTTTGGGGAATGGGTGAGGAGCTTTACCTCATTGACCTGGGATTCTTCGGCCCGAGGTTTACAATGAGTAGGGGTACTACGGTGAATACGAGGGTGTCGAAGAGGTTGGACTGATTGTTTAGGAATGGGATAGGTCGGTTTCGATAGGAGAAAGCGACGGTGAAGCATCTACCAACCCTCTCGGCTGACCATGACCCTCTCTCACTCTCACTTGATGGGGAGGGAAGCGGGGATAGGAGAAAGAGACCCTTTAGGTTTGAGGCGGCCTAGCTGCTTCACCCTTCTTTCGAAGAAGTGGTGAAGGACAATTGAGACGAGTCGGTTGAGATCATCCAAGAGATCCACCGGCTAAGGGAGATGCTGGTTCAGTGGAATAGACAAGTCTTTAGGAATATCCACCGGAAGAAAGCGAAGTTGAGTAATAGGCAGTTGGCCATCCAAAGAGCCCTAGAGAGAGGCCCGAGCAGAGCTGTAGAGGGTTGCTGCGTTTGGAGGAGGAGTTGAGAACGGTGTTGGATATTGTGCTTACCTATGAGGAAACATTGTGGTTCCAAAAGGCGAGGCAAGATTGGCTGGCTCTTGGTGACTGCAACACCAAGTTCTTCCATTTAAGCACTATTATCAGGTGACGGGCCAACCACGTTTCAACCCTAAAGTTGGAGTCGGGGAAGTGGTCTTTTGATCTCATGGAGTTGGAGCGAAAGGTTGTCGCATACTTTAGAGAGTTGTATTCTCTATAGGAGGAGGATTTGGCTGGCAGTTCTCTGTCGAGAGGAGGGATCCTGACCTTGCAACATAATGAGTTGGCTAGACTTAATGCGATGGTGAGCGACGAGGAGATTTAGGGAGCGCTCAGAGACATGGGGTCGTACAAGGCACCAGAGAGTGATGGATTCCAACCCATCTTCTATAAGTTGATGTGGATTAGAGTCAGGAGGAGTGTGTGTGGAGTCGTTCGCAAGTTTCTAGAGACTAAAAAGCTCCCGAAAGGGCTAAAGGAGACCCTCATCTCACAGCTTACTAAGGTGCCTTCTCCGAAGAGCTTGAGTTAGTTTCGGCCAATTAGTTTGTGTAATGTGATTTTCAAAGTGATTACAAAGCTCCTTGCGAACCGCCTCCAACCAATCTTGAGTAGCTTGGTGGGACCGACGCAAAGCATCTTCATTTCGGGGAGGGTCATTACGGACAATGTCATCTTATTGCAAGAGATTATCCATTGTATACCCAGGATGAGGAGTTAGAAGAAGTGAATGGTGTTAAAACTTGACTTGGAGAAGGATTCTAATAGGATCCGATGGAAGTTTGTGATTGATTTGCTTCGTGACCTCCCGAGAATTGGGTTCAGCTGGTCCATGAATGTGTTATGACTACCTCGATGAAGATACTATGGAATGGGGAGTTGACGAGGGGGATCCGACAAGGGAACTTGATTTCTTCGTACCTATATGTTTTATGCATGGAGAGGTTGAGTCACCTCATTCAAATGGAGATGAGTACAAGGGGTTGGAAACCAATGGTGATGTGTCGAGGAGCGCCGACCTTGTCTCACCTCTTCTTTGCGGATGATATTATTTCGATGGTAGAGGCGTCAACAATCCAAATGCAAGGGATTATGCAAGTGTTGGAGAGCTTTTGGAAGGCTTCGGGGCAGAGGGTCAGTCGTGTAAAATCAAAAATCTTTGTGTCTAAGAATGTCTCGAGAGAGCTGGCCATGCCAACAACTAGGAGGAGATTGTCGGCTTAATGTTACGAGGGACTTGTAGAAGTATCTAGCGGTGCTCGTCCTTCATGAGAGGGTGTCAAAAAGTATTTTCTCTGAGTTGTTGAATAAGATGCGGAATGGGATGATGGGGTGAAAGAGTAGGTGTTTTAGTATGGCTGGAAGGATTACTCTTGCTAGACCGGTCTTGTCCTCAATCCCCTAAAATGCTATGAATTTGGTTAGGCTCCCAGAATCGCTTTGTAAGGAGATGGACTGTTTGGTTCGGGGCTTTTTGTGGGGCGATACGAATGGATCTAGGAAGATTCACCTAGTGTCATGGGATGAGGTTTGCCGTCCAAGGAGCCATGGGGGCCTGGGTATCCTAGCGACAAGGGAGATGAACCTAGCGTTGACAGGGAAGCTCGGGTGAGGTTGGTGATTGAAGGGGCAGGTCTTTGGGGGAAAGTGTTGAGAGCCAAATATGGCATTAGGATCGAGAGAGGTGAGGCTTGACAAACCAACAAGTGTAGCCCATCACCGGTATGGCAAAGCATTGAGCGGGGCTTGTAGAATATTATGTCGAAGGGAGTGAAATGGAATCTTAGGGATGGTCGAGAGATTAGGTTCTCAAGGGATGTGTGGTTGGAAAGCCAACCATTCATGCACTTGGTCGTGGTGGGAACGATCGGGACAAAGGAGGAGTTGGCCCGCAGGTATTGGGATTCAGGCGAGGGGTGGAGATGGTCGGAGCTCTCGTTGGTGCTCCTGGTGTCTACCCTTTTGAAATTGGATGCGACATGGGTCTCGGACTCGGGTGGTATAAGGGATGTGATAAAATGGGCGCCAACACCGGTCGCGGAGTACATTGTGGCGTCGACGTACAGGGTGATCAAAGGCCTCTTAGGCTAGAGACCCTCAAAACTAGAGGAAAAATTGTTTAAGAAGATATGGGAGTTTGAGAGTGACAGAGCACATTTACTACTTCCTTTGGTTGACGGTGAAGGGGAGGGTTCTCTCGAATATGGAGAGAGTCCGGCGACATTTGGCTGGTAGTGATGAGTGTGGGATCTGTCTGACGTGGGCTAAGGCTTTAATCCATGTTTTTAGGGATTGCCCGGGGGCTATATCTTTGGAGGGTTCGTGTTCCGGATCGGATGTTGCTCGTTGCCGGCGACCGAGCTTTGGGGTATTTGTATGGGATTGCTGCTCACGTTGGATCTCGGCTATAAACAGGTCAGCTTGGAGGCGGACTCGAAGTTGGCGATTGACCGGATTCGGGCTCCGATCAATCTCACGCACCCCTTGCAAGCCTGGTGACACGTTGCCCGAACGTTTTTAGTAGAGACTGGTTAATCCGACCTCGACACATCTTTCATGAAGCCAACACGGTGACTAGCTTTCTTGTCAATCTGGGTCATACTTTTGCCCTAAGGTCCCATGTGTTGTCAGACCCTGTCGATGGAGTGCCAATCCTCTTGTATGACGATGTTAGGGGTGTGGCTCAACCCCGGTTACTTAGAGTTGAGCTGAACGTTGAATTTGTAGAGAGTTTCCCTTTCAGAGCAAGAAAAAATGATTGCTTTGTAAAAAAAATTATTTATATTAAATATTATAAAATCTTTTGCCATTAAAATATAATACTCCAATAATGATACGCGGCTTTCATACGCACCCGCTTTTTTCGTAATCGCACCGAAGGGCGACGAAGGCTCGATGCGTGCGCAAGCAGCCTTCGCGCAAAGGGTAAAATTGTCCATCGCAAAAGTCGGGTCAAGAGCCCAGGCTGCGCGTGCAGGGAGGATGCGCACCTGTTGGGCCGACTCGACGGTGGGCCGCGCAGGCCCATTGCGCGCCTGTTGGGCCAACTCGAAGGCCCATTACGCGCTACTAGGTCAAAGTACCGAATTTTTTGACTAAAATACAAAATTGCATTGACATGATGTGTCATTGTGCAAAATCTCTTTATTTAATTTCATAAACTAAAATTATTTATTACTCGATGAACTAATATGGGCCTTAAATTTAAGCCCAACTTTATAGGCCACAAACTAAAATACTCTTGAAACATATGTATTAATAGCACTTCTCAAGTCATCATTTCCCCCAAAGTTTCGATGTGGGAAGCTCTTATTTAAAACTTTTAATGAGTGTCACATCCCTCCTTCTATCCCACATCGAAAACTTTCAAAGTGGAGAGATTTAGATGGTATTATATAAGGCTTTGAATGTTTGAGTTGATGGTTTTATTATGAACTTAAAAATTGAATTTATAAAACTTTAAAAATCTATTGAATTTATACATAATATAAATTTATGTAAATTAAATTTAATAGGTATTTTACTAATTTTAGCTATAATGGGTATGTGTTAATTTAGTTCGGTTTACCCGAACCGAATCGAGATCCAAACGGACCTTAGCCGAAATCCAAAGTAGTCTAAAACATGAATCGAGTACTAAACCGAACTAGCTCGGTTACGGTTAGATTCGGTCCTTTTCGGTTTGTTGGAACCGATGAGCAACCCTACTTCGTGCACAAGCCCGTCACGCGGCGCGACGACTACGTCAAATTCGGCAACAAACGATAATGCTCGACACCGAACGAGAAGCTTCGCCCCCAACCAACGCTCCACCAGGTCGCCACTGCACGATGGCCACCCAATCGGAGGCGTTCCACATAATTAAATATAAAAAATGATTTTTCTTAAAATAAATGAATTTTATAAAATAAAAAATTGGTCCAAAATCGACAAAACGATAGTCGAACATGATGAAGAACTGAAACTAAGGAATCGAACTCGAATTGGGCTTATGGGCCCATTAGGCCTAATACGATCCAAACTGAATAGAACTCTTGATCCAAGACAACGTTCATAAAAGAGTAAGAGCATAAACCGAAACGATTGTCGAACTTCATGAAGAACCAAAACTATGGAATCGAACTCGAATTGGGCCTATAGGCCCAAATTCAAGTTCGAGTCCTTAGTTTCGGTACTTCATCATGTTCGACTATCGTTTCGGTTTATGTTCTTACTCTTTTATAAACATTCGCTTAGATCGAGAATTTGATTCGGCTTGAATCGTATTGGGCTTAATGGGCCCATAGGCCTAATTCGAGTTCGATTCCTTAGTTTCGGTACTCTTTAATGAGCGTTGTCTTGAATCCAGAGTTTTATTCGGTTTGGATCGTATTGGGCCGAATGGGCCCATAGGCCAAATTCGAGTTCGACTCCTTAGTTTCGGTACTTCATCATGTTCGACTATTGTTTCATTAATGTTCTTCTTCTTTTATGAACGTTGTATTGGATCGAGAGTTCTCTTCGGTTTGGATCGTATGGGGCCTAATGGGCCCGTACACCTAACTCGAGTTCGTTCCTTAGTTTCGATTCTTCATTGTGTTCGAGTATCGTCTTGGTTTATGTTCTTACTAGGGTTGTGCAATATTAGACCGGACCGGACCGGACACGGACCGGGCACGGACCATAGGCCTAACTCAATTAAGCTCGATTCTTTAGTTTCGGTACTTCATCATGTTCGACTATCGTTTCGGTTTATGTTTATACTCATTTATAAACGTTGTCTTGGATCGAGAGTTTTATTCGGTTTTGATCGTATTGGTCCTAATGGGCCCATAGGCCTAACTCGAGTTCGATTCCTTAGTTTTGCTACTTGATCATATTCGACTATCTTTTCGGTTTATGTTCTTACTCTTTTATAAACATTCGCCTAGATCAAGAGTTCTATTCGGTTTGGATCGTATTGGGCCTAATGGGCCCATAGGTCCAATTCAAGTTCGATTCCTTAGTTTCGATTCTTCATCAAGTTCAACTATTGTTTCGGTTTATGTTCTTACTCTCTTATGAACGTTACCTTGGATCGAGAGTTCTATTCGGTTTGATCGTATTGGGCCTATGGGCCCATAGGCCTAATTCGAGTTCGATTCCTTAGTTTCGATTCTTCATCAAGTTCAACTATTGTTTCGGTTTATGTTCTTACTCTTTTATGAACGTTACCTTGGATCGAGAGTTCTATTCGGTTTGGATCGTATTGGGCTTATGGGCCCATAGGCCCAATTCGAGTTCGATTCCTTAGTTTCGGTTCTTCATCAAGTTCAACTATTGTTTCGGTTTATGTTTTACTCTTTTATAAATGTTGCATTGGATTGAGAGTTCTATTCGGTTTGGATCGTATTGGGCCTAATGGGCCCATACGCCTAACTCGAGTTCAAGCCTTAGTTTCGATTCTTCATCACGTTCGTGTATCATTTTGGTTTATGTTCTTACTAGGGTTGTGCAATATTAGATCGGACAGGACCGGACCAGAAGTATCCGATCCGGTCGCGGTCATTTATGATTCCGGGTTTCGGTCGGGTCCGGTCCAAACCCGGAATGGACCAGAATATATTATTATTTATAAAAAGTACATATATTAATATGATTATAGATTATTTTTAATAAATTTTATTTATAAAATGTATTTAAATTACATGTAAACCTATTAAAAAATTAATTTTTATTAAAAAAATAATTTTTTTAATATAAAAATCAAAAAAATAAATTTTAATTAAATATATTATATTATATTAAAAAAATGAAACCGGTCTGACTCGGACCGGACTGGGATTCCGGGTCCAGTCCGGTCCATGTTTGTGAAAATTCGGGTCAACTCGACCCGACCCCTTTACGGGTTACGGGTCAACCCAATGATTTGTAAATAAAAAACTGACCCGTGATCCGACCCGTTTTTCCGGTCCGTAACTCATATCCCTAACTTAAATATTTTAAAATTTTAAAACTAAACTTTGAAAAAACCATTAAAAATAAAATATGCATTGTTTGCAAATGGACTTAAAAAATTTATTGTCCAAATATCAAGTACATATGTATTAAGCTTCACTAGAGTATGTTTTTTATAGTAGCATTCGGCCTTGAGATTTAGCCAAAACTCGATGTGGGAGAATTAGTGATGGAGCTTGGCTTTCTCCCCATCCCACATTCCCATCCCACATCGAAATTTTGAAAAGGGGGAAGGAGCTTTAGTTATTATAAAAAGCTAGGCATAAGGAGATACTTGAGTGTTTTTATTTGGGCTTTTATTTCAAGTAAAGGCTCATATTAAAACAAATGCCCATATTTAAAACTAAGCTTTGTTCTTATAAGGCTGGGACAAAAAGGGCCATATTCGGGAAAGTGACTCACATTTCGAGGGTAACCGGGGCCACATTTCGAGGGTAACCGGTGCGGCACAAAAACCGAGGCACGCACCCAGGGCTCGCGCTAGCCCTGGATGCGCGCATATCGAGGTGGCCCGCATCAAGGGCTCACGCGAGCCCTGGGTGCGCGCCTCGTGTTTTGTGCCGCCCCGGTTTCCTTTTTTCGGTATTTTTCAAAATGACTATTTTGCCCTTGCGCGAGCCCTGGATGCGCGCGAGCCCTAGATGCGCGCAAATTCGGGTGTAATTACAAACTTTTGCGGGTGCGCATTGAAACAGCCTAATGATATTTGTTTTTTTATATTATTTAATACTGTAATTCTTAAAACGGTTTAAAAATAGATGGTCTTATGTCGGACTTGACAATCTCAAAACACCTTATTGATTATCAATTCTAACGATCCGAAGATCCAAACTTACATTATCTCGAACCCGATTAACTCGATACGTCCCATTTATTTAACAGGTCCAATAAAAATTTATTTTAGTGATAGAGCTTTTTGACATAAAAACCACTTTTAGAAGGTGGAGTGCAGTTTAATACGGAGTATGATTGAATTGCACGAGTGGATTCATTGGACAGTAGTGGCAGACATCAAAAGCACCCACTCTTGCCAAATCGCAATTTCTCTTTGAGATCGAATTTTTGAGATAAGAAGAAGAAGAAGAAGGAAACAAATTTCCCGTAGAAAACGGCAAAGGCGGCTTTCTAATCAACAACCGAAACCTTCTCAGAGGCCAAATTTTGCCCCACACTTTGCATATTACCTCATGGTCTCTATCTTAGTTCTTAACCCTCAATTTGTCAAATAATCATGAATTAATTTTTCATACATTAATTATTAAACGGTTTTTTGACCTATGTTTTCTTTTTCAAGATATAAGATCGATAAACATCCCAATTCTGAAAAATTAAATCCTACAAAAAAATGAATAACAGAAAAATAGCAAATAAGCGATAAAACTTTCTAAAATAAGATGTTTATACTATATCCTTAGAGTATTTGTTAAAACATTAGATAGTAAATCAAACATACAAATCATTTAAAAACTGTTTTCTAAACTACAATATATGAATAATAAAAAAACTTAAATTTAATAGACATTTCTATATTTGTCAAAATTAGTACTCTAATATTATTTATGTGTGTTTAAGAATATTTATTAAGATATTTTAAATTTCAAATATTTATAGATATATCGTTTATCTATTCGGGTAATAGTTTCCAATCTCTAATAGATAGACAAAGATTCTCATTAATGAGTAAAGATACTTATTCAGAGTAATTTATAAATATTGTTTTTTTATATTAACGGTTTTTCTAACTTGTGTTCATGGACAAAAATATTTTTAAAAAAATACTCACACAATATGTCCAAGTTTAAGAAATCAATAAAGTTGTTGTAAAAATTAATTAAATCAAACTAACTTAGGAATCCCAATGGTTAGATTTCAATAGACGATGAATACCTTTTATTTTTAATAAGGTAAGTATTCGACATATCAAACAAGCGTAGTAAACCGAGAGACGAGACGAAACTCAATAGCCGGATTATCATGAACAAATGAGCAAAAGAAAAGTACTAGCAAAACAAAAACAGAAAAGCAACAAACTCACAACAAATACCCCTTCGTTTGGTTATATTTGATGTTTTAGCCTATTGTACTTGTTAAGCACGACAAATACCTAGGCCTCCCGACGGTGGTAAGTCGCTCCAAGAAGGCGGTTTATGGCGGTATAAAGGATAGGGTGCTTAAGAAGCTGAATGGTTGGAAGGAGAGGTCTTTATCTAGGGCGGGCAAGGAGGTTTTGATTAAGTCTGTAGCTCAGGCGATCCCTTCGTAATTTATGAGCTGCTTTCGGTTCCCGGTGGAGCTTTGTAGGGATATTGAGCAGATCATGTGTAAGTTCTGGTGGGGCGACGGTAGTGGCAAGTCGGCGGTCCATTGGCTCAGCTGGAAGAGGTTGTGTTTGCCGAAAAACAGGGGTGGTCTTGGATTTCGCGATATTGAAAATTTTAATCTTGCTATGTTGGCGAAACAAGGGTGGCGTCTTATTCAGGAACCGGATTCTCTACTCGCCAGGCTCCTTAAAGCTCGATACTTCCCTGGGACCTCTTTTCTAGGGGCGAGTCTTGGCTCGAATCCTAGTTACACTTGGCGAAGTATCATGCATGGTAGGCGAGTTCTAGAGGGTGGCGTTTTGTGGCATGTTGGCAATGGCAGCAATATTCGGGTGTGGGGAGATCGGTGGATTCCACGTCCTCGCAGTTGTATGCCGATTTCTCCGTGTCCGGATGGCGTTGAGGATACCCGGGTAGTTGACCTCATTGATTGGGACCGTGGGGGATGGGATGCTTCAAGACTCCAGGCGTTGTTCAGTCCGATTGATGTAGAGGCCATTCAAAGCATCTATCTTGCCCAGCCTGGTGTTCCTGATGAGTTGTTTTGGTTTTGGACAAAAGACGGTTTTTTCTCCACCCGAAGCGCGTATCATATGCTACTTCAGATGGAACTGGAGGAGCGGTTTGGGTGTTGCTCGGATTGCTCTAGGAGTCAGGCGGGTTCTTGGAAACGGCTGTGGAAGATTGATGTTATTCCCAGGGCGAAGAACTTGGTTTGGAGGGCCTGCAAGGAGGCTCTACCAGTCTAGGTGAATTTGTTGAAGAGGAAGATTACGCCAGATGATCAGTGCGAATTTTGTGGCTTACAGGAGACGTCAATCCATGCTCTTTTCAGGTGTGTGGAAGCACAGAGAATTTGGAAGCTCTTCCCAAGCTTTGAGGACCTGGTATGGTCGGCTATCTCTGTTCTGTATTTTCTGGAAAGGGTTCTCCAACCCTTCTCTGGTGCTGATGTTAAGTTGTGGGCAATTGTGTTGTGGAAGGTTTGGGCGAATAGGAATCAGCTTCTGTTTGAAGGTGTGCAGGATGATGTTGCTAGGGTGGTCCAGGCTGTCAATGATGTGCGTCACAACTGAGGGAGGAGGGGCAACTCAGTGGAGGTGCGAGGGGTTGTGCAGCCCGTCACTTGGGCGCCGCCACCGCTGGATTTGCTCAAGGTTAAATGCGATGCAAGTTTCAGCGGAGATGGTTTGATAGGTGCGGGGTTCGTTGTCCGTGACAGTTAGGGGGTTGTGCTGCTGGCGGGAGCTGCTGGTGTTGGGCGTTGTAATGACCCGGAAGTGGCGGAGGCGGCTGCGATGGAGTGGACCCTTCGCCAATGCTTGGAAGCCGGCCTCTCTCTTGTGTGTGTAGAGTCGGATTGCTGCTCCTTGGGGTCTAAGCTGAAGTGTCGACGTCCCTGGAAAGGTGATCTTGGGGTTGTGCTGCGTTCCATCCGAGAGCTTGCCAATGAGTTCGACAGGTGCGTGTGGAGCCATGTTCGTCGCGAAGGCAACAAGCCTGCTCATTTGTTGGCTGCTATTTTGCCTCCTGGGCCTTTGTGTTCTTTTTCTTTGGATGCTTTTGCTGTTGAACTTGCTTCTTTGATTGTATCTGACATTTCCAATTGAATGAAAGGTCTTTTTTGCTAAAAAATAAAAATAAAAAATTTGCCCTTCGTAAATTTCTCAAAAGATTCTTTTCATAAATTACTAATAGAATAGAGTAAGGAAAGATTGATTTAGAGTTTTAGTAATTAGAATAATTTAATAGGGGTGATTAAGTAATTTTTTAGACTTTCTTAATTTCAGGTTAAAATGCTAAAACATCAAATATAACCTAATGGAGATAGTACCTTTTTTACCAAGTAGAGTAACAAATATGATATTGGTTTTTTGATTTCAAAACACATTCAATTTTCATTTATAGAGGGGATGATAATATAAGTAGAGGTGTATCACAAATTATAAGCCAGCCCGTACAAATTGGATCATGAATGGGCCATTTCTGGACCAATCCATATCACTAGAATAAAACTGAAGGGGTAGAATGAAAATGGCCTTTAAATTTGCATGCTAGGCAAATGCATGTCCAAGTTTAATCTCTGGCCAGTTTTAGACTCAGCAGTAAAATGGGCTTATGCCAGCCCATTAAAGGAGTTTGTCCATTGTTGTATAACTTGGACTTCTCTAAGCTTCAAAGACATAGTATATTTTATTTAAAAAAATCGTAATTTGTTGGATAATGTGATTCTTTACAAGAGGTTGATTATTATGAAACATCCCTTATCATCTGAAATAATACACATAATAACATAATTCTAAAACATTATCTCTATGATCACAATGCGAACTATATTACGATTGCGTCTAACGTGAGCACAAACAATATATATTAATATCATTATATAAAAATGATCATAAGAGCAAGAAAAACCAAATATGATCTCTCCCTTTTCATTTTTTTAGGTCCAAAGGAAATTAAGAAAATAGGATGAGTACATACGTCTAGATAAGAGTTCCTTTGTTAACATGTAACACTGAATAATCATGGCAAAACAAAACTGTACTACTGCTACATATATTGATTAATACTACTATATAGTTCTTCAATAGGTGTAATTAATAAATAAGGCAAGCTGAAATATATAAATATATGAATATGTTAGTATACATGCTATCTTGTCGTTATGGCAGAGGAAGTGGTGTAACAATGATTAGGTCTCCAACCACAAGAATAATCAAACAATTTAAGCTCTTTGTTTTTGTCAGTTTATCAAATCATTACCTAGACACTTCATATTAAATGAACAAAACGCTTCATGAATCAATTGTCAGATGATTGTCATTAGCTTGCTTTTTCTCCTTTTTAGTAAATACAACTAGTACAAACCCCGTATCATGTACGGGTAATGTAAATATAAAATCGAATTAACCGATTTGAGATCGAATTTTGATATGAATACACTTTTAACTCGGGAACTTATAATCGAAATTCGATAGACCAAAGTCCGAACCTATTGACCTATATATGTACTTTTATTCATACAATTTTAATTCTAAAATAGTTCTATTCAAATTTTCAAATTTATATTATTAATGAATATACTATTGACACATGTGAAATTTTTTCACTATTCTTCAAGATTCAATAATGACAAAAATGTAATTAATAAGAAATTTTTTAAAGAATATAAAAGAAAATCACTTGAATTTTCTTATTCGTATAAGGATATATAATTGAGTAAGATATCAAGATGATATAAAATTATTTTTTCAAAATTAACGCAAAAAATAAAATCATTATTTTATTCAGGATTGATGACGTGGCGCAAATTTTAACAAAGACTTGGGTTTCGCTTTATTTAGTAGATGTACAACTTCTTCCGTTCTTAAGAGCATGTTCATATGTTACATGTTCTTTTGTATACTTACATAGATACACATAGGCTATATTTCATTGTTAATGACATCATTAACATTTTTTTTCCCTATCCTATGTCTGAATAAGAACTTCAAAATGCAAAAAAAAAGCATCATTTCGGTTTATTTGAATGTCTTTTAGGGTCTATTCATCTATTTGTGGATTTTTTTATTATTTTAACCCTAGTATAGGTTAGAAAAACCAAATAGAAAAAAACACTTCAATATATATTTTCTGGAAAAAAACCTTTTCCTGTTTTATTTACATACTACAATACAACCTCTTGATTTGATTACTTTTACACGGTTTCTTTTCTCTCGAAAATTACAATTCAGTGTGGGAAATTTGATCATTGCACTCACAAATTTTTGGCAATGAATCAATATTCAAGCAGAATAAGAAGAAGAGACAGAGTTGAGCCTTTGCAAAGAAGAAGAGTTCAAGAACTGAATGCAATCTTCTATGGCCTGAGCTCTATGGGAATCATCAGTGATGGGGTCAGCACAAGACCTTGACCTCAACAAAGCAACCGAAGAAGTCGTCGACGAAGACGAAACCTTACAAGAAGACCTTTGTTTTCTTGTAGACACCAATCTTGTAGCCCTTGCAAGCTTAAGCCCTAGTTTCCTGAGCAACTTTCCTGGTTGGATACTTGGCCTTCTTTTCGGAAGCCTGAACCCGCATGTCGCGGGGCCTGTTTTCTTGCTCCCGGACAACCCTCTGCCGCCTTGCATGGGTGGCGGCGGCGGTGGTTGATTGGTGGTGGCTTGAGTGTTTGATGTCCTTGGCATTTATAAGAGGTGGTGGATATATGGAAGAAATTAAAGGTGGGATTTTTGGAGAAAATATAAAGTGTTGGCCCAAAATGGTAAAAATAAGAATAGAAGAGGCTGTTGAGACTTTAAAGAGGCAAAGGGTGGCAAGGAAAGAAGAGGGGAAAAGGAGGGAAGTTGGGACTATATATATACTAATATATTTAAGGGCAAGAATATGAATGTCTAAAGACTCGTACTTTTGTTATAATTAACTTCTTATAGTAGTTGTAGAATTGTACTTTTATGCAAATAAAAAAAAGTGTTTTAAGGTCATCTACATGTTATATATGTGTCAATGGATAAGTGATTTTTTGGGCAAAGCATTTTACTTCGTGTATGTACTAGTTTGTTCATGTATTATTAAGTCTTAGATCTCTACAAGCCTAGGCTACCCAACCCACTCACAAAGAGCAGGTTTGGACGAAGAAAATGTGCAAAGTTATAAAGGCTCGACTTGCTAGTAAATTCGATCATCGGTCCATACTCCTCGTCCGATACGGATGAATCCGCGTTTATTCAGGTCTAATCAGCCTTCTTAACTAACTTGTATCATTAATTTGCCCTAGTAGTATATTTGTGATTTGCTCTCAATCCAATAGTAAGGGAGTATATTCCCACAAATTGCACCTCACGCCAAATTTCTCAAAAATCAGCATTTTGTCTTGTGCCAAAACATTGATGAAGACAAGAAAAACATAGTCTACTCTAGTGATACATGTGTGTCTCATGCACCACTTAGTATACAAGGTAGTGAGTAGAGAGTGAGTTGAAGGGAAGCAAGTTTGAAGAGGAAGATAGAAAAAAAAATGATTTGGGATTTGGTCAAAGGAAGGTAGAAAAGTGGGTTAGAATTGTAGGAGAAAGAGAATTTGAATGAATGTGCTATGTGGTTCTATTCAGCAGCAAGAAAAATAAGTATTCTGTCTAGTATGTTTTTTCCTGACATGTGTTGGTTTGATGTTACCAAAGTTAGTGAATCCGAGCTCCCATCATGTAAAAGGGGAGAAACATGTGTACGTTTCAAAACCAAATAATATCATACTAAGGCCTTGTACAACAATATGAGAGAAAAGGGTGAGTTAGCCAGCTGGTCTCCTAACATTTGGCATAAGTTGAATACTCCTAGGCTGGCTTTTCATGCTTGGAAGACGATTAATGGAGGGGCTATGACAAAGGATAGGCTGCAGATGTATGGGATTACCACTGATGCTGTCTGTGTGCTGTGCAATGAGCTTAAGGAGGAGACAAGCAGCCATATCTGGTTTGAGTGCAAGTTTTCCAGCAAGATTCTTAAGGGAGTTTTTGAGTGGACTAAGATGGGAAGAAGAGTTTCAAACATTCAAGACTGGCTCGTCCAAGCTGCAGGATTTGCTGAGAAACGTTCTCTAAAATTCTGTATGTGGAACTTAAGTGTGTGTGTGGTTATTTACAATGTTTGGAGAGTTAGGAATGCCATTATTTTCAAGGATGAGAGGATGGATGTTGAGGCTTGCACTAGTATGTGCATAAGTATGGTTAGAAATTGCCTTATGGCAAGGTGGAAGACTAGTACTAGAGAGGCTAGAAGAGTCTTTAGAAGACTTGGGATTGAAAACAATGTAACCAGCTAGTGCATCTAGCAACAATTTTGTTTGTTCCACTTTTGTGAATAAAAATTACCCCTTTTATTCAAATAATATCATACTATGATGTATAGTAGACTTATTTAGCCGTCTGTCATCTACTAAAATGGTTAAACCTATAAAAACACCCAGTGAAGAAATTGTGGAAATTTCTTAACCAAAAAAAAAAGAAAAATTAAATATAAATAGAGTTGTCTGGAAACATTTTTTAATATGTCAGTCATTCCTCAAAAAAAAAAAAAATAATATGTCAGTTAAAATTTCTCTAAAGAAGAAAGAGAAGAAAGATTGCAGATTTTGGTCAATTTTTATTGTTATTACCTTTTTATTTTCAAGTTAAGAAATTACTTATGTCAGTCAAAACTAGCTCCCTTTTTGCATACATACAGCCATCCAGGGACTTGATCATTTCATTGCCCTATACCATTATAGCAAAAGGCCAATATCTTCTTAATTATGATGTGTACGTTTTACACATGTGATGCACATGACCATTAGATTTTATTTTTTATTGTTTTGGATATTGCATTTAATTAAGGCCATTCATTCTCAAGTTTATCTCTTGTTCTTATTCTCTTTGAATGATACAATGACCAAGGGTGAGTGAGAACACAAATGTAAGCTAGACAGCTTGTATCTATATAATACATTAAAAAGTTGTGTACGAAACGCATTTAATGCACATGACAAATCTTATACTCATATTGTAGTAGATATAAAATTTGTCAACAACATCACCATAGCATAGCGGTTCAGATAATTTCATTTGTCACATAGATCCTTGGTTCAAATCCAATTGCCATCCATTTTTTAATTTTTGAACATTGCACTTTATGACCACTACAATATGATAAGATGTAAATTAATATCCATATTTATCGGGATAAGCATTATATCTTAGCTAATTTGTTTTTAACATTAATAAATAAAATTAATATATAATATGATGATGACTTATACTCATACGACACATAAGAATAATCTTAGAATGCTCGTAATACCATAAACTTATACAAATGTGTGAAATAAGTAATCTACATTCTATACAAATATTAAAGTTATCATGGCATTCTCATACATAACACAATTTATGTATAGTAATAAATTTACATGCAAATTAATAAGAAAACTTTATTTAAATAGAAAAAGTATATTATATCATATTGTATTTCTTATGGAATATTTATTGATATTCAACATTATATTATTATTATTATTATACCTTGTTCAATTTTTAACATCCCTATAATCATCAATATATATTATAAAAGCCGACCGTTTTCGAGCCTCCACGTTGATTCTGGCCCCACCAGATATTTAATCAAAATAATTTTTTAAGTCTTTTAATTAGCTACCATAATTTTACTACGTAAATTTTCAATCTTTTAATTAACTACCTTATTAACAATATCTATCCATACAATATCTAGCCGAAAATATAGTACGTAAATAAACCATATACAATATCTATCCATATACAATATCTATCTATAAAATATAGTACGTAAAGGTTTACCCACCAAATGATAACAAATAAGCTCCGAAACAAGCATTGAGGATAAAAAATTTTTGTATGTGATTCAAAAATCACTTCCTTTCTATCTTTAGCTTACCTACGGCACCTGGTGATATGTCATGCACGCCATAACTCAAAATAGTTATAACCATGGTTATATTATATTAAATTTAATATATTGTATTACGACACCTGGTTATATTTTTTATAATACGAAAAATATAGTAGAACTAGAATCAATCAATCAATATATATTATAAAAGCCGACCGTTTTCGAGCCACCATTACATATTTTTAATTGAAAAACATGATATATTTGAAAATATAATTAATATAAACATGATTGAAAAACATGATTCTAATAAATATTTTTAATTTTGAAAATATAATTAATATAAACTAATTACATTTGATTCTAGACCCACCATATATTTGATAAAAATAATAGGTTTTATTTTTGGTCAATCAATTAGTTTGATTAAGTTATATATTATCTATTTATGTAAAAGATATGAATTTGTTAAAAGATGGAAGTTACAGTAGATGGACGTTACAATGAAAAAAAAGAAGAAGAGAATACAAAAGATGTTGACATCCACTCATTAATTCCTATTTAATTTCTGGACCAATTCAATACACCAAAAATTCCATTCAACAACCCCATAAATTCCATTACTATTACATTACACTAAGAGAAAAATGAAAATGAAAGCATGAAACGGGAATCAAAAAGATAACGTACATCACTGCCCTCTTAGATCATATGTTGTGACTATTCAATACCCAAATTTACACCTATAGATGACTGTTACAATAAAAAATTAAATTGACAAATATAGGCCATATACGATATATAAATACAACACCACCTTCTCTCTGCTCTCTCACTCCAAGAAATATACTCTTCTCTTCCTGAATTCTCTTTGCACTTGCCAAAGTTATGTCAGACCAATTTGCATGTCTGTTACATAGGTATATCGAACGGACTATGCCTCATCACACAAATCTGGTACGTACTCAGTTCTATCACAATTACATGATTTCATATTCAAATACTCAATTATATTATAGCTCCTCTTCCGCCTCTTTTCATTGCTCTTACGGGCAAATTAGGTAAGAAGGTTTGTATTTTCTCTTTTGTTTATGTTTCACTTTCTTCAGCCATTACTTCAATGTAGTGTTGTTATATTTATACTATGCAGTGTTAAAACAATTGTTATATGCAGGTTATTGCTCCCTCAAAGAACGTGCTCCTTGGGATTGGTGGAGGCGTCACCTTCGGAGGGCCGAGATGAATGAAATCAGGGTGCAAGAAAGCAGGAGTTCATGTGTGGATCTGAATGAGACTCGTGATCATGATGATGTTGAATGATTTGTTCTATAATTTGGGTTTTGATACCAATGTAATTTGATTGAGCTTGCAACTTCTTACTCCGTAATATATATGTTCATTTCTCTTAGGGTCAGATCATAGGCCATGCTATAGTTTGTTCAAAAAAGTACTTTTTTTTAAGAGAAGTAGTTTTTCTTTGGCTTTCTCTTATGTGGTACTAACACCCTCCAAACCCTCACCCTCTCCTCTTTATCTGTTTTATCATGTTCTCTTTTCCAATATACACCTCTGGTGGGAGTTCTAAATTTGCTTCTATATCTACTTAATTTTTTCATTTCAAATTTGTTTATCCCATGTTGTATTGTACTTTCTATTTTATTTTTTTGTTTAATTTATCCTCCATGTTATATAAATATATATATACACATTTTTTGATTGGTTTTCTTTAAAAAGAAATCAAAGATATTGATTGTGGATATCTTTGATTAAAAAACAGATTTAAAGTAATCTCAATCATGTAATTTAGTGAGTATCATCAATCATCATACGTATATGTATGTGTGCTTAAGATTTAAGATCGCTTAAGATTTAAGATCGATCACATACTGTGCTCTAAGATACATGCGTTTCTAATTTTGATTTAAGACCATGTACAATAGTGAAATAAACAATTCTACAATTGTGAAGAATTTTATGTATGTTTGACTTCTCAAGCTGGGATGGGGAAATCAAGGGGCTATTATTCATCCTTTTGTAAATTTCTCAAGACGGGACGGAGAAAAATTATTGGCTATTTCCAATTATTGTTCGTACTTTAGACCTTTTAGTCACTGTTATACTACTTATTAAATAAACAATCTCTTAATGGATTGACATATCTTAATTCAAACATGTCTTAATTATTATAACATATAAAACTCATACCCCGTGCGATAGCACGGACCTGTTCTCCTAGTTATATATATAGGAAAGTTCTACACACTAATCAAGCATTAAAAGGAAAAATGTTTACTTTGGCACAAAAATTATAAAAGACTGCTTAATTTCTAAGCAAAACACAAAGATCGATTAAGATTTGGATCGATATTTGATGATCACCCTAACATGCATATCATTATGCCGATTGACCGTTTGACACCCAACACAAAGCAAGACACTCAAAAAATAATTATGGTTTGATCATTTCCAAATCCAGGGTGTGATTAATGATATAGCGTCCTTTGACAAGTTTTCATTTGATCGATGGTGTACGTTATATATTACGGAGTAGTATGTTACATTTCATATATTAAAGAAAGGGATGTTAAATAGCCTTCAAACATGCCTCCAGGTATATACTCAAACAGTTAAGTCTCTAAAGATAATATCTAGAGGTTATCAGTTCAACTTTCATGACCGACGGAAAAAAAATAGACTTCAAACATCTACTCAAGTTGTTAAGCCTTAGAGGATAATCATGTATTTTAAGAGGTTTTTGGTTATATACTTAGTCCATCTACCAGAGAAAGGGAGCTAGTTTCGATCATATTTGACTCTTGTAGACAGTGGTGGACCCAGGAATTTAACCAAGAGGGGATAACTTTACATAGAATTTTTTTAGCAAGGTCATGGGAGCAATTAGATTGTCAATCGGGTGGGTCGAGATGGCCGGTTCGGGTCCATTCGTTTTGGGGTTTGGGTCAATCCGGATTTGAGTCAAATCTGAATATTTTGACAATCGGGTTGTACAATTTCGTGTCGGGTTTTCATCACATCGGGTAAAGTTGGGTTTTTGGGTCAATTTCGATCGAATTATTTAGATTTTGAGTTGATTCGGATTTCGATTTTGATCATATTTTGAATGATAGATTTTTGCCGTAATCTAATTAACTTTAACACTAAATATTCAGTTTAATTAAATTTATATTCAAAAATAGAACTATAACAAATATTCATTATTAGTAATTTGTAAAACGTGTCTAAATTATTTTATTAGATGTTATTGTATTTTATAGAGGTACATATGACTATAAATATGAGATAGTTTCATATATATTTGGTCATTGAATTCAAGGTTACATATTATTTTTGGTCGACTACTTTTAAGTCTGGACATTTTGTTATTTTTGAATGCTACGGGATTGAGTAGTTTTTGGTTTTAGATGATTTTGTATTGGGCAATTTCGAACATTAATTTATATCGAACTAATAAATTCAAATATATTTAATTTTAGGTTAATTTCAAATTCGGACTAATAATCAAAAAATACATATTTTTAATAAACTATTTTTTAAAAATTTGAGTGGGGGCTACCACCCCCACTGGGTGTGACATAGATCCGCTCCTACTTATAGACAATGTATTTCACTCTGAATTGAGTACTCCGAGTTTGAAGAATGATTAATGATTTCTATATTTTTTTTGGTCGAAATGATTAATGATTTTTATGATAGCTTAACTTATATTTTCGAGGATAATCTAATTTCGCACTTCTTAGAAGTAACTTGATATATATTTTTTGGTCGAGGGTATTATTAATGAGAGTCGATTTGGAGTTCTCTGAATACTCACTAGAAGGCTTAATCGATTGAGTAAATGTCCGAAGGCTAACGATATATACTAACTAGAAGCAATCGGATATATGTTATATTTTATCTAAAGGGAAGGATTAGGATTGTAGAGTTTGGTTCTGGTGCATTTTATCCTTATAGTGTAAAATGAGAAGCAATCTCTATTGTTAGATTCAAAGGATCTAACAGTAGAGACTAAAGAAGGAAATAATGAAAAAGGGCAAACACGGTAGCAAACTTATAAATAAACTGATTTTGACCCAAAAAGACAAATAAGCCCCCACTCACAAGGTTCATTGTGTTTCACTTGTAGGTTCATTGTGTTCCACTTGTAGGTTCATTATGTTCAACTTGTAAGGTTCATTGTGCAATGAAAGTATTGAATTCATTGATTGTAGGTTTCTGAAGTTTAATTGTTTGGTTCATTGTATTCAACGTGATGGTTCAAGAATTTAAATCACTCGGTTCATATATGACAAGATGTGTAAATTGTATAAAAGAAAAATGTTGAATTCATTGTTTTTAAGTCCATGAAGTTTAATTATTTGGTTCATTGGATTCGACGTAATGGTTCATGAATTTGAATCACTCGGTTCATATGTGATAAAATGCGTAAATTGTGTAAAACAAAAGAATTTGGTTCATTTTTTTTTCGATCAGAAAAGAATTTGGTTCATTGTGTTCCACTTGTAGGTCCATGTCGTGTAATTATACAGTTCATTTAATGTTAAAGTGCATAGAAGATAACTTCATCTTCAAACACATATAACAAAACATTGTTTGAGGTTTATACTCAACCGTACAAGTAGTAATGAAATAAGAACAATCTTGTGATAAGTGAAGAATGTAGGCATCGTTATCGTTCTCATCATCATCATACAGTGGGGCTCTGACCAATGGTACTAGTATTATTATGAAAATCCTTCAATGAAACTTCATCAGTACTAGCCTCACCATTTGAATGAGACATGTTAGAATGACTCGAGCTTGATGAGCAATCAACAAAAAAGTGTAAAGCGACATGAAACACATAATGAGTACTACAAATGTGCAAATACGATTCTTCTTTTGGTTCACAAAGAATGTCATTATGGTTTATAATTTTCAAGGAAAGGTTTATTAAAAACCATAAAATTAAACAATTCATGTAAATTAAGGCACATGTGTTGAGGCATTTTGTCGAACACATGTTGGGCAACCAGACAAGCATACGCTTTCAACCTCTCTATTCAATCGAAATTGTCAATTTGCAATGTAAAAGACATAAACAATCTACAAAAGAAACGTATATAAAAGCTATGTGTGAAACAACATGAAACACATAATGAGCACTACAAATGGGCAAATACGATTATTCTTTTGGTTCACAAAAAATATCATTATGGTTCATAAATGTTCAAGTAAAGGTTCATTGAAAGCCATATAACGGTTCATGTAAATTAAGGCGTGTTTGTTGAGGCATTTCGTTGAACGCATGGTGGGCAACAAGACAAGAATGAACTTTCACCATAGCTATTCAATCGAAACCATCAAAATTGAGTTGTTCATGTTGCCATAACCTTTTGACAGTGCAAATTTAACGACTTCACACAAAAGAGAGCGGATTAAAGCGAATACATCCATAGATTAACGAGTTTCACAATTACAAGCGAAGTTCACAAAAAACTAGTTTCAAAATTTAAAATCATCTACCTAAATCCATAAGAAGGGAATTGGAGGTCAAAGGAATCAGATTGGAGAAGGGAATTGCAGGGAATCGTGTTGTTGAAGAACAATATATGGATGAACTTGGGGGAAGAACAATGGATGAATGACGATTTTCATAGGAGAACGATTGAGAAAATTGGGAACGCACAAAGCAGCAGATTGATCAGGAGGATTGAGAGTAGAAAAAGATAAAAATGCCCTTTACATATATAAAAGGGGCGTAAAAAAGTGGAAGCAATCATGACTATTGAATTGTGGATATCTAACGGATGAGATTTGATCTCATTTTATATTTTACGGGCTGATCTCACCTGATCCCCTTTCTAGGATTGTATTCCTCGCTTCGTTTTCTTCTATGAAGCAAGCTATATACGTCATACATATATATAATACTTACATCACATGTAGTTGGAATATTGATATCATTATAAAAAAAACGAAAAATGAACAAGAAGTAAGATCCATAAATTATAAACATTGATAACGTAATGTTGAATAGCATGGTTTATGGGTCAAACGAAATGTTGAGGTGGTACTGGTACGTACATTAAGTCATGTGAATTAATGTAATTATGTGAAAGATATGTGAGAAAGTTTGCCAATTGGTTTTACATGACTAATAAGAAAGTGAAGCTTCTAGGAATCTTCTATTGATAGAGATGGAGACGAATGAGGTTGAAAATAACCTCATTGACAATATTTACTTGATCTTCTATTTCAATGCCCTTATTTCTGGTCAGGGGATGATAATTAGTAAAACTCATAAATCTTTATTTCATTAATGGATATTTGATTCATACATAAATTCATTCCATTTTAAACTAATTCTCTTCCAAAATCCAACGATCGATCGATCTCCGTTTATTGATCAATCGAGCGTAGAATATCGATGGTAGTCGATACCTTGTCGGCGAAGTTATCAACCCTATCGGCAAGCTGATTCACGACCGGTGGGTGGTGAGTCAAAAACTGCCACCCGCAATCATACGTCACCTCATCGGACATCAATCTCAGCATCTCAATGACGTCAGCCCTCCCTTCGCGTGTGTCGAGCTTGGCGCGATGGAACCCGAGGCCGGGTTTGGTGGAATTGTAACCCATCTTGCAACCTTTAAGGCGTCCCAAAACATCCGCATACTTCTCGGTTTTCTCACTTTTGTCTATGAATGCCATGGTGGAGCGAACGTTGTCCTTTATCTCGCCAACCTTGGTAAAGGCGTCGTCTTCGGGCGTCTTCTCGACATCGACTCTCGGGCTCGATTGGATCGTGGCGTTGCATGGTATTAGGGAGAATGTAAGTATGAGGGAGGAAATTAGAACAAGGTTGGCCTTCATGGTTTTGGTTTGTGTAAAAAGCATTATTGCATTATAGGTTGTTGTTAGCTAGTTTAAATAGTAGTACAATGTAATGGTTCGTAGAGGTAACATTAAAGATCTCCCTCGGTATATTTGTTAGTTTTATTTGGTAGAATCGGTATAATTGTTAATTAAATGTCCACTTATATGACTTTAATGGTTTGACCCCCTCTTATATGACTTTAATGGTTTGACCCCTTACTTTTCCTGGTTTATAATGCACCTTTATGATCTAATAAAGGAAAAGATTACCTTCACAACTTTTTTTTTAACCCACGGGTTCACCATAGTTTTTCAACCAAAAAAAAAACGGGTTCACCATAGTTTCGTTTTGGTTACATCCCACTAGACTAGAGTCACACACATATCTTTAGCGGATGAGTCTTTCAAACGGAGTTTTTTACGTCAACTCTAATTGAATTTGTAGATGTGAAACAAGTCACAACTTCCTCTATAAAAAAAATTAATTGCTAACTTTAATTTCAACCAAAATTAATTGCTAACTTTAATTTCAACCAAAATAAAAAAATAATTGCTAACTTATACTCCCTTTAGAAATATAAGTCCTGCATTTACAACTTGAAAATAAAAAATTTATGTCATCCTTTATAAGTTTTTTTCGGTTAAAGGCATTGTCCAGTCCATGAGAGTTGGATCGGTAACCTCCATATACTTTGTCGAAGATTTTATTAATAAATGAAATAAAAAAGAATTGCAAGTTGAAGATCAAATGCTTGCTCTTCAATCACTATGGTCGCCAAATGGTTTGGGGATTGAGCTCAGTTTTGGTCGAGTACAACAACAATCGAATATCTTGCAACAAAAAACCCAATATATATATCACTTGTCTATCCCTTGAGTCTTCCCTGACCTTGGACTGGGGCACCATCTCCTCACCCTAAATTTCTTTGATCAAAAAAAATATATTACTTGCCTATAAGTAATAATTGTAATTGTCAACTACAAGAGGTATAATAATAACTATATTGAGTATATAAGAGTATACGTCTTATCTCAAGAGGTATAAAAGCTCCAAAAAAAAAAATAATAATTAAACAATACTCCCTGAGTTTTAAAATATTCGTCCATTTGGACATTGTTCATATATTAAAAAAAATGTTATTCGTATATTATCCCTATCAAATATAGAATCAATCATATGTTAAAATAAATATGAAATAATATAAAGATTATTATAAAAATAATTATGAAGGGTATAAATGAAAAGAGATAAAAAATATAAAATGAACGAGTATTATAAAATACAAGAAAAAATGGCTCAAATCATATGTAGCCCCCTGTACTTTTACAAAATTGTCACTTAGACACCCCACCTTTGAGTTGGCCCTATCGAACACTCGAACTTATAATTTTGTACCCATTGAACACCTCGGTGCGCCAACTCATAGTACATATCATTACCCATTTCTTAACTTAATCCACATAAGCACTTGATTTAGCCACATAAGCAACTTTAAAAAAAAAATTTAAACACCCATTTTGAGGGGCTTCTCCCCCAAACCATGCTGGAAATGGGCTCGCTCACCACAACGACATCGTTCCACTATTGTCTCCACCTCCCACTCCGACCCCAATCCCTAACAACCCCACCACCCTCCCTCCCGAACAACCTCTACCGACACAACCGGTGCCCATCGATCCGCTGCTCCTCGGCCACAGCGATGCCCTCCTCATCGACGGCGGATTTCGATCCTCGCCGTTGGCGCCAAGCGATCTCCTCTGTCCTCGCCGTCGGCGCCAAGCGATCTCCTCCGGTGATGTGTATCGCCGCCTGCGAGCACTTCGGCGGTGACCGCCTTGCTGCCTTTCCCAACGGGCTCCTTCTGCTTGCAATCGGACATCTCCGTGGCCCTTGAATTTGCCGACATGAAATTGGACTCGCCGAAGTCCGCTAACAAGGGGCTTTTGCCCCATATCGATGCTGGAAAGCCCCAATTTGAGTGACATTGATGTCGTCGTGGATTCGGCGCGGTATCATTATTGCGAGACTCTGAATTAAGCTCAGCTCTCATTTCCAGAAAATCTATGGAATCGGGGAGTGGACAATTGAGTTTCATTTTCAGGGTTTCTGGTTCGATCGGAAGTCAACGGGGTGTTTAGAGTTTCGGGAATTTGACGATGGCTATAAAGGGGGCGGCGGTGGACGGAGATCCGGCGCCGAAGGCGGCTTCGGAGCTGAAACGGGAGCTGAGGAGGACGGTGGCCGCGATTTTCGGTGAGGAAAAGGACAAATTTGCCCTCGACGCCATTGATAGAGCCAAGGAAGCCCTCTCCGCTTAGGGATTTGAAGCTCAGCAAGACGACGGCGTTGAGGATCGATGACGTGTCCCTACGTTGTTTTCTGAAAATAATTTCTTCGGTAAATTAGTGTCCGTTTAATTTATTTATTTTTAAGTTGATTACGTGGCATGCTTACGTGGCTAAATCAATATTGCTTATGTGGATTTAGTAAAAGAATGGGTAATGACGTGTATTATGAGTTGGCGTACGAGGTGTTTAATGGGTACAAAATTATAAGTTCGAGTGTTCAATAGGGCCAACTCAAAGGTGAGATGTCTAAGTGGCAATTTTGTGAAAGTACAGGGGGCTACATATGATTTGAGCCAAGAAAAAATATCATATGTACAAGTATTTATTATAGAATCCCGTAATTGCAAGGAAGTGCAAAGCATATACCAAAGGAACCCCTAAATTATTCCAAATTCCACAATCATCCTCATCGGAATATCTCCAAGTTGTCCACTTTGATTCCTTTGTTTTTCTTCCCTCCCCCAAAACCCATTTCTCCAATCTTTCAACACTAATTTACTGCTCTCTACCGTTTCCAACAATCAATCATCCACCATGACCTCTTCCTCTCTCTCTATAAATCACTCTCTTTCCTCCCCTTCTCTCTCCACCACAACTTCTCTTTCTTCCTCCTCTTCCTCTCTCCCCTTTTCTCGCAATTGGCCGATACCCATTTGCTCAATCAGCTCAGGAGTTCGGGAGCTTCGTGTTAGAGCAACCCAGGAGGGGAAAATGGCGGTTAAATTGACTGATAAGGACAAGGAAGAGGAGCCTATCTTGGACCAATTGGAAGCTGAGACTTCTTCTAACTCTAAGCCTCGTCGGATTGCTCTCTTTGTTGAGCCTTCCCCATTTGCGTGCGTATTCTTTCCCTAATTAACCGATCAAAACTGATATGGGCTTTTCTTGATTGTGTGATTTCTGCTCCATTGTTTGTGGGTTCTCTGATTTCAGCAGTGTTGGATGGTTAATTGGCTGATTGTGTTCTCTGATCTGACTATCTGGGTGTTTAATTGGATCATTTAAGGAATTCAGAATTGGGGGTTTTAGGTTTGAAAAGTTTTTTTAGCTCAGTTTTCTTGACTTGTTAGCCCCATCTTATTTTTGTAAGTAGTTTAGTGGCCTCCAATTTCTTGTAGTTCATGACAGTCTGTCAAGGGATTTTGCCAACTGGATTGTATTGGTACAGATGATTGAATTTGTTAGTTAATTCTGATGATCAACTACTGAATGCAAACAATAATAGCTCTAATTCTATTGAACTGTTCTATGACTTCTTCTAGGCAAATGAAGAGTGATCTTGTGTTGAAGTATACCAATAACTCACTATGGAATTAGGATTTAGGAGGTGCATAATTGATCAATTGGCCACTTTAGAAGTGTCAATACGCTGTCTGATTAACTGTTTTTCTGTATATTATGCTTTGCAGCTATGTGTCTGGGTATAAAAACAGGTTCCAGAATTTTATTAAATATCTCCGGGAAATGGGGGATGAGGTACATTCTGAATTCTAATTTCTTACAATTGGATAGTTTGGCTTTTCATATGATAAAGAATGACTCGAGCTTTCAGTAGCAATTTACAATACATAATTTCCATTCCATGACTGAAAATTAGATTGGTTTGTTTCATAGTTTGTGCTTTTGTGTAGGTCATGGTTGTAACAACACATGAAGGAGTTCCCGAGGAGTTTTATGGAGCTAAATTGATTGGCTCACGCAGGTAGTATCGAATTGATAAAACTAGTGATTTTCTTGCTAATGTTTCTTATATTACAAGGAACTGATAGTATGCATTGATCTGTTCATGATCTGTGATACGACTGTATGCAATTCTTATAAAGTGCATTGACATAGAATTTTGTGAGATAAAATGTACATTTGTCTTCAAATGTATTATGTTGTATCTATCAGTACAAGAGGTTTTATTTTGTCTTCAGTTCAGTCTGTATCTATTTCTATCTTCTGAATTACAATGTTTGTATGGATTCGCCACTGGTCAGTTGAAATTTGAGGCTGTATCAGCTTCAATGATGCAAAATCTTTTTATAGACCAAAGCACTCTCCTGATGTTTGTGTGTTGTGATGGTGTTTTTGTGTCCTTTTCAGCTTTCCTTGCCCTTGTTACCAAAAAGTGCCCCTCTCACTTGCCCTCAGTCCAAGAATAATCTCAGAAGTTGCTGCCTTCAAACCCGATATAATACACGCATCTTCACCTGGTGTGATGGTAAGCAGCTTCGGAAACAGCCATTCTACAATACTTAAAAGAAATTTTCAGTCCTACACTTTAGAATAAGGCTTTAGCTAATGAGATTCATTTCATATAAATGTTTTCAGGTATTTGGTGCACTTATTATTGCAAAAATGCTGAGTGTTCCGATAGTGATGTCTTATCACACTCATATACCTGTGTAAGTTTGTTGTGTTGTACTTCCCATTGTAAAAAATCAAAAGGCCTATTTTTTTCATATGCTAATTTTGCTTTTTTATCATCATACAGATATATTCCAAGATATACTTTTAGCTGGCTAGTGAAGCCTATGTGGATGATAATAAGTATGCACCTAAAACTATTCTAATGATGACTCATCTGTCCGTTTAAGCTTTTCGTAGACCATAAGCTGATTTTCCTCCCTTCTTTTCTACCAGAATTTCTTCACCAATCAGCGGACCTCACCTTGGTCCCATCAGCTACCCTTGCAAAGGATCTTGAGGTAGCGCAAGTAGCAGAAGGTACCCAGAAAGATACCTAAAACAATATTCTTCTCATTCGGGTTTATCAATCTTTCACCAAAGGATTTCTAAACCTCTGTTCCTGGAATGTTGGTTCAAGAACTTGATCATCCCTGAATTTTTCCCCCTTTTGGCTGTTCGTTTTCAGCGAACCAGATCCGTCTCTGGAACAAAGGAGTGGATTCTGAGAGCTTTCATCCGCGTTTCTGCTCTCATGAAATGAGAGTAAGGCTCAGGTGAGATCATTTCCCCTATGTAATCCATGTTCAGTGTATTGTGAGCAAATTGGCCCTTATACAAGTCTTTCCTGTTGTTGCTGCTCTGGCTTTTGTCTTAATCAGCAATGGAGAACCAGATAAACCACTTATTGTTCATGTTGGACGGTTGGGCGTAGAAAAAAGCTTGGATTTCCTCAAGAGGTACTACTGTGTATTATAATTTTTTTCCTTTATATATCATTCAAAGGAATTCAGGAAATAGCTACCACTTTCCCATTTTCACCTAAGCTGATCTGTATAACAACTTTATCATGTCTACCAAATTCAGTTTTCCTTTGATCATAGTCTTCCTAGACATTGAAATATCAAAAGAATACTTCTTAATAGTTTTGTCTCTGCGTTTGTTTCATATTCACCTTGGATGTAACTTAGGCTGTTGTTATATTGTCTTTAGATCCTTATTAGTTACAATTATTGTATTCTGCTTGTGTTATATAACAGGGTTATGGACAACATACCTGACGCTAGGATTGCTTTCATCGGTGACGGTCCATACAGGTAGGCTCATATTTTCATTTCTCTTTGGAAATAGTTGTATGAAAAAAGACACTAAAACTTAGTTACATTCAATTAAGAAAGCATTAACTGTAAAGTGGATACAATATCTGGCCTCATTAGCCTTGTTCGATGTTAGTTTTTGTAGATATATTAATGCCTACATGATGTTTTGGAAATGAAACTAGTATAAACAGATCTGCATTTAAATGAGCTATTTTTCACCGAATGAACTTAAGGTCCCTTTGTATTGTCCAACATGAACAATAAGTGGTTTACCTTTGCGTCCACATTATCATAGTTTTTTTTTTCAAAAATAAAAAACAGATTTCTGAAAACATATATTCTGTTTTAAATATATTGAAAGTTTTAACAAATATGGTGATTATTTGAACCAATTATTTTGAGAACTTAAACAACAGGGAGGAGCTGGAGAAGATGTTCACCGGCATGCCAGCTGTCTTCACGGGCATGCTATCGGGGGAGGAGCTCTCACAAGCATATGCGAGTGGAGACGTTTTCGTGATGCCATCAGAGTCAGAAACACTCGGGCTGGTCGTCCTGGAGGCGATGTCGTCAGGCATTCCCGTGGTAGCGGTGAGGGCGGGAGGGATCATCGACATCATTCCCGAGGAGCAGGACGGGAAGACAGGGTTCTGCTACGCCCCTGGGGACCTCGACGACTGCCTTTCGAAGCTCAAACCGCTCCTGCAGGACCCGAGTCTCCGTGAGCGGATCGGTCGGGCTGCCAGGAACGAGGTTGAGAAGTACGACTGGAGGGCTGCCACCAGGAAGATTCGAAACGAGCAATACGACGCCGCCATTTGGTTTTGGAAGAAGAAGAAGGCTCAGCTCACTGGACCTCTACAATGGCTTGTGAACTTCTTCTTCAAGTCACCAGAACCTGCAAAATGCTAAAGCAAAGTGCACTGGATTCTGCTCTTTTTCTCCTCTTTTGTCCATTTGGATCCATTGTTTTGTATATTAGTTGGATGAATGAAAAATATTTGCAAGATCGATTTTAGATGTGTGGTGTAAATAAACTGATTCCGAATTGTCTGTTTGTATTTCTGTAAGTGGTTTATTTTCATTTGTCTCCTTAGTGCTTGGTGTAAAGCTGTTCTCATCTATGTTATAAGGAGTTTTAAAACTGATGCCCTTTTAGTAGTGACCTACGAATTTCGAGTACAAGGTAACTACTTAAAATACACAAGCAAACATTCTAGCTTTATTATTGCATTGAGCTATGAACTGCGTTGCCTTTGAAGGATCCACATGGTCTATTCTGGCGACTATTCAAGGTTGGGTGGTTCCCATTGTCTTTCCCTTTCCTCCTCCTCCCTCCTTGCAGCTTCTTCCTCAGTTTCCTCTTGCCCTTTACCATGATGTCGTCGCCTGTCTGGTTCTTCTTCTTGCCTTGTTCGTTCTTCCTCCTCTTCTTGTTGTCTCCTTTCTTCCTCCTCTTCTTGTTGTCTCCTTTCTTCCTCTTCTTCTTCCTTCTGTTTACTTCTTTCTTCTTCCTCTTGTCTCCTCTGCTCTTCTTCATGTCTCCTTTTTTCATCTTCATCGTGCCTCCTCTCTTCTTCGCGACGCCTCTCCTCCTCCTCTTCCTCCTCTGCTTCTTTCTTGCGTCTTCTCTTCTCCTTCTCCTCCTCCTCTTGTCGTTGTCGTTCCACTTCTTCTTCTTTCTTGCGTCGCCTCTCCTCTTCTCGCTGCCGTTCTTCTTCTTCTTCTTCTTCTTCTTCTTCTCCTTGCGTCGCCT